>OY015313.1:78586684-79201931 GCA_955612985.1 Cheilosia scutellata | reverse complement strand
AAGGGATATTGACTGCCCGCCTAGCATGCCCGCAGAATGGGAGGACCCTATAATGACTTCTGTAGGAGCTGCATGGACAAGGAGGAAGAGGAAACCACCGTTCACTTCCTCTTCCCGAAGACTAACCCGCAACCAGGAGGTGCGATGTAACTAGATAAGATATAACTGCCTCAGTCACCATCAAAACCTCTTAACGAGGTTAGACACTCAAATTCGCACGTATAGAAATAGAGTGCCCACTATAATGTCTGGCACATAGTTTTTTCTGACCACTTCCCCCCTCTTGAGGTATCGACAATGGACAAAAATATAGCCTAAGCATAGATTAAATAACTTATACAGATGTCTCACCGCCATACAAATCGATGCTTGCACTTCTTTGCGATCGTCAAACACGATTGTCTAACAAATATATGGTGGAAAACAAAACCCACCATACCTCATTCAAAAAGAAGGGTGGATTTGCTTTGCTATTGCCTTGCCGTTGCCAGTTGTATTATGATCGTATGCAGGAGTGGGTGCGTGCTGGAGTATGACATGGGGTAGGTATATTATTAGCTTTCGTCTTCGTAGGAGACCGGAGACGTATAGAAGAGGAAGAGGTTTGGTATTGGTTTCGGCTGGATACGTGTTGTTGCATTTTTCTAGATAGGCGAATGAGTATTTTGAGGAAGAAATTTACATGTTTTTGTGCATGGAAGTTGTTTCGTGTTGTTGTTTTCTATATTCCTATTTGCTTTATAGTGTCTCATGATTGTTGGGAAGAGGGGTGTGTGCCGTTTGGAGGTGTTCAGTTGTGTAATGCATGGTGTATGGGATTTTATTGTTGGGAAAAGGCACACAAAACGATTTGGGTTTGTGTGCCTTTTTCTTGACCTAAGCGAATGGGGATTTCGGTGATGAAACATTTTCTTCTGCACGGTCGATGATTTTTTGGTTGGCATCATTTGACCGTGTGTCAAAAAGTAAAATCGGATAAAGAACCAAGATTTAAACGTTTTTTAGTTTTATGTTGTAGGTAATATTGAATTACTGTGTAACCCTGGGTCGATAGAAGACTAGCGAAAGTTAAACATTCTTTAGTAAGTTGATGTCATGTATTTAAATAAAAACTAAACAAAATAGGCATTTATGTATGATTTGACCAAAATGAAGTAATAATGTACCGCAGTACACATATACGAATACAAACATGCAAATATCTACAATATGTAAACCTACATACATGCAAATACCTACACTGCTCTTAGCCTACTTTTGTTAAGGCAAACAATAACTACTATCAAATAACTGTTAACAAGCTCTAATTATGTTCATTTCCGATAAGCGAAAAGCTTAACGACACAATTGTTGGAGTCAAATATAAATAACTGATTAATTACGTAGTGTATAAACACCAGCATAGCCTTAACCAAAGTAGTTTCCAGGGGACACGAACGTGGACGTGGCAGTATTTAGCACAAGTATTGTATCTTTCATCTCTGCCGTAATCAACAAATCCATCAATTTGATCTTTATATTTGTTATAAGTTAAATTTGCCTGTATACTCTACTATATAATTGTTGAACGTGGACGTGGCAGTATTTAGCACAAGTATTGTATCTTTCATCTCTGCCGTAATCAACAAATCCATCAATTTGATCTTTATATTTGTTATAAGTTAAATTTGCCTGTATACTCATTTCATCAAATATTAACACAACTTCTTTGTCTTTTGGCGAAAATGTTAAGATACTTTTTTTTATTTCCTCTAAAACACCATTATTCATTCCAGGAGATAAACTTTTAAGTTTTATCCATCTGTGAAGTGAGGAAGGGTGTGGCAAGTGCAAATTCAGTTGATCTCGAAGAAAATTGTATCCAGATGATGAACGAAAAGATATGCACTGCGATATCCATTTTTCATCCTCGGTAAATTGCCGATTACTTTGGGAAAGAATAAGCTTGGCAAACGTTTTTGTATTATTATTTACACTTGTCAACAAGTCGATTCTTTCTTCTATTGATTGTTTTTCAATCTCTCGTAACCTTTTATTATTTTGTTTCAATCTGCGTGTTTGATTTACAAAATTGTTTCTTACTTTGTTATTTTTTCGAGCCCTTAGTTGCAATAAATTATTCATTTTCGTAAGTTTATTAATTTTCTTTATATACAAATGCTGTTTTTTTATATTAGATATACAATTCGTGCATACAAAATCGTGACACTCATTTTCAGTATGCTCCATAATCGCTGAAGCTTTATTAAGTTCTTCAATGCTAAAATCCATCATATTGTTTTTTTCTGTTCGATTATGTTTCGAGTAAGATATTATTACTTTATTAGTGTCAAAGACAAGATCACTATTTGCATCATCGTCGATTTCATCTGTCATAGACATATCGGATTTTTCTAAAAATAAAGTAGGAATCGCTTTTCCTTTTAATTTCTTTTTACCAAAATACTTTGCTTCAAAATGTTGACTACAGATGAAAGGGCGTTTATGATTTTCTATATTTACACGCGATTCTCCTACCAGTTCCAACCATTCTCTATACCTTTTAGTACCTCGGTTTGGAACTTTAAATAATTTTATATCTGCAAATTTTGCTGCAGTTGCATTGCAGGAAATAATAACGCACTTAGCTCTCCAAGCCATTTTTCTAAAAAGAAAAAAGTTTCTTCTTAGGTATACCACCCCTAATGCTGTATTTACCTAAAATCTTTACAATTAAAGAAAACGTATTTGCTCACCCTTTAAAATAATCGAACTGTTTTGACTAGCACTGCACTACCTTGTCACATTCACAATATAAATTCATATGTATTTTTAAATCAATTACACAGTCACTTTGCTAGTTTCCGTACCAGCCTCTGATCAACTTGTGGTCGTTTATGACTACTGTATGGGGTGTGTGCATAAAATCGATGGTTATACCAAAACCACACGGTCGAATGATGCCAACCAAAAAATCATCGACCGTGCAGAAGAAAATGTTTCATCACCGAAATCCCCATTCGCTTAGGTCAAGAAAAAGGCACACAAACCCAAATCGTTTTGTGTGCCTTTTCCCAACAATAAAATCCCATACACCATGCATTACACAACTGAACACCTCCAAACGGCACACACCCCTCTTCCCAACAATCATGAGACACTATAAAGCAAATAGGAATATAGAAAACAACAACACGAAACAACTTCCATGCACAAGAACATGTAAATTTCTTCCTCAAAATACTCATTCGCCTATCTAGAAAAATGCAACAACACGTATCCAGCCGAAACCAATACCAAACCTCTTCCTCTTCTATACGTCTCCGGTCTCCTACGAAGACGAAAGCTAATAATATACCTACCCCATGTCATACTCCAGCACGCACCCACTCCTGCATACGATCATAATACAACTGGCAACGGCAAGGCAATAGCAAAGCAAATCCACCCTTCTTTTTGAATGAGGTATGGTGGGTTTTGTTTTCCACCATATATTTGTTAGACAATCGTGTTTGACGATCGCAAAGAAGTGCAAGCATCGATTTGTATGGCGGTGAGACATCTGTATAAGTTATTTAGTCTATGCATTGACGTTAACAAATGCCGATGAAGATCTTCTTGGACGTTTCGAACAAAATTCTTCGAGTGATTTTCGGTTCCGTTTGCGTTGACGGGCTTTGAAAGAGGAGATTTAACAGCGAACTCTACGAGCTTCACAGTGTCATCGACCTGGTCAGAAAAGTACGCATCAGTCATCTAAAATGGCTGAGACATGTTGAGCTAATGGACACCAACGCTCCGGCCCGAAAGGTCTTCGATTCCAACACGGAGGGACAACGCAGTTGAGGAAGACCTCGCCTTAGGTGGCGCATACAAGAGGAAGGGGACCTCAACAAACTTGAAGTGCGCAACTGGAGGCGGTTAGCCAAAGATCAGGCTAGCTGGAGAGGCGTGTTGGTTGAGGCCCAGGTCCAACCCGGACTGTAACGTCATCTAAGTAAGTAAGTAAAAAATAGAGAAAAAAATTATGCTGATTCGCATGTTGCTTACCAGACATCCTTCAAAATATGATGCAGATGACATTTATAATGCCAATCAACCCAAGTTCATTTTTAAGGCTCTGCCAACAGGAACCAAAATCTTCAGCTTTTAAATTGCCAAAAGGCTCCATTACAATATTTGGAGCCTTCAAATAGATGCAAATACATAATGTGCTCTTAAGCATTTTAAGTTCTAGGTACTACTTTTATTACTAATCAATTGTTGTAGGTAAGTCTTTTAATCCAATATGCGATAAAGAGCAGCACAATACCTAAAAAAAAACCGGCCAAATGCAAGTGTCACTCGCGCACCGAAGGTTCCATACGTTAGTTCATAATAATATGCATGCATAGTTAAGGTATTGTTGTCACTCGTCAGTTTCGACCGCCTACTTAGGTCTTCGAAAACTAACTACAGTACGCCCTCGGTAAAAGCAACCCTCGATAAACGCAATACCTCGGTTAAAGCAACACCTAAAATTTTACCATTGGTGACTCAGTAATTGCAACTTTTAAAAAAACAGTGACTCGGTAAACGCAACTTTCCATCCATGCTCTTATTTCATTTATTTTTTGTTTCGTTTTTTTTTTTTTGTGATTGGTTTTACTGGAACTGGACAGTTATTTTACAGCTACTTCTCTCAGAATTTTAAACACACATAGATCGTAGGTGCATTTTTTTTTTGCATCATACAAGAATAAGAAGAAAAGGAGGGGAAAATGTTTCATATTTCTTACCAGTGTTCACGTGATTTTCTCGCGATCGGTAATTGCTTTGTTTCGTGTAATAAAGATATCATAGCTATCGTAAAAAAAGTTCCCAAACTGTCTATAAAGCAGAAGGCTGAGATTTTAACCAAATTTAACCGATATCGAGCAGGTGCCTGTTTCCACTAATCTAGAAGCCGAAGAAATCGAGACAGGCTATCCAAGCATTTAGCATTTGTCTTCAATGGGCTGAATAAAACTCGGTTAAGATACCTTGACTCTTCAAAAACTGATAGAGCTGGCCGTTGACATTAATATATCCTCTAAGAAAAAGCAAAGGAACATTTCCTAATATTTTAAAGCAATTTAACCAAAAACTGTATTAACTTTACTACATAATGTATAAAAATATTTTAAAATGAATTAAATTATATTCCTTTTCTTTTCTTTTACGACGAACAATATTCTTTTATTTTTTATACTATGGTTTTCACCTTAAATTCTAATTCAAAGCACTTTTTTTTGTGACTCGGTTAAAGCTACAACCTCAATTAACGCAACTGCTCGAATTTCCATCGGTTGCTTTTAGCGAGGGCGTACTGTATGTAGTACATACCTTTACTGACCTATACATCCTAAAAATGCGAGCAAGATATTTCATTGCAAAATCATCGGCCCCACCCAACTCGTAATAATAATACAAATACAAAACAAAGAGAGACACGTGCAACAAAAATGCATTCACGAACACGATACAACGAATATGAAACAATGCGATGATCGTGGGGAGAGAGGCCAGAGCACAACCCTCCATCCTCCAGTCACAAAAGGTATTTCTCCTCAACTCAAGCACATCTCATCTGCAAAAATCCTAGGTATGAATTATGTCTCTCACTTAAGATCCGCCTCCTATCCAACAAAAATAATTTTCTCCACAGCAACCACCACACCACTGCCAGCCACGCCCACGAACTTCCAGATTCCACTCATATCCAGTGTTTTAGTACTCTCTCTTCATTTTTCCCACGAAACGTGGTCATTTTTCCCTTTTTTCCCATTTCACCGAACTCAAATTCCCACAAAATTCCCACGATGCATTAAAATGCAAAAAAAATGTTTAATTAATTTTTATTATATATATTGAAAGAAAATCACAATGGCTGTGTTCCATTGACCGCTAGAGCTAGGTCTAGCTTCTCACAACCATTATTTGTGTGACTCCGAACGGCTGAATTGAGAAGCTTTTATTTATACTCTCGGATGTTTGTCAGACGTTCGCGAG
Source organism: Cheilosia scutellata (assembly GCA_955612985.1). Taxonomy (NCBI): domain Eukaryota; kingdom Metazoa; phylum Arthropoda; class Insecta; order Diptera; family Syrphidae; genus Cheilosia; species Cheilosia scutellata. The sequence continues at coordinate 79,195,922 of OY015313.1, read as the reverse complement.
AGGTGGTGCAGTGGAAAAAACCTTAAACGTAATTTGTGTTTTTCCGGGGATCGAACTTTGGACCTCTCGCACATTAACCGCTGGGTCACTGCGCCCACAAAATTAACTGGTAAATTGAAAGAAAAATAACGAACTGCCAAAACGAATCTATCAAGTCTAAATAAATTTAATAAAAATCAAGGAATAGTGGAAGTGTAGAAGTTACACTAAATACATTTTTGATGCTCATGAAGATTAAGTAATAAAAATTCAAACTGGTTCCATTCCAACTTCAGCTGGCGCTGCGCTTCTCCAACAGATTGTTTTTGTACTAGAATTTGTTTTTAAGAGGCTATTTACATGAGCTCTTTTTATTTGTGCTGATAATTGTGAATTTTTGAATTAGTTTTGATGAAATTTCACAAAAATTTGGTTTTACAATTTTTTTGTCAGATTCCTGAAATTCCCACGATTGTGGTGCTTTTTCCCTTTATCCCACGGAAGGCTTTTCGGACATCGAAATTCCCACAAAAAGGGATAAATCCCACGATATAATAACACTGCTCATATCCAACACGAAATCTCCCCATGCAATCCAACAACGCATAATGCATAGAGAGCTATAAACACACAAGCCACACCCTTTTCGGAGTAATGCTCTCGGTTTTCTTGCGCGTATATAATATATATAGTGTTATGCGTATAGCCGTGTGGCCGTGTGGGTGTGGTAACATTGACAATGGGGTATCCCAATGCATACCCATTATGCATTGGGATTGGAATAGAATATGGAAGTTCCAATTGTGGCGATTGATTGAGTTTTTTTGTAAATATCTTCTACAATATTAACTTTTCGACATAACAGTCTTCAGCACATTTATAGCTACGAAGATGATCTACACGAAAGGATTACGTGTTTTATGTGTTTTTTGTAAATCTAAAAATAAACAGTTTTTTGTGCGAATGAACATATTTTTTCCATGAAATTAAGAATAACTCCAAAACCAGCCGATGTATTGTTAATATTGGTATTTGTCGATTAACTAGAGGTTATACCTGATACTGTGTGCAAATTCCAGCCTTCTACGTCAATTAGTTCTTGAGATAGACCTAGGTACAACATTTTTTATTTTATTCGGACAGACATCGTAGCGAAAGCAATAAGGTTCCTCCATATGGAAACGGAACCTTAAAAAGTACCATTTAAACACAAAATCTTGGGTGATAAGTAGAATATTATATGAACGAACATAATGAAAGGGCTACACCCAAAGTAAAAGAAAAAATGTTGCTTATGAAAAATAATGCTTCTTGCTACCACAAACTGGATGACGAGATTGTGTTCTTCTCTATTGAATTTCTACCTCGAATGGAAAATACTACTTCTCTGATCCAACTTGGATCAAAGAATAATTCGCTGTTTAAAGACGGCTCTCACACTAAGGCAACAAGCAATAAGCAACTAACATGACCTAGACGCAAGACGTCCTAATAAAGCAGTTGCCAGCCTTAACTTTCCCATTTGGATTTGCCTAGTTTTATAAATTTAAAATTTTACAGTCGCTCCTCTTCTTTATATTTTTTTTACAGAATATCTTATTTTCCAATCAATATCAAGAAACTGTATATGTCCATTTGATTTCACCCCACAGCGACAAGAGTTCAAAATGGGAAACAACTCTCACGCCTGTCGTATTATAGGCAGGCACCCTTCCACTCAACAACATCTGTCCATTCCCGTTCACCGCATAAAGTATAGATGACATCTCTAAGTAGGTATAACAGACAAAATGTTTATTTCAACGAAGTACATTCTGTAAAAAGGTATTTTTTTGTGTTCTTCACATTAGATCTGATGAGCTATTCCAATTCCAAGCGTATAAACGGATTACAATGGATGATTCTCATCAGATTCCTCGTCTCTGCAAATAAACTCACTTCACTTAACTTGAAAAAGTACCTTACATCAGAAATCAATTAAAAAGTATCTAGAGTTAGACAACAAGTTTTATGCAAAATAGAAATGCATACAACATAATCCTTTTATTTTTCTTCCTCTTAGATTTTACTTGAGAAGAAAAAAAAAAATAATAAGAAGGAAAACAGAAAAAAAGACACTTACAACAACCATTATCAAATCTTTCTTTTATCTTGCAGCATAAATGAAGAGGTAATCCCCACAGGCAAGGAAACTGTCCTGTCTACCCGGGAGATTTGCTTCCAGGGATAACATTAATCTATGGCAATCTAAATAATAAAGTCTTTGGAACAAGACATTGCCTTAAGTATTCTGAGGCTACTCATGATACGCCATGTTGCCATTATTTTACTAAAGCTTTGCTCTTCTGCTCTGGTGTCGCGATATGAAAGATCCAAGGATGATGCTGATGCTGATGGTTAGTATAGTCTTTAAGTTTTATTACAAACAACTGGTAGATGTATATTAATTTTGCGCACTTTAAGACAATTTTTTTATTTTTCTATTTTTTTATTTTTGTAGATATACACAAGTTTTGTAGTTTTCTTTGTACTTTGCATGAAACAAAATTTGTTCATGTTTTTCGTGTTATGAGTTTTGAATTTCTGCCAAGATATACCTACTATACCTACAAGTGAAACTTGTGTGCGACTGGGACCGTGGCAAGAGACTTTTAGTGCAACTCACTGTTCAGTCAATTTTCAATGGTAAAAGCACAGTAGTTGTAAAAAGAATTTTTGGTTATTTTTTTATGTAGTTGGTTTTGGCTTAAGTTTGTATAGTCCTGTGGTGTGTTGAATATTTTTCGTATTCGTATTCGAAGTGAATTATGGGAAGTTTGCTGATCACTTTTGAAAGTCGAATTGTTTTGTTCTTTGGCATGTTTTGCGTCCAATAGTGGGTCGTATGAATAAAACGTAGCAATTGCTTTTACTCAGACTAAATGTCAAAATCGAAGCAATTGCTAAGATTCGTATGAATAAAAACTGATTTGATTTAACTCCAACTTTTGACATCTTCGAAAAGCGGCGCCACCGACCTTTTACTCAGATTGGTATGAATAAAACGTGGAAGACAAAGCAATAGCTACGAAAATTCCGAGTCTGCTATTTTGTTGACTCAGAGCATTTGCTAAATATTTTGCGCGCACATTTTTTTTGCAAAAACAGTCTAGCCTTGCGAGTTGCAGTGTTTTTTTATAAATACATAAGTTAAAATAATTTTTGCTTGTGAAAGAAACAAAAATGGATGCGATAAGTTGCACATTTTAGCTGTTTTCCCTACTGTTGCTAACGTTCGTGAAAAAAACAGTATAAGTACGGTGACCATATTTGTCAAAGGAAAATAAAGGACAATAATTTTTCTACTTACAAACTGTTGGTATTTATAAAAAAAAAAAAAAAATTATAATAATAAGATAGCAAAAAACATGAACATTACTACTACATAGTAAATAGTTCTATAAAAAAAAATATTGGATTGACATTCACTTATATAGCCGCATTATATTAGCAACTAACCAACTAGGAACTGTCAATAAGCAATACGCAACTTTTAACCTATTTTCACATCGAAGCAACATTATTGCCTGACATTTTTAGCACAAAACTCGTATTGAGAATGGATTACTTCCAGAAAAGAGGAATGGTGAAATCGTGAGTTTCACAGATGGATCCATGGTGGATGGCGGAGCAGGGACCGGTATCTTTTCAGATGATCTGGAACTAGCCCGTCACATTAGCCTCGGGAAACACACTTCAGTATACCAGGCTGAGATGATTGCTTTGCTGCATGCGTTGGACTACTTGCTTGAGAGTCAGGTGGATGGAAGAAATATCCTTATAGCACTGCCCAATCAGGCGGTGACTAAATGCATGGAACAGGCAACCATCACAATATCAGTGGCACTGGAATATGTATTCAAGCTCAATAAGTGTTCATCTAAAAATCAGGTAACACTGTCTTGGGTACTAGGATACATAGGGATCGACGGCAACGAAAAGGTGGACTCCCTTGCAAAGCAGGAAAGTTGCTGGGACCAGAACCATTCTCTTCAATTGGTAGAGGAATGGTAGAACACCTGATTTACAAGTAGAACACGGCAAAACACTTGAAAAGGTGGTCAACAGTGGAACAAACAATAGACAAGCTAAAATGGCAATAAAATGGCCGACCTGCTCCACTCAAGGAAGGGTTCTAAGCATGAGTCGAGGAACATTGAAATGCCTGGAGGAATTTGAGACAGCGGCACAGCTTTGGCTGACAAAAGAATAAGGATCTTGGGACAACATTGGGTAGAGACCCATTGGATTAAACAGATTTCACATAAACAGTTGCTAGCGTTAACATTAACACTAGGAATCGAACCCAGGGAAGAACTCTGGAAAAGTCCAGAGAGTATCTTTGGGTAAGGTTTATAGTAGTAGAGAGACGAAAAGAGACTCGACAATGGTGGTCTGATTCGAATATCCCTCGAAATCTATATAATAATAATATAATACTCGCTTGATATGATGAACAAAAATGTTCCTTATGCAGACTGAATCCTCCTTTTCCAATCACTAATAACTCGGGCCCTAGGCAAAATTTCCAAAATCAGGAAAACTATTTTATTTTAGTATTTCTTACATACATATATACATAGTGTAGGTACAGTTTGAAGTCAATCGCATGAAAAATATGAATTTTCCGATACAAACTTTTCCCCTTTTGGAGTTCGAATTTCTCGAATTGGGCGTTGATCACCAAAAGTCAGGACATATCGTCCCCTTTCTGCGTTAAGCACATATCTACAAAACATCTATTCTTCAGGAATAATTAAACGCATGTATCAGTAAAATCTTTCTATTATTTTTAATTTCACAGTTTGACTAACCTGGAGGTCAATATGATGACAGCCTGTCAAAAATTGTCATGATTTTTGACATGTGTATTGTGTTCGATTAAGGAAAGCTATTCTTTTTTTTAATTCCTGAAGAATGGATGTTTTGTAGATACGTGCTTAACGCAGAAAGGGAACGATATATGATATCGAAAAGTTGTACGCCATTTAAAAATAAGCCCGTTTTTTCTGAGAAATAAATGGTAGATTTTCTCAATACTTGGCCAATCCGGTGTTTCACGAAATAAGACCCTCTCAAGGACTTCTACGGCCAAAAATATAGAATTCTATTTGCAAATGTATTGTTGACATGAATTTTATAACATTACAGTATGTGTTTCGATACCTCGTAGAGTTCAATTGCCCAAAAATAAATTCTCTATGCTATGCATACAATTTTTTTGTCAGTTTTTAAAGGACAGTTTCAAAAATAAAGGACAAAATCCGTCCTTTATTGAAAATAAAAAAATACAGGACAGAGGTTAAAAAGAAAGGACTGTCCTTTTAAATAAAGGACGGATGGTCAGCGTAAGTATAAGCTAAGAAGAATTGGTTACGATAACAACTTTAAGCAACTGTCGTTTCACGCGTCGAAATGTAGATTACTTTTAGAAGAAAATCTGGAGACGCGGGGTGGTGCTCCTTCAAATATCCAGAAAATTAAATCTTTCCTACTGCTTCTGACGTTTGCACGAATACCACTATTTGATCACTATTGGAGATAGAAGTAGATGGAAATTCCTCATCGTCAGCTGCAGAGCAAATAATTTGTAATCGAATATAGGTTATGCACTTATGCGTACCAGTAAGCTCTTCCAAATACTCTTCTTCATCATAGATTTAACTTTTTTTTTTCGTATTTATGTGCATTTTTTTTTTAATTACTTTATCATTTGTTTATTTTTCCTCAAAAATTGTTTTTTTAATTCTAAAATTCAAATTCAAATTCAAATTCAAATTTTGACAGAAACTGCAAGGGAAGGACACATGCAGTGAAGTAAATGCTTTGTTCGAATTTTCGAACTTACTTTAGCAAAGTAAGTTTTTATTCATACCGATTCAAAGCAATTGCTAAGTGCTTTTACTTTGCTACCACCTTTTACTCAAAGCAAATGCTAGTTTTTATTCATACGACCCAGTGTGGGAGGGGATTTTCATGAAATCTAATCAGTCCGGTAGCTGATTATAATACGGAAGTCATGAGAATACACGAACATACATACATAATAAATTAACTGAACTACATACTTAGAATAAAACGTCGGCCAAAATTTAAGCGCACTCTTGCGACTAGTCAAATATATATGTATGTAATCACTAATAAGGTACATACATTGCAACATGCAACTTTATATGAGCCACCCAAAACATTTACCTACTCAAATCATCCTTAGTTTTAATTGTGTTAACCTTTTTTCTAACTGATATCAAATTAGCTATGTTGTTCTAAAATTACGATCACGTCTTCTCTCTACTTTAGCCATAAGATTCACTCGTACGAAGAAGCATTATTATGCCCCCTGTTCAATTTAAATTTAATGGTATTGATCTCTCACTGAAATGAGAATCTTTTTCATAATTATACAAACGTTTTTCGTCATATAGTATTTTTCAAAACTAGCATATAAATATACAATCCGCGGTACTAATAATCATTTTTAGTGTCCAGGCTAACTTTTACGAAGTCACAATGCCGAAAATTTCCATATAAAATTTTCCATTGCGACCGTCAAAATATTTAAGTTGAAGACTAAAAATGATTGTTGGTAAGGCCCACTGTTTTCTATATACTGTGTTCAGCGTTGTTCCGCAGAAATTTTGGAGTTGAGCCATTTCACATAAGTTTGAGCCACTTTATTTAAGAGAAAGGGGGGGGGGGTGCTTTACTTATTGAGATTTCTTTAAATTTTTTTTTGTTTGGTAGTTCGCTGGAAGGCAAAATCATCGAAAAACATTACGCGATTACGGGATGCTTCTGGAAGAGTGAGGGACCTTAAACCGATCTAAAAAAAACTCCAGAAGTCGTTCGACTAATATCTAGGCAATTTTTTTTTTGATTCATTTTAAAAAATGGAGAAGATAAATCCGCCGTTTGTCGGATTTCTATAAATTTTGATTGAAAATATTACCTACTGTCTTGGTCTTAGCTAACTCTTATAGATCAAGAGGTTTTACATCCGCCTTAATATCCTGATTACATTGTCAGTATTTAAAAGTTCTGTTATTTCTAAGAACATGGTTAAGAAGTCTACTTCTGTGCCTGTGGAAATGTTTTCCTTGTCAGCAATGTAAACCACTAAAGTACTCTTTCAAATAAGCAGTCCGAAGCTTGAAACAGGAAACACACAAATAGATAGGAGCGTACTTCTAGCATAAGGTAAGTTCAAGTATCATCTAAAGACGATGAGATTTCTGGAGAATGAAGCTTGCAGGCCATACCTTGAAGACGTGGAAATCGCTTCATATATTTCGCAACAAAAGTAAGACTATTGGGCTCAAAATGGTTAGTCTACCAGAGAATCAACCCTCAAACAGATGCTGGCTCTAATACGGGGAGGTACAGCCATAATCCATGACACCACTCTGAAGGATATAGACAAACGAAACAAATATGCCTGATGTCTGTCAGAGATCTTTTTGTTACCTATACTTAGATGGCGCTACAGTCCGGGCTATAGTCCGGGGTACAACTGTCCCTCCGGGTTGGAATCAAAGACTCTTCGGGTCAGAGACATGACTCTGTATAGTTCGTCTCTAATGGGAAACATATCCATACATTATTCCCGATAGGAATTTGAAATGCTGGTGCGTTTACTTGGTTGAATCGCTTTAACCAGCGATTGTTTTGTGACGGGGTTCAGTTGAGCAAATTAATTTTTTTTAACATTCGTTTTTTTTTTTTTTAAGAACGAAGTTTAAGTCTTCAATTCAGCTTTTTCCGATTTGATATCGAGTTAAGTTCGGATTTCTTCTTGGTGTTAATTCTTATTAATTCGGATTTCTTCTCGGTGTTGACTATCGTCCAACAATTCATCGATAATTTTACAAAAAAAAACTTAATACTACAGTTATAAAGGCGTAATTCCATAAAAGCTATTAATTAGCTAACAACGTAAAGATTCAATTACGATTAAAGAAATTATTGATAATAAATACAAAAAGTGATAATAATTATTGAAAATGAATATTGAAATACACATTTAGATCATGTAGTTTAGTTCGATAAATGGTAGCAGCAACGACAATTCTCTGGTGCCAGGTAGAAAGGGGTTAAGTCAGAAATAGTAGTTTTCCGCAAAATGGGATTGAAGATTAAACATTTTTTTGGATATCCAGATATTCTTTTTTCAAAAAAGTAATGATGCAAAACAATTATGAAAATGGTCATCTGTAATAACGTTATAGGCTGTTGACCAAAAAATAAGTGCTTACCAGATTTTCTGATGACTTAACTCCTTAAAGCCATTCGATTTTTTGTTACCTGTTAAAATTAAGTTTTTTCTAAGGACTTAAGTCAAGAAAACAAATCTTTGTTTACATTAAGAATTCAATTTAATTCATTAAGGAAATTTGAAAACATTAAATTAATTAAAGTAAATAATAAATAATTAGGTATCATATTCAATTTTTATATTTGGTCATTTTCTTCTTCCAATAAATCGGGGTCGTTATCCGGTGCCTCCTCTGAAGTTGCCAAATTTTTATAAAAATCATGAAAAAGAGGTGGAACCAAGGTAAGTAGTGATAACAAATCCCGTTTTTTCTCAGCGGATATTGGATTCAACTGGTTGTATTTCCTTTTCAGCGAATCTTGCAGATTTCTAGATTTTCCCCGTCTCAGAAAGCTTAAAACTTTAAACTCGTCTGAATCCTTTAACGAATTTTTGTACTTGACTAAACCTTTCTCCTTATACTGTAGCCATTGTACATTGTGCCAGGAGAACAGTTCCCCAGCCTCATTTTTTTTTCGGGACACTAAAACTGTCTTAAGTAAAGCGGCAAAATCTAAAAATTCGTCCTGCTGCATTTCATGCACCCTAAATTGTTTTTTTATGCCTGTGATCCGTACTAATTGGTACCAATCATGCGGGTGGTATACAGGTGTTTGCATTTTTTTTTTTTGCTTCTCAATCATGGAGTGATCTATATCACACTCCATGTGAGTATGTCCTGGCACCAAAAATTTATGGTTTATTACCTAAAGAACAATAAAATAAATATATTATCTATCTATCTATCTATCTATCTATCTATCTTACCAAATGGGGGAATTCTATTTGGGCTATTACAAACATTGCAGCCACATGACTGTTTTTATTCTGCCCCCCACATGTGTCGGAATAGAACGTGACTTCAGAAACAGTGTCTGGTAAGCTTTTCAAATGCTGGTATAAGCATGAAGCAATTTCGTTGCCTCCTCTGGCAGCTTGACCTTCATGCCACATGTAGTTCATCGATTCTCCGCTAGCATTGTCGTGAACAGTCAAGTTGTAAGTCCACAGCTGTCTTTTATAGAAAGCTACCGAAGAACCTATGAATGGTGTTGGTAAACATTGCTGCAGGTCGAAGCTGAAGCATTTGGCTGAGGGATTGTTTTGAGCCTCTCGCTTGTCAATACTCTTTGCGTCATATGCTGCATTTGCTTGCTCCTGATGAAATTTTAGGTCATTTTCTGCACTTTGTTTTTCTTCCTGATCACCTGAGTTTGTAGCAACTTGCAGCCTCATTTGAAGAGTATCACATTTGAAGCAGGTGTCTATGTGCGGTTTTTTAAAAGCAAGTTTTAGCTCGTGGAACTCTCGTTCATAAAGAGTCCGGCCCACAGGATTGTCTCGTCCTTCTTTATACATATCGTACATTATACGCAAATTCAAATGAGATGGAAGATATTTTTTATCATTTGTTCGTCTTGTATAATGACTTTCGTATGAGGGAAACGATTTTATGTGAGCTCGGACTTCATTTATGTCTTCCTCACTTCTTTTGTTAGCGGTAGCATTCTTACCTCTTTTATCATCTAAAGTTATTCCGGATGTATTAAGTCCTTTATTTTTAATTGAGGTTGCAATAAATTTCGGAGTTTCGTCCAAAGTCTTACAAAAACAATCTTTGCAAACAGAAACTCTCTTTCCATTAACTTCCAAAAAATACTCATATGTTACCTGTCTGTCTTTCAAACTACCAGGTTTTCTCTTACGAGTAACCAATTTTCCTCTTGAATTTATGAGACTTGCAATAAATGCAACCCTTTTGTTGTGGGATCGCAGTGACCAGTACTCATCAAATATTTTTCTTCGTGTATCTTCACTAAGGAAAGACGAACATTTTTTCCTGCACTGTCTTAAGCTTTGTAATGCCCTCGCTTTTACCACCTTTCCGCTAACATTAATATAGCTCTGTCCACTATTTAACAGTTCTGTCCTTTTCTTCCTTACAGCCCTAGCCCATTTTTTTACGTTATTTTCTACCAAATTACCTCGATTTTCTGTATTTTCTAGTCCGGTATCTTCGTTTACTGTCACTGATCCAGTTGCAGCTTCCATTATATCTTCGTCACTACTAACTTCTCCTGCTTCTGGAACGAAATCTTTATCTTTGACGTTGTCATCGGAACTGAAGTCCATTTCCGTGTCGCTCTCATCAGAATCAAAAATACTTGGCATATCCGGAGGCAAAGATGGAGCTGGCGAAGATTGACGAGAACAAATCCTTCCTATCGCAGGAATACGCTGTGTCGTTTCTATGAAATTGTTATTAAAAATTGTATAGTAATAAAATGCTATTACATTATGCAAAATTAATAGGTACTTACCACTAACGACACGGTTTCCAGATCGCGCTAAAGCAAGTTGCAGTATATATTTACTTCTTGTACTCATTTTTGCACAAAAATCGCAGTTGTTTCAATGAGAACTTGTTGATAATAAACTGAATTCACACAACAAATGAAAACATAAAGCGCGAAAACATGCGGTTAAGATACCTACCGTTACATGTTTTCTATAGTAGTTGAAAGAGATAGTAAAAACTGTTCCAACTGTCTCAACTGCATATTGCTTACACACTTGCAATGTGTCACAGAAGTTAGTATACACTATTAACAGGTGTAAAACTTGGTAAAGTGTATACTTTCTTTTGCGATAGAGTGCATTTTATTATCATTTCAATAAATGCTGAAATGTCAAAAAGCTGCCTATGGCTGAAAGAGAGAGTAAGAATAATTCTTATGCTTAGGTAAACATTAACCCAATTTGATTTATGTAGTAGCACCGAGAGATTTATGTAAATCTCTTTTGACACGATTTTTCCAATTCTGTTTGGTACTAAAGGCATAAGATGACTTAAACCCTTAGGAGCAACTTAAATATTTCAAAATAAAAAAATAGTATAAATACAAAGGAGTTAAGTCAACTTACGCCCTTAATACCAAACAATTTTAAAAACTTCCTGACTTATACCCTTTGTATAAATTAATTTCTATATGAAGTAGTTACGCTAGACTTATGCCGATAGGACCAAACGAAAGAGAAAAAAAAATTGACTTATATCCAAAAAAAATCCAAAAACGGAATTTTTTGACTTAACCCCTTTCTACCTGACACCAGAGAATTGATGGTGATGTAATATATTCCTTGGTAGCTGCAACCCCTCGGTGATTTTACCTTAAAGTGGTAGCATTAGTAGGTATCTTATATATTGTATAGAATATATGGGCTCTGATTTTATGACTTGTGGGATTAAGAATGGTTTGATTTTCACTAGAGTTCTTTATTTCGAAAATTAGTTAACATTTTTTTTTTCCTACGCAAAAAGTGAAAGTCGTGGATTCGGAAATTATAAAGCGTAACAACTGTACGTGCATACATGTAGCCTATTAATATGCAATGCTTTTTTCATTTCTCATATTCTATTGTGTAAAATGTAGACATGGGGGCAGTGGGTCAATGCGGTTATTGTGCTGGACTACCTGTTCCAGGTTCGATCTCCGGAAAAATACAAATTACATCTTAATGGTTTTTCCACTGCGCCACCTCTCACGTTTTTTATTTGTGACAACAAAAATACATACGGAAAACCATTTACGTAAGTTCACCTTTCATTTGGTCCACATAGGTATCTACTTCAAAGAATTTTGATATAAATATAGAGTTAAGTTTGATAATGCGGTTTTTATTAACGATTACCATATAAAATAGTTCAACAAGAGTTTCAAAATTTCTGTTCATGCTTCAAATGCCCAATGCGACGACAAGAGCTCATCTTACAAAAGCTTAGTAAAGTTAAGATACAAAGAAGCTAAGACTTAACTTTAAAAAATGTTCAATCCAATTTAATGCCCCGCTTACTAATTAAACCGCCGACTTTAAATAATCAGCGGCAATCGCCAGATGGTTGATGAGAGATTACAACTTGATATAACCATCTATCTCATCTGGGTCTAAATAAAGAGAACGCTAGAATAGTTGACCGGATGCCATAACACGTTATGGAATCCCAGTTATGGACATGATCAATCCGCCAAAGTATGGCCCGCTCGGATCATCAGAGAAGTACCTAGCTGCTTGACATTAGGTACCTTACATATTCTGGTGTTCCTTATAATGATCTCTACAATTTACACCAGTAATACAACGAAGAAATCTCATATTTTCACAGTTTGTATCCGTGATTTTATTTATTTAAAGACCGACTTAGCTTTGGCACCAAGTTCATTCCTTCTCATAACACAATGATCTAGTTGTCTCAACATTTACCCAAAATAATCAATCCTACAGGAAAACTTTGCATTGCTTCATCCATCACTCCCTAAAGACCCAGAGATACTTAAACTTCTCCATCTGTTTCAATGGGACTCTGCTAACATGCAGAGCGAACAGAAGCTCTAGAGACGACCATCACTTCCGATTTTTTCACCTTTACTTTCATTTCAGGGTTAACAAAAGCGCCTAAGAACCTGTTAAGTGCTTGCCGAAGGTCAGGCAGCGAGGGCCCAAGAATATTTCCATCAGTGGAAAGCAAATTATTGACTTATCATTAGGTCTCCCAATTCAAAACATTTATTCACTAAGACAGCACTGTAGCATTTAGGAAATGAAAAGTAGAGGAAAGTAAACGCACCCCTGCACAAGTCTATCTCCCACAGTGGAAGTTATTGATTTACCGCCTTTTACCCGATCACAGCTTGAATACTTTGTGTAAAGAGATTGAGTAGCTCTCTGGAGAACTATCTACAGAGTTTGCCTCAAGGGTCTCGGAAAGAAAATTATATGCGAAAGTGAAATTAGTAAAATATAAATATACCCAGTACATTGAAAGAAGTATTGCCATCTTGTTTCACTATTTGGAAACATTTTCAGCGGTTTGTGTAAGTGGGTTAGCTATCTGAAGGATGTTAAACTTTCCAGATTTTACTCTTTCCTTAAAAGAGTGTATTTGCAGGTTGTAGCAGTGGCAATTGCAAAGATATTTATGGCTGGGATACCTACCCTCCATCTGCAGAGAGGCCGTTGACAAGAGAATCATCCATGTGATATAGTTACTGTTCTCATATGGAAGGATAATCCGGAAGTCAAGTATTCCTTCTTAATGGCTCTTTATATAGCATACCGAAGTGCTCTAAACCCAGCTCGTCTGATTGCCTAAGCGGATTCTGATCTGCCTACCTACCTACCTCTCACATGCCATGCAGAGTTTTAATGATTTCATTTTCAACGGGGAACTCGAAGGGTGTTAGCGGAACACAGCGGAACTCCCAAAGCAGAAGTTTATATTCATCTCATCATAGTTTAAATGCATAACTGCCCAAAATGTGGTTGAATTTTCAAACAGTCGTAATGTACGTATTGTACATTATCAGCGGCATCGCTGCAGTCAGGAGAGTGGATATCCAATAGCCATTAACAGATTAAGTATCTCCCCTTCATAATTGATCATAGAATGGAATCCCTGCAGTCTCGATACTGCACTAACATCCTTCAGTTCTTCACGAAGCCTTCGCCAAGATAACCTCTTCAGATGGACAGCTTTTAATGCAAATGGTTTTTATGCATTTGCTAATGGCGAAGGCAAACGCTCTCCATCCACTCCAATATCAAGTCTAAAATTTTTAATTTCTCAATAGCCTATCTTTCAAAGCAACTTCATCAAAACACTCCCACGAACTATTTTTAAAATACCCACTCATTCATATTCAGCTGTCTGGTGTTGTAAAAATCGATTCACATTGCATTAGCGAAATTGGAAATTAGCAGAAAGCGTTCTATTCGATCGTAGGTAGTATCACCATCTATATAATATATAGATACCTATCTATGTTTATCAAAACACTTAACAGCCTTGCGGTTCTCTTCCAAATATTGTATATAGCGTAATAATTCAATCTGGGGAAGTAGGCACATCGCACCCTCGTTTTGACGACTTTGTTATTACCATGAGGGTGGAACACCGTCCTTATATTGTTCATGGTTAGCCGGTTTGCTTTCCTATTACGGCTTAGGTGAAAATCTTATGCGTGTCGTTAATGATTTTAACGTGGAAAGTAATTTTGATTGAGCGAATCCCAACGCTCTATTACCACCTATTGACACGCTCTTCTGATGGTGCCAGCAATTATCGCTGTGGTAATTTTTGAGTGTTGGTTGGCATAGGCACCAGCACCACACGCCGATGTGCTTTTATGTCTTTCTTAATGTATATTTAATTAAATTAAAATGCAAAGGAAGTAACTGAGTTAAGCTAGTATTAGACGATATGTTGAATCAGCATACGTATGCTGAAAATTTATTCCGAATCGCAACATATCGTGTAATAGGCGAATTTCTGTCATCATATGTATGCTGAAAGGCGTTTGTTGACAAATTTGTTGGCTAGTCAGCATATGTTTGTTGACGAACTAAACATATCGTGTAATACCCCTTTTGGGACCGTATGCTAACATTCGGACAAATATTTGGTGTATGATGACTCGTATGATATATGCTGACGAGCTAAAGTAGGCTCATCAGCATACACCACATTTTTCAGCATACGGGTTTGTTATTTTTGAAGTTTCGATACATTTTGAACGCGCCGGACATGTTTTTTGTATTTATATTACGTTGATTTTTGGTTTTAAGCGAAAAAATGGCTGTGTTGTTCTGTTCGCAGCTTATAGGCTGGTTTTGTTGTTCATTTTTTAGCCATCCGCGGTTAGTGACAAGCCAATTTTGAATGACTTGGGTGTGCCGGAAAATGCAGCATTATATTGCTGGTGAATTGCGGAGCCTTCGAGCGGCATAAGTGATATTTGCGAAACGTAAATTGTCTCGTGCATGTTATCATTTTCTTCAATAAAAAGTTAATAATAAAAAAATTCATTCATTTCTTTTATCTTCTTCCTGTCGCCGTGGTCATTTTTAACATATTTGTACCATATTAAAAATGACCACGATGACAAGCCAAGTCAAAACAAGTAAAAGTATTATCATCGGCCTGGCCGATGCTTTCACACCCTCCACTGCATACAAGTGAGGCAAAATGTGAGGCATTTTAGTAAGGTAGGTGACCCAAATAAGGCCCACATTATAGTTTTTCATTAATAACTTCCAAGCGCGTAAATAAAATGTACTAAATTGACATTAACATAAACCTTAGTTCAGTTATCTATATAAAAACTATATATTTATTTCTTAAAACCGAAAATGAAACATATTTCTTTAACATTTTGAAAAAAATTACCTTGGGCCTTATTACGAACACCTGTTCCGAATAAGGCCCATACATAATTTTTTCAATTTCTGTGGTTATCCTGCTAAAATAAGAAGTACTTTGTCCTAAAACAAATAAAACAACGTAGTTTATTATTTAATTATATATTATTTTTATTATTTAATAATAAAAAAAAGACAAATAAAGCCCTTTTCACTAAAAAAAAAAAAATATATAAAAAAAAAAATTTGACTTTAATAAATTAATTTAAAATAAAGAGATATTAATTCAAAAAATAGTAACAAATTACATTATAAGTTTTGGTAGGTACATTCACTAGGACAATCAAGTCCTTCGTCATCTTCAGTTATTCCAACACAAAGTTCGAGATATCAAGCACCATAATGATGACACTGTTCATGTCTTCCATCCGGTCTTCTTTATAGGCATACCATTTCCATGCTTCGGCCTTACTTCTTTTTTCCCAATTTGCCCACCTTTGACATTTTGTCTTTGTTTTGTATGTAACATATTGGATGTAAAAACCAGACTTACCCGAATTATTATTTGCACTAAAATTAATAATAAAAAACCACTTTCTTATAAAAAAACGCATGCGTGCACCACACTAACTTTTATCGACCGTAAGAAAAACCACGATTGCGTCAGAAGGAAATTTCTATCGATTTTGGTGTAGATATAGGTGCCCAGTAGCACATTTAAAATATAATTCCTTTTGCTTGTCGGTTATGCCACTTTTTGCGCCCTGGGCCTTATTAAGTTCCGGGCCTTATTTGGACCACCTACCTTAATACGTACACAACACATGGTTCTAATATTGTATTCTAATATTGGTTTTGTATGGGAGGTACCATAACTACTTTACCGATATACCTCCAAACTAACCTGACGACGCTAAAAACAAGTCCTCTCACAAAGTTTCATTCGCCTAGGTCGATTCGTTTCTACGCTATCGTGTTTTCAACAGACAGACAGACAATGGACATAGCCAAATAGATTCAGAATTTGATCCTGATTCAGAATGTATGGGGTCTCCGATGTCTCCTTCTTGGCGTTAAAAATGTAATGGCAAAGTGAATACATATACCTTCATGTACAGTGTAGAGGGTATAACAAGCAACCCCTACCGACGACCCCTTTACAGCTTATGCCCAAAACCGTATAGGAGCTAGTGCCCTACTCTGAGTCTGTTGTCTTTTCATTTCGTTCTACGTCGAACGCGTACATTTCACCAGAATCGCAGAAAATCGATAAATACAACGCGCCCGTATGCTAAAATCCCGATTTGTTAATTTATCAGCATATAATCATACGAGTCTTCAAATTTGTAAGCATACCGACTTCAACATATCGTCTAATATGGCATCATACGTCCTGAAAAAATATGATAGCAAACTGTATGCTAGCATATGCTGACAGCAAACAATTTGCTGCTTTCGGAGTAATTCAGCATATCGTGTAAGGGCATCATACGACAGACGAAAATATGCATATATGCTTAGAATTGTTAGCAAATGATAGTCAGCATACGTATGATGATTCAACATATCGTCTAATACTAGCTTAAGGAACACACATGCTTTGGAGTATGTGTAAAACAATCAAAATTTCATTTGATATGCTTGCATTTATCAGATTCTGATGAACAATAGTAGTAGTAGTAAAAAAGGACAATTTCCGATGATAAATTTCACTCACAGTTCTGAGGCTTCTGATACCCTTCTTAGATTTTCAATTCTTCGTAGCTCATTTTGGATACTTGAGTGTATATAGAACTGGCAGCTCCACAAATAATATGTCTCTTGAACTGTTTTGGCCCTATATAATGTTACTCATTAGCCTTGCAAATGTACTAGCACTACCAGTTTTTCAAGTTTTATGAGGATAAAAGAATTCACTTTTAAATAAAAAGGAGACAAACCAATTAACATTTTATATATAAAAGGATGTCCCATAATTCACGCAAAATGTAATTTTGATAGAAAATACAGATTTTTAATAAAAAAGCTTAAATTTTTTATTGATTCATAGAGTTTACCGATTGGGGTTATCTATGGAATAGCACATCGGATAAATGGCCGCCACGGTTTGCTGTCAAGTACGTAATCTGTTATTCAAATTTTCTATGCCCGGTTCGCATAAATGTGGCTGAATTTCATTAATAGGTACAACTCCCAATTTCGTCGTGGGCTTGTTTGAATTATCTTTGACTTCAAAAAACCCCAAAGAAAAAAGTCCAATGGCATTAAATCGCAAGATCTGTATGGCCAATCCTGTCTCAAAAACAGCCGATTACACGATTAGGAAATGAGTCATGCAGTAATTGAATTGTTTCTCTGGCTGTATGGCATGTGGCATCGTCTTGCTAAAACCACATATTGGTCACATCCATATCTTGTAATTTAGGCACTAAAAACTGAGTTATCATGTCACTATAACGAACACCATTAATTGTTACTGCCAGACTAGCCGCATTTTCGAAAAAGAATTGTCCGATAATACCTCCAGCCCAACCAAAATCCGCACCTAACAGTCACGCGTTGTGGATGCATTTGTTTCTGAACACTTACTCGTGGGTTTTCTTAACCCCAAATGCGACAATTTTGTCGATTAACGAAGCCATCAAGATGAAAATGAGCTTCATCGCTGAAGATGATTTTGTTCGAAAAATCAGCATCCACTTCTTGTTATTTCAAAATCCATTGCACGAACTCTCTTCGCGTTGCATGGTCAGTAGATAGTCTTCAGTTCATGAGTCAATTGAACTTTGTAAGCATGAAGTTTCAAGTCTTTGGTGAGAATTCGCTATAGAGAGCTGCTCAAAATGACCAATTCTTGACTACGGTGCCGAAGTTATGTTCCTGGACTGTCAGCAATACTCTCGCGAACTGCTTCGATGTTTTCTAATGAACGACTTATGTGACAAGACCCCCTAAGTGTTTAAGATCACTAATTGATCCAGTCTCCCTGAATTTTTCAATTATTCTCTTCACAGTTGATGGTGTGAAATCACTTCGACGGCCATATTTTTTTCGGAAATTGCGGACTGTACCTTAATTATTTTTAAAATATTGCTCAACAATGAAAAGGCGTTGTTCTTTTGTTCATTTTTACTAATCTTGAATTATCAGCTGTCAAATTGTCATTTTTTTCCGTTGGAATCCCTGTACTATTAGATGGCGCAAAATTCAAATTTGAATTATGGGACACCTTTTAGTACCTAAACCTAATAAAAGCTTTCCTTTTCATATCTAAATCCTTTTTCGTATCTAAATCTGCCGTCCTAAAAAAAGGGGGCCCAAGTGCCAAAATTAAAAAATTGAGCTAGAGACATACATAATTTGGAATCTGAAACACTGCCTTAATTTTGTGTGAAACTTAAAAGGCACATTTCCAACTGCAAATTGCCCAATATCAGGAATGCAAATGGGCAGATCTACCATGCTTAGCTCAATTAAAAAATAAAAATAAATAAATAGGCGGCGCAACAGGCGGTAGACACCCAAGGCCTAGCTTCTTGCAACCATTCGTTTTGTGTGAGTTTCTATTTTTGGAACGAATGGAAGGGACCTACAATTTTATGCCGAGTCCGAACGGCTGAATTGAGAAGATTTTTCAGGACAGTCATACTCTCGGATGTTTGTCAGACGTTCGCGAGAGGTGGCGCAGTAGAAAAAATCTTAAGATGTAATTTGTGTTTTTCCGGGGATCGAACCTGGGATCCCTCGCACAGTATAGTCCAGCACACTAACCACTGCGTTACTGCGCCCACTTGCTAAGTAATAAAGACTTATCTGGCATTTACTATCTTATAAACGCCCATTTGTCTAAATTTTCTGCTAACGTATTTTTTGCTACTTAACTATCACGTGCAAGAGCTGTGTACGAAGAGGTTTAAAGGGATTTTGTATTGCGCTGTTGCGTAACATGTGTAGTGTAGAGTTTGCCGAAATCTTTGAAGTGAACGGTAAGAGCAAATCATTGCCCTCTCTTTAACTAAGTATAGGGAATATAGGAACGTTTCAGAAAACTAGACGGTTTTGACTACATCAGTCAGCGTCATCCTGAGACTTTGAACATTCCGTCTTTTTTCCAGATGGCAAACCGCGACTCCCTTTTCGGTACCAAGGTGTACTGTACCAATCAAGCTTTTAAGGGTAAGATACACAGATCTTTCTCTCACAAAAGAAATCCGCTGGTAGCAATGGAGATTCCACCTCCAATGTCAATTGTCCGGCCGATATATTTTTCTGGCGACTTTCCCCTCCCCATCGCCATCTTTCATGTGGTATCACAGTGGACCTATTAATATAGTCTACGTGTGGCCTTTTAGGGAAGCCACCTAACCTAACTCAATGAAATACAAATTTTATTTTTATTTAAAAAAAAATTAAAAAGTTTGTCAATTTATTTCAACAATACAGTTTTATTAAAGTTTCAACCATGGTGCCTACTCGTATATTAAGATAAAAAGTCGCAAGTCCATTTATTTAAAGTAATCACCAAAATTACTGAAACCTATGCGCACGATAAAATAACATAAATTTACTTTTTTTTTATTATTTAATAATTTGAAGGCGTGAAAACCAAAAGCAGTTAAATGCATTTATCTCAAAACTACTAAAATTTAGATCCGCCCTTTCTTCTTACGACGGCGACGGCAGAAGGTCTCTGATCGGGTCTTGTTTCGTTGTTCCACGAGTAGTATAGGTTAGGTATGTATCTCTTTATATCCACAATCCTTGAACTTTTTAATGGTCGTCCTGAAAAGCTGATGTTCTTGCCTCATTTTGTGCTTGTAGGGTTTACGAACCACTTTCACATTGTGAAAGTGTAAAAGTGTGAAATTTTCTTACACTATAACAACAAAATATACTAGCTACACTTTTACACTTTTACTATACCCCAGACCTATAGTATCAAAAAAATACAACAGTGTAAAATGGATTAGTTCGCAAATGTCAGTTCGATTTAAAATGTTTTTGTTATTTTCTAGTGTTGCTATAGAGATTATAAAATGTCTAGAATTTAGTATTGCTATAGAGATTAGAAAAAGTGTGCTCACGATGTGATAAAAAAAAATACAATTTCGGAATTTTACTAGACCTGGATACACCGAATCGTGAATACCCCTATAGTTTTTAGTGAAAAAAGTAATTTTTTTATCTCTTTTCTGAAGTTGTGTAGTGCTCAATTTTCTCTCTCTTTTCCGCTACTTTTATCGATTTCAGTAAGTGTATTTTATCTTTTTGTAGGAACACATTTTCGTACGGATGTGTTTTCAATACTACGTCAAAATTAATTTTTTTTGGCTAAAGTGGTGTTCGTGTACCTTGGACCTATCATAGCGCGTGTACCTTGGTCCGGTCCAAGTCATGAGCAAGATGTTTTAAAATAATATTGAAGTGATAAATTTGTTTTTTTTTTATGTTGTTCCTTTGAAATACGTTTTTAAATAATATTGAAGTCCTTTGTTAAGTTTTTTTAAGGCAAAGAAACTTTTTTTATTTAAAACTATTATTTGAAGTAAAAAAAAAATTATCAAAAAAACTTAAGATTTTTGGTTTGCTTTTTTTCTGTTTTTTTCGAAATAAATTAAGAATAGTACCATTTTTACTTTTTATTGAAAAGAATTAAAGTTTTCGCCTTTAAACTAAAGGAAAAGCTTCAATAATATTTTCGGTCTAAGGTACAATACTCCATGGACGTCTTGTACCTTGGACCGTTTGAGGTTAGCATAAAGTTAAGTTTTCTAAGGAATGGTAAGCAATATCGTTTTGGTAGTTTCGCCATATCATAGATAAGACTTCAGGTAATAACTAACAAAAAAAACAAAAACTAATGAAAAAACGACACATAAAATATTTGCAAAAAACTGAAATCCGGACCAAGGTACATGACCTTCCCCTACTTGACGGCACTCTTCATCCAGTTAATCAGAGCAGCGCGTGCCTTGATCAACCTCGATTTTATTAGTGATTCCGCATTCAATAATGACACGTATATCATGAACCAGGATTCTGCTCTGTTCTGGAATAAATTGACTTCCATAAGTGACTGTCATACCGGATGATGTGTAGGGCTATTTCAAGGTCTTTCGATTTCGACTCGCTGAACGCATTTCTTTCATTTATGGACTGCTTCTCTTCAGTAGTTGGACCTTTGACTTGTCGCTGATAAACCCAAATTATTTTCCGCTCAGTACATCGATAATTTTAGCATTATTATATCTGTTCCGTCAAGCGCGTCACTTCCGTTGTCAGTGTTTTTATTAAAAAAAAAAAAAAACAATGAACCCAAATAGAAGATGCGTTCGCAGCCTTTAAAACATCTGACGATGGTATCTCGACTGAGCCAACTGCTTCGTTTGTTGTAACCCCGTTCGGACTTCCTCTTCAGTGATTTTACAATTTAGGCGCTTGGTTGCTTCCGGAAAACAGTTCCATCCCGAGCAGATATGATCGTGATGTCCATTATGGATACCTACTTGCATTTAAATTGGGGATGTCCATTGTAATGCTTTCGATTTTAGAATGAACAATTTCCGAATAGAGTTGGTTCTTGGAAAGACAACCCCTTAGCAAGACTGTTTGCTTTAAATTACCTACAACCAAAAATGGCTTTAATCGTATCTATGTATCATTATGCATGAGCCCCTTCTAAATTACACCAAATGTACCAATAACTCATATCAAATTCCACGCTCAATTATCTATATCGCACATTATCAGCATCAGGACTCAAGAGTAACACTTGACTGGTACATTTTTGTGGGTCCTTCATTTAAGTAAAATCTTATCCTGCGTGTGCAAGAGCACACAAAACCCTTGGGTTATCTCTTTTAAAATGTACGAAGAAAACGTTCGCTCTATCGGAATCTCCTCCTAAAGGATAACACTTCATTCCTGTCGTATACCGCCTTTCGCATTATTTTCGGGTCACGAATTTGCTTCCATTAAATTTTCCACTCCGCATAGCAATTGGGTTAGTGAAAAATCTCAACCATTCCCTTATCCACGTAACGTAACCAAGAAAAGTTTTTCATGCAACCAGCGAAAATATAATCGGGAAGCCATTTCGTTGAATTTGTTTGCATTTTTGGGGATGCTGCGATGCTGAATACTGTTATGGGTGTTGAGTCTTGTGTGTAAGTGTAAAGTAATGAGATTAATATAGAAACGTCATTGCTATAGGCCTTTAATCTGTATTAATATGCTGTTTCAATAAACACTACATGCATAAAATATGGTTAAACCTGTACCTAAGTAGATAAAAGTTTATGGGGTGATATTTCAATTGGGAGATAAGCCATTTAACTACTACTTTTCGATATTTAGAAACCAGAAGAAACCACCTTTCAAAAATGACAATAAACGTTTTGATGAGGAAACTCTATCAAGTTAAAGGAAACAGACTAAGGCGATGTGCAGTTAGCTCAACCTTGACAAGAAGAGTGTTCTTGTTAGACAGCCATCTAATAGTTGTTTTCGAAGATGTATTGCTTGATGTCTTTTTATTGGCCATACAAAAGTAATGAAAATCTTTTAGCTGATTATTATAATCGACCAATAAACCAATCTAGTGTAAAATCCCCAGTATACTGAGGCCTCCTAACGTTAGTTATGAACTTGTCTCTATTTGCAGAATAAGCTGCTTGTAAGTATCCAGGTCTCAGGTTCGACTCCTATAGAAAAGCACAATAATTACATCTTCAGGCTTTTTCCACTGCACCATCTTTCGTGAACTGTCCTGGAAAAGCTTCTCAATTCAGCCGTTTGGACTCGGTATACCAATTTTAGAGGTCCGTCCAAAATATAAAAAATTAAAAACTGACACAAAAGAATGGCTGTGAGAAGCTATGTCTAATGTGCCTATTCATGTGATTTACTGATACCGGAACTTCGGCTGCTGTGCAAATTTAGAGTCAACTTTCCTTGGGTTTCGGAATCCGGACTGTCTTCAGCAAGAGTCTGATATTGGTTTGAGATGTAGTCGAATCTTCACGGATGGCCCCAAAAGTAGTCAAAGATCAGGTTCTGGTGTTTTTGTGGAAATCGACAACACTGGACGTTACTACTGGTTAAGCAATCAAACCTCTGTTTTTCAAGCGAATCTATACAATCCTTCTTCGACAATGGAACCAGTCCCAAAATTCCCAAAATAGTCCGGGAATGCAAACTATGTATTTATTTAAATTCGGTTCCAAGGCCTAACTCTTCGACTCTCGTCTGGGTCCCCGATAACACTGATATTACGTGAAATGAAATTTCCGATGAGGTTGCTAATCAAGGCTAAGACAATTACTTCTCGGAACCTGAAACTGTGTTGAGCCTTCCTGTGCCCTCGTCCAGGGCTTCCATTGACGTCAGGGTTTCTTGCGAACACAATTATCTCTTCTCTACATATATATAAAACAAAGTGGCAAAACTATGTTTCCCTCTGCCGCCCGTAATTTTCAACCAATTCAGTTGATTTTTTTTAGCAATGTCGGTAATTACGGTGATCGGGCGATAGGCCAAACAAATTCAAAATCGGACAAAGGGGCGTGGCACTGCCCATACAAAAAAAAACATTCAAAATCGTATATCTCAAAAACCACCAAATCGATTGAGCTGAAACTTACAGGTAATGTTACGTATTGGCCGTGGAGTGCTGCTGTGAAGATTGGTCAAAATCGGACAAAGGGCCGTGGCACCTCCCATACAAAAAAATCTTTCAAAATCGTATATCTCGAAAACCACCGAATCGGTTGAGCTCAAACTTACAGATAATCTTAGTTATTAGTCGCAGAGTGCTCCTGTGAAAATTGGTCACATTTGGACAAAGGGGCATGGCACCTCCCATACAAAAAAAAACATTCAAAATCATATATCTGGAAAACCACCAAATCGATTGAGCTCAAACTTACAGATAATCTTAGTTATTAGTCGCAGAGTGCTCCTGTGAAGATTGGTCAAAATTGGACAAAGGGGCGTGGCACCTCCCATACAAAAAAAAACATTCAAAATCGTATACCTCCTATACAAAAAACATCTTCTATGGGGTGAAACTCGATGACGTTATATCTCTATAACCGCTGGGCCGATTTTCATGAGTCTGTGCACGGGCAAAGTCGGGCAAGTACAGCTATCTCTAATAAACAAAGTGGAAAAAACTATATGTTTCCCTCTGTTGCCCGTAATTTTCAACCAATTGAGTTGATTTTTTTTAAATGTCGGTAATTACGGTGATCAATATTGATAGGCCAAAAAAATTAAAAAATACAAATTGTAAAAAGCAATAAAATGCCTGGCGAAGCCAGCGGGGGTTCAGCTAGTTGTTTATGTTGCGGATCTCCCAGATGTGGCCACACTTACACTAAGCCCACGCTGCCGAAAGTCTGTAAGAAATCGGGGGCTTTTCTGCTCTTCTCAGCAGAAAGACTGAGACAACTTATTTTGCGAGTATGTCCTGAAAAAGCTTCTCAATTCAGCCGTTCGGACTCGGCATAAAAATTGTAGGTCCCCCAACGATTGGTTGCGAGAACCTATAGGCTTAGGGTGTCTACCTGTATGTTGCCCCACCTATTAATTTATTTATTTATTTTATGGAACACTTTGTTTTTGCTAAGCGCCTTAGTGTGCGACGACAGTGTAGAGGGCGACGCTACTTCGGATTATTTTCTTTGTTATTGCGTCCTGGCTTTTGTTCGGATCAGGGGACTGATCTTCGTCATTCGACAAAAAACTGGGACCAAAAATTCCAACTTAAACGAAACTCACAAACCAACTGTAGGAGGTATAAATCATTTAAAATTATAAACAATGGAAAAAGCCAATCATAAAGTACATAGATCCATACAACATCGGCGCCTTAGACATTATATTATTTTGATATACTGAAGGACCTTCTCTATCAAGGCTATGCGGTGAACTCCATCATTGACATCAGGGCAGAAATACTTTAGCCAATTGCTGCTACTGGCAATTAGAAAGTCCTATTTTCTGCTATTTGGCAAAAAAACATAGACCCTATCAAGGGCTAAAGAGGACTGAGGCACTTTAAATGAAACCTATTACAGCCTCAAGGCATATATTATAATACCTTCGAGACCTTGATCTTCTACATGAAGCATTATTTGCACATTAAGGTTATTCCACTGTCATACTTTTCGCGAACTTCTGACAGAGGCATCCGAGCTTATAACTGTGGTCACCCAAAGCTTCTATCGTCGTCTGTTCTGATGCAGCATAAAATTGTAGGTATAGGTCCCATTGATTCGCAAACAAAAACGGCTGTCTGAGAAGATTGGTCTAACATCCTGCTATGCGCCCAGTATTTATTTTAAGGTTCAACAAGTACAATATCTAAACCAATTTTGTAACAAAATGTGATTTACTAATTTTTGTTAAGTTATAATCATGTTTGCACAAAAATGTCGGAGCCAAAAGGCATAGTAATTGAAATTGATGTTTATTCACTATAGAAGGATCTACTATATACGAAGATGGTAAAATAACCGTTACAATGGTGTTACCACAAAAACCCATACAATCGCACTCCACCAGTATGTGGTGTAGACAAGAGAAGAAATGTTCATTCAGTCATGTGAAATAAGCTATATATAGGGATCCTATCCTACCCTATCCACTATCCATGTCGACTCCAATACACCTTTTATTTGGCAAGGAAACAGAAGGTATTCGTTTTTATTGAGAAATGTGAAACAAGTATATTCAGGGATATTGTGAATGGGTGGTTGAAACGCCTAATACCTACTGCCGCGATTGTAGTAGGTTATAGGTATGCCTACGGCGGAATCCAAGGCAAGCACTTTGACTGCTCTTATTAGTTCTCGAATCAGCCAAAGGGAAAATAGAAGTCAATTGAAATCGAAATCGACAAAGCAATACACAGTCGATAATGTTCGTTATTCGGGAATTGTACCATTTGTAATTGAAAAGGATAGAAGCTCGAGGCGAATTTCAGCAATAAAATGTTATTGGAAATCCAGAAAGAAAACAAACTTAAACATTTTCAATGAAGGTATTGGTAAACGCAGAACATTTATTGCAGCTGAGAAAAGGTATTGTCGAAGAAGAGATCAAAATAGTATAGTGTTGTATTTATTTAAGTCGTTCATATCTATACGAACCCTACAGCTATAAGATGTGCGGAATAGAAGGACGCTAAAGTATTTACTTGCTTACATTTGTGTGCATTTCAGCGAAGGTTTAGGTACAAGATATCAGCGGGCGTTGGAAAACTCGTTATTCTAATTTCTAATAAGGGACTATTGGTATGGATAAAATATAGGTCCAAGAAGACTAGGAAGGGCAATGTTATCAATAATATATTGTCTACTAGAGGTAGGAGCAAAGCCACTTTTATAGCAATGTACTTCAATACGCGCCATATACTGGTGGTTGTCATTGATATCGCAAGGAAATAGGAATCGAATGGACACTATCCCAATATTAGATATATAAGGGAAAACATGTCTGGCCCTTTTTTTTATAAACATTGACAGGGGACAATTCTACAAAATTTGCTGGGATTGTCTGACACATTTTCATTTAATAAAATATTGACAGGTGACATACACTCCGTGCCACTTGATTACGAACAGGAATTTTTTTGTTTTAATTTTACGATATTTTTCAAATCCTTCGCTAATCCGGGAAAAAACAAATGCACAAGGAATGAAGAATATATTATGTTTATATTGTAGAAAAAAAAAAATGGGATTAAGTTGATAAATGCAACTTTTATGACGCTTTTCCCAAAAAGGTCATAAAATTTACCTGTTAATTTTGTGTCACTTGATTACGAGCAGTGGCTTAATCTACCTGTTAGGTGTTACCATGTTTTAAATCAAATAAAAGGATACTTTGAGTATTAGGGAGCTTAGTTTAAGTAATAACTTCATACAATCCACAACTATAGGTAAAGGAAAGACATTAACCAAGGAGGAAATAGGCCAAATTCGAGATTACTGGGAACAAGGAAAATCCATCCGTTTTATAGCCAGCAAGATTGGAATAGGCGCCACTGTTATACACAACTTTATTAAAGACCTGGAGAAGTATGGAACAAACCGCAAAGGAAGAGTAATTGTTCAGTTAAATACAATGAAAATTTTGTTATGACTATTTTGTAATTGTCCAGCTTATGACATTTATAAATCACTCAATAAAAACTTACATTACTCCACATTACGATACACAGTCCAGTGCGACACACAAGGGGATGTATGGGGTTAGCTAACTCAGCATATAAAAAAAAGATCAACCAATAGCCTCGATTAATGATGGACTTCTCATTGACGACCGCATAAGATGTATAACAGATAACGACTTTTGGATCTGCAAGTGGAATGTTAATGTGCAAGATCGGAGGCTCTAGATGGTGGAATGAACCAGTCAAAACAAAGTAAGAAGAACTCTGACATCTAATGGCAACATGTGAAGTTTTTGAAGCTTCACCACTTTGCTGTGCGGCTTATTGGCACACATCTACACTTAAAGAAACCCCACAAGAAAATATCTAACGGTGTCAAATTGCACGATTTCAGTCGGCAGGATGTGTCGCTTCTGTCTGAGATAACTACGCTCTCTAATCGCAGAATGTAAATTGTGACAGCAGCTGATAATTTTTTTCTGATATCGGGGACCGCTGCCATCTTCCTTCAGCTTCTGGGAAAGTTCGATTTTTTTTGACCCAAGTCCCATTGCAAATTCGCAGATGTAGGTATGTACATAATAAATACTTAACAGATAAAACAACATGGCAACGAACTGCCAAAATCTATCTGTTGCTATTGGAAACACTTTAGAATCTGATACCATTACTCATGCGCTACCACATTAGCGCAGCAATGTTTGGAAGTTTTATCAAAAGGAAAAAATAGCATTCTAAGGTAACAAATCCCATAGCAGGGACCTGTGGATATGAACAAGGAAACATAGTAGTATAGTGTAACAGTAGGTGTTGAGGAAATGGAAAAAAAACTCTGTCCTAGATGGCCCTGCCATCAATATGCACGATGGGAGCCAAAATTTCCTTATGTCCGGTCGACAAGAAAGGAGACTCTCTAAACTGAGCCAACAGCAATAGGTTTAGGTACTGTATCACATACACGGCGCTGACGTGTAAATTGTCTACCAAACCAAATATTCACACTATAACATTCAACATTCAACATTCAACACGTGCCTAAAAGAAGGAGTGTTTCTACAACAATGGAATAAACAAAGACTGGTGCTTCTACCAAAGGGAAATAAACCCTCACAGAATTCTTCCTCTTTAGACCCTTGTGTATGCTGGACACATAAGGGAAAATATTCGAGCGCATTATTAGAGTCCGATTGGACACTGCGATCGATGAGGCAGGAGGTCTTTCAGATCGTCAATGTAGATTTCGAAAAATGCGTTCCACTATTGACGCCGTCAATGAAGTGGTTGCCACAGCAAGGGAAGTCATCAGCAGAAGACGATGGAAAGGCAGAAGCAAGAAATACTGCGCCATAATCACATTAGATGTCAAAAACGCCTTTAATAGTGTAATCTGGAGAAACATTTTAAGGGCACTCATTGTCAAAGGGGTGCCTAATTATATTCAAAATATTCTTAAGGACTACTTCAGAGATATGCTATTGCTGTACAATACCGAAGACGGGCCCAAACATTACAGCATAACTGGTGGCGTTTCGCAAGGCTCCGTGTTAGGTCCGCTATTGTGGAACCTAATGTACGACGACATACATACTGAGATTGAGGCTACAGTGGTGGTAGCTAAATTTTTGGAGGAACTAGAGTACGAAGCAATCAGATCCGTGCAGGAAAGGTTGATTTCAGTGGGTCTACAACTAGTGGAAGAGAAGACAGAAGTTTTACTCATCAGCAGCAGAAAAGTTATGGAGACAGTAACTGTAACTGTCGGTGACCATACTGTGGTCTCCAAACAAGAGTTAAAGTACCTCGGGATTATTATAGACGCGAGACTAACGTTCAAACAGGACATTGAATACACAGCTGAAAAGGCAGCAAAGGTAACAGCTGCACTATCAAGGATGATGCCCAATATTGGAGGGCCAAAATACAGAAGAAGACTGCTTCTAACGCAATTAACAGCGTCGATAGTACTCTATGGGTAAGACCAAATCATATACCGAAAGAAAACGGAGGCGACCTACCGTATCAGCACTCTTAGACTTAACTAGCGCCTTTAGAAATACCTACGTCCTACAATGCAGTGTGCGTAGTAGCTGGCATGGTACCAATTGACCTCCTTGCAGGAGAAGCACAGGAAAAATACCTCGTCAGCAGATCAACGGCAGGAACATCAATGATAACAGGAGATAACACTTTACCACAAAGGGTGGTAAGTGGATCAGTCTGACAAGGGAAGATGGACGCATAGAATCATACCCAAAATCGACGATTGGATCAACAGAAAGCATGCGGAGAGTTAAATTTCTATGCTATGCTATGACCCCCTCTATGCTATGAAGAGGGGGGTTTTAGTCAGTAAGAATCTGACATAACTGCTTATTACACAGCAGTATCTTATGTGGGCGCAGTAGCACAGTGGTTAGTGTGCTCGACTACTGTGCGAGGGATCCCAGGTTCGATTCCCGGAAAAACACAAATTACATCTTAAGGTTTTTTCTACTGTGCCACCTCTCGCGAACGTCTGACAAACATCCGAGAGTATGACTGTCCTGAAAAAGTTTCTCAATTCAGCCGTTCGGACTCGGCATAAAATTGTAGGTCCCTTCCATTCGTCTCAAAAATTGAAACTCACACAAAACG
Source organism: Cheilosia scutellata (assembly GCA_955612985.1). Taxonomy (NCBI): domain Eukaryota; kingdom Metazoa; phylum Arthropoda; class Insecta; order Diptera; family Syrphidae; genus Cheilosia; species Cheilosia scutellata. The sequence goes on along the minus strand of OY015313.1, from coordinate 79,165,584 downwards.
AATGGTTGTGAGAAGCTAGGCCTAGGGTGTCTACCGCCTATTGCGCCACCTATTTATTTTTTTTATCTTATGCAAGATTTCCCCTCCAACTTACACAAAAAAAAACCAAGAAGTTCAGACTTCAGATCAAATACAGTCGGTTTATCGATGTCAATATCGCATACGGCAGCATTTATCGTGGCGAGTTATATACAATAGTCATGTTCAGTTTTGGCTTTTGGCTTTTATGCCAAAAAACATGTTGTTGACGATGGAAGACAGTTGCTCATACTTTAAGGTCGGAAATATTCCCACCGATATCTGAGATGTCAACAAAGCATCAAAGCATCAAAATAATAAATGCTGGCTGCTTTTATCTTCCCACTCATGTTACCTATTTCCGAGATTCACAGGACACTAGTCCATTAATGCAAATAGCTATTTAGCACAAATTTTCTTTTATTTTATATACCTATAGGTCCTTAAATTGTGTGTTGGTGTCCGCATTTATGTTGACATGAACTTATAGTAGGTAGAGTCCTTTGCCATCTGTATTCAAGAATCTTGATTGCCATGGGATGACAGTTATGTAATTTTTTTCTCAGACCCTCACTAGGGTTGGGACACTGAACAACGATTGTGCTTTCAGAGGGATACAACTTCTTCCAAGCACTAACCACAGTTTCCGTTATGTGTGCAAATAAAAATGCTTTCACACCTCAGGCACAGAAAATAAAAGCCAACCCCTACCAGTGCACCACAATTCTCTTTCTTTGAAAATGGTCCAAAATACAAACAACAGGATAGAAGCGGAGTAAACAGCGCGACAGAAAATAGACAAACAAGTTAATAAATCTCAAGAGCACCTACAATCTTTATAAGTTTGTCAAGTTTTGGGAAGAAAATTGTACCAAATATATATGTAATGTCAACAGAAGACCATCATCAGAATAACAAAAGAGTTACCTTATTAGGCTCTACTAGCTACATAAACATAACCATGAATTATTTAAAGTAATACTATAAAAGAGAGCCAAGTGTCCTAGAGAAACTTTAAGTTATCCGATGGGGTTCCTTCTCAATTTTAACCTTAAACACATACATCTATATATCGACCGTGATGCTATTTTCGAATTACATATTAAGTCAAAATCTGGCACCAAGTTCCATGCCAATGATTGTCCAAATTACACAGGTATTTCATATTTATTGTAAGAAAATTCAAAAAGTAAATAAAGAATAATGATGTTATTAAGGACCACAAAGAAGGGAATGTGCTCCCCTCATCTTTGAAAGAAACCACGAACCACCCCATAGTTGAGGGGAAGAAAAAAAAATTCGCAGTTCCACACAAGTAGGTATACACCTACAGAGAATTTTTTTTATTTGAAGTGGGTATAGTCAATAAAGTCCTGCGACAGCTTCAAATAAGAAAAATAAAAAAGTATTCATGAGTCTATTCAGGTACGGAATTATTTACGTACCTTCCTACCAGCTGAGGGAGAAATTGAAAAGATCTAGGTTTTGGTGTTGAGCCGGAATCAATATTGTGCACAAATTGAAGTTGTAATTAAATACGATGGCACGAAGCAGGACAAGCGCCCCAGCATTGCAATTATCCAAATAATTCAAAATCTTGACCACCCACTTCTGGATGTTGAAATCATTAAGGCTCTCTTGTTGTTTGGATTGGATTTCTGAAAATTAAAACGGAAGATATTATGTTATGAACTAGTACTACCTAGACAGATGAAAATTTAATCAGTATGTGGAGCAGAACACCCGAAGCGAAGCAAGCTTAGCTGAGTGAATTTAGGGCGAGATATTATATACTATATGTCACTAAATGGCAGTGGCGTAACTATAGGGTGGCAGGGCTGGCAAAATGCCACGGGCCCCCGACCCGAGATGGCCCGGCCCAAGAGGCCGCGAGCTCAGAAATAACCTAAAATGTTTGCAAAAATGTTGTACCTAAGTATTTCAAAAAAAATTATAAGCTCTAAAGCACTTCCATCGATCTTGCAAATGCCTTAAAACGTTTGAAAATGTGTCTAGAAGAATTGGAAAGGTATAGACATGAATTCGTAAATTTAAAAATGGAAGCAAATAATGTAGCAGAAAAATGGTCCATCAACCCTGAATTTTCTAAAACTCGTCAGAGGAAGGTAAAACGCCATTTTGACGAACTTTGTGAAGATGAGCGTCTCCAAGATTTGTTCAAAGTGAACATATTTTATCTAGTATTGGACATCATTATTTTGGAGTATTTTAAATTTAAAAAAATTTTCAATTGTGTTTTGAGCCACCTTCTGCTCCAAAATTCACACCTCTCCGATTTGTAAGGGATGCATACACATTGGCCAAATAATTTACCGAAATCGAGCTCCAAGCTAATTCGATGGTTTGGACTAGTTTAGATACAGTCGAATAATGTTGTCCCGATCCACAAACTTGACGTATCAACCATTGCCAAACATTTTCGATGATATTCAAATCCGGTGAGTAGTCCGGTCAGCATTAATAGCTCCGCATTTTGGCTCTATAAATACGTTTTAACAACCCGGGCTGTATGTATTGGCGCTTTATCATGTTGTTAGATCCATGGCAGATGACCAAAAAGGTTATGAAAATATGTTAAAGCCTTATCAGTAAGACAACACATTCATTGTGGTTAACAAAAATTTTAATTTTCGGCTGCCATAATACGAAACGGCCCCCACACCATCACAACTTCAACTTCAACTCTGCTATGCAGCCGGTCCAAATGATGAGTTTCTTTGCGGAGGTTATGGAAATAGTAGCTATAGCCATCGGGGCCTTCCAAATTAATTTTTTTTCGTCGGAAAAGACCACACGGTGCTACTACGAAGTCCAGGCCACAAAATCGAAGGCGTTGCGCTTTTCGAACCGGGTTAAGGGGTGTCTTTTTCTTGATTTTTAGTCTTTTTATATCCTTGGCATTCGAAATAATACGACGAAGTTGTGAGACATGCTTTGATACCACATTCTTTCCTGATTTTTGGAAAAGAGTCGTGAGAATTTGACGCTTTTCCTAATATAAGTCGCCTTTCCGCAGTTGTAAGCACACTATGCATGCGGCCTTTCACGTTTATATCCATAGTTAGACTCATTACTTAAAAATATGCATATAACGTGTCGGCTCCTCTCGATTTTCTTAGATAAATTGGCAATAAATAGGCGAGCGTCCTTTTAGCTTTGATTTGTCCTTTTTCCGCCTCGGTTAAGCTTTTTCTCCACACATTTTTTAACAAAAAAAATCTTTCAAAGAATAATATGAGTCCACGTTTTGCCGGTTTTTAGTTAAAAATTTTTTGTTAATACATACTTAAAGCGTTAGTTTTAAATCTTCCTTCTGGTCACAAATCACAACAATTAATTGATATTTAATTTAAAAACAATAATTAAGTCTCTAGCATGCTTGATTTGGGACCAGTGGGCCATAGAAAACCGACCTTAGGGGGTGTGCTATTCAAGTGGCGCGGAGTGTATAAAAAAACGACATATCTTAATCACTTGCCAGGTAAATTCTCAGTTTTCGGTCCATTTTCAGAGACGAAATAGAAAAGTCTTCGTGTATTAGAGAACTTGATGATTTATTAATAAAGAATCATTTTATGTCATGCAGCTTTCCTGAAGTATGTACTGTGTTAATGTTATTTGTTACAATTCCTATGACTATAGCTAGTGCTGAACGATCATTTTTAAAACTAAAATTAATAAAAACCTATTTAAGAAAGTATATGGGACAAGACAGGCTACGTAACTTGGCTATTCTATTGAAATAATGTTATTTCATTATAAATATGTATGTATAAACCTATGCTCTTGAAAATAAAATTCATTAGATATTTAACTAAAATGCATACAATATTATTAATAGTGTTGGTTAAGTGGTTTATTAAAATTAAATTACAACGTTACGATTTTTACTGGGAGGGCCCCATCCAAAGAATTTGCCACGGGCCTCAGATGGTATAGTTACGCCACTGCTAAATGGTGTCACGTGGTCATCCATAAAGTGCGGACACATTAAGATCTACTTGCTACAAAAGAGCGTGCGGTCCTTTGGCATTCCATATTAAGTGGTGACCATTGGTGTAGTTGGTTGAGTCATTGCTGGTTTGGCCAATTGTATTATGTTAGATTTTCGAAACTAATTCCTAAAAAGAACATGTTTCAGCTTACAAAAGGTAGGAATTACCTATACACGAAATTTGGCATCTAACATTAGTCGCGGGCGTTGTTGAGCCTTCACAACTCTCGATCCTTCGCCACTGACCCTAAATAATATCAACGACAATAAAAGACGGAGCTAATAGATTAGAGATTTGATATAACCATCTTATCCTGGGTGTACCATTACGTTAACACGTCTTGGAATTCTAGTTGGGCACATGAGTTTAACATGACCATATCACGGAACAGAGGAGACCATGTAAACAAATTTGATGATTCTCTTATAGTTATAGCTGTCCATTAACAGATTTTGCCAGGTTCATCGATGCTATAAGTCCCTTATTTAGTTGACAGCGTATAATACATACTTGGTTTTGCTCTCATTAATGATTAGACTTATTTTTGCTGCTTCGTTCGGCTCGAATGTCCAATATACATATGTGTATGCAAATGTGACAGTTCCTTTTTGGACGTCAAAGGTCACCGTGAGATTGTTTCCCACCTTAATGTAGTAGCGAGTGTTCTCGTCAATCATCATCCCGTAGAATTTATTTATTTTTGACGAATTTTCTAGACTAAACTAGATATGGCGGTTGCTTCGATAAATATTGTCATATGGGGCATTGAACCATCTGGCCTTGGGTTTTCTCCATTATTTGTCGTAGTGTAAATATTTGGTCGGTTAGGGTCGGTAGTGGCCATCATTTCTCAGCATACGGCGGACAGGACTAATGCCAATGGCGCGGTTTAAATGGTCTCATTTGTGGATCAGAAAAACTATGCTGCGGTTCCATCCATCAGGCACTATTACACTATTGGTAGGGTGGACGAATATCTTGACTCTCAGTGCTCAGATTTAATGGTTCGTTTACCCTAACAGAGAAATTGGCATCTATACGACTATACCTCTGATCAACGGCACTTAATGCTGACTACTAAGGGCTTGTCGATAGGTTGATGGGTATATGTACTTTATAGGTTATAAAGGGTGATGTTTTTGCTGTTTGGTTTTTCAGCATTATTTTTTTGACAGTTCACGCGTGATTTGTGACACGTGTCAAAGTAAAAAATGATCAGTTAGCATAACCATTTCACCCTGAATAGACTAAAGACTTACGTCCAAACAACGTTTGAAAGTTATTGAATATATTATTAACAGAAATCGTGGTCAATAAAAAATGTGGTTAGAGCACTTCGTCCATTTTATGGTCGTCGTAATCGTCCTATTGGACAGGCTACGTCAATAATCAAAATGTCCGTACAAGGTCTGCTGAGCAACCACAATTATTGTGAGGACAGCCAATGCATCCGTATAAAAGTACCGTTTGGTGTGGTTTATGGGCCGGTGGCATCATTGGGCCGTATTTCTTGAAAGATATGATGATGGCAACAACGTTACGTTCAATGGTGCTCGCTACCGTTCGATGATTTCGGACTTTTTTTGCCCAAAAAAGAAGATCTGGGTTTGGTCGACATGTGGCTTCAACAGGACGGTCCGACGTGCCATGTAGTAAGCGAATCCATGGACATATTCCGAGGCGAATTTGGTGAGCAATTCATCTCACGTTTTGGACCTGTGAATTGGCTGCCTAGATCGTGCGATTTGACGCCGCTGGACTATTTTTTGTGAGGATTATGTGAAGTCTCCCGTCTATACGTTATTGGCGAGCAATGATGCCATTCTGACCGGATTCCGGTCATATCTGACCGAAATCTCTTTACTCTGACCGGAGAAAATTTTGAAATCAGGCCTGACCGTTTTTTGACCGGAACGAAAAATGTTTTTAACCGGAAAACTCTTTTTTGTCTGGAAAAAATAAATTGCCCTACTGACTATAAATAATAGATATGTAGCTAGATTTCTATAATTTGAATAAAATTTTGCCATTACGAACATGCTCCCAAATTCAAACAGAAACCAATTTAATGCGAATAATGGGGCTACAACATCACGCATGGAATTCTGCTCCGGGAGCGGATAAATTATCCTATAGGCTAATATTTTTCTTTTGCTAGAATGTTGAAGAGGAAATTAAACAATGAATTTCAATTAATTAAAGTGTGAAATTCGATAAATCTGAGATTGGAGTTTTGTAAACTACTCTTTTCAAGTGTCAGAAAATTATCCGAGAATAATATTATTTAGCCCAATTGACACACGGCCTTAGTACATGACCTGCCCATACACGTCTTCTCATGACTTTCATTTCCATTAACGATTTAGCTACACACAAAAACCAGGCGTCATTGCAATGAAATAAAATTTGACAGGTAAAAGAAAAGTGACATTGAAAACACAAACAAATTCTATAGGTAGTTAAGCCGAAGCGGACACCCGTTTTTTACGACCTCACTCTATCAACTCAAATATCAAATGAAGATTTGTATCGAAAGCACAATGGTGCAAAAAAGAACGTGCCAGAATTATTTCTGAAAGTGGATTTTCTGTGCATTTTATATGCTATCTACCTTTCTCCTTTACTCACTCAAAATCCACCTGTGTTGCTGGACACGACGTTCATTGGAAAGCGTGTATTTCAGAACTTAAAACATGTTATGTACATAAAATAAAAAATTAGTTTTAGTAAATTTTAAACAAACGAAATAAAAAACAAGTTCAGAAACTCAAGATTCGTTTTCTAAACATCGATAATGCAAGTGAACATAAAAATTAGTAAATGGTATTGGTAGGTATAGGTATTTTCTATTTTTGACCGGGTTTCAGGTCAAAAATTCTCATTTTAACTATTGACCGAATTTTTTGACCGGATTTAGAAAATAAAAATCCGGTCATTCGGTCAGGTTTGACCGGATTCACTTTTTTTTATTGGCAACACTGAATGGCGAGATAACAGTCGATATGTTGGAAAAAGTAAGCCAGAATTTGACATTCTGGATGGACCACAAAATGTAAATTTTGCAAGAATTTATTTATCGACCCTAATAAAAATTTAATTCCAATTTGGAGATTTTCGTTGTTTTTTTTTTCAATTTTCAAAACTAAACGTTTAAAAAATCACCCTTTAGTAATGTTACGCCCCCAATCAGCCTGAAGCCTTTTCGCTGGCACACATGGTGTCGACTGTCGTGTAGGCTATCCTTTCCAATTGAGTAGTGAAGATACTATACCAAAGAGATAACTCCGATACAATTGCTTGCATACAAATGAGAGTCGATGTGTGCTCTAGTGCCCCTGAATATTCATATGACTGTCCTTATGTCAGCTTCTACGGATGGACAGATTGTATGGCAAAATTCCCTTAACTCGTGAACGCGTTATGGCACTAAATTTTGTGAACCTTTTTAGAGGCTTAAATTTAGTTGCAGCAATTTCATACTCTTCTTTTGTAACTTCTTGGTATTCTGGGCAGGCTGATATGTGCGCTTCATGCCGCATATTTGATGTTGCTACTTTCCTTTTCTTTGCAAAGAACGCAACTTGCATTTGACGTTGTCTTGACTGTATTTCTTTAAGCTCCTGCTAGGAGAAAAAGTCCTAAGGCCGCCGCTATTGTTCGGCAGCACGAGGCTTATTACAAGCCTTACATAGCCTCGACAATTTTTATCGCCAGTTTGACAAGAATCATAGTTTGTTCCATTCACTTCATCGGTAAAAGGTCAGTCGGTATAGGTCTGTTTTTTTTTTTCTATTTTCGTTTAGGAAGAGTCGAGTGTTAGCTTGATGGCTTTAAGTTATAGCATAGATTAGGTTAAATTTGGTTAGTTAGATAAAGTTCGCGGGGCGTTCCTCTTCTTCCTCGAGGGTATAGGCATAGCATAGGCCTTCAACGTTTTTCTCTTCAGCTGCAATTTTTTTTTACTTCTAGGGATAGTAGCTTTCTTCCCTCTTCTTTAATTAATTTTATTTGAATAAATGACATGGATAAAGTTGTCGAGCTGGTGGTACATAGTGAGGGGCAAGAACACCCCCGTCCGACGAGCTCTAGACGAGCAAAAACAAGCATATGGCGGCCTCCCGACCTGTACCGAAGCTGCCCCTGTGACTCGACCCTGGCTCCTGATTCAATTCTCTCGTTCAAATATTGAAACTTTAAAGTTCTTTTCAATGTCATGCTTCGTTTTTTATAATGCGGGAATGGCGTGATTCCTTTCAGCCTATTACGTGCGTGTGTCCGAACTAATCAGGCCCATAAAGAGGTCGATGAACTGAAGTTTCATTATTGTTCCCCAGACCTAGATGACAAGCAATTATTTACTAAAGCCTTCCTATACGATTAAAAGGTATTCAATCATTCCTCCGTTCTCATCTATATGTATTCTGTTTACATTTTAAAGTTGAATATAAAATCTGGGTTGACAGATTAAGGCCTTTATATCTACATATAGCTAGGTTAATCCCATTTTTGTTATTTTAAATTTGCTATCCGGTATAGGATGAGTGTGGTCTTCTTGGGTTAGCCACAAGACTGTTGCCCTCCACTCTTATAGTTTTGCAAAGTAAATGGTGACATTAGGTCTGTTTATTTCCTCATTAATCTCAGTGAAGTAAAGTAAAGTAGGATTTTCAACACGTAATTACAACAACTGCACCCAATTTGACACCACTGAGATTCACACAAGCTATTCATTTCCAGCAAGACCAACTTTGGAGCATTCTTCAATTCTGAACACCAGGGGAACACATTTGATGTTGTCATTTGGATGTGTTCACAGAGTGCCTCCATTTATGATACATAATATGTGTCGGCTGTGGTGGGTGTAAAATGCATAAAGTGCATATATTTTAAACAAATTTCAAAATAGCAACTGAATATTACGGAAAGTAATAAAATACTAAATATTTTCTGTTTTTATTTAAGTTGTACTTTGGTAACAAAATAATAGGTATATATTTATACACCTAGACTTATAATAATTGAAAATAAGTATGTTATCTTTGATGTTATGTCATTATGGGATACATTTTTTGTAATAGTACATCCTCCCATTTTGTATTCCCTGTTGATTTTTTTACTGAAGTAGATATGTAATGAAGGCATTATTTACATACTCTTTTTTTTAAATGAAAATCATTCGATTTCAGCCAACTGACATTCCAACTTTTGATTTCGATGGAGATTCGATTTATTTGTTAATTTCTCCGCACATTCTCATATGTTTTTTCGACTGAAAATTTGTGGTCTAAATCTTTATTTAAAAAATGTTTACAGACAAATTTACATAAAAAATATAAAATTGGAAGCAACATTTGTTCGTCTTATGGTAAAAAATTTGAAATGTAAATAATCGCATGTCGCAATCAAAATGAACAAACCAAGGACAATTTAAATTATTAATTTATAATTTATTTAATTTTTATTGCGTTTTTCTGTTCAATTTGATTGTTTCTTTCTCCAAGAATATATATAAATAAGGCCATCTTTTCTCAAAATTAAAGTCAAAACCAACGGGCAATCTGACAGTTAAAATATTACAACTGATTTCGAAATAAAATCATACAATGAAATCATTTTTGGTAATGAACTTCTTTCCCCCAAAATTTAGATTGTGAGAACTTCATTAGTGTGAAAGTTTTAAATTCGAGGAATACTCGATTCGACCGAATCTCAGAATTTGCGTGAATACTCTTTTGGACTCACCTAACAAACACACCCGCGTGTGTTTTTGCTTTTTTTTTCTTTGGCAATAATTCGCAATTTTATTTTGACCATACAAGAGAAAAAAAGTAAGCAGAAAAAGTAAATATTCTGTAGAAATTGATAATCATTATTATACCCGGTACCACACTGTGGTGAGGGTATATTCACTTTGTCATTCCATTTGTAACGCCCATAAGGAGGCGTTGTAGGTATGACAAACTATATATATTATTGATCAGCATTACTTTTTTAGTCGACCTAGCGATGTCCGTCTGTCTGTCCGTCTGTCTGTCCGCACGATTACGGCCGTAATTTAAGAGCTATCGACTTGAAATTTGGTACGTACGCTTCTATCCACCAAACTGAGGCTAAGTTCGAAGATGAGCAATATCGGATGAAAACTACTACTACCTCCCATACAAAAATATCAGATTTATATAGCTTTTTATGTTAAAAATTAAATTTAAATAGCTAGAGTAAAGATAGCAAGTTTAAACTTTGCACATATTGTTTTAATAATATTTAAAAAATTTTGACAAAAAATGAGCTTGGTCGAATAAAAAGTACCCATACCTCCCATACAAATATATAGTTTTTTAATACTAAAATATTTTTTTTATTTTACAATAATATAGTAACGGGTATTTGAGCTTCGGCATAGTCGAAGATAATTGTCTTACTGGTTTTTTTTTGTGCTAAAAGGTTAATTATTCAGTTTTCTAGAAGGAGTTTTATTTTGAAATTGAATTTTTCATTGATGGCCATTTTGACAGCAATGCCAGCTGTTTACTTTTCAGGGTCAAAACCGACTGTTCAGAAAAGTGGTTGGGCACCAGTTGGGGACTGTTTTTTTTGCACATTTTGTTACTTTACTTTACTTCACTGAGATAGGTGAGGAAAAAAACAGACCTATTATTTCGTTCTAGATACCTACCTACATATTTAAGATACAATTCACGGCGAAGAGTAAAGTCACTTTTTGACAAAGGAAATGTTTCTAAGAGAAATGACTGTCAGACCAGTGTTGCCAGAAATTTTCTAAGAGAATATGCCAAATTAAGAAAAAAATATGCTAAATTGTATGGAGGAACTAAGCAAAATATGCTAACGTTTAAAAACAACTTTTTTATTACAAAAAAGTAATAAATAGATATAAACACAACATGATGTCTATCTATTATAAGGAACAAAAGGGGAATTCAGTATTTTGAAATGAAATTTACATTTAGTTATTCAAAAGCACGTCAATTAAGTAGATACAGAACTAAAACTAAATTCCGTATATGACTCTACATTTTTCTCTCAATTTTTCTTCATTTTTATCAAATTAAATCATCTTAAAAAATCAGCTGCTTGTAAAAGAGACAAAAAGTGTAGATGAAAGGGGTAGCAATTGTTTGCAAAGGAACACAAATTTTCAAACGAATTTATTTTCAAAAAGTTAGACTTCAAAGTAACGGGAGGAGAAATGCCAAATAATTTTAAAATATCAAACAAAAAAAAAAACACCCAGGTGAAAAATATAATTTGAATACATTTTGTTGAATTTACTCTCCGTTTAGCGCAGGCTGAAAAAACTTCAACAAAGAAAAGGCGTTTTATATAAAAGAAACGTTTATTACAATGCTGTGTGCTTGCTGGTTGAAAGACGAATGAATGAGAAAATGTAGAAATGTCAATAAGAAAATAAGAGTGCGTTCATGATATTTATAGTGTTACTACTATTAGTGTGAGTGGAGTGTGTTCAAGTTAGCAAATTACTTCAATGTTTTAATGCGAATTTCAACACTCCCACTCATTTAAACATTTTAAACTATGTATATACTTCACAATCTTTACAAAAACTATTCAAATTAATTAACAAACTTCAGAAATTTTTCACAAAATTAAGTTGAACTAGATTTACAATACTGTTTTTTATCAAAAAAAACTTTGAAAAATATAGTAGGTTGATTTACCATTAGTTGTCCAAGCCCAATCGAACAATGTTTGACTTAAACTTCATCACTGGTAAGGGTTTGGTAAAAACATCCGCTAACTGGTCTTCGCTCTTCACATACTCAACGTCGATGTCTCCCTCCAAATGCTTCTCACGTGTAAAGTGCATCGCCTTGTTGATATGCTTTGTTCGATGATGGTATTCCGGGTTTTTAACCAATCGAATTGTGCTTTGGTTATCGCAGAATATCTTTGTACCACCAGATTGCTCAAATCCAAGTTCGTTCAGCATTCCACGAAGCCAAATTGCCTCCTTGGTTCCTTCGCATAACGCTACGTATTCCGACTCTGTCGTTGACAAAGTAACGTGTGACTGCCTTTGACTTTTCCACGTAACTATGCCATTGCCGATGAGAAATGCATACCCCGTGATAGATCGACTTGATTCAGCGTCTCTGGCGTGATCTGCGTCCGTGTAGCCGATTAACTTCGAGTCGTCTGAACAATATGTGATATTCAGATCCTTTGTATGATTCAGATATTGAAATATACGCTTTACTGCTTTAATATGCATAAGATTAGGGTTATCCATGAATCGACAGACTTCTCCCACTGCATATGAGATGTCTGGTCTGGAAACCGTCGCAGCGAACATAAGTGAGCCACATGCTTGCCGATACGGGAACGTCGTTTCTGTGTCACTATCGCTCGCTTTGGTGAGAAATGTGCCTACATCTGCCGGTGTTGAGATTGATTTCGAGTCATTCATGTTGAATTTTCGTATAATTCGATCAATATACGATGCCTGTCCGATGCTCAACCTTTTTGAGCTCCGATCGCGACTGATTTCGATGCCAACGTAAAAATCGCCTTTGCCCAAAGTAATTTGAAAAGCGTTGCGAAGCTTCTCGACCAATATATCAATCGCTGGCTTACTGCAAGACAAAAGTAATCCATCATCAACATAAAGTAAAAGAATTACCTTTTCGCCATGAATTTTGCCAAAGAACACGCAAGGATCTGATAATGATTGCGCCAAGTTGCAATCCTTGATAAAGTCAACAAACTTCGAGTTCCATGCACGCGATGACTGCTTCAAGCCATACAGACTTCTCTTTAACCGACAAACTTGACCTTCTTTGTGTTCAACTCCTTCTGGTACTTTCATAAAAATCCTTTCGCTTAGCCTTCCGTTTAAAAAAGCCGTCTTGACATCAAACTGAACGATCTCCATATCATAGATAGCTGCCAACGCCAAAACACACCTGACTGAGCCGTATCGAACGACCGGTGAAAAGGTTTCGGTGTAATCGATTCCTGAGCTCTGCGAATATCCCTTGGCCACAAGTCGCGCCTTGCATCTTGGATCTTCATTTGGCACCGTCTTCACCTTGAATACCCATTTAGAACCAATAACGTTCTTGCAGTCTTTTGGTCTATCGATGATTTCCCAAGTTTCATTTTCGTGCAATGATTGTAGCTCCTCTTCAATGGCTCGCTTCCATTCAGTACGATGATTCGATTGCATGGCTTCTTCGAACGAAGCTGGTTCAAGAAACATAGCTATATAGCCACGCTCAGCGTCATATGGAATTACCCTTTTCGGATTACTTCGCAAACATCTTCCCGTCTCAGGCTCGTCCATGTTTTCCTCACTTTTGCTGCTGTCTACATCAAAACCAGCTATATCTTCCACCTTGACATCGTTGACTTTTATTTCATTCGGCGACTCTTGTTTTCTCTCATTCTCACTGTCATTTTGAGAAAACGTGACATACTCGCTCCTAATGAAATTCTCGTTGAATTTGACATCACAGCTAACAATGACTTTCTTCGAGGCTGGATCATAAAGTCGAAAGTTCTTCTGCGTAGGCTCATAGCCAACCAAATGAATCCTTTTAGCTTTAGCATCCCATTTCTTTCGATTAACTGCCTTCGGAATGTATACAAAGCCAACTGTTCCAAATACCTTCACATGATCTAGTTGCGGTTTTTCTCCGAACCACTGCTCATATGGTGTTTGGTTTGAGTTCTTTACCGTCGATGTCCGATTAAGAATGTACACAGCTGTTCGTACTGCCTCCGGCCAAAGAGATTTCGCCAATCCACTTGAAATCAGCATAGTCCGCGCCGATTCTTGAACAGTTCTGTTATCCCGTTCAATATAACCATTTTGTTCGGGTGTATATGGTGCGATTCTGCCCAAAATGATTCCATTTTTCGCAAACAAACTCGAAACGCCACTATTGATGAACTCGGTCCCATTGTCGCAGCGTATTCTCTTCACATTACAGTTCCACGCGTTTTTCATTTGTGCCAAAAACTCTTCAAAGTACTCCAATACTTCAGATTTCTGCGCCAGTAAGTAGACAAATCGGAATCCAGTTGCTTCGTCCTTCATGAGCATAAAATAACGAACGCCATCAATTCCATCTGCTTCCATTGGCCCGCACAAATCAACATGATTCATTCACCCTTCGTCAAACTGCGTTTTTCACTTAACGGGTGCGATGATCGGTGCATTTTGCCTAATTGACATTCTTCGCAAAAGAAAACATCTTGATTAGTAAGTTTAATGCCACTTACCGATCCCTTCGCACACATTGATTTGATCACAGCTGCATTTACATGTCCCAAGCGTCGATGCCATTGCTGTAAAGTACTTGCAGAAATATTCGTACTTGATGCCAAACACGCATGTTCCGTTTGTGTATGTTTAAATGCCATTCGCACCAGGTTGTTGCTGTCCATGTACCCAGTTGCAGATAAACTTCCATCCCTTTTGTTAACAATCGTGCAACCATCCTTCGTGAATTTTGTCTCAAAACCATTCTTTGCCAACTGCACTATGGAAAACAAATTCACTTTTGCTTTTGGAACGTAGCGCACATTTTCGATGATTCTTGATTCCCAGTTACCATTCACCCAAGCTTCAATCTCAATAGTGCCTGTTCCTTCGATGTCTAATGTTTCATCATTCGCGATTTTCACACATTTATGCGACATTTCAGAAGAAAATGTTGTAAACCAATCTCTTCGAAAAGTTGTATGCCGTGTCGCAGCAGAATCCGCTAACCACAAATCAGCATAGTCGGCTGAAAAAACGACATCCGTTATTGCATACGCAGCCGATTTATTGCTCTTATAGTTGTTGTTGCTGTTTTTCGGTTTGTCTTTGTTCTGCGGACAAAATCTTTTCCAATGACCTACTTGACCACACAAATGACAAGTTGACTTTTCTTTCTGTTCACTTAGCGGCATCTTCTTTTTCTTCTTTACACTTGCATGTTTCGCACTAAATGCCGCTTCATGTGCCGCTACATGCGTCGTGTCCCGTTCTGCCTTTTTCATTTGATCTTCTTCTAACTGCAATTTTGACATAAGTGTTTCCATGGTTCGACATTCCTTAATGTTATACCAAACAGTACGAAAGTTCTGGAACTTTGGTGCCAAGCTACTTATTATGCGACACAACTTCAAATTGTCCGATAACTTTTCGCCTTGATCCTCCAATTCAGAAGCAATTTGTCGTACTTTAGACACATGCGATGTCACAGATTCATCGTCACCCATTTTCAAGCGGAAATAATCCTCGTACAGCATCATAACTCGAACGTCGCTTTTCTTTTGATGAATACTCTCCAGCATGTCCATAAGTTCTTTTGCCGATTTGCAATCTAGAACATACAACGATTGTTCTTCGTCGATCGATGCAAACAAAATTGCCATCGCCCTGCCATCACGCTGAGACCATTTACTCCTAGTGTCCGGCGATGAACTCTGCTCGGGTTTTACAGTTGTTCCATCAATCACGTCCAGTAATCCTTGGCTCCGAAGAATTGCGTTGACTTGGAATTTCCATGCTCTGAAATTACTGCCATTTAATCGATGTGACATCATCGAATGCTCAATCGCAGCTTTTGTTTCCATTTTCTTCAGTCTTGTCTTCGATCAGATTAATAATCCACCAGTTGTATACACCTGTTGAATTTACAGTATTAATTTCTATCTCGAACACAATATGCGGCCTGGGCCCATAACCTGTTGAATTTACTCTCCGTTTAGCGCAGGCTGAAAAAACTTCAACAAAGAAAAGGCGTTTTATATAAAAGAAACGTTTATTACAATGCTGTGTGCTTGCTGGTTGAAAGACGAATGAATGAGAAAATGTAGAAATGTCAATAAGAAAATAAGAGTGCGTTCATGATATTTATAGTGTTACTACTATTAGTGTGAGTGGAGTGTGTTCAAGTTAGCAAATTACTTCAATGTTTTAATGCGAATTTCAACACATTTTCAATGCATTTTTTTATATACATTAATAAAGTTATCACAAGTTAATCACACCTATCGGAAATATTCCTTCTAATTTTTCGTACTGTTCTATTTTCATTTTAAACGCGTGAAATATGCAAACAGAAAATCTAGTGTAATACGGGCTTAATAGTACATTTACACCGCACCTAAATTCAACATTTCAGCAGAAAACCAATTTTGCGTTCCCACTGAAACTTCAACATTTCAAGTGACAGCTAGTAGGTATAAGAATTGATTACTCACTGATGTTTTTTATGTTTCGAAATCAGAAGTGGTTTTTACCTAATGAATTCATTTTTTAATTATATTAATCTACACATGAATATAAGTGATAATTTAGACAAATTAAATACAATCTTATAAATAATATTAAATACAACAAAAAAATCCTCATCGGATTTTTTTACATCGGTTTTTTTTTGTCAGTGAGCCCAAAAGTCATCAAAATGTGGTTTGTTTGATTTGACATACTTGCAAATGCAGCGATGAAATTCAACATTTCGAAATGCAGGAAAATGTATGGCGAAATGCTGAACATTTGGCCTGAAATGCTGCATTTAGTCGAAATGATGAATTTATGTGCGGTGTAAACGTACTATAAGGTCATCATACTCCCCGTCTTCGTCATTGTACTGATATTTTGCCGAGTCCATATTTTTTATTCAACAATTTTCTTGTAGTACCTAACAAAGTAACAATTAAAAAACTGTCAGACACTTGACAATTGACAGCTGATTTGAAATTTGTCGACATATTTGGCATTTTGGTATTATGCGTGCTATTACTATTCCCATTTATGTTTTGATTTCATTAAAAGAAGTTACATTAATACCGAATAAATTTCATCCCTGGATGATTCAGCTCATGTTCGTAATAAATTAGCAAATTCTTCGCGTTTATCACACATTTGAAATACCTTCCTACTTTTTTACTACTGCAATTATTAATTATTGTTGTAGTGGTCTGTAGCCCTTAAGGAACTAAAGCCCATCACCAATAATTGAAAAACAAAAACGTCACATCGTAAACTGTAATTTATGGTAAAGAAAATGCATCTGTTATTTTGCATATAGTTTAGGTACTAAAAAAGCGTTCCGTAACTTTTCCGTAAATTTCTCTCACTGTGAGAGAATAATTTAACCCCAGCACCGTCATTTTGAGAGTCTTTTCCATGTTTACTGCAAAAGTAAAGGACTAGACCTCTAGGTACTATTGAGAAGCTTTGATTTCATTCAATTGAATAATTGTCATTCACATATTCAGTAATGCCAAATACAGAAAATTTTGATGGATGCATACCTATACCACGAATATGTTCATGATGGGTATAAATAAACATAAAGTTTTTGATTTTTTTTTTATGTTGAATGTTGAAAATATGCTATATTGCATATAGCATATTTTATTTATACTAATATGCAATTTAAGGTTTAAATATGCTAGATCTAGCATAAAAAATGCTAAAATGGCACCACTGTGTCAGACTTTTCAAATGTTTAACAAATCTGATCCGGCTCTAAATATCAATAATTGCAACCGACCGTTTGCAAACAAAATTGTTCTTCTCCCAAGCAACCCATCAAGTATGAAAAATCTCCGACGTCCTATTAAGTCCTATGGTAGTGGTAGGTACTCATACTGACGTAGAAGTTAAAGTAATTGAACAATACTACCTAGTTCATTGGAGATAGTTTTCACAACAAAAATTAAATTAATCCGCATAGCAGCACTATACACAGACACACGAAGCGTCGGCGCCGGCCGGCCGATGGAAAGAAATAAGAAACGATAGCGCAAAACTACACAAGCTCTTATATAGGAATTCCCAAAGTGATTCAATTGAGCACACTGGATAACTGATAGGAAAACAAACGATGTCGAAGCCACAACTGACACATTGCAGTCGAAGGATATAGTAGCTCCCGGTGGTCCATTTCTACAGCATTGTGCTGGGAATTCCATGTGCCCAGCAGCTCGAATAATTTAGGTCTAGCAAAAGCCCTAAAACAACAAGCGGATGTAAGGAAAACACTTTGAATATACGAGAACAAAGAAACTCCTGGCTAAGCTTTCATAAATCATAATGGAAAATTCACAAGTTTTTCCTTTGTATGCAGTAGCAGTGTTAGAATAGAATACTCGCCTGAATATCCTTTAGCACAAAATCCGCCTATACGAACATGAACGTGGTCGTATAAAGTTTCGTGTTCTCTATGCACAGTTCCTTCTCTTGATTTTGATTTTTCGACAGCCAGGGGCAAAATGAAACTTAATTATCCCGTGTATGGCTAAGATTTATGTTTGGATTCGCCTTCGCTAGACCTCGGTGCGCCATCATCATTATCATACATGTGCGAAGGGTATACTGATTAAAAAAAAAAACTTACCCAAGGTAAGCCAAACAATTACCGCAGCTGCGTCTATTATGTTACAAAACAAGAACTTTGGCAGATGTAACAACGAGATGCTGGGAGATTTCGAACACCGAGTCTGCCCACTTGTACCCATGCTGCATTTTCGCCGCATGTTTCCACCTCGACTATGGTTCAAATGTCAGATGAGCCCCTCAAAAACGGGCTTACTTAAACCCCTAAAGCTTACCCACAATCCTCTTATTTTCACAAGTGCTTATATAAACGGACAGGGGGTAGTTTGGTTTGAAACCAAACAATTAAGTTCGAAAAAAAAGAAAACCCCAAGCAATAGTGTCTAACAATGTGAACGTGGCCATTGTCTTCGCTAAATCAATAATAAATTCACAACCGGTCACGCCACGACATTACCAACACAAAAACATTCTCGTTACATAGAATTTAAGAAAAAAAAAAACCGACCAGAAGAGTCTCTTACTTATCCGCACGGCAATAGGGGTCGAGTGCATTTGCATGCGAATTACCTGCAGCTGAGCAGGAATCGATTAACCAACATCGCAAACATTTTCAGAATTAAATTACTTTAGTGTGGCCACGCCACAATAGCTTTTAAAGCATCATTTGCACGCAGAGCCACTGCAAAGAGGAGTTAAATTTAAAACTGGCAAAGTGCTCGCGAAAGCCGCACTATCTACGAGTATGCCGTAAGGATTCCAGCTCCTGGTGTGCGATATTCCAGTCCACACAGTCCACAATGCAATCGCCATAAAACTGAACACATTTCAGATTAACGTCATGACGCTTAGCACACACACACCCAGCACGGTTGAACGTGTACTCATTCTTAGTGCAGGAACTACTTGCCTAGGATAACACGATAACACCATATAACGGAGAAGGACGTGCGGTCGTTAGATATTGATACGTATACGGAGCACCGAAAAAAAATTGTATATATTTGAATGGAGGGTTGAATAATTTAAATCATTGAGCAAATAATTTATTCTTAGGTTTGATTTATGTTTTTGTCTGCATTCATTTAAAATTATTTCAGGTAGGGTGGTCAAATTTAAAATTGCAAATTGTTGAAATTAGGGTGTCAGTATTTTTTTGTACATATTGTCATGATTTTTCGGCTGGTGGTGAGAAAAGATCTGAGTTATTTAAGGCAACTATATTTCAAGAAGCCATCCGAGAGAAGAGGAAAGCCTTCAAGGTGTGGATTGACTTTGGGGAACGCAAATAACTTGCAAATTGACTGTTACAGCAATATTGAAATTGAAAGGAGTTCGGCGAAAAATTAGATCGTGATCACAGATCTGCAAGTCTGCCTATCTGCCGCTGTCTTAGAGGATGAAAGTGGAAGTGAAATATTATTGAATTAGTAGAATCCAAATATGGGTCATTTTCAAACCTTTTTAATTACCGAAAATTCGAATAACCTTGTCATCTTAGGCGTTTTCAATTTGGACTTACTTTATAGTGTTCTATAGCACTTATAGCAGAACATGGCCTAACCTCGTCAGTAAATAAAATCACTAGACCAACTGCAGGTACTTATATTGACCAAGTTTTTGCACGTTTCCTAAAACTGTCACCCAATTCTTTTTCTGGCATAAACTTTGATTTACAAATAACCGATCATTGTATGTCTGGTGTAGTTTTTTATGGTTTAGATAGTCAAGAACGATTCGAATTGGGAGATCTGAGGATAAGTCATCTGCTCTTCGCTGATCATCCTTGGGTCCTCTCAGACTGAACCAGCGTGCACTCGTTCGGTTTGTAGCCGTTTGCGTTGAAGCTGAGATTTCTGTTTGGCGTTGTATCCGACATGCGATCTATTCAAGAGGCGTGAACATCCCTCATGAAGATCTAATGATGGTCATCCTTTTTGATTTTGGAACTTTTATTTCATTATTATCAGAGACTGAGACTCTTACGAGTAGTTAATACGTAACCGTTGTAGCTATACATCTTAAGGTTTTTTCACTGCGCCACCTCACGCGAAGGTTGTCAGACCGAGAGTATATAATTGTCCTGAAAAAGATTCTCAATTCAGCCGTTCGGACTAGGTAGGTACCCTCCATTTGTCCCAAAAATAGGTTAGGTTAGGTTGAAGTGGCTGCCGGCAAAAGGCCGACACACTTAGACCAATTAGGTCCCTTGTGATACCACATGAATCTATTAAAAATTTCGTCCTACTCGTTGAACCAGTTTGAGCTTCTGATGAAGCAAAGGAGACTATACTCTGTCCCATTTATATTTTCAGTACAGGCCTTATGGGAAGCTCTTTTTTCTACCAAAGGTGCCAGTAGATACTTTTACGGCACTCAATCACAAGAATTGCCACTGAAATAAAAACCAAGCCACTGACTTACCAAGGAATTGTTGTTGTCATTTACGTAAAACCCACCATGACCAGTCTGTTTATGAAGAAATTTTCCTCAAAGGCGCATACACCCCACCATGACCAGTCTGCCTCCCATGTGCTGGCAGAATGAGGATGAGGATGAGGGTGATCTTCTCGTGTGCGGTTGCTATTTTATCACAGAAAATAAACATGTGTGGTGTTGGTGTGTGTTTTAAGCACCTCAGAAGAGTGTTACCATATTCATTTGCAAAAATATAATTACGGGTTTTTCTATGGATTGTGTCAAAGAACTTTCGTGTTTTGTTGCTTTTTAAAGCTTTTTAAAGAGCAAATAAATGAATTTGATTATGTGGGATGTTGCCATACAGTTTTTAGGTACTCCTTTAATTATTTTGTAATTCTGATGGATCTGTTAATTTGCAGTTAAACCATTTTTTCGATTTTGTCTTTTAGCAGAAATGGAACACTGTTTAATTTGTTTACTTTATTATTTTGTACAATCGGCTCAATCAGGGAATTTTTGGTATGTTTAATAATATTATTATTGCTGCTTCAAAAAATGTGTAAAAAAAAATCGAAAACTGATAAGGAGGAGGAGGAGGATATTAATATACAGTCCACCAGCTGTCGAAACAATGAGGTTTATTGTCGAGTTGAATTTATTACCCAAGTTCACAAGTACCCGGTAATTTCGGGTAATGGGTATCCTAAATTCAGAAGTACTTGGAATTGAATATTGAGACACAGTTTTTTATACTTTTTATAATGCGGGTACCCAAAAAATAGTGGGTACTTACTCAATAAGAAACGG
Organism: Cheilosia scutellata; assembly: GCA_955612985.1. Classification (NCBI taxonomy): domain Eukaryota; kingdom Metazoa; phylum Arthropoda; class Insecta; order Diptera; family Syrphidae; genus Cheilosia; species Cheilosia scutellata. The sequence continues at coordinate 79,143,999 of OY015313.1, read as the reverse complement.
GTACCCGAAAAATGGATACCTGGTAATTTCGAGTAATGGGTACTCGGTAATTCCAGGTAATGGGTATCCTAAATTCAGAAGTTCTTGGAATTGAATATCGAGACTATCTTACCTCTTGGTGGTGTGGAAAAAAATAGATTTAATTTAATTTAGATTTAGTTTAATTTTTTTAGATTTAATTTAGATCTACATGTTTCTGTTCATGAAATCTTAATAAACGGCTGGTAACCCTACCGATATTTGTGAGAGAATTATGCCAATTTATAGTGCTCACTATGGCAACCATGTGAGAGCTTTATAATGGAGATAGCTTATTGAAATCCATAAAAGTAAGGGTGAAAGGCAAATACCCTATCCTCCCTGTACTGAAAATATAAATGGGACAGAGTATACGAATGTCTAGGTTTGTTAGATCGTTTAGATCATTGTAGTAGGAAGCTCCCAAATGGAGTTTCCGTTTTCGGGAGATTGCCGGACAAGTGCAGAGGAAGTGCTGAATGGTTTCCTCCTCATCTTCGTCCAAGCAGCTTCTACAAAAATCGTTTGAGTGTACGCCAAGCCTTATTGCATGCCTACCTATAAGGCAGTGTCCCGTAATGACACCTATTCTAGCGCCGATATGCCTCCTGTCAAGAGAAATCAAATTCTTAGAACGTTTGAGATCTAGCTTTGGCCAGATCTGTTTTGTCGCTAGACATGTCGTGCCACATGTCCACCTAAGGTTTGTTCTTTGGATGGCATCCTGCTTTATTATAAGTTTACACGTAGCGATTGGGATACCTAAAGTACATTTGCTTGGTACTATAGGTAGTGTAGTTCCCAGCTTGGCAAGTTCGTCAGCCTTACAGTTACCTGGAATGTCTCTGTTCCCCGACACCCAGCAGAGGTGAATGTTGAACTGCTCCGACATCTCTCTGAGAGACGTGCGACAGTCTAGGGCTGTATTGGAATTAATAGAGGCTGATTCCAGGCACTTAATTGCAGCCTGACTATCCGAGAAGATGCGGATATCTTAAGCGGATATCACGTTTTCCCTTAGCCAGGATAAGACTTCCTTTATTGCCATTATTTCCGCCTGAAAAACGCTACAGTGATCTGGGAGACGGAAGGAGAGACAGAGGTTTAGTCTATCAGAAAAAACACCACCTCCTACACCATCGGACGTTTTCGATCCATCCGTGAAGAAAATAAAAAGTCACACACACGTATGGTTATGACTTTATGAGAAGCTAGGCCTAGGATGTCTATGTCTACATGCCTGTTGCGCCAACTATTTATTTTATTATTATTGTAGTTATAAGTTATACCTTAAGCCCACAAACTGAACAGCTCGGCATTTGCTTTGATTGTAGAAAAATGCAGACCTTATATCCCTGTGCCAACACCCCACTTGGGATATTTGAGAGACGCTTCGTAAAGAGTTGTTCAATCATCACAATTCAGAGATTTTACTTTCTTCTTCGTATTCAAACCTGGAGTTTATAAGTTCGCAAATTTTTGATGGTGTACCTAACCTACCATATAGGGAGATAGGGCTCCCTGAAATTACGCCAAAAAGTGTTTTGAAAAAAAGACCAAAATAATTGCGGCGTAATATTTTTGGCAAAAACGCCAAAAAATAAAAAAGAAAATTCACCAGAATGCCAGGAAATTACGCCATATTTTTGGAAAAATAGGAAAAATAAATGGAAATTACGCAAAAAAAAATGAAATAAGGCCCCAAATCTGACAGTAAACCCAAGCAGGGGGGTTGCAGACCGGTTTCGTTTTTCGTTTGGGGTCTCATTTCACGTTTTTTGGCGTTTTTCCCAAAACACTTTTTTTGACGTTTTCTCAATTTTCTTAAATAAAAAAAATGCCCGAAAGAGTTTTGGAAAAAATGGCAAAATTAGCGTCATTTGTGTCAAAATATTTGGCCGATTGTTCCTAGGAAAAAATGCCACAAATTTGTATGGAGGTTTTTGGGCCTTTTTCCACTTCAATTTTTTGGCGTAATTTCTTTAGGTGTAATTTCAGGGAGCCGGGAGATAGGAAAATCGAAAATTCACAGCCTTTTTTTCGTTCTCATCTCTCAACCCAAATTTTGAATAAAGATTTGTAGCAATGTTCTGAACGAACCGTCTCTTTTCTTTATCGATGGACATGACGTTCGTAGAAGTGACTGCGCACTGTCAGGGAGTGGGCGTTGTACCTCTCATAAAGAAAAAAAATTGCAAACTATTATTTTTCTCGAAAATCATGGTAACTGTTTGAGATTCAATTCAATATTTTATATTTATTTATTTTTTGTTCTTTGTTTACTTTCAATTTAATTAATCATGTTCATAGTTTGCTTTAATTATTATTTTCGTTTTCCATTCAACATTATTGATATACCCTATATAGTTTTTCTTATTGTTCTCGATTATCTTTACTAACCAAAATTGCTTGCTTTTTTTTTCTCTTAACATTGCTAACGGGCTTGCACTCTGCAATGCACCAAATTTCTATGTACCTATCTATGTTCCGTAATAGTAATTCGTAAAGCTCTCTTTTTTCTATGTACATACTCATGATCATGATTGACTTGGGTCATCATGCGATGTAATTTTGAATTGTACCTTCTTCTCATTTGGATCGCCAAGCAGGAAACATCTTTGGTAAAATTGTATCAAATAAACTCTTATCTTTTGTTACATTTTATGAATGGTTGCATTTATGTTGGATTTGCTACTTCATTTGGATTCCCTTTCGTTCGATTTGCTGCATTTTTGATCGTTGTTGAATCGTAGGCTGCATTAAAGGTTCCTGATCGACTGCTTTGCTGCTTTAATCAAAATCATTGGTCCTTCGTTTAGCCGAATTAAATTAGAATTTCGTGAACCTGTGCGTTTAATCAAAAAATCACGCGTGTTTAAGACAATCGTCAATTCATGTTCTCGCTCAAAGGTGATTGTGATCGCTAATAAATATAATTGAACTACCCCGCGCTTTCTTTAAATTATAGAACATTGGACTATAGTTCATTTAAGATTTTGGTGTGAGTAAATTCTTAGCGAGACATTACACCTGATTTTTTGATTTAAATTCCTGCAGACAGTTAATTAAAATTTAATTAAAATGAGTTCTCAGCAAATGCGCGGTCATGCTAAGGCAGCTATTACACGTGCAGCGGATTTTTGTGAAACGATAGATAAGACTATTGATGTTGAGATACTAGAGGTTAGGTTGTCCAAATTAGAAGTAGCTTGGAAAGAGTTTTCGTGTTATCATGCCTCTTGCTTGGAAGGGTTGAAGGAGGAGGAAGCTGTGACGCTTGAGCAGGAGTTTGGGGTCTACGAGGAGAAATATTTTAAGGCGAATGCAAAAATGACAAAAACTCTTCGTGAAATACAGCATGCTAGAAAGCAAATAAATTTAGTTGAACAGCTCGCAGAACAGCAGACTGCATTTCTTAACAAGATTAATTCTTCCGGTTCGTCATCGAAAAATGTTAGCCTCCCTCAGATCTCGATAGCTCCGTTCTCTGGTAACTACAAGGATTGGCCGACCTTCCGCGACATGTTTATCGATTCGGTGGACAATTCTGATAGTCTAACTTCGACCCAGAAATTTCATCTTCTCAAATCGTTCTTGAGAGGTGAAGCTGCCGATCTTATCAGCCATATTCCACCAACCGAGGCTAATTATTTTGGGGCGTGGGAAAAACTAGAAAAACGTTATAACCGCGTCAACCTACTCGTGCATTCGTTAATTCAATCGTTCGTTTCGCTGCCTTCTATGTCTTCATCCAATTCTGACACTCTTCGTAAGATAACGGACGGTGCCGATGAAGTCATTCGTGGTCTTGAATCAGCAGAGAAAACCGGTCGTGATCCTTGGCTTATATTTTTACTTTTAAACAAGCTCGATGAAGGAACAAGACATGCATGGGCTAAGGAAGTAGGTACTCGAGACGATTGTTCGATTCGTGAATTAATTGATTTCCTTGAACTACGGTGTGATGCATTTGAGTCATGTAGGCCTATTAACACTTCGGGTACATCCCGTAAAAGACAGCCAGTTTCCATTCGAACGCATTTAGCAGAGTCACGTGAAAAGAACCTTAAATGTCCTAAATGCAAAGCTGACCATAGGCTGCCACAATGTTCTGCGTTTATTGGACTTAGCATTGAATCTCGTCGAACATTTGTAAAAGAGAATTCATTGTGTTTTAATTGCCTTCGATCTGGACATTCATCTTACAAATGCTTTAGTCATTCTCGTTGCCGCATCTGTAAATCCCGGCATCACTCACTAGTCCACTTCAACCAACCTGATGGTTCTCAGTCGCCTACGGCACTATCCATCGTTTCACCAGCAGGCAATTCAAGCCCTCAACCGTCCTCGGCTGATCTCCCCTCTGTCTCCGTCGTTCCCTTAGCAATAAATCATTCTCTCGACCTAAGTCTTCGAAAACAAACAATTTTACCTACAATCTTAGCTAAAATTCAGGATCGTCAGGGTCAGCTTATAGATTGTCGAGTTCTGCTAGATACAGGATCGCAGACTTCATTCATTACGGAGGCATTAGCTCAGCGGATTGGACTTCAGCGAAAACATTCCCGAATCCCTATCCTAGGACTCTCATCAATGGAAGCTGGTCACACTCATGGAAGTCTCTCTATCTGTTTAGTTTCGCGTTATAATGAGACACGTTTGCGCTGCGATGCGCATATTCTGGGAAAATTAACTTCGAATTTACCGGCTTATTCTTTTGATATCTCGTCGTTATCGTACATCCAAGGCCTGAATCTGGCAGATCCTCAGTTTAATGTTGCAAGTTCAGTAGATGTTTTGTTAGGAGCTGATAGAGTTTGGTCGATTTTTAAAGCAGAACAAATTCATGGCCCAAAAGGTAAACCCCTGGCGCAGAATACGTCCTTTGGATGGGTCATCACAGGCGAGTTCTTTGATAGTGAACCTTCTAGTGTCGAATTATGTAATCTTCACTCCGCTGTTGATACTGATTCCCTACTGCAACGTTTCTGGCAACTGGACGAAGTTTCTGCAATAACAGACCAAACAGACAGTGATCCTGCTGAATCTCTTTTTCGAGAATCCGTTTCTCGCTCAGAAGATGGAAGATATATTGTTCCCCTTCTACTGAAAACTCCCTCGCCTACCTTTGGAAATACTCTGGGTGCTGCCGTTTCGCGATTGCATTCAATGGAGCGTCGGTTTCAAAGGAATCCTGATTTGAGGCGACAATATGGACAGTTTATGGAAGAGTATTTGACTCTTGGCCACATGGAACGCATTCCTGCTGATGAGGTAAAATCTTCTGAAGGTAGACATTTTTACCTTCCACACCATGCGGTGCTCAAACCCGATAGCTCATCAACCAAGCTTCGGGTAGTATTTGATGGTTCTGTAAATGACTCACTTGGGCAGTCTCTGAATGATAATTTGTACATAGGCCCTCCAATTCAACGAGACCTGATTGGTGTTTGTCTTCGGTTTCGTCAGCATCGATTTGTTTTTGCGGCCGATATAGTTAAAATGTTCCGTCAGATCTTGATTCGTGAACCCGAAACTGACTATCAGCGTATTGTCTGGCGGACATCACCTAACGAAGCCATAAATCACTATAGGCTTAAAACCATAACTTATGGTACAGCATCTGCCCCATTTTTGGCTGTTCGAGCCCTAAAACAACTAGCTGATGACTATAGGTCGAAATACCCCATCGCAGCTGGAATTATACTGAACGATGTCTATGTTGATGACATCATGACCGGGGCAAATTCTATTGAAGATCTTCTGAAAATGCAGTCAGAACTTGTTGAACTCTTATCGATTGCCAAGATTCAGTTAAGAAAATGGAGCTCTAATTGCTGGATTCTTCTCGCTAGCCTACCTCCGGAGGATTGCGAGTATTCGTTTGTGGAATCTGAATGTTCATCTCCACTTATCAAGGTCTTAGGGATGTTTTGGAACCCATCTAGTGATGTCTTTTCGTTTCGTTTCAATCAACCTGAACTTAAGAATCCACTAACCAGACGAAACCTTCTCTCGGAAGTCGCCCGAATATTTGACCCTTTAGGACTTTTGGCTCCGTCTGTGATCCTCTTCAAAATCATGTTCCAAGAACTTTGGTCATCGGAGCTAAAACTAGGATGGGATGATCCACTACCAGAAAGGATAGCGAAACAATGGATGACCTATCGAAAGGAACTTCCGCTATTTCAAAATATTCGAGTTTCGCGTAATGTGTTTTCTGGAGAGGACATAGAACTTCATGGATTTTCGGACGCTTCATCGTTGGCATATTTTGCGGTTGTGTACGCGCGGTCGAGATCGGCATCTGGAGAGGTAACGGTAACAATAATCGCGGCGAAAACAAAGGTGGCTCCTTTAAAACCTCTTTCAATCCCGCGGTTAGAACTTTGTGGTGCGTTACTTCTGTCCAAGCTCTTAAAACTTGTAAAATCTTCGTTCAATTTAGACCCAAACATTAAAATTTATGCGTGGTGTGACTCAGAAATAGTGCTTCATTGGCTTGCTTCACCCCCTCGTCGCTGGGGTACGTTTGTAGCTAACCGCACTTCAGCTATCTTGGAAACGGTTCCAATTCATTCATGGAGACACATTGCCTCAGAATTTAATCCAGCTGATTGTGCCTCGCGCGGTATTGTCCCTTCGCAGCTCATAAACCATACTCTTTGGTGGACCGGTCCACCTTGGCTATCAGAAGCCAAAGAACATTGGCCTATTTCCTCATGGTCTAATAATTCTGATCTTGCCGATAGTGAACAAGTTAGAGTCGAAACCAGAAGGGTACCGAAAGCTGTTTTTATAACTTCGCGTGATACAGACATTATTCAAAATCTAATTGACAAATTCTCGTCTTTTCATCGTTTGATCAGAGTGTTTGCTTTTTGCCGTCGCTTTATTTCGAACAGTCAAATCAAAGAAGCAGAATCAGAACTTCGCGAGTCTCACGGTTTGAAATTTAATGAGATTCACTCTGCTAAAATCTGCATCCTAAAGTACGTGCAACTTATGTCGTATACAAAAGACATCAACGATTTGTTAACTAAGAAAACGCTATCGCCGAAATCATCACTGTTAAGATACTCCGCGTTCTTAGACAGCGTTGGACTACTTCGCGTCGGAGGTCGTATAAAACACGCTGCTGTTCCATACAATATAAAACACCCGATAATACTTCCGAAGTCTAACAAACTTTCCCTCCTTATAATACAGGATATTCACTTAAGGTATGCGCATGCTGGAGTGTCGGAGACATTTACATTCGTCCGGCAGCAATATTGGATAATGGGCAGCAGGAACCTTGTTCGGAAGATAATACACACTTGCAAACCATGTTTTATGCAGCGAAAGTCAACTTGTGAACAACGTATGGGAGACCTACCCCCTCAACGCATACATCCTAATCGACCGTTTACTGATACGGGTTGCGACTACGCTGGACCGCTGACAATTAAGCTTTCTCGAGGTCGAAAGCCAAAGCTTCTAAAAGCATATATCGCGCTGTTCATCTGCCTTTCGACCAAAGCAATTCATTTGGAAGTAGTGAGCGATCTAACTACTGATGCGTTTCTTGCTGCCCTGCGACGGTTTGTTTCACGGCGTGGACTTTGCAGAAACATCTATAGTGACAACGGCACTAACTTTCAGGGAGCACGGCGTTGTCTCTCAGAAATGCATAAGTTAGTCATATCTCAAACGCACAACTCAGCTATAGTTGCATCGCTCGCAAAAGATGGTATTGCTTGGCACTTTATTCCCCCGTCCGCCCCTCACTTTGGTGGACTGTGGGAGGCAGGTGTCAAGTCTGTAAAGCTTCACCTTCGTCGGGTCATTGGCTCCTCAATATTGACCTTTGAAGAGCTGACGACTGTAACCAGTCAGATTGAAGCCATTTTAAACTCCCGACCATTATTTTGTCTCTCTGATGTTGACCTAAATCCTTTAACACCATCTCATTTTCTCATAGGTGAACCAATGATAGCGGTGCCTGAACCTGGTCTTTTGGATACGCCGACGAATCGTCTCTCTCATTGGAATCACCTACAAAATATGGTACAAGGTTTCTGGAAGAGGTGGCATACCGAATACCTGACGAGCCTTCAAGAACGTCCCAAATGGCAGCGGCAACAAACCAATATTCAGCCAGGAGATGTTGTGGTCATCAAAGAACCAAGTTTGCCTCCCACAAAATGGTTACTTGGTCGGATTGAGTCTGTTTCACCAGGTTCTGATCAACTTGTTCGTGTGGCCACTGTTAAGACAGCAACTGGTACCTTTATACGTCCTGTATCGAAATTAGCCATCCTACCATTGTCCTGAAACTCGTTCAGGGGCGCCGGGATGTTTGAGATTCAATTCAATATTTTATATTTATTTATTTTTTGTTCTTTGTTTACTTTCAATTTAATTAATCATGTTCATAGTTTGCTTTAATTATTATTTTCGTTTTCCATTCAACATTATTGATATACCCTATATAGTTTTTCTTATTGTTCTCGATTATCTTTACTAACCAAAATTGCTTGCTTTTTTTTTCTCTTAACATTGCTAACGGGCTTGCACTCTGCAATGCACCAAATTTCTATGTACCTATCTATGTTCCGTAATAGTAATTCGTAAAGCTCTCTTTTTTCTATGTACATACTCATGATCATGATTGACTTGGGTCATCATGCGATGTAATTTTGAATTGTACCTTCTTCTCATTTGGATCGCCAAGCAGGAAACATCTTTGGTAAAATTGTATCAAATAAACTCTTATCTTTTGTTACATTTTATGAATGGTTGCATTTATGTTGGATTTGCTACTTCATTTGGATTCCCTTTCGTTCGATTTGCTGCATTTTTGATCGTTGTTGAATCGTAGGCTGCATTAAAGGTTCCTGATCGACTGCTTTGCTGCTTTAATCAAAATCAGTAACTAATGTTGAAAAGTTTGGATAAACAAAAAACACTTCGCAAATGTGGGTGGGATAGGACAAAGGGGCGTGGCACATGCTGTACAAAATACAGCTAATGCTATTTCTAAATTTACACCATGGGTACTCATTGTCCTGATAGCCAGGAGCATATTAAATCAAAGCAATTCCTGGGCACGGGTAAAGCCGGGCGGGTTCAGCTAGCCTCATATATATAAAAAAAGGTTGTCCTCCGACAGATTGGTGATTAGATTACCTAAAGTTTTTCTTTTATGGTCAAAGCTAGCACTAAAAAGCGATTTGGGGAAATTCGACAAGGGGGATAAGGGAGTTTGTGTACTCTCGGTTTTTTGCGAGCGACGGGAAAAGCAGGATTCAGTTAGTGTGATGGAATTTTATTTCATCCCCTCGGAAGTGTAGCAAAGCACACTACGTACGCAACAATATTAAGGGAGTAAAGCTACTGTTCAACAACACCAGCACTCCTCCATTAAGGTAAAGAAAATCAGAGGAAAGTGAAGACACTCAGGCATTCGATTTTCTATACCTTTTAATTTAACGATAGTCACTAACCACAACACCCACCTTCAACACCATATTCATCCCTCAAAAACTTACTCCTCAGAACTATAATATAAAGTGTTTCTAAAAATGTTTGCGATATCAAAATCGTGGCATAAAATCAACTCAATACAATTTCAATGCAATCATTTTGTTTTTGCTACAATACTGTCAAAAATAAGATTCGAATGCAATAACTGCGCTTGACTTGTATGCACTTAGCTGAAGAAATGGCGAAGAGAATATTTTTCCTGACATTCATGTTAAATTAAAAACTGAACGTGTCAGTAGCATTTGTAAAGTATCTCGCCCTCTATAGTTCATTTCATATACTGTTAGGAGAAACTAAAGCTATGACAAGAATTGAAATGAAATACAGAGACAATTTTAGCATCAACGGTTTGGGTGCTAGCATCTGAGAAGTAAAATGTTTACGACACTTTTTTGCAGCCATTAAAGTTTATTGCGGACATGTCCTACAGAAAATGTCATAACGTCTATAAAGTGGAAGGACGCTTTTATATTTCGAACGTGTTTAATAACAGCTGAGTTCAGGAATTTTACGTATTTCTTATTGCGCTTGACATACTTGAAGATAGCCAAAAGCAGATATTGCTGCACATTCACTTCCGAAAATATGAATGAATAGCCACAGCGACAGCGGAAGTTTTCTTTTTTAACTGAATCCAGTTTTTTGTTACCTTTATATTTGTATCTAGTAACTTAATAAAATGGGGTTTCTGTGATAATAAAATCAGCAGACGTCCAGAAACTCTAAACAGAGGTAAGAAGAATAATTGATGAAAGTCTTTTCTTTTGGCTTATCTTATCGCAAGTGAGTAGTATACAAAGAGTATACAGAAAGAGGTTTCCTTTTAGGGATGGCCATGAATTGGCGTGAGTAACAAGTGATCAAATAAATATAAGAGAAGTATCATTGTGGAGTGAACACGCTTTGTGAATCTTCCCGTCCTTTTAATTTTAATCTACCACGCTTATAGTTGAAAGAAAAATCTATATAGCTAGTACAAAATACGATTAATTTTAAATAAAAGTATAACTATGCCTTGCATTTGCATGAAGTGTGGCTGTAAAGTGGATAGATTAAATTCCAAAATTACTTGTGCCGACTGTTCGGAGTTTTTTCACGCTAAATGCGTTGACATTCTGGAGAGTGATGTTGATTATATGGTAAAAAACGGTATCCCATATCGCTGCGCTTCGTGTAGTTCTCTTCGTCGTAAGTCGATGCTTGTCTCTTCGATGTCTGTTCTACATCCACCGCACCCTGATGATTCTGTCGCTGTCCTTACGTCCACTGACTCTACCGCTGCCCCCGCTCCTGTGCCTTCTACCAGATCTTCTAACAGTGCCATTGCTGCCTCTGTACCAACTGACTCTCTTGTGCTTGATGATAATGCCAAAAAATCTGTTTCTCTTGAGGACATATTTAAAGAGATCTTGGAACTGAAAAAAGTAAACACTGACTGTCTGTCTGCTTTGCACATACTGCAGGAGGAAAAAAAATGTATGCAAACTAAAATTGATTCTCTGCAGCGTAAAGTGAATTTCCTTGAACAACAGCAAAGAGAAAATATTGTGGAAATTGTCGGGCTACCTGACATCAACAAATCGAATGCGATGGACAAAGCTTTAAAACTATTCGCTGATGGACTTGATGTTAACGTAACTGAGGAACAGATTGACAACATCTATATCAAAAAAATCAGAAGCAAAAATTCTAAGGTCTCGCCAGTAGGAGTTGATTCAACATATATTGATATCTTATGCGTTAAGTTCTGTTCTCACAATACAAAACTTAAACTAATGAATAAGAAAGTGGTAAACAAAGAGCGCTTAACAGCTAAATTATTTGGTGATGAGTTTAATAATAAGAGGATTATTTACATCAACGACAGTTTATCTCTTCATACAAGGGAATTGAAGAAAGCAGCTGAGATCGCGAAAAAAAAAAAAACTACAAATACTTGTGGTTTAAAAATTCAGAGATTTTAATGAGAAAAAAAGAAGGTGACAAGGTCATAAAAATTAATTGTTTAGCTGATTTAAATAATATTTAATTGAATTTAATTGTTTATCTATTTTGAATAATATTTCTTATTAAAATGCCTTTCGATCATTTAATAAACCTTGATCAAGAAGTATATACTGAATCTTGTTATAATTTTGATAGTAATATTTTGCATAGTGTTTTTCAAAATAAACATAAATTTGCTGATAGTTTCTTTATAATTCATCAAAATATTCGAAGCCTTCGAGCTAATTTCGATTTGCTATTGCTATATATTGACTCGTGTTTAAAAAAGCCTGATTTTATATTTGTTTCGGAAATATGGATTTTTGACAAAGAAAAAGATAATTTTATAATCCCCGGCTATGAATTCTTCCCCACATGTAACAACTCTTATTCTTCGGGTGGTGTCGGTGTTTTCCTCAAACATAAATACAACAATTCTGAAATTATTAACAAAAATTTAAACTCGGCTGATTTTATAAAAGTTACATTTTATTTAAATAATGAGAAGACTGTATTTCTGTGTGGTTATAGACTTCATAATAGTAGCGGAGATGTCTTTCTTGAAGAAATTAATAACTTGCTAATAGATGAGAAATCTAAAAACTTAATTTTTTTTGGTGATATCAACATTGACCTACTCTCAAAATCTAATTTTGTTGATAGTTATTTGATGATTTTGGCTAGCCATGGTTTGGATTGCTATATAAGCGAACCTACTCGCATAACTGATAACTCTAGTACATGCATTGATCACATTTTTGCAAGAAACAGTAGATCTCAAAGTTTTAGTCTTGTGAGTTCTATAGCAGATTTTAGAATCACAGATCATTGCATGACTAGCCTTCATTATACAGCTATTGTCAACGAAAACCAAATGAACGATACGTCTCTGCCTAGGAAAAAAATTGATTTTATCAAGCTGAACTACTTCCTCCGCTGTGAGTTTTGGGAAAATGTTTATAATGAGCGAGATCCCACTATTGCCTACGATAATTTTATAAATAAACTGGGAATCTTTCTTGACGGTTGTACATCTATATCTATCAAAAGGAATACTAAATCCCAACGGTTAAAAGAATGGACTGCGCAACTCTTGGGTAAAATTAACAAAAAAAATAAGCTTTATGTAAAATGCAAAAAACACCCAAATAACAGTAGACATAAAGCTAATTATAATCAGCTTTGTAAGGAGATTTCGAAAGAAGTTAAAGATTGCAAGGAAAGTTATTATTTGAATGAACTAGTAAAAAACACAGGAAATATTAGAGGTGAATGGAATGTGGTCAATAAATTGTTAAATCGCAATGCTCGAGTTAACAAACCAATTATTTTGGAAGAAGGTAATATTGGGGTTTCTAACCCAACTGAGATAGCTAATCGTTTTAATGAGTTTTTTGTCTCCATTGCGAATAATTTAAATTCAGACGTGTTCGGTATAGACAATTCTAGTTTTGTTGATAGGAGTATAATAGAAGACGATGTTTTAAGCGATAGTTTTTGTTTTCATCCAATAACTTCAGGTGAATTACTTTGTATTATTAAATCGTTAACTTATTCAAACTCTGTAACAACTGATTGCACTTCTAATGCAATCCTAAAAAGCATTGCTTTTAACATTGTCGATGTACTTGCGCACATTTTTAACAAAAGTGTTTATGGTGGGATTTTCCCTAGTGCCCTCAAAATTGCGGAGGTCATTCCTCTCCATAAAAAGTCTAACACTAGTGATCTCAATAATTATAGACCGATATCCCTATTACCTGTGTGTTCGAAAATTTTTGAGAAAGCAATGAAAAAGAGAATCTTGGGGTTCCTGAACAAGCATAAGTTTTTCAGTGACGCTCAATTTGGATTTCGTACTGGTAGATCTACAGAAGACGCACTTCTTAAGTTTTGTAGCGAGATATACGAATGCGTCAACAACAATCTATTTACGGCTGGGCTTTTTATTGATTTAACTAAAGCTTTTGATTTAGTTAATCATGAAATTCTTTTAAGTAAGTTATATAGTGTGGGATTGCGTGGTTTTATTTATAATTGGTTAGCTTCATATTTAAAAAATAGAAGACAGAAAGTTAGACTTAATGGGATTTATAGTAAACTGTGTAGTATCAATGTTGGCGTACCGCAAGGATCGGTTTTGGGTCCCTTACTCTTCTTAATCTATATCAACTCCATCTTTTTCCAGAAATGTAAAGGTAAACTTACAGCTTTTGCTGATGATATAGCTATATCCTATGGTAGCAAGTCTCTCCTCAACCTAATTGCAGACGTCAACGCAGATTTGGATATTTTAAGACATTGGTTTATTTTGCACAAAATGATTTTGAGTAGTAAGACTAAATTAATGCACTTTAGTTTGTCTGGGTCGCGTGCCTTGTTTGATTGTGATATTTACTATCATTCTGCAAACTGTCGTAAATTTGCTCTAAAACTCAATGATAGTGTTTCTGCTTCCTGCGATAGAAATTTTGTCTTAGGTGTTCCTTGCTCAAATTCTTGTTTTAGGATTGATTTTGTGCAGTCTTTTAAATATCTAGGAGTTATTTTAGATAATAGATTAAACTGGTTTGATCATACTAATGCACTTAAAAAATATTTACTGTGTTGCTCCAGACAATTTTATAACCTGAGCTCATACTGTTCAGAAAAATTGTTAGTTATGGTCTATTATGGTATAGTTCACTCTAAGATTCAATATGGTATAACCTGTTGGGGGGGGGGACATATTCTAATAAAATTAACCCTTTGATTATTTCTCAGAAACATATAGTGCGTATTATCCTTAGAAAAAATCGTTTCCATAGGAGCTTTGTTTTGTTTCAGGGGCTGAAAATTCTCCCTTTAAGACATCTCTACTATTATAAAGTTCTTAAGCTGTTTTTTATTAGGAGTGGGCATCTCCTTATCAGAAGAAATGCTCTACATAATTTGCGCATTAACTCCAATAACTATGTCAATATTCCTGCTCACAATAAAACTAATTTTAAAAAGTTTTTTACAATAGTGGCTCCTACCATTTTTAACAAACTACCTGATTCCATCCGACGTTTACGAAAATTATCCATATTTCTACATCAAATAAAATCTTGGCTTTTTAATTTTAACTTACAACAAATTGAAAATATGTAAAAAAAAAATCACATACAAATGAATTTTGCGCGTTATTTTTTAAATTCCCACACACACATTTTTAATTTTTGAATTTTTTTTTCGGACGGTGCATTCGCTACTAGCTTTAGCTTCGAGCTTAGCTATAGAGTGCACCCAACTTTATTAATTTATTGCTGGTATTAATTTATGGTTTCTTTTGTCTTGTTGACGGACACTTATTATTTTAATATAAGTAAATTATTGCAGTAAATTAATTTATTGTTCTTGAATTATGTTGAATTGTATACCTTCATAAATTAATAAATAAAATTCCAAATTCCAAATTCCAAAATAAAAAAAAATTCCAAAAATATTACAAAATTTATAACTCCGGAAGAACTCTCTGGGACAAAAGGGAATGATATATTGTGAAGCATCAGTTTCAAGTTTGGCCACAGAATAATACCTAGAACTTTCAATACTAGTATCGTATAGCTTAATAGCCCCACACTTGTTCCCCATAAAAAATGATTGATTTGGAAATAGCCTGAAATATTTAATTTTTTTATAAATATTTGTTAGTCTTCCAGACAGTTTTTCCAGTCTGTACTTGTAGCCGTCTAAGCTACTGTAAGTTTCTCCTTAAAATGTTCCATTTTATATATTCATATATCATAATTATATCATATTACAGCATTATATTATGTTTTTGTATGATTTAACTGTTTCCAACTCTTCTCCATCAAAAAAACACTTTTCGTTTCTGATATACCTTTCTCGACCTTTTCTTAATACGATTGATTGTCTTATAGGCTTATTTTGTTTACCACAACTTCTGGCTGTAAAATGATTGATCATTCTTTGCTAATTCTCCGGTGAGTCTATATCTATAAGCCAAGTTTTATGAGAACCCCTCAGATATGATCGATCATGATCTATTGCAGATCCCTCTCTTGCCAGTTCGTCAGCCCTCTCGTTGCCGGCTTTTTCACTGTGTCCAGGAACCCTGCAGAGATTCGTGGTGTGCTGCGAGCAGATAACCGTGAGCTCTTCGCGGCAGCGGTGAACTAGCTTGGATTTTATTTCAATAGCAGATACTGCATTTATAGCCACTTGGCAGTCAATGAAAATGGTAATATCCTTACGGTATTGCCCACAATGACACCTTTCGGGCCGCATTTGCGATTGCCAGAACTTCTGTTTGGAAGACACTGCTGCTATATCAGGAAGCCTGCTTGAACAGTGTATAAAGGGTGGGCCAAATACAAGTTTCTTTTTGAAAATGTAATAAAATGAACAAAATTCAATTTGTCCATGTATTATGCCTTTATTAGTAAAAGCAAACATTCCCATTAATTATGGAACACAACGTCGTTCAAGTGGCTGCCTCGGCTGGCTTCGCAGTAGCGCATTCTGTCACAATTTTCTAAGACCTTGTTGATGGTTTCGGGCTGTAGCTCACGGATTGCTTGGATGATATTGGCCTTAAGTGCTTCAATCGTTTCCGGATTGTTGACATAACATCGGTCCTTCACAAAAAAAAAAGTCCAAAGGGGTCAAATCGCTGCGCCGAGGCGGCCAATTGACATCGCCAAGACGGCTGATAACACGATTTGGGAATTTGGTGTGAAAAGATCGATTGTGGCATGGGCTGCGTGGCATGGCGCGCCATCCTTCATGAACCAGAGGTCATCCAAATCCATGTTTTCAATTTCAGTAAAAAAAAGTCGGGTAACATGGCTCTGTAACGCCCACCGTTGACCGAAACGTTGTTCCCAGCCTCATTTTCTAAGAAAAATGGTCCAATTATGACACTACACCACAATCGGCACCAAACTGTCACTATCTGTGGATGCATTGCCTTCTCGACAATAACGTGCAGGGTTTCCGAGCCTCAGATGCGGCAATTTTGTTTGTTAACGTAGCCGCCGAGAGGAAAATGCGCCTCGTCAGAAAAGATGATTTTTCTCCCAAAATCGTTGTTCAATTCAAGCTGCTCTAAGGCCCAAACTGCGAAACGATAACGAAGCTGATGGTAGTGCGCCTTCAATTCCTGAGTCAATTGTACCGAGATCTTTGTGCAAAATTCTCTTCAGGCTAGTGCGCGAAATGTTGAGTCTGTCTCACGAACTTTTTGCACTAATTAGGTGGGTGCTTCATTTCGGCCATAACTTCTTTTACAAAATCGCACTGTTTGGGCTACACCCTACACAGCACTCACTTTGGAAATAAGTTCTCAATGTTTCCCAACGTTGGTCAAGCGTAATGCGAATCATTTCGTTCTGCGGAGGTATGATACCGACTTTCTGTCAAAATTTCGAGAGAGAAACATTTGTCAGTGTCAAAATAACCTATGATTTAAAAAGAAACCACTAGATGGCCCACCCGTTATTTAATTCCTCCGAGAATATACTGGCACCGGTTCCACAGTCCATTTTCGATTCATCTGCGTAGATGGATATTGATTTCCTCTTCGTGCGTTCATTTGTGTTCCATTTGTGTTCCATTTGTGTGAGCAGACATAGTGACAACGTTCCCAGCGTATTTCCCTAGAATCTGTGCGTGACCAAAATGCACCGGTTCCAATTACTAGTTTGGCACATTTGGTAGCAAAGTCGACAATGTATAGGTCTAGAAGAGTCAGATTAAGAATTACACCCAGTTAAGATATAATTTGTGTTTTTCCGGGGATCGAACCTGGGACCCCTCCAGCACACTATGTAACTGCCACTGCGCTCGATGGCATTCGGCTTCCAATTAAGTTTTCTATCGAGGATCATTCCTAGATATTTCGCCCCATCTGAGGTGTTTCATTAAGAGTTGGTGGCTCGAATAGTGGTATTATTCGTTGTTTGTGAATAAGACAAGCTCAGTTTTCTGGGGACTAACCCCAAGTTCTCATTGTTTTGTCCATGTCCTTAATTGCTTTGCTAATCCATGGAAATAAGAATAAAAAAAAATATATTTATGGAAGCAGACTAGCTGCGTGAACATTGTGTACCACACTGCATCTACGTTTCCTAATTTTTTAAAGCTTCCGCTTAATATTATTTTACTTTCAGAATTCCCAATGTCAAACTGAGGTTAACTGGAAGTAAAGTTCAAAATCATAAGTGAATACACTCAATCGTATGACACGGAATTATCATCAGTGTTCCAGAAAATCGGTTCCACATTTTTTTGTTTGCTTCGTTATGTCCCTCATTCGATTCGATCCAAGCCCGCACTAAAGTGGTTTCAAGTTTTGTTTTCCTCTCCTCCAAATGCCTTCTTTGCATAGGTATAAATCGTTTGGAAGTTTTCTTAAAAAAAAAATGAAAAAAAAAAAACAATTTGCATGTTGACATTGACAAACACATGTATCTCCAGCAATCTGCAGTATTGCTTACTCAAATCTGCACACAGCATATCCTGGTGCTCGTACATCAAACCTGAAGACACCCACACCATTCAGATAGAACAACTTCCAAGTATAGTTAATTCTCTATCGAAAGGTAAACTTCAATCCGTATTTTTATGTTTCGCTATAGCTATCTGTGAGAAAAAGAAAAACAAATTATTTGCACAAATGGTTGTTTATTCTTCGTTGATTTATCGCCAAAGTTTTTATATGAAGAGAAGTAAATTCTCTCAAGATTTCCGCAAACAAATCAGAAAATAGAATTCAAGATTACGGTGACAACTTGAATGTATGAATAGAACAGCAAGCCATGTATTGTACAGGATGGGATTTGGCCATGCTGCTGACTTTCTATTTAGCAAAATGTCTAAGTAGGTTGTTCAATTTGCATCGTAGAGTCGGTCTTTTGTAAAATGCTGAAGACATAGTATTATATACTTAGGTAAATATGCAAATAGTCGAACGGAATATACATAGTTTCCACATTTTGATCATTGTGCGAAGGGCTTGAATATACTCTTGTAAGTTATTTGATAAATGGACACAATAGGATCTACATTATGCGAAAGCAACCCCATCTTGAATCTATTATTTTGTTGAATTGCATAAATCAAAACTTGTCCTTATGATCTTGCTAGGATACTAATTTCTGTCACAAGTTCACTGTAAGTTGTTTTATTTTACTGCGGTATTTGTGTGGGTTTGCGTGTAGGCAATTATGCATTATATAGGCTCCTATCTGATGCTGAGATAAATTCGGCAAAATATTATCATCACCTTGACGTGATGCCCTCTGCGAGAACTGTTTTTTTTTTTTTATAGTTAACTAAGGATGCGCATGTACTGAGCCTGACTACGAATGTGGAGATGAGCATTTGGATCGTCTCAGCTTGGTGAGGTTTAGAACGCCATGTAACAGATCGAACAAGGTATATTAGTGGTCAATCGACAGAGTGCCTTTAGCGTGTCTCTAGATAACCTGATCTCTTCTAATGCATTTCCGATGGTAAATGATGGACGATTGACGTACCGCGTGCAATAAGTGCCGACAAGATGCCCAAATCACCGTAGCATTAGGCCTCCCGCAATCATATGCGAAGAGTGATGAAAATGAAAACAGCTTGTGTTCGATAGCCAGGCAATCTTTGGACTTTAATAGCTATACAGTGTATAGCTTACTTGCTTTTTCGTTCTGCTGATCATGTTTTGTCTAGAAAATTTGTTGAACAAAAAGAACAGACGAACCGAATTCGAAGGAAGTTTTTATTGATTGCTCGAAAATAACAGAAAATGTAAAACTGTAAAAAGAAAATGCAAACGCTTTAAAATAGAAATATTGAGCAAAGTACATGGTACGGCTCCCTGAAATTAGGCCAAAAGAAATTACGCCAAAAAGTGTTTTGGAAAAAAGACCAAAATAATTGCGGCGTAATATTTTTGGCAAAAACGCAAAAAAAAAATTCACCAGAATGCCAGGAAATTACGCCATATTTTTGGAAAAATAGCCAAAGAAATAAAATGGAAATTACGCCACAAAAAGTTTTTTTTTGGCATAATTTCCAAGTTTAGTTTGGAAATAAAATCAAAAAACAAAAATTTTTTTCTGGCTTAATTTAATATGGAAATTAGCTCCAAAATTCGTTGTAGAATAAATTAACTGCTCCGATAGAGTTCTTATTAGAGATAAAACTAATGATGCGGGAGGGGGGGAGGCGCGGTCCGTCGCGCTAAATCGGGCCTCTCGCGTAGCCGCCAACCGGACGGCCGGCGCGCGGTCGACGGCAGCGCGCTATTGCGGGCAACGCGCGATCGCGGCGCTTCTTTGGAGAATTTATATTTCATTTATATTTCAGAATTTAGCCACCTAACACATTTAAAACAAGCCAATTAGGTATGATAACTTTATTTTTATTTCGAGGCATGAATGTAATTTATCTGTATCTGTACATATTGCTATATTAGACGTACACTTGAAGGGTATCTGCGACAACTTCCCGACAGCACGGACATTTATAATTGTCTTCTCCATCAGCCACTGACTGGGCTTGTAATTTGATGTTGCACTCGGAACATACCTTCATATGTTTGCATGGCAACATTACAATGTTTGGGTGTAGCACTTGACAAACTACACATAAAATAACGGTTTCCAACTCTGCGCTTTTCGCCTGGTTTCCTGCTTCGCCATCGTCATTATCATCCGAAAAATCTTCATCGTCTTCAACACCATCGGCGCAATCTTCACAAAAATAAGAAAGCAAATGGTTGTTATTATCGGACAGTGTAAAATGGAGACCATCCTATTTAAGAACATAATGGGTGTTATTTGTTTGTCTTACAACATTTTACTTGATTCTGCGATTTTTGCATTGTTGTCCTTGTACTTTGAATGGCTCCCGCTGCACCACCTGTTTCAACCATGTTCATGAAATCAAGGCTTTTAAAAAATTCCTCTTCACGAAGAACCTTTATGAATTTAAAGAAATTGCCTTTTTTTTAAGTAATCGACCAAGAACACCATTATAAGCTTCAATAGCAGATGTCGTCCCCACTTCCTGTTTAAAAACGGAAATATCATTTGGTTTTTCCTAGAAAGAAGATAGTATTTTGGAGTACAAAATAAACAACACTGAGAATGTGAATTTACCCGTTTCAGCCATTGTTTTTCATAATAAACAATAAACTCGTTAAAAATGGTCATCTTAAGCCTGAACTACATCGAAACAAAAGTGAAAAAAAGTACAAAAAAGTAAACATAATCATTTGTCCTACTTCATCATTAGTAAACTCTGTATATTTTCTCTCAATTTAAAATTTTGTGTGTGCTGAAAGCTTGAACATGTTCCAGCTTTCAATTTTCACAAAGTTCTTATAACCAATACACTCAATAAAATCGTTACAGACTTTCCGCCAGATCACGTTCAAATCAGGCTTAAAGCCTGAACTACATCGAAACAAAAGTGGAAAAAGTACAAAAAAGTGAAAATATCGAAACTCATAGAAAACACACGCATATTTACGTGACATCTATGAGTAAAATCTGAACTACTAAAGCTCTGAGCTTTTTATTGTTTATTTCATCGAAAACACATGACTATTGATAAAACATCTATGAGTAAAATCTGAACTAATAAATCTAAGAGCTTTTGGTTGTGTTACTCATAGGAATTATGTGATTTGAACGTGATCTGGCGGGAAGTCCGTAACGATTTTGTTGATTGTATTGGTTATAAGAACTTTGTGAAAATTGAAAGCTGGAACATGTTCAAGCTTTCAGCCACACACAAAATTTTAAATTGAGAGAAAATATACCTACAGAGTTTACTATATGATGAAGTAGGACAAAATGATTTTGTTTACTTTTTTGTACTTTTTCCACTTTTGTTTGGATGTAGTTCAGGCTTTATATGAATCTATTTCAGATTTCAAGATGTCGTAGGCAGATTTAATTGACTCGCTAGGCAGCAATGGCAAAGCCATCATTTTATAATATATTTTTAATGCATCCTTATTTTTTCTTACATTAGAACAAAAATTCGGAATTTTGGAGCATTTTCTCTGCCTGGCAATAATGGAACCAGCATGCCAGGTGAATTGAGTTTGGAAATATTTTTTTTATGGCGTTTCGCATTCCACGCTCGTAATCCGTCATTATGGCATGAGGTTCAAATCGAAAAATAGTTTGATTAATATATGAAAATAACCGCGAGTAACAGTTTTCATCGACATTAGTATAAATAGGAGTGGATAAATCTGCAAATATACATATTAAAGAGAGAAAAATCATTTGTTAAATTAGGCTTAATAAAATAACAAATGCAGTAAGTTAAACTCACATGGTCGAAAAAATATATTATGGACGATGAGAAGCTGTGTGAAGCAGCCAATTGGTACAACTTTAAACGTTGCATCGATTTATATATGCGACTAGACGCAGGAATGTTTTCGTTTATCAGCCGAATTATAGTTTCGGATGCAAAAATGCAGAACGAAAAATCATCTTCTGCCAAGCACGCCTTAAAAATGGAAGCGGTTGATCATGTTTGATAATACCGTAGTTATTCCAAATCGACTCCCTTTGAAATGCTTCAATTACTTCTAATGATGATTTCGGTGAAGCGACAAACATTTTATTCGTTAGGTATCTTAAACCTCTTTCAATTTTTGGCAAGTGTATCGATTTACTTGCTTCTTGATTTCTAAAAATAGGGATTAAAGTAACACAAGTTAATTTATAGTCACATTATTTCTAAACTCATACCTTTCACAAACCGGTCATAGCATTTGTGTCGTTTAAGACTACGGCTGATTTTAAACACTCGTCGTTAATATAGCCGAGCACTTTGAATTCATTATATTGATTGGGAGTCGGACAGAATCCCGAAAAATGTAATCATGAAAGCCCAAAATCCCGAAAATCCAAAATCCCGAAAACCCACAATCCCGAAAAGTCAAAATCCCGAAAAGCCACAATCCCGAAAATAAAAAATTCCGAAAAGCCAAAATCCCGAAAGTGAAAAAATTTTATTGAAAACATAACAAAAACAGTTCAAGTCTTATTAACAAAAACATATAAAAAAGAAAAAACGATCCATGACAAAACAATATCTAATACAAGTTCATGTTGTACGCAATTCCTGTTAAAAAACTTATTTCAGAACGCTCGTTACGTTCCGCGTAAATTTTTTAAATTTTTTTTTCCTTCGTCACATAACGTTTTCTTAGTGTTTGCGTCTCACCGGCAATTATTTTAGCCAAACATGTTTTCACACGGATTTGCTCTTCACATAAAAGAGCAATCAGTGAATATACACCAATGTGTGAATGCCCTGCGAGAACTTTCAGCCGGCGGTGCCACGCCTCTACGTTGTTCTGTGTCCGCGGCAGATTCTGTTGCAAAAGGTTACAAACCGACCAAAAATTAGGGGAGTATGCAGGACTACCTGTAAGTGCGTAACGTTTTCTTTTTCTACTCGTCTTACCTGCAAAGAAATCTTTATTGTAAATATGTATTTTCCAATTAAATTGTAATCATTACCATTCACATAATTTTCTCCAGACCACTTGACAATTGGAGCAGACATATCAGAACAATGATTGTGCTTCAAAACATGAAAATAATCTTTAACCTCTTCAGGTGGCACGAAAGGTAGGCTTTTAAGCATCCTCATTTGCAAACTGAAATTGTATATTATTACACAACAAAATAGTTAATAAAATATGAGTATTACCTTCATTATTTCCGTACTCCGTTTGTAGACCAGACGATTGAATCTTTCGCCAAATAATTTGCCCAAAATGAAACAAACAACCCTTGCTTTCAGCCTCAGGAAATGCGGTAATGGCGGCCTTCACACTTGCCTTTTCAAAGTCGGAAAGTATGTATTTTGGTCTAAGTGCAACATCATTCTCGGCAGCTATGGCTTTAATATCGGAAAAAAATTCATTTTAGGCTCTTGGAGGACATGAGGCAATACAACAATGGTATACTATTTGACCGTCAACTTGTCCATGAATGGAAAATAGTTGACGAAAAATAGTTGGTACTACTTCAAACGTACCATCCATGAGCCATAATTCACAACCTGCTAGCTGACGAATATTGGCCAAAGTTCCCAAAATAATAATTTTGTCATTATCGAATGACTTCTCAGCAAGTACGAAAACTTCGCCATCTACAAGCTTTAAATCATTTGGAATTTCTATGCCGTCCAAAGTCGTTGGCTCAACCTGAAGAAATTTGTTTCGAACACGTCTTATCTTCTTTTTCTGTGCTGATAAGCTAGGCAAATACACTCGCTTGTTTTGTGAACACTCGACTTCAGACGATGCAACAATTTTCGATGGTGGCTGAAATGTTGTTTTTGCTTTCTCCTTTACATACTCATTTGTTTTATATATCGCTTTCGAGTACGATAACGCCTCGTGGCAATGGTCTGTGGGGAATTTTTATACCCGGTACCACACTGTGGTGAGGGTATATTCACTTTGTCATTCCATTTGTAACGCCCATAAGGAGGCGTTGTAGGTATGACAAACTATATATATTATTGATCAGCATCACTTTCTTAGTCGATCTAGCGATGTCCGTCTGTCTGTCCGTCTGTCCGTCTGTCCGTCTGTCTGTCCGTCTGTCCGTCTGTCTGTCCGCACGATTACGGCCGTAATTTAAGAGCTATCGACTTGAAATTTGGTACGTAAGCTTTTATCCACCAGACTGAGGCTAAGTTCGAAGATGAGCAAGATCGGATGAAAACTACTACTACCTCCCATACAAAAGTATCAGATTTATATAGCTTTTTATGTTAAAAATTAAATTTAAATAGCTACAGTAAAGATAGCAAGTTTAAACTTTGCACGTATTGTTTTAATAATATTTAAAATTTTTTGACAAAAAAGGAGCTTGATCGAATAAAAACTACCCATACCTCCCATACAAATATATAATTTTTTAATACTAAAATATTTTTTTATTTTACAATAAAAGGCGTATTTTTTGGAAATCTATAGCTAGTTCACTTTTACTTTTACATGCAAAACTGGTATACTCACTTTTGGTTTTGTTATACCCACTTTTGGTTTTACATGCAAAACGGTTATACTCACTTTTGATTTTGTTATACTCACTTCCCAAAAAATACGCCTAATATAGTACCGGGTATTTGAGCTTCGGCATAGTCGAAGATAATTGTCTTACTGGTTTTATTTTACAATAATATAGTACCGGGTATTTGAGCTTCGGCATAGTCGAAGATAATTGTCTTACTGGTTTTATATTGTGCGAGTTGTTCTTAAATATTGTGGTCAGGCGTGATTTGCACAATGTTTCCTTTCGCTGCTCACACTCCCAGTAAAATGTATCTTTGTATTTTTTGTTGAGATGGTAACTATAGCCGTCAATAAGCAGTTTCTCACGCTGTTTGTTGGTTTTCACGATGGACACTTCCATTTCTACTTAAGACCTCAAACACAAAATGTCACTGATAATATAAAGTTTTTAATTATAAAGGCATGCACGATACTCACTTTGTATTAAGATTCACTGGCTAACAAAAATCTAACCGGTCAGCTATCACACTATAATGAGATCAGGACAACTGAATGTACATTGCGAATTGCAGCGCAACATTACAAAACATTATTACGGTAAATGGAATGGACATACACGAAGAAGAAAACCCGAGAGAACGACAATAAACAGAGGTTGGTCTTCTAACTCAGTTCTAATTACCAATTGGCGGGCTTGTACTCATCGCTCAGTTGGCGCAAGTGGTAGTCACTTGGTCAATTGACAAAAATCGAAGTGCATGTTCACTTCCTGACAGGGGAAAGCAGAAATGACTGTCAGAATTCAAACTATCCAAACAATGACTTAAAAGGAGTCTGATGATGAATTAGTGGTGTAGTTCGAAATAGCTATCATTCCTATACCAAAGTGACTGTGTCTACGAGTTGTTGGTAATGTAATTCTATCAAACAATAATTCAAACACTTGTCTATTTTACATTCAAAACAAAATAAAGAATCCCGAAAACGAAATCCCGAAAAATTATAAATTTGCGCAAATTTTTCATTTTATATAATTTTTCGGGATTTCGTTTTCGGGATTCTTTTTTCAGGATTTTGGCTTTTCGGGATTGTGGGTTTTCGGGATTGTGGGTTTTCGGGATTGTGGCTTTTCGGGATTGTGGCTTTTCGGGATTTTGGATTTTCGGGATTTTGGGCTTTCGGGATTTTGGATTTCGGGATCGTGTCCCCAATCCTATTGATTTTCTTGATCAGGATGATTGTGATCAATAAAGTTTTTTGCCTTCACACACAATCCATCACTTGTTATTTTCATTTTAGAACCACAGTTTTTTAAATAACAAATGTAGAGAACATCTCCTTTATATTCGGATTTCTTTTTGTAAATTTGTTTTTGCAATATTACGTATAAAAGTTTACTATTTCTTTGTTTTCCACTTATGATTTCATAACTAAAACTTTCCATTTTATCACTTTGCACTCGAACGCGACTATACTACAAAACCATCAACTTCTATACTGATCACGCGTGATCACACGTGCTTCAACAATGCTCTTGAAGCTAGGTAAAAGCATGGTAATGTTATGAAATTTTGCGACAAAAAATCATACATAGAGTGAGTCAAAGAATGCAACTTTCTGGCGGTTTTTTCTTTTCTATTAAAAAAAACAACAAATTTCTCGGCGTTTTTTTCTTTTCAGTTTGGAAAAAGTACCAAAAAGTTTTTTGGTGCTTTTTCCAAAAAAAATATTTGGGCATTTTCTCAATTTTCTTAAATGGAAAAAATGCCCAAAAGACTTTTGGAAAAAATGGCACAAATTTGTATGGAGGTTTTTGGTCTCTTTTTCCATTTTATTTTGTTGGCGTTATTTCATTTGGATTAATTTCAGGGAGCCCATGGTACATCGTACATCGAGTGAAGTGGATACCTAGTGCCGGCGTTAACACATTCCCTCCGCGAATGCTCTGCTTCACTCTCAACCGGTAACACAGTTTTTGCACCGGACGCTTTACAAGAGGCATGTTTTTTTGAAACCTCGCCAGCCAGCCGTTCATTTGGACAGTATTGCCAGCAAGATGAAGCCAGCCGAATGACTTGGTAGAAATATATGATAAATTCTGACATTTTTCTCTGGAATGTTGTGTGCATTAGATAAGAACGCCATATGATTTAAGCAAATTGTACGGAAATTCTAAGCCACTTGTTGCTTTCAGCGCCACCTGTTTGTTCATTGTGAATTGAATTTAGCCAGCTGCCAGCCAGCCGCTCTCCGACTGGGGAGGAAATCAAGAGTTGTTGCCAGCAGTTGCCAGCAGGTTGTTTTAATTAGCATGTGAAATGTGCCTCAACTGGCAACTACTGGCAACCACTGGCTGGGGAGGTTTCATAAAAACGCACCTAATAATGAAGGGGAGCTTTTCCTTGGTAGGCTATAGTTATAATGCCTGCCAGCATTGCGCAATATACTCGTAGCCGCATCGACTGTGGCACAAGGCTTATCATCGGTCGCGATTGCATAGCTCGATTTATGCCTTGCATTTGAATTACAACTTGTCGGTGCTCAACTTCTTCTTCATCCATTGCATGCGTGGCATCGATTTCCGCTTGCTGCTTGCGCGAAATTTTAACAAATGCTCCTGGCCCCCTAATAAAGCAAATTGCCCGCAATTAGCAAAATTGATTCGTCAAGCATATCGAAAAGCACGAATAAATTTCAATTTTCCGAGCGAATGCATTTTTGCTGGAAATACTGAAATCTATTTAAACAGATTCTCAAAGGCATTTGACACCGTTAATCACGCAATAAGCTTGCAACTAAATATGTACAACTTCTCTTCTTCCGCAGTATGTCTAGTATCTTCGTACCTTGTTGATCGCCAGCAGGCTGTGTTTGTGAACAATAAAATGTCAGACTTTCTTCCCAACACATGCGGAATTCCTCAAGGTTCCATTTTAGGACCCCTTCTCTTTTTCCTGTATGTTAATGAGTTGCTTTTGATCGTCACTAGCTCCTATGATGAAATGTATGCTGACGATACTCAGCTACACATGAGAAAATCTTACTTGTCGGCCAATTTTTTATTTTTTTTTTTAATTTTTTTTCTTCGATGTGATGGTAGGGCCTCGAATAACTCGAACTGCTCGTCTCTGTATGTTGTCAAGTAGGTTAAGAGAATGTTTTGGGGCCTAGCTCCATATATGGGAACAATATTCCAGGCCTGGTCTAACCTGTGCTTTGTAGAGAAGGAGAAGTTGCTTGGGGCTAAAGTACCTCTTTGCTCTAAATAGGTAGCTCAAATTAGTGGACGCCGATCTTGCGATATTGGATATGTGGTCCTGCCATGTGATTCCTGAATTGACTGTGACTCCTAGAAGGTGCACTGAGTCCTTGGGATGAATTGGATGGTCATCCATTTGGATCTGAGGAACTGTTGATGCATTTTTCCTAGAAAATGTTGTGAGCTGTGTCTTGTTTGCATTAAATCCAACCAAGTTGTCTTTTCCCCACTTTAAGATTTGGCCAGATCATCATTTAGAGAACTAATTTGTTCACATCTCTGACTGTGTGATGTAGCCGCATTCACAAGCCCACTGTTCGAGATGGAGGATATAAGAGTGCTGTCATCAGCAAGGCTGTAGAAAGATATTATTATTTGTCGATCCAAGCAAATCGTTGATGTGAAGAAGAAATAGAGTTGGAGAAAGAATATATCCTTGGGGCACTCCTGCATTGATAGCAAACGAATTAGATGATACACCATCTGCAACAAGTATCTTCCCAGTAGAAAATTTTGCATCCATCCGCAGAGTTGTTTATTGTTCATTGCCTTATCCATTACTTTTGAGAGCATTGAAAGTAACGCTATTGGACGATAGTTTTGTGGCAGACATTTCCTCCCTTTCTTTGGAATAGGTTGAATGCAAGCGGTCTTCCAGCAAGAAGGAAACGTCTTCTGTGAGTACGACAAACAGCTTACAAAGTACGGGTGCAAGTTCTGGTGCACAGCTCTTGATTACTATAGCCGGGATTCCGTCGGGTCCAGTTTTCTTATTACAATCTAGTCCTTTAAGGATGCGTTGAATTATTCGAGGCCGAAATTTCACTTCTGCTTTTGTTGAACAGTGAAGTTCACCTTTTAAATAAAAAATAAAATTTATAACGGGTTCCCCACGTTATCTCCTTTTCCAAAATCCCTTATTGGACATAATCTCTCATTTTTTTATCTGTTTTTACAAAATCTTCCGGGACGAAATCCCCTATGCCAAAATCTCTCATACATACATACTTATTAAATCCCTCGTTAAAATCCCCTGTTCCACAGTTTAGAATCTATCCGTTTTTAAAACGCGAAGTTTTGGCAGAAAACAATTTAGCATCCACAGCCTACAATCGCCAAAAATTAGTATAATATTGTACCCAGGGCAGCCGCTTAATTATCAGCCATAACGCCTCGATCACCACTAGTAGCTTACATATGGAAGACATTTTACATCATAAATGTTCTTATTACTTAACTTTTACCAATTTATTAAAATGCCTCTTGGCCACCCTGTACTCTTGTTATAAAATGTATATAAATCTTGCCATAATAAATTATTATAATATAAATTAAATAAATGTATTTATGTATTTCGTTTCAATAGACAACAATGAATAGCCGTACAGTCGAATGACTGCAATCACAGTTTTAAAGTAAACTTCAAAATTTCTTTGTCTCTGTAACCGTAAGTAATTTTGAGGGGTCAGTCTGAATAAAGATTTCGCTTAAGTAAGACGTGTTTAAGACCGTATGTTTTTTTTTTATGTCAAGCTGCATTCTTTTTTTTATTGATTAATATACCTACCTACGGCTACGTTTTATAACAAAAAATATTTCACACATAAGAGTCGCACTATCTACTCCTTAGCACCACCTTCAACTCTAGATACACAATTTGTAACTGCAATCCCTTTTCACATTCCTAAAAAAAAAATTTATAATCTTAATATGTATCTGCATACCGAAAAGTGTTTAATTGCGTATACGCCCCGTTGACCCGATTTCTTTTTTTTTGTAGAAAGCTATTACTAATGTGCCTAAACGAATATGTTATGCTCCCTATTTTTATTTTCCATAGGTATTCTCCAGCTTCACAAAATATTTTTGTTTGGTCTTCTGGTTTTTTTTATCCATTGGCAAGCTTGAGACTTCGGCTAATTAAGCTTTAATCAGGATTGTCCGAAAGTGTTCGCATACATACATGTCTATAGTTCAAGACTTTTCGCCTGTGTTGAGTCTACTTCGACTTTGTGAATTATTACGGCGTGAATTTAGACCACAATCGAAGAATTAAATTCGATTCCGCGGACTGAATTCATCGGACTTTATGAATTTAAGCGGCCAGCGATGGAAAATAATCCTTCCTTCCGGTTCATGTCATTGCACCGCTCGCATGTCGGTAATTTCAGCTTCGTAGGCCTAAAATGTAACCTTCAATTGTTCGCCAGCATATAAATGCGGAGTCCTCAGGTTCTACGTGCATTATTCGAACCCGAATATTACCATTACCATTATGGATAGTCAACAGTAAGATCAAGCTGTTAATGCCGGCACCATTCACTTCACTCGAAGTACTTTGTTCAAAACGAATAAATCGACGATGCCTTGTTAGCTGTTTGTCGTACTCACAGAAGACGTTTCCTTCTTGCTGGAAGACCGCTTGCATTCAACCTATTCCAAAGAAAGGGAGGAAATGTCTGCCACAAAACTATCGTCCAATAGCGTTACTTTTAATGCTCTCAAAAGTAATGGAAAAGGCAATAATGTCGAAATAATCAAATATATAAAAGGCCACGGGTTAATAAGCGACAGGCAATACGGATTTCGGAGCCGTCGTTCCACTGGAGACCTGTTAAGCTACGCAAGCAATTGAACAACACAGCGAATCCAGAGCCGTAGCCTTGAACATACCGAGTCTGGCATAGAGCCGTTTTAGGCAAGTTAGCGTCTTATGGATTACCACAACAACTCTGCGGATGGATGCAACATTTTCTACTGGGAAGATCGATCCAAGTTGTTGTAGATGGTGTATCATCTAATTCGTTTACTATCAATGCAGGAGTGCCCCAAGCATCTATTCTTTCTCCAACTCTATTTCTTCTTCACATCAACGATTTGCTTGGATCGACAAATAATAATATCTACAGACAGCACTCTTATATCCTCCATCTCGAACAGTGGGCTTGTGAATGCGGCTACATCACACAGTCAGAGATGTGAACAAATTAGTTCTCTAAATGATGATCTGGACAAAATCTTGCAGTGGGGAAAAGACAAATTGGTTGTATTTAATGCAAACAAGATACATATCACAACATTTTCTAGGAAAAATGCATCAACAGTTCGTCAGATCCAAATGGATGACCATCCAATTCATCCCAAGGACTCAATGCACCTTCTAGGAGTCACAGTCAATTCAGGAATCACATGCCAGGACCATATATCCTATATCGCAAGATCGGCGTCCGCTAAGATGAGCTACCTATTTAGAGCAAAGAGGTACTTTAGCCCCAAGCAACTTCTCATTCTCTACAAAGCACAGGTTAGACCAGGCCTGGAATATTGTTCCCATATATGGAGCTCGGCCCCAAAACATTCACTTAATCTACGTGATAGCATACAGCGACGAGCAGTTCGACTTATTGGAGACCCTACGCTCACATCGAATCTACAACCATTGGTGCACAGAAGACAAGTCGCTGACCTATGCTTGTTCTATAGGTATCTACTTTCATGGTAGATGTTCTGAGGAACTCAAAGACATTATCCCTCGAAATGCAACTTTTGGGAGCCCCACAAACAGACAGCTAATGCTCATGACCATACAGTACACTTCTTGACAACCGCGAGGACATCAAGTTTCCAAAACTCCTTCTGTTACAGGCCAAGAAAACTTTGGAACTCGCTTCCTGGGGATATATATTTCCAGAAGTATACAATTTGCAGCAATTTAAGTGCAGACTAACATACATCAACAGGCTGTATTGGATATCAGCATTCTTACCTTGGCTGCAAGGAGGTAGTGATCCAAATAAATTTTGATCGCTCGGAAGGTTCAGACATAGATACTGCAGGTAGGCGTTGCGTTGCGTCGATCGCAATGTGGTTAAAATCGACCGTAAATCGTCATTTTTTAAGCTTCTATCTGTCACCCTCAATCGATACGCATACATACATATATTCCAAAAAATGCAATATGCCATCCATTGAAGTATGTACAAACAAAAATTAACTCAT
The DNA here is from genome assembly GCA_955612985.1 of Cheilosia scutellata. Lineage (NCBI taxonomy): Eukaryota > Metazoa > Arthropoda > Insecta > Diptera > Syrphidae > Cheilosia > Cheilosia scutellata. Next base: position 79,112,167 of record OY015313.1, on the reverse strand, counting down.
TAAGGCCAAACCACGAAAGCGACTCATGTGTTTAAAATTTAGGAGCATACGAGCTTGATGATCGTTTGGTATTTTTTTTTTTATGTCAACTCTTCTCTTATTAAGAAAACTAATTAAAACGACCACACGCATGTTGGTATGTCACTAATCACCCCAACAACGGTTGGAAATCAAATTTCAAACAACAAATACACGAAAGGGAAACGCTCCAAATAGGATTAATCAATGCAGTTTACGTTTATTTGGTTTCCAGATTGATTGAACCAAACAAAACCACCATCATAGCGATAGCATTTGTCAGTGGTGCATAGACGAATCCATTTACTTCCTCAGCTCCTTTGAACGTGCAAATATAACACAACCACAATGAACCGATACGACGAGGCGATGAACACTGAACAGTCCAATGTTTCCAAACAAAGCAACTTTATGCAGATATAAACTAAGGACAGTGGATGGACGACTGTATAGTAGGTGTGTACAGATACCTTATTTCTAAAATCCAAGACCGATAGGTTTTGTATTGATTTGCCAATACGAAAGCAAAGTGGAGTGATGATTGGATTTTACAGACTCGATTTTTTGTCTGTTATAAGTCGATAATGGTTTTTAGATCACAAAGTAACAAATACAAAACGGAACTCAATTTGAGGAACATTTTTCGATTTTTTTTCTCTTCACCAGGAAGTTGTGAACTCCATGTCAAAAATATGCGGATACACTATAAATGAGTGTATATTTGTTTGCCTTTACTAGTGCTATATAGACATTTTGTAAATTTACTTCAGTAGGTATATTTCCTGTCCATACCCATGCATATATAGTGAGCAAAGGGTGAACGGAGTATGGACTTGTATCGACAACATCAATGCTGCGTTAAATTAACTTTTTAACTAATGAGGCGGAAACTCAAGCCAGGGGTTATTTTTGAGGCCCAATTAGCTCTAATTGCGAACTTTGCAATTTTCAACCCCAATTTTGAAAGCACACATTTTAAGAGCAAAGAAAATCAATTCAAGCGAAGGTTCAAAATGCTTATTGCTTCGAAATTAATTAGAGAAATTATAGTACAAATAAAATGTGGTTTTGAGGTTGAACTTGTATATACAGAACGACAACACTATCTGTCAGGTTGAAGGTGGAGGTTCGCAGAAGGTGGAGGTTTGCATTTAGAGTTTAAAAATCATGTTTTCAATTATTAGATGTTATAAAAAATTTGTATTATTTATCATAGTTGAATCAGTTGAAATAATGCGCTCAAATCTGAGGTTTAAATATAATCTAAATCTTAAAGTAAGTATGACCCGCAGCTCCACCCGCTAATGTTAATGATACGTTACTATAGTGCCTGTCTATAGTTGTTACGAATGTCTAAAAAATATTTTTTTTAACAAACACCTAACGAACGATCCCATTCTACATTAAAAATGTACTAAAAATTAGAAAGGGAATAAGGAAGCAAAAGTAAAGGAATCAGGAAGTAAAGAAAAATACAAAGAAGGCTTTTAAACAATTTTTGTTTATCAATAAACTGATAAAATTGACAAAAAACTATAAATCTAAATATAGTTAGTGAAGGTACGCATATAAAAGCAAATTTTGTTTTTATCAAATATAAAATTAATTTATTACAAGTATGCATACCACACCAAAATTTACTTCAGTGGGGGAGATAGATTAGAGTCGAAGAAATCTATGTAAATATCGCAGAATTTCTCTTCGATTTCGTCCCCCTCACAATCCTTCACCGCATAAAATGCATACCTAATTAAGGGCATTTCGACAAAAAGTATAGATCGACAGACCATCATTGAACGAGAGTAATTGCATGATCTTCTCCTCCACCAGTGGTACATACCACCTACCACCCCGCATCATAGACCATTCCACCCGTACCACACTATACCAGCCACAGTTGCAAAAAGGTTTACTATTGTACTGAATTCGGTACAATATAACTTTCCCGAGTACGCAAGTACCACTTGTCAATTTTCGCTACTATTTGTACTATTTTTAATTTTCGAAAGTTTATTTCTATATCTTTCAAATCAAGCATATATGTAATCAATATTAAACAAAAATAAGCTGAACGCACTCCCTTGTTTTAAAATTCTGAATGCATTCATTACTCATCGTACATACTACGCTAAAAATTAACTTTTGAAATTTGTTGCATTCCTCGAAGATGTGAAAAAATTATTTGATTATTTGACGATCTGCTGCCAGTACTATATCCAATCTGATAAAGTTGATTGTACAGCTGAGCAGCCTTATTTTCCTCGAGTCAATTAGGGATCCTTGTAGCCATCTGCTCTTTTGTCCAATGCCCTTCTTTAGCGCCTGTTTGAAGCAGCGCTGACAACTCGCATGGTTTGGAAGAGTCCTCGGACTTATCCATGTGGTCTGGAAATTCATCCGAATACATGCATAATGTGCTTGTCTCTGAGATCGAGTCGCCTTCAGATCGATGAATTCTCGTCAAGGCTACTCATCTCAGAGCCGATTATTGGTAGCTCTCTCCGAGTGCCAGAAGACATGTCAATATTTATTTACCATTAACATCCCCATTTAAATGTCATACTTAGGAAGGACATTGGTCATAAGTTTTGTTGAGGAGTTCGAATTAGCAACTATCTTTGGAAGAACCCTCCTTTCAACTATGTTAGAGTGCTTGCATATACCTACCAGGCTTATATCTATACCTACCTATGAAAGCAGACTCAACACTGGTTTATGCCTGTCGACAAAAAGCCATATTACCTACACTTAGACCATTATAAGGTCCCTTGTGATAACACATGAATCTAGAAGAAGTTTTGTGCTACTCGTTGAACCAGTTTGAGCTTCAGTTTGTTTGATCGTTTAGATTATTGTAATAGAAGGCCCCCAAATGGAGTTTCTGTTATACAGCCGTATAAGTACCTACAGAGAAAGTGGAGAATTGTATCTCCTCCTCCTCTTCTTCAAACAACTTCTTCAAAAATCGTTTGAGAATACGCCAAGCCTTATCGCATGCCTGCCTGCCTTCTGTCAAGAGGGATATAATTCTGAGAACGTTTAAGATCTAGCTTTGACCAAATCTGTTTTGTCACTATACATGTCGTGCCACTTGTCCACCTAGGGTAGTAGTCAAACCGCGGTACTAATAATCACTTTTAGTGTCCAGGCTAATTTTTACGAAGTCACAATGGTGAACATTTCCATATAAAATTATCCACTGTGACCGTCAAAATATTTAAGCTGAAGATTAAAAATTATTATTGGTAAGGCCAAAAGTTTTTTTTAAAGTCTTTTGCCCGACGCATCCCACCGCACTTCTTGGATGTGTGGTCTTCAACAGTAAATTCATCACTATCTGGAATTCTAGGTTGCGTCTTTTCAACCAATTGCTTTAACGCAACCCCTAAAATGTTCGGCCAGCCCATTGTTTCTCTAGCACATTTCGTTTCCCGTTTATTCACCTCACCATTATCTTGCTCCAGTGTACCCTAACAGAACCTGAATTCCTTACAGCCTCACATTTGTCGATGGGTCGCTCACTATTTGTCACCTTGACTGTCGACGACACCATTGATTCAGTCTTGGAAATTCATCCGCCCGAACGTTTCCCCCTGAGGGGCTCAGTGAGACAAGTTAATATTCTGAGACTCATTTAGCCTGTCATTTTCGATAGTGTTGCTACATATTTACTCCGTATTCACGACTTAAGGTACTAGTACACGGCATGTACCTCTGACGTCAATAGAGAGTGCACAAAGAGAGCTTGTACACGGCATGGGACCATTCGCTGACGTCAAAATTATGTCAGTGCTGCATACGAATGTGGCTTACTACATGCCGTGTACTAGCACTTCTAGACCTATAAGTTAAGCAAGTCGAGTCCCATTGAAAAAAAAAACAATGTCCGGCGTAATGGAAATGACACTACTTGGAAATAAAATACGCACGATATGTTAATCAGAGTTGTCCCTATAAATAAACTGCCAACCATATGATTATATTCCTTCGGTTCGGTGACATTTAAGCATTAATGATTTCATATTATAGTATTTTAGCCTAATTTATGTACCCGGCATTACCCACATGCCACATATTACCTCGTTGGTATTCTATTTTAAAAAGAAACACGTCATAATATCGAGTGATTGAATGCCGCCAAAGAGCGTGTCCTGACCGCAGACCGCATCGTGCTGTGGTTGTAATAAATATATTTTTTAAATGCTCATAATAGTGACCCGACCAGACTAAGGCCGCAAGGACCGATTGTAAAAAAATGTATAGCGACTTTCTTCATGTACTACAACACCACCAAACATATGTACACGCTAATAGAGACATTCAAGTTTTGCCATACATATACGTATGCCGATCATAATCTGTATAATTAAATTAATCACGTTAAAGAAAGTTGTCCAAGTCACTGAGTATAGCACTTAATTTATTATCGAACCTAATTATAATTATTATTACTACCACCACCGCATTTCCAACTGAAAGTTATTTATAGGTTGCGTGTTCGGCAGGTATTTTATGCCACAATATGTTGGTGGTAAATGCCAAAAGTAATTTGCTGTGGACGTTATGTTTAAATCGTTTGCTGTGGTATGCTTCAAAATGGCATTTAAACTGCCGTTTTCCCCTCACATAGTTTCAGAAAAAAAGAACAAACCAAAAGAGGCTATTTATGATGGTTTTGGGTTCGTTAAAATTTGTTTCGGTATTTAATTAAGACATTCGGCTACTATACATATAAAAATCGGTGCAATTATTAATTCATATAGCATACTTTGAAGTGTGCAAAAACACGCACAGATTAAGAGCCAAATTACCGGTTTGTCCTTTTAGCAAATAAATTTGTCATAGGCGAGTACATTCATACGATGTCCCTCAATGAGCATTAGGTAGTTGAACAAAAAGTATGGCGCGAGTATGTAACTCCCTTTGGGTGTTTCAGAGTTCGTATGTGTATGCCGGAGGACCGGCGGCATGTGGTCGACTAACGAAACTGTCAACTTTTCGAAAAGCTAATCAATCCACTGTCACTTCTGCCGCCGTCGAACAGCAATGTCTGTTGGTACATGCTGATGGTCATATCTATTTGCATGGTAGGGATACATACATCCTTTTTTCGTACACGCAACGATTAACCAACATTTGCAGCTGTTTCGGGTTAGTGTCTCTTAATTTTCAACTGCTGCAACAATATATCATCATTGGAGCGTAAATGTCGTAGCTTCATGTTCGCATTACCATGGTATTATGAACAGCAAGCTAAATGTGGGCTTTCGGGAGTTGCAGTTGGCCCGGGTCCGTTCGGACTGTAACGCCATCAGAAAAGTAAATGAGCAGAGTTAGCTGAAGGTTGCCTCTTAAGTTCAGATTCAGAGTTCGGTTAAGGAACGACTTATCAGAAAACAATTGCGGAGTCCACTATAGCGCTTTTTAACAAGCAAATTTATGATTCCCAATCCCATTCTCCGAGCAAACAGATTCAAAAATGCGGTAACGGTTTAATTGGATTTGGGAATATGTTTGTACGTTCTTCGGTGTAATTATGTGTATTGCCATCGCTAATGCTAGTTATACTATATACCGCTGTGGTTTGATTGTAACGAAATTAGGACATTTATAGACTAGGTTCGCCTATAATGGTAGAAATTCGACCACAAACCTATATTGAAACGCAATATGCAAAATTGCAGAACAGCAACAGTACATTACACTCATCCATACGTGTATTATAGCCAACGTTATGAATAACAGAGAAAATTCGGTTAGTACCTCCTAATACCTTCTAATTTGCTCGACGGAGCAAAGCCGAATTTTTTTCATTTTTTGTATTATTGCTGTAACTAAGGTAATTTAAAATTAATATTTTACCTATTTTGGAAATATATTTTTTTTAATTAATATTCTTTTGGACACATCTATGAATGATAAGCTATAATTTGGTTAAAAGAAGAATAGAATTGGTCAACATTAAATAGGTTAAATATTTACCACAAGAAATAGAGTCGCCGATTAAAATATAGATAGGGACGTGGAACGTGAGCAATTTTAAAATCACTGACTTTTATGAAGATTGGATGGACAAGCTGAAGCTTGAAATATATTTTACCTTCGGACAGGTACTGCGCTACCGAGAGCAGAAGCAACGTAGGTACATATACTTAAAAGAAGAATTATGGGGTGTTCTATCATCGTTCTTTAGCCAAGTTTAATGTGACATTGTCAATTAAGCCATTAGATGCGTTGAAAGCTGGTAATACTTGTCTGTCAGCTAATAGCACGTCCATTTCAGAGCCGAATCTGACCAGTTTATCTGCTGCCTCGTTCCCTTCTACACCAACATGTCCAAGAACCCAGCGCAGCATAACTGTGTGATGGTTAACTGTGTAAGGGTTAATGCTCTCAATGCAGAAAGGCACTGGCTTACGGATTTGGAGTTTACCAGATTGGAGTTAATCACTTTAAGTGCTGCTTGGCTATCCACGCAGAAGGTAATTTCCATTGCTGGTAGTTCCCTCGCTAAGACAGTTTGAGCTTAGATTTCTGCCTGGGAAAAGCTGCACTGGTCTGCCAGGCAGTATAAATGGCTGAAGTTTAATTCTTCTTGGAAGACTCCTGCTCGCATTCCGTTCTCCGTCTTTGAGCCATCTTTGAAGATGGGTTTACCTTTTATGACAGTACTCGGTGAGGGCGTTAGGCAATAACGCCCAAGGAAATAGCGCCCAAATCGATTTGGAAATAACGCCCAAAAAAAACTCGTACAATTTGTTGTTGCAAAATATTTCGACATTTTGTGTGTTATTTCCTTTCCAGGGTTCGTTTTTTTGACAAGCAGTAAAGCCCAAAATAGTAAGTGGAAATGCATAAACAGTGAAATAAGTGCTGCCCCCCTGCAACCACCCTGCTTGGGTTTTCTGCTGGATTTTGGAGTAGGTGGGAGTTCGTATACTATAAAAAAACTTCAATGTATCCAATTTTGCACATACTCCAAATATGACAGTAACCCCAAGCAGGGAGGTTTCAAGGAGGCAGCATGCCCCCCATACGTATTAAACAGCAAATTATTTTTGGGCTTTATTTCCATCTTGTTGTTTATTTTTGGGCGCTATGCATTTTTTTTGGGAGTTATTTCCAAATCGATTTGGGCGGTACTTCCTTGGGCGTTATTGTCTAACGCTCTCGGGGAGAGCCAGTCCTTCCTGTCCGGTATACAGTACAGACTATAAATTTCTTGTCAAAGACATACCTACCTCGGTTTCTTGTAGTATGAAGCCGCTCTGATCAATGATGTAAAGTACCTATGGGTGACTGACGAATGATTTGGGCTTACAAATTTTGTTCTCTCGTAGTCTGAGAGCACCTTTGGCTGCCACGTTCTTAGTGTAGATATAAATCGATGGGTTGTATGTTCACAACGTTTCTAGACCCAGTTATGGTGTAGATTTTAGTGAACCCGTTATACCTATGAAAGCAATTCTTTGTACCTTGTTCAGATTCTTGAGGTAGGATTTAGTGTTAAAAGTCTCCCACTATACAACCGAGCCATAAATCAGAATTGGTTTTACGATCGCGGTGTAAATCCAGTGCGAATGGAATGGAAGTTGATGTACCTACCTATGATTTTACAGATGAAAAATGAAATCAACTACGGGGCAGCATAGGGAGGTCCCGTGACATAAGGCCATGCGACATAAGGCCATATTTCAAAATATGGCTCTATGTCGCTTTCGGAAAGCGACATAAAGCCATTTTCGAACTCATGGCCCTATTTTGATTTGCTTATTCTTCATTAGGCCATTATATGGCCTTATGCCACTTTCATGTTGTTCTCAACTTCTGTCAGTCACTCGTGTTGTGTGGAAAGGATTTATCCTAATCCTCAATCTTTGAAAGAATTTGTATAACAAACCGTGAAAAATATATGGGGGCGAATGCTGCCCACCTCTGCTACTCCCCTGCTTGTGGTCCCTTTTGTATTTGGACTAGGTACCATGTTGTTTATTTAGCATATAGATTTAAAGAAGCTTTGCATATACCAAAAAGGTACGTACCCCACAAACGAATAGTGAACGCAAGCACGGGGGTGGGTTGCAAGGGGGCACCATTAAGTTCAAAGTTCAAAAAACAATATTGAAATCGTTAAAAATCTAACTTCAACTGATCAAAATAAGGCCCTCAGGGCATGGTGGAAATATGGATCTATGACTCAAAAATATGTGGTCTTATGACGCTTTTTGTGAAAGTGTAATATGGCCATATTACGAAATACTTCGAAATAATGTCGTATTGCCTTATGTCACGTCACGCACAGGGATTGTTATTGGGACTTGCCCATGGAACTTCTTCTCAAATTGCACACATCATATAGAGATATTAAAAGACACCTATCTGCTAGGCTATCAGATGGGTATCGCGGGGGTATTTAGGGCAATAGAAACTATAATAGGCCAAATAAAGGGATTTCCATTTCTCAGCAGTAGAGGTAGGCTTGAAAACAGACCGGAAAAGGCCCAACGTTGAAAGAGTTGTTCTCTCTTAAATGTGTTTATACACCCAATTGCCGTTGCCCAAATGGTAGCTGTATACTGTATAGTCACGCGCGCGGCTTCAATTCAAATACCTACCTATAGATTATTCAATTACAAAATTGACATCATTCCAGAAATCTACTCAAAACAATACGAAAAATCCATTTCATGTTCATTTAATTTTCTCAATTCCGCATGATGGACACTAAAAATGGTAAAAATGAAAACTTAACTGGCAAAATCAGTTTCATTCAAGTAACAATGGAAATTTCATAAAACGAAATATTCCCACAAATGCTAACCTAATTCCACTTCAGCGAAAAGTTTCGTAAAGAGTTTCTGAAATAAATAGAATTTGGTAATTTTCCTGTTCTACAATACAAATATACCTACTCGTATATATACCGCTATACAACAATAGTTTAGTTTAGAGAAGAAGTGTGCATTGTGAACGAAACCTTACGGATGATTCCCTGGCGACAAAATCATACTCTGTGTATACGATGTCCTCTTAGAAATAAATTGAATTTCCTGAAGCAGGAAACTTCCTATAATGTGACCACCCAAAACTTTGCCAACACTTTCCGCTAAATAATAAATGAATTCTTATCCACACACTGTTCTCACGACTATACCTATATACTGTATCTAGCTAGATAGCCGCACAGAAATCACGCCCCGAACGCAATCGAAATCAACCGGATTGAAATTGTCCTCAAATGGATAAAGTAAATTGAAAGGAAAGCAATGCCACCGTCATATTATGAACAAAATCAATGTTCAGAGATATTAACTTATAACGGACGATGAACCGAATGCCCTTAAGAGTTTGCAGACTGGTAGAGAGTGTTCTGCGTGATCCTAGCACTTCGTATACTGATTTTCTGTAAATCCTGCAAAATGGAAAATGGAAAAGTTTGTGTGTTCAGTTAAATTGAAAAGTTTATTACCACCGTCATATTATGAACAAAATCAATGTTCAGAGATATTAACTTATAACGGACGATGAACCGAATGCCCTTAAGAGTTTGCAGACTGGTAGAGAGTGTTCTGCGTGATCCTAGCACTTCGTATACTGATTTTCTGTAAATCCTGCAAAATGGAAAATGGAAAAGTTTGTGTGTTCAGTTAAATTGAAAAGTTTATTAAGTTCGCTGGTATAATACGTCTTTTAGAAAGCCAGTCGAAGGATTTATTTTAATAATTATCATAATCCTGGTGGTGGGAGGATTTATTGGTTGGTTGTGCTTGGAAGTACCTATAGGATTTAAGATGTCAGTGTCAGATATATTCGTGAATGCTAAATGTATGTATTTGGGTTGAAAGGCTTTGTAACTTTTGGTTTTTGGGTTGCTGTTGCTGCACTCTGAGGAAAGTTTTATTGTTAGCTTACCTTTTCCTATACTCAATTATGAAGCATTGTTAAAAATTACTACATGTGCATTCTAAATCTTTCTAAGCATGGTGTCATAATAAATCCGTTGTACAAGTGTTCCCTGTTTGAATCATTGAGCATGTTTTGCAGGAAAGTTTTATTGGCATCTTGAAGTGAACAAAGTCGTAGATATTCATTCAGATATATATGTTGGAACTAGCTGACCCGGCAAACGTTGTTCTGCCTAAAATAGTTACATATTTTAAATATTTTAAGATCTAGCTAGTTTGATATATTTTTTTTAATAAAAAATGAAGGCGGATAGCTTCACTGGTTCAGCGGCCATTCTGAGAACGCCGGCTACTGTTACCATTGTCTCTTCTTGGCATATCGTAACAAATATCGAACTGTAAATGATCATCACTTTGTAGGTATAAATCGCACATAAATATTTCACTATCAATAATTTACCTTTGAAATAGCCAGTGAAGAAAGTTAACGAACGAAAAAGATACAATTGAAATTTGGAAATCAATTTAAGAAACAAAACAAATTGATTACTTTTACGTTTTTTTCCTAAACTTTCGGGTGGCAATTACGAACAAAAAGTATCCAATTTGGTCGCGCCCCCTTTGTCCAATTTTGGTCAATGACCACTCCTGGGCCAATACCTTTGATTGACTGCAAATTCGAACTGAATTGATTCGGCGGTTTTCGAGATATACGATTTTGAATGATTTTTTGTATGGGTGGTGCCACGCCCTTTGTCCAATTTTGACTAATTCAGAGGAGCACTCCCGTGCCAATACCTAGGACTGTCTGTAAGTTTCAACTCAATCCATTCAGCGGTTTTCGAGATATAAGATTTTGAATGTTTTTTGTTGAATGGGCGGTGCCACACCCTTTGTCCAATTTTGACCAATCTCCACAGGAGCACTCCTGGGCCAATAACAAAGATTATCTGTAAATTTGAGCTCAATTGATTTGGCAGTTTTCGAGATATGAGATTTTGAATGTTTTTTTTTGTATGGGAGGTGCCACGCCCTTCGTCAAATTTTGACCAATCTCCAAAGGAGCACTTCTGGGCCAATACCTAAGATTATTTGTAAATTTGAGCTTAATCGATTTGGCAGTTGGAAGGACCTACAATTTTATGCCGATTCCGAACGGAATTGAGAAGCTTTTTCAGGACAGTTATACTCTCGGATGTTTGTCAGACGTTCGCGAGAGGTGGCGCAGTAGAAAAAAACACTAAGATGTAATTTGTGTTTTTCCGGGGATCGAGCCTGGGATCCATCGCACAGCAGTCCAGCACACTAACCACTGCGCTACTGCGCCCACCTTAAATACCTACTTGTAATACCACAAGAATGCTATGGCCGTCCTTCAACGAAACCAAAACCGAGATTAATACGGAAGGATAGGAAATCCCTGTCCACCCTCATAAGTATCATAACCAGGTACCATAATAAAGAAAAAGGGCTTAACGGAAGAAGAACTCTATAGAGGCTGCGGTGACGAGGGAGTTCTTGAGGATACATCCCACTTCCTATGCCACTGCCCAGGTCTCCAACACAACAGGTATAAATTCTTATGGAGTCACTTTTTCAACGACCTAGACGGTAAATGATACTTGATTCTGCTTTGCTGAAATTGTGAACTCAAAGAAGAAGGATAATGAGAAATGACTAATGATTCAAAAACAATTTCAATTTTTCATTGCGCCAATTCCTAAACGTTAACAAAACTATTTTTAAATGGGATCAGGAATTGGTACTAAAATATCGACAGGTCTAAAATTTATTTTCGAATGCTATATTTTATTGCCGTATTTTACTGGTCAGAGACTAGAAAAGCAAAAGATTCTGAGCGTTTTCATAATAAACTGAACAGAAACGTAATGTTGAAGTTGACAGTTAAAAAAAGTGGAATAGACTAGAAACAAAGAAGAACCTGATTGTTCCAGGAACACCACGTTTTATCCAATAACAACTTGAAAGTATTCATTTTTAACTTTGAACTTTGACTTTGTTTTGATAGCAAATATCCTTTCTTAAATGACAAATTGTAGGTTTACATAATAGCATCATTGGAATTACCATTTCAGGTTAAATCACGACAATGGTATGGTAGACGAAGGCTCCATTATAATCCCTGCAATCCAGAATAAAACTTTTTGTGTTCTTCCTTAACCACTCATCTGTTTGGGGCACATATTGTTCTTATGCAAAGTATAGCTGTAATTAATGGAAAGTTTTGACATTCTACCTCCGCCTTGATTTATATTGGCAGACGATTTCCTTGGTTTTTGGTTTACCACATGATTGAGTGAAGGATTCCACTCGAATGCCAAAATACAAAGCTCCTCCCACCCCCCCTCCTGAGATATTTAGCGTACACAATATTTCACATTCTTTGCCTCCTCTCGGTTGGAGTGGAAAAGTTGGCTACATACTCGATTACTCTTTCTTACTTCTCCAAACCAAAACCGGTATAATCCATTAAACTTTGTAGAAGTGGAATACATTTTTCAAAACAAGAGAATACAGAGCTCTCAGAAAAAAATTACATGCAATTTGTTTCCGCATCCATGGAATGCTTTTACTCCCAGGAAGGAAGCAACCGCAGCCATGCTGCTATTTCACACACTCTAGAATAAATCTCCTGGTGCATTTCGAGTTTAATAAATTACACCCTCGGGTATTCGAAAGTTATTTAAAGTGAATACCTGGAGAAGAGTGTGCGAAAGGTATTCTTCAGTCTGGGAAACATTTCAAATGACGAACTATTTGTATTGAACCCATTAAGCCAGAAGCATTAAGTATACCTACCTACGCTACGCATACCTATGCTCTACTTGGAATACATATTATATTCTCGTAATCAAGTTGAAGTTCTTTAAATTCACATCTGGTTTGTGATTGTGATACGAAATATGCTCTCCGATGTAATCAGTTTTTCGTTTTAATATCACAGCTTTAGAAGGTATCCGAGAGTCAAACTCTGATTTGCAAAATGTAAAAATCAAATGGGAAATCAGAGAACCTAGGTAGTTATAAGTAGCCAAAGTCGTAAGCCACTGAACCAATGTTGAAATATGTGAAGCGGGTTCTTTTGATTTCTAGCCAGTTACAAGTTGAGAAAGGATTTTACTAAATTCGCAAAGATCTGTTTAATTCATCATCAAAGTGTCGTAGATGGTAGCCAGGGATGGCGATGGGCCCAATATGGTGCCTAGTCCAATGTGATGAACTCATACCCTACTCAACATAACCTAACCTAGATGGTAGTCAATTTTAAAAGTGCTGAAAATATTTTTAGATATCAGCTCTTTGTAACGACTGATAGACCTGTATACTGACATTAATAAACTAACAAGGACGGGTCCGTAGAACCAACTCTTAACTCCATCATCAGCACTGAGCAAATTTTGTATGACAGGCTTAGGCTTCCTTCCTAGACATCGCAGGGGACTTAATCAATATTGAGCCTATACTGCTGCCTATAACCGACACAAGTCACTAGAGCAACCAAATAGTTATTTTTAGGCATGGTTATAAATATCTCTCGGTTAGCTTAGCTTGAAGTGATTGTCAGGAAAAGCCGACACACTTAGACGGTTATAAGGTCTTTTGTGATACCACATAAATCTAGACATGTTAGATTGTTAGATCCCATATGGTATCTTCGTTTTTGGGAAAAGCACCCTCCTATCCTATCTACAAAAATCATTTGAATAGGTAGGTATATGACAAGCCTTGCTGCATGCTTTCCTACAAGACAATAGTCAAATGACGACACCTATTGTAGTGCTGATATGCAGTCTGTCGATAAAGATTACACTCCTAACGCATTTAAGATCCAGTAGGCCGAATTGGCTTGTCTCGCTTGGCTCCGCTATTACTATAAGAAATAACATTTTATACAGCTACAATATACAAGCTAAGCTATACCCTATCGGAAGATTCTATAATTTTTGCAAATGGCGGGCAAATGTCAATTCTAATTTGATATTTTGTGAAGTAAGCAGATACTAAATACACGTCAACAAGACATGAATCGCTAAAGGTAGATACCCCTAGGTTACGTTAGGTTAGAGTAGCATGCCGCAATAGGCCAGAGAAGGCCCATTGTGTTACCACCATGATCAAATGATCTCATAACCCAGCAGAAGCTGAGAATAAAGCGTTGGAGGCAACTTATGCTTGGATTAGAGAATTCGCCGAGATTGTCGAAGAAGTATTCCCTGAAATGAAGTCTTCTACGAGATGAAAGGGCTGGGCAAGTGTGGATATAGAACAGAAGGTGAAGAATAATCTCTTCCTCCCCCTGGCCCATTCAGCTTCTATCAGAAATTGTTGTCAGGGAGGCCCAACATTGCATGCCAGGCAATAATCCAGTATCCTGTAATGACTTCTACTGATGCGTAGGTATATATAATGGATCTTTTTAGTGATACAAGTAGTCTAGAAAGATAATAAGAAAAAAAAAAGATAGCTTGATTTTACTTTAAAGCCTTCTTTTGGTTTTTTTTTTTAAGTCACGAGGTTATGCCGACAAGCAGCAGACTCATGAAACTCTAAGAATGCGAGGACCTATGCTATAAATTGAGCCCGATTGGTCATCAATTTCAACGGCCGGCACGCCGTTTTATCGGTAATACAATTTTAATAAGGCTGATGCCTCTGTAGTTGGTGCAATTTAGAGAGTCGTATTTATTATGGATCGGGCTTCAACGATCATATTTATCTGCCCCAATTGTGTAGATAGACATGAGGGATCATGACGTAATCTCGAATGACAAAAATCTCGAAGGCTAAAAATCTCGAAAAGTTTTTTTTTTAATCTCGAAAGCAAAAATCTTGAATGTACAAAAATCTCGAAAGACTATATCTCGAAAAAATCTCGAAAATAAAAAGTAAATTCGAGATTTTTTTTTTGCTCCCATCCCATAGACAAACAGTAAACAGTGATGCCATTCTGACCGGATTCCGGTCATATCTGACCGAAATCTCTTTACTCTGACCGGAGAAAATTTTGAAATCCGGCCTAACCGTTTTTTGACCGGAACGAAAAATGTTTTTAACTGGAAATCTCTTTTTTGACTGGAAAAATAAAATTGTCCTACTGATTATAAATGGAGATAGATTTCTATAATTTCAATAAAACTTTGCCATAACATTACGAACATGCTCCCAAGTTCAAACAGAAACCAATTTAATGCGAATATGGGACTACGACATCGCGCATGGAATTCTGCTCCGGGAGCAGGATAATAAATTATCTTATAGGCTAATTTTTTGACGTTTTCTTTTGCTAGAATGTGTAAGAGGAAATTAAACAATCAATTTCAATTAAGTTTGAAATTCGATAAATCTCAGATTGGAGTTTGGTGAACTACTCTTTTCAAGTGTCAGAAAATTATCCGAGAATAATTATTTAGCCCAATTGACACACTGCCTTATATCCATTGACGATTTGGCTACACTCAGGCGTCATTGCAATGAAATAAAATTTGGCAGGTAAAAGAATAGTGAAATTGAAAACACAAACAAATTCTATAGTTAAGCCGAAGCGGACGCCCGTTTTTGACGTCCTCACTCTATCAACGCAAATATCAAATGAAGATGTTGTATCGAAAGCACAATGGTGCGAAAAAGAACGTGCCAGAATTATTTCTGAAAGTGGATTTTCTGTGCATTTTCTATGCTATCTACCGTTCTCCTTTACTCACTCAAAATCTACCTGTGTCGCTGGACACGACGTTCATTGGAAGGCGTGTATGGCCATGCACTAAAAGTGTATTTCAGAACTTAAAACATGTTATATAAAATGAAAGATTAGTTTCAGTAAATTTTAAACAAACGAAATAAAAAACACAAAATCAAGATTCACATATTATAAAAACGTTTTCTAAACATCGATAATGCAGGTGAACATAAAAATTCGTAAATTGTATAGATAGGTATAGGTATTTTCTATTTTTGACCGGGTTTCAGGTCAAAAATTCTCATTTTAACTATTGACCGGATTTTTTTTACCGAATTTAGAAAATAAAAATCCGGTCATTCGGTCAGATTTGACCGGATTCACTTTTTTTTAGTGGCAACACTGACAGTAAACCCAAGTAGTTGGGTTGCAGGGGGGCAGCATGCCCCCCATACGCATCTCACTTTTTAATATTAATTCGAGGGGTATGGTATAACTCGCGGTTTTTTTCTCGCATTTCGTTATTTCGCTGCGATCATTTCGCATTTTATTATTTCGCATATATCAACAAACTCGCATTTTGTTATTTCGCAGTTTTTATTTGGCAAAATTTCATTTAGCATTGTAATTATTTCGCCATAAGGTATTTCGCATTTATTATATCGCTATAACTTACTTTGATTTATTTATTTTCGCATTGTTTTATTTCGCGTTCCCTTTTTTCGCTTTGTTTTTTTTTGCAAAATGTTATTTTGCTTTTCTAATTTGTTTGGCACATGTTAAGAAATTTCGCGCCATTTCAAAACCACTGTTCCATGTTGCTTCAAAAAGAAAAATTACCAAAGTTTTTGATATAACAAATTTATTAACAAAAATTAACTGAAATACAAGGGAAAATGGAATTCACAATAAAAAACATTTTCGACATAGCTTCATAATAACATAATAAATATTTCAAAATTAAAAAAAAAGGTAAATTCATTATTATTTACATATTTCATAAAATAACAAAACAAAACAGTAACAAACTAAAGTAGTTTTATATTGGAAGCCAGTGCCTTTAACAGACCAATTTCCGAATAATCTTTTACTTTTTCTAAAATAATTCTTATTCTTGCGTCTTTATCTAACAATTTTCTTTTTTTTTTTGGTATAGAATCTTCTCTAAATATTCTATCAATAGCAACTTCGACGTTTTTTGTTTCCTTTTTCAATTCAAAAATTAACTTAAAGAAACCAATATTTGCACTTCCAACAATAGAATTTATATGTCGGTGAAACGATTCTGCGTAATTTTGTGTAGTTGTCATTTTCAAGTTAAACTGATAAAATATACTCCAAAATGAAGGTGGATAAATTGGTATTTTTCCATTTTTTCCCCCGACATAAAACTCACTAAACCAATCCATTATTGGCTTTGCCTCAGCAGGCATTTCTTCCTTTAGTTTACTAAAGGCCAAAGAAATGCGTTCTGGAGACAAAAAATAAAGTGCGCCTATCTGCCGAATTTTTAATGAAAATTCAGGGTCAGAGCCATACTTTCTTTGTAAGCCGGATTTCTGGACATATCGGTAAATAGATTGAAAGAGATGAAAGCTACAGCCTTTTGGGACACAGTCATCATAACAATGGCGAAGACTATTTATAGCAGCTTGTTCAAAGTCCATTATACATAGTTTTGAGCTTAAATTAACTCCTTGTGTCCGTGCATATTTAGTGAGACTTTTAAATAGAATATCATATAATTTTGTGGTTTTACCCGTCATTAAAACATACACCTTTAAACTTTCATCGACATCACTATAGTATGTATTGTATAGTATATAGTTGATAAAACAAAGAGGGAACAATTTTAAATGTACCATCCATCATCCAAAACCTACTTTTTTCCAAATACTTCAAATTATTTTCAGTTGTCATTATTATAATTCTATCCGTATCAAGTTTTATGTCGTCCACAATAAAAATTTTCTTATCTAAATACCGAACTTCATCCGGTATTGTGAAGTCAATAGATGTTGGCTCAGTCATTAAGTCCGTTACCTTCTTCCTCTCACGCTTAATGAGTTGTTGTAGGGATGCCTTTGAAGGGAGATTAACACTAACTTCAGACATGAGCTATATGTTGCAATTGTGTCCTGAATTATTTTGCCACTTTTTTCCACACTTCTTTTAGCGCACTTTTTAATTTTTGTAAGTACTTCTGCTACGGGCTTCCGTAAAGCAGAGGGTTCACGGTTATGTTCACCAATTAAAGATTGTACTATATTCAACTTATCAATTTTTAATTAATAAACGCACTTTATACTTATAATCTTTGTTTTTTCGAAGTTCACAACTCCATTTGTAATTTTCATCTTTATCAATTTTCTCAAAGTCATAAGAAAAACCTTCAACATTTACTTTGTCTTTACCCCTAATGGATTTAAATACACTGCACACTTTTTCTGCATTTTGGGTATCATCCATTGTTTGCCAGTATATTTTATCAAACGTGATAAAGAAGTAATGCGAGTTAATCTTACAGCGAGATGAACTCAAGCCGAAATGACAGTTTGCCACATGACTTCTGCGAAATAATTGAAAAATATTTAAACCGTCGCGAGATAATAGTTTGCGAAATGATAGGCACCCTAATTCGAGATTTTTTTTCGAGATTTTTGTTATTCGAGATTATGCTTTCTAGATTTTTTTTTCAAGATTTTTACATTCGAGATTTTTGCTTTCGAGATTTTTTTTTCGAGATATCGTGGTAAACCCTAGACATGATCCTCAAAGTTACAACAGCTTCTTTCAATAGTATACTGTTAATTCGATGCAGCTTTGTTGGACTTGCGTTTATATTATTGCTATCTTTATTTTGGTCGGGTGGACGGAAAACTCGGCTAAATGCTTGGGTCGTCTTAGCTGTTTAACAATCTACGGAAGTATGACTTCCATATTTTCAGCTCCGTTTGTGATAATTTTTTGTTCGACTCGATAGGTCTCTGTTTGGGTATTGTCACCATGACATGTTGTGCCATAGAGAAGGGGGCACATATCAGAGGTTAGCAAATTCAGCCTTTGTGCGGATTATTATTAAGGCTCACTTGTCAAAAACTCAGTACTGCCCCGATAAGTCGATATCAGGCACGTAGCCAGGGGGGGGGGCTTGAGGGGCTGAAGCCCCCCCCGAAACGTTAAGCAAAAAATAAAAAACTGAAACTTTCTAATATAAATTCAAATCTTCCGCAACCATTCAAATGCAAATATAACTTTAAAAAATGCCATTAAAAAACACGCACCAGAGAGCCGAAAAACTCGACTTATTCTAAGCCTTTGTGAAACGCAAGATTCATTGAAAGGTTTGACAGTATTATTTCCTTTGTAGAGCTCTTCAAATGCATCTCAATAAGTCTTGAAGAAATAACCAGCAGAACGTGGGCGATGTCTTCGAAAGCATCAACACTTTTGGCAGCGATCCAAAAAAGCCTCATTGTATGCGAAAAACTATTCAGTTTAATGCTATCCTTATCAGTTTTCCTACAGACCAATTCCTTAGATTTCGTTTCTGCTATCGACCGCACAAAAGACGTTCTGAATTCTCTTAAGAACATCAGAGAAAATGCCGAAGATTTTTTCAGATAGGCTTTTCAATCCGAATCCCAATCTGCCGAGGATTTATTTGAAGTTGAATTAAGAGCCCCAAGAACTTCATTGAAACAAACAACGCGTTCCAATCCAGAAACCTCTTCTACTGAAGCCAATTTTAGAGTGTCTATACTGATTCCTTGCAGAGGAAACATGGTTAAAACAAAATCTTACGGACAGATTCATGGTCAACGAAGACGTTCTACCATCATGTCATATAAAAAAAAAACAATCAAGACGTCTTCTGCTTTGAAAAAAATAATTTTAGTATGTTCGTTTAGGTACATACGAATTAAAAACTAATAATAATCAGTGAATTGGAATATACAGGGTATCCCAGTTAAGCAGTATAATCCTTTAAGGATTAACTTGAATTTGTAGTAAAAGCCGTTTTTTTGTCAGACAAAAATGGTCAAAAAGAGACTCGATATTTCTCTAAAATCAACTTTTTCTTTCACAGCACCCCAGAAGAAAAAAATGGGTGGCCAAGGATTGGGCGAAATCGACCAGTTCACCGTTCATTAAAAGTATGGTTAAGGAATGGATATACCCCGCTGCTACTGTCACAAGGTGCTCCATCTTGTTGAAAGAACATCGCTCTTCTCTGAAAAAGAAGAACATCTTCAAGGAGCTTCGGCATTCGTTCTCTAAGAAATTCAAGAGTATTAACTGTTTGTGGAAGAACGTGCGGGCCACTAAAGTGTTTTCAAACATTTTCGCTAAACCTCCTTTGAAATACGAACACATTTTGAAGAAGTTGTTCAAAATAATTAAATTCTTACCTTTGAAAGGATGTTGTGTGTATTAAATGGGGATTGGGGTCTGACCAAATGGTGAAAATCATGGAGGTTTGTAGCTTTATAAATTTGTTTGTGAATTGCGCTTCGTCAGTCCACAGAATGTTCTTGAGAAAGTGTCCGTACCGGTGCTATATGGAAAGCGTGTAACCTATTACTCTGGAGAGTACTGTGAATCCTGGTTCTGGGAAGCTTCAGTTGCACAGCTAGTCCTCGGACCTGACTAAAGGCTTAACTTCCACAGCACGCAAAATTCCACCCTTAATTTCTGCCGCCGCTGAGTCTGAACGTCGTTGTTTTTATTTCGAGGAGCTCACCCGGTATCAACAAGGCGCTGATACGCATCAGTACCCGGCTACATGGTGTATTACGATTTGGGTTTCGGCGTTGGACTCCTATCTTGCCAATGAAGCGTTTCCATGGCAGAACCCGTTTACAAACACTATGTCCGCGTAATCACGTTTTGAATACATTTTGTGGAGATCAACTTAGCAATCTTAAGCTTTTATTCATATTCGACAATTAACTGTTAACCATTGCTCATAATTACGTTAGTTTATTATTCTGACTTAATTTTGTTTGACCATTTTTTTTGACAAAAAACGGCTTTTACAACAACTTCTGTTGATCGTACGTAAAAAAGTTGCTTAATATACTTTTTAGAAAATTTCTCAAGGATAAACTTTTCATAAAAAAAAATTTATTGTAAACATTTTGAGAAAAAAGTATTTTAAGTAAAAAAATGTAACAACAAATTTTCAAAATGTTGAGTTTAAGGAGCCATAAGTCTTTTGCAGCTGCACATATGTACCTTATGACTTGTATGCGCTTCTAAATTGTCTTTTCAAAATGTACAAAAAAATTGTTGTATCTCTAATAGTTTAGAAGTTATGGCGTTTTAAGTGGTAACACCTACAAATTAGAGGTCACATGCTTTGAAGGGCCATAACGGGAAATATGGTGAAAATAGACCCCCCTGGCATACAATTTTTTGTTCTACGGAACTTCCCGAATATCTTCCCTTAAAAGATTATTCTGCTTAACTGGGACACAATGTATATAGTTTTTTGTTTAAAGAATTCCTCGTAAGATTTGGAAGCAAGCCCCCCCCGAAACAAAATCCTGGCTACGGCCCTGGTCGATATCGTTTATTATGAACCTAAATATACTCTTCTTAAATATTTTGCTGTAATCACAGTTTAATCCTTTTTTTAAATAGGAATTTGCATCTAATCTATTTAGAGTCTAAATAGTTTAGTTGAATCTCGGAAGGTCCCTGTAAATTTTTTTCTGATGTTTAACAAAAAATTCGTTTTATTTTAAGCATTTTCTTGCAGGACATGTCGATACATTAATTACACAGCCATTCCCCTAACCCTCAATATTTCACAACAGGAACATACTAAAAAAATAATTATAATCCACTAAATGGGCAGCTCCTCACTCGATAAAACGATACAGTAACCCATCTGTAAAACCACAAATAAGTAGGGCAGCTGATCAGTAGAACATAATTAAATCTCTATGTCCACCTCAAAGCGACTTGAAAACTTTTGCTCCATATACTCAATTCAGTTTCAATGGTGGTCGTCTTTGTATTTTTATCAGCAGTGATGGCCAGTCGTTTCATATGGATAGTGTAATTTAGAATGGTACTTTAGCTCTCTCCTCTTAAATCACCGAAATCATTTTCGATGACCACCATCTCTCTATACCCGGCTGGGGGTTGTCTCACCTGGTCCACGACACAAATGGGAGAAAAGTTGTCGCCCCTAATGTCCTATCCGCATTTCAATTTGGAAAGCACCACCACCGACCAAAACGAAAAAAAAAAACAACAAATAAAAGGACTTCGGCCGGAATCCCATGAGATTCTTTGTCCTATACTACCGCTTTCACTAAAAACGAAATTTAATCAACCGAACTTTTAGACATTTCTAATTGTGATTTATTGTTTTCACATTCCCTGGCCGATCCTTTGGATAAAAAGGCGTTCGAGTATGGAACAAAAGTTGAAAAGTTGACCTATTTTAGGGGCATTTCCTGTCTGCATCGGGGTTTTTGTGAACACCAAATGGCATGTTATAGATTTTCCCTTTTAGGATGGATGGCATGGTATCAGAATCCGAGTGCGGGTACACACCCGTATAATATCACAAAAAAAAAGAGATAATGAAACTATCAGATGGAATAACATGCAAAAGTGCTCCAATGTATTATGTTACCACCAAAACTGGGAATTAAAATCAGATTTATCAAATGCCTCATATAATGCACTTGGTGTTGGTTTGCCGAGTTCATTTCAGACAAAGCTATGGTTTGCTGTGAACGTTGGGTTAATAAAATTCGCCAAAAATTGATCCTTTTATGCAATATCACGTGTATATGTGTGGGTTGTAATTGGTTAGGTCTGTTATAGACGTATAATATTCAATCTCTGATAAATCTACGACTACGATACCTATATTTACATAAGAGCAAATATAGTATTTAGTGAATGGTGGTCCTCAGTAAGAGTCCTCTTTTAAAAAATGTTGTAATTTGTAATTAGAATTGTTTAGACATGAAAGCAAACTAAATTCAAACTTTTGTGAATTTCTGAAAGTTTAAGGAGATCCTGGAGGATTAATTCACCATTGTGAACCTCTCCCATGTTGTGGCGCAGAGTTATCAAGTTTTCATTCTTGATGAATGGTTATTGGTGTTCTATAATATGAAAGATCAAAAAGTATCTAAATTATTTTTTATCTACTTATATACCGTGAAATGGATAGAAGTAGATTTGGTTCTTTTAATAACCGCACAAGTTGCATATGCCTCATTAGGAACAGCTCTTATTTTACAACGAAAGAGGTGTTAATTGAATTCTGAACAAGTATTGCACAATTCTTGTCTGCTGTTTGACTTTGTATGCAATTCTACCTTTAAAGATCACTATAAGAAGGCCCTAAGAAGACCTTCTTTTGCTCGACCAAAAGAGTTGGTAAAAGCTTGTTAATGCGATTATTAACATTCGAGTATAAGCAACATTTTTATGGAAGTACCTTAATTAGTCGTTATATACTTGCCTGTCTATAGGCTATTGAAGGTTATCTGCCTACATCTATATATATAAAAGTGAGGGTTCCGACTCACTGATCACCAACGCCCAGCCCAAACCCTTTGCTCTAGAAAGCTGAAATTTTGCACAGAGGTTCCCTTTACGATGTATACATACAAGGAATAAGGAAGGATATTTCGAAATTCAACCCTTAAGGGTACAAAGTTTGTATGGGGACATTTTTATTTTTCATCCGATTGACTTCAAACTCGTCTCTATGAGAATTAAAGAAAATTAATTTCTCCGGTATGGCAATTCAAGCCTTAAAGGGGTAAAAGGGGGGTAATTATTTGTATGGGAACATTACATTTGTATTTTTTATCCGCGATCGACTTCAAATTCGGTTTGTGTACTCTATTATAAGAAATAAGGATAATTAATTTTTCCAATTTTGGAAATTTTGGTTGGTTCCCGAGTTATTGGCGATGACCACTTTTAAGGGGGCCCTTTTCTTAACTCACGAACCGTACGTCGTATTAATTTGAAACTGTGTACTGCGTCCCAACCTCTATACGTACGCACCCCAAGGATATTCAATCGGAATTCTGTAGGAATGGGGTCTTACTGCTAGAAAGTTGTGCACATCCTCACGTGCATATGTTTCATAATATAGGAAGATGTTAGGCAGTGTGAAATATAATTAAGGATTTGCTAGCTAAGAAATATGTTTTGTCCCGTAGATAGTGGCTCAGTCTGCTACAGTATGATCTGTGTTAAGATGCCAGCGCTTTACTTACAAATTGATCATAAATATAGTCCGTCCCAAAGCAAAAGAAAGATCCCAACATACGCAGTAGCAATTTATTTAAGGGAAATTTTTCCCTTAAGGTATTTTTGATCGCATGAAATTGTTAATGCTTTTCTCTACTTTATTACAAAGTATAACAAAAATTCAATTTCAACCCCTTTTAATAATGGGTTTTACGCTGTTATAATAAAGTTACTCAACACTCTGGCTTTCATTACTAAACACATATTTGAGAAGTGCAGGGCCCAGCAAATTTCCCTTTTCTTTGGGCTGGGTAAATGTGTACCTATCTTTGGCATACGCCAGCGACGCTGCTGTGTGGACAATCAGTCATGACTCATGCCTCAAGGTATATAGAAATTCATGGTATGATATTGCGCATGTTTGTTTGCATCTCTCTCTTCAAAGTGACGTCACCAGACGACAAAACATAGGCAAAACATAATTTATTTATTATTTATTAACATTTAATCTTATTAAACTAAGAACTTGGCGTACATTTAGAGCTCATTACTTTTCATGGCTGACTAGTTACGCACCTAATTTTTTTGTTCTATATAAGAGAACTTGGCTCTTTTTTTACATTTATATTTTTGGTGTGATTTCACTACTTTTTGCGAAGTTTTTTTTTATTAGACTTCACAAAAACGTTGAAACGTCTTCGCTTTTTAATATGTCAATACAGACACTAACTACCATCACTTGGGGTTTCTTTTTTATAAACTATTCATTAAAATTATATTCAGCAGGCAGATTCCACGCCCGTTAAATGGTCAATTTTTAATTTTTGATATTTCTCCTTTCGTACACTGCAAGTCCTATCGATCTACCAAATTTCACCATTCTACGGCAATGAGAAGTGGCCCAAATAAATAATAACCCATTTTCAAAAGTGGGCGTATACCACGCCCCCTGAATGGAAAATCTTAAGTTTTGGACTTTTTCCAGTGTATGCACAAGAGGATATAGCATTCTGCCAAATTTCACGATTCTAGGATGGCCGGAAGTGCTTCATAATTTTGATGATCATCATCTAAGTGAGTGAGTGAGTGAGTGAGTCAGTCAGTTACGGTTTTTGCGATTTTCGAAGTCCTATATGTTGAGAACCACTAATGCTATAGAGATTAAATTTAGTGAGGTGGACCTTTTTAATTAGCTTGGTAAATGTTTCAAGTTTGAAGTTTTTGGCTTAATTGGTTCCGAAGTTAGAAGTGGGTCGAAAACAGTCTGAGTTTGTTCCTGTAGGGTAAGTGCCTTTACTAGAGATCTTGGCTCGGCACTACCGTGCCCTTTGATGAAATATGATGGCAAGTAACTGCGTCGAAAAACATGTCCAAATGATACAACTTTATTATTAAAATCGGTGTTCTCTTGTAACACCGTTGCGTTCATTTTATAGGGTCGTTCTTTTAAGTCGACTTTTCAACCGTTTAACGTTTGGTGGTCAAATTTGAGTCGAACAGTTACCCAGCCCAGCATACAAAAACTCACGGCTTGAATTTTCTTAAACCGTATAGACTAGACATGAGCCAATTTTTGGTTACAGTGATCGACAACTATCCGCCTCTAGTTGAGGTGGCTACAAATTTTAGGATAACACTGTTTTTGTCGTTTTTGTTTGTCACTTTCAGTATAGACTCTTCCTAACTAGCTTAATCCTTTCCTCCGTAAGGATCTGCTCTAAACGAATGTAATGTATAATAGCAATAGCAACCTAGTATTTTAGGTCCTGTTACGAGCATCACTGTAGGATGGGCCGGATGTGCTATGTTAGATCTTTTGAGGAAACTGCTTTTAACTTTGCCTCCACATAAGCTATTGACCGCATCTTAGTGCGTTTTGAGAGCAGCAGCAGACCCTTAGGTGTTTTTGTACATTTGTCTATACGTGTTTCTGGTGTGATATAAGCTTAGTTCTTTCTGCCATAGAAGAGCTATCTATGGGCTGACTTTATCATTCTTCTTCTTTTTACTCTGCTGGAGAGTTACGGCATATCTAGCTCTTTCTAGCCAGTTCGGCTCCCCGGGTTAAGTTCCGGCTCTAATGAGGGTATAGATATACAACGCTTTTGGCCCCCAGTGAAGTTCTCTTATTTATGTTTGCATCAGTTCAGTATATATCCGACATATCGGATGGAGACCTCTTGCACCTTGACTTGGGAATTTAAAAACTTTTAACAAGCGGAGGTGTAGGTAAGTATCTCTACACCACAGTACATATAGTCTTCCGCTATCCGCCGCCTGGGGAAGCACCGGATAGTCTATAAAGCTCGTGTCTTAAATCAAACTAAAAGCCGAACTGTCTCTTAAAGCAGAAATATTTTTAAAATCTCTTTCAATATCCACTATCCAATCCACAGCATCACTGAAAAACAACTCCAAAATCTACATTCAAATATCACAGTTCTTTAGCATTAACAACCCATAAAATAAACTAACTAATTACAATCCGTACAATTTAAATGTGTAAGTACTTGTAAAGCTGGCATTCTAATTATATTAAAGAGAGGATAGCATATTTGCTAATTGGTTGGCTAAGTAATTACTTTCAATTTGCCCACTGCTTTTAGGCAAATAATGAAAGGATACACATTTGGGCAAACAATTTCAACTATTTGCCTGTTTTATTTTCCACAAGTCATTATACAACTTTTCAACAGACCAACCATTGACCCCGTATAACCTTAAAGAGATACCTACATATATGTGGTTATGGTATAGGTTCAGATATAGTTTGTGCAGACCTTCATGTCTGTGGTCACTGCTTAAACTTAGGTTTCCTAATTGAATGTGTGATGAGTACATTTGAGGAAATTTTTGCTTTGGTACTTCAAAGTTCACATATTAGTTTGCGTATAGAGAAAATTCAAAAGACCGCCCGCCCGCCCACTTAGCGTTCTGGCCATTTCTGGAGAAGAAAAATACAAACTTTGATGTTTAATGGGTGAAACTTCAATGTGTACGGAGCGAATATTTTCCGTTGCGCTTAACTGTGATAATTAAAAAAATCTCATGACCTTTGATTTTTTTTTTTGTTTCTCCACTTTACGTCTACTGTAGTGTGTATAATGCAACAAGAACAAAACATTATATTCATTTCTGACTATGAAACATCAATAAAAGTATATTTCGGGTTTTTAATCACTGCCGGCAGACCAGACTAACTGAAGGGCTCCCTACGGACCATCGAACGTCCATGAAAGAGAAATAACGAACCAGGTTCAAACATCACCAGAGTGCCGAGATAAGGTACAGTAGACTGTAGAGTATAGAGGGAGGATTCTTTTTTTTTTTCCTGCGAGTATAATTAAAAATTCGTTGAACATAAACACCGGCGGAAGTGCATTTCAATTTCAAGGGGTTTTTGCCGGCAGTAGGCACTCCAATTATGGGTGTATTGTGAGGAGATGGGTTTTTGTTGCACCGCTTTTTTTTTTGTACCTTCAAACTGTTTCGGGCTTTGATGCAAGTTGAAGTGAAGTGCGGCAGACCAACTCAAAATTCAATGCATCCGTCATAAATTGCTGTGTATATTTAAGACTGGTCGCCGCAACGCTTTGCGGACTTAGTAAAAGTCTGAACTGAAAGAGCAGTTTGAAGTGGAATTGTCGTTGCAGGTAAAATATACTTTTGGTTGATTGGTGAATAAGGTGGTTGGCCTATACCAACATCTTGGGGGGAGTTGAATGTACCAACACTAATATAATAATGTGTGTGATTTAGTTGAAAGAGAGTTATGAGGATGGAGACACCCTGAACTCAAATATATATAGAAGTATTCATGTCTATCACAGAATCGAATTGCTACGAATTTCGAAATTCGTATTCGTATTAGTATTCTTCTTCGAAATTCGTATCAACAATTTCTGCTACGACGGATACTGTGCTAGTTCTTTCGATGTTCGTAACAAAATTCCGAGTACGATGGATTCTGTGATAGACATGATTATGGTATCCAATACAGAACGCTCCTTTAGGTTTGGGGTTAGAGGTAAGGGATACTTTTGCCAGTAGCGACTAAAACTCACTGCTATTCCAAAGACACAGTGTGGAAGCCTGAATAGTGTTGGGTATACAAAATCAATATCGGAGACCTCCAGATACCTGGCGCAATTTGGTTGTAAAATAAATGCCTTAGTACTCTTCTGGGGCTTTATGTCGTGGTTGACCTCCCTTTAATTAAAAAAGCCAATGGTATTCTATCATACGCAACCATGCTAGGCAACATAAGGGAAACTCTTACCTAGCTTATCAAAAAAAAAAAAAAAAATTGGACGTAGTTATACTCAACTCAGGGATTCCATACCTTGGAATCAAGTTCGTGGTAGTGCCAACGCCAGGTGATGGAATTGTACGGGCAAAAGTCGCTGGCATACAAATTTACAGCTGCTATGCACTGCCAACCTTATATCGACAGCATATTAGGTATATGGAGACTTTAAAGCGTGAGCATGTTGTATGTGGCTGCAGAGTAACCAAAGAACAAGGAAGTATGCTACTTTTTTGAAGCATCATAATACCTTCAGCAAAAATTAACCAAAAACAGCCTGGAAAGTAGAATCTTTCGACGCAGAGGCATTTACAAATGATGTGTCGATGATTGGGATTACGACCAGCCGGTGGATTATATTATACGGAAGACAAAGAATTATTGCCTAAAAATAGACACTGACCATGTGCTGGATGGAGCAACTGGAGCAAGGGTAGGTAGTAATTAAATCGGTGAAAACTTTCTAGTTTCTACCACAGCTATTTTATTTCATCTAAAGAATGAAACTGCTATCTTTTTGCCGGAATATCTAATTTAGATCAAAGTTTGTGCTCATGGCAAAAACTGGATCAGTACAAAATTTTCCTTTAAGACGTTTAAATGACTTCTGCATATCACTTGTCCAGTTAAAGAAGACTTCTTTCTTTAAAATTGTATAGCAAGGGGTGCTGCTATTTTGGCTTTTTTGGGCACAAAACGACGAAAGTAGCCAGTAAGCTCCAGAAATAGTTTGACTTGACGCATTTCAGTAGGTAGTTATGGGGAAATTTACTATTACTTTGATTTTTATACTGCAAGGCTTAACACCATCTCCACTTATTTCATGTTCTAAATAGGTTATTGTTCTTGTAAGGAAAACAAAATTTTTTATATTGAGGGTAACATTTAATTGCCAGTGGATATTAAGAAGTTCTTCTAGTTGCTGTGTAGCCGCTCATTAGATCGAGAGCTACATATCAAGATACGGCCATTCGGGCCATTGCACATTAAATTCAATTGCTCCTCCGCATTTGGAATGGGACATTTTCGCGAATCTAATTTCGTTTAGGCGAATATAGTCAGTGCAAAGACGATAGACTTCTTTTTAACAAGTATTGCGGGGACTAGCATTTTTGGAATTCGAGTGCTTAAATATATGTAGTTTCAAAAGTTCTTTCACTTTTTTTTTTTTTAAATGAATTCGGAAGGACTTATGTCTCACTATTTTGTTTAGGTACTATTAATATTGTAGCCGGATATTTATATTTAGTCAGTTACTCCGAGGTCATTTAAATCAAAAGCTATGCAATCATGCTATTTGTGGGTGGTACATTTTTGTACCAACACAGTGGTCCACCATGTCCACCCGTCGTACACATGGTTATTTGACTTTGGAGGCATGGTGTCCATGATCTAAACATTGAAGTGGTTGAGGAAGAAGTTAAAAAAGTTGGCCAACGGCACAGAAGTATACTTCTTAACTATGTTAACTTAGAAATAACAGAACTTTTAAATACTGACAATGTAATCAGGAGATTAAGGCGGGTAAAACCTCTTGATCTATAAGAGTTAGTTAGACCAAGAAAGTAGGTAATATTTTCAATGAAAAAAGTATAGAAATCCCACAAACGGCGGATTTATCCTCTCAAATTTTTAAAATGAATCAAAAATAAATCGCCGATTAGTCGAACGACTAGGTGCAATCCAATTTGGGATGACGAAAGTCAGTCCCCTCGGGAGTTTTTTTTTTAGATCGGGTTAAAGTCCCTCACCATAGCAGAAGCATCCCTCGCGTAATAGCTCTGCAATGTCCTATGATGATTTTTCCTTCAAGCGAATTCCCATTACAAAAAAAAAAGTATATGTGGATGGAGGCACGAGTGGTAATATATTTCGGGTATCAGATATCCTACGCGTTTGTTTTAGTTTTTTTTTATTTTTAAAAAAGCAGAACGAAAGCGTTTACAACGGCCGTAGTAATAAACAAATAAAAAAAATCGTTTTTAGCATTTCAGTCTTTGGCGTAAGTATACTGTTAACATGCCGACTTTTGATCAAGTAGATCAATGAAGTTTTTACATTTATTGTAGTTGACAGCCATTTCAGGTGTGCTGATTACCGATCTTACGAAAGTTACATGCATCAATGATCTTTTTCACACTGAGTGCAAATGTTGGCACGCACGTGAAATAATGATGCGTATGAATTATTATGACGAAAGATATTTTATATATTTGTAACGCATTGCGTTATTGAACTATATTTATGATATAATAATATTTTCGATAAAATACAATTATTTTAAGACTGCCGACTAACGACCTCCAGCCAAGAGGAATAATTATTACAAAATGGACGCGGGAGAAAATCCTCTACGAAGAGGCCGGAAACCGCGAAAGGGAAAGATTGACACTTCACATTATTTTCTGTTACATTTCTGTTGCATTTTTAAGTGCTCATGTGACGTGTTTCGAATTCGCTAATTAGTGGGTGCGTCAAGCAAATCGTATTTGTGGACATGCTTCATCTATCGTGCCTTAAACTCAGCATCAGAACATCTTTTTTGTCATTCCACTTCATAACAAAGATCTTATCTTAAAAAATTACACGTGTCCACGAGTGGTCACTTGGTCCCATGCTACAATTTTACATTCAGGGACCACGTGTCCCCGCGTGGACAATTAAAATATAACGCGGAAAAATATTTTGCCCAATGGGCAACACCGAAAAAATACAATGGCGCTGAACATGTTAATATCTCCAGTAGTTGAACGTGATCACTATCTGGACTCGAAGTTAGCAGTTATTGAAATGCCTTTGATTTTTTACTTTGTCTGATCTAGGAAGCGACATTGCTTAGTCAAGACTCACTTTGGTTTAGATTTATAGTCAAAATGTGGTTTCCTAAATTTCTACCTAAAATCAGCGGATAGTCCTATGATTCATCCTGGACAACTAATACATATTGTGATGTGCTTTTTGTCTCAGGACTGGGTATACTCGTCGGGTCTAGGGTTTCCCCCAGTGGCATAGCGAGGGGGCGTGTTCAAGACTCGGCAAATCAACGATCTATTTTCAAAAATTAGGTCTTAAATTTGGATTTCCATTAGGTATAGGTTTTTAAACTTGTAAATGTATACAAAAGTCGGCATTTTCAAAGGTTTCAGATGAACTCCTTAAAATCGGTGAATCGGTGAATTTGCCGACTGAAATCCTTAAAATTTAGCGAGTTTAGATTCGATTTTAAAAAGGATTGCCGAATGAAATCCTTAAAATTTAGCTAGTTTAGATTCGATTTAAAAAAACGGTCGGCATCGGTGAATTTTGCCGACTGAAATCCTTAAAATTTATCGAGTTTCGATTCGATTTTAAAAACGACGGTTGGCATCGGTGAGATTGCCGACTGAAATCCTTAAAATTTATCGAGTTTCGATTCGATTGTAAAAAGGACGGTTGGCATCTCTAATTTGAGGTTAAATTCGAAGGAATGTGTTATTCCCTAGTTCGCGGCTTATTAATGTGGAATGCGAACTTTAACAATTCGCGGCAAACGTGTGTTTGGGCAAAGGGGAGGATAATTAATTATCCTATCAAAATGTATTAAGAAAATAAGTTTATAAACAGTTTAAATAACGAAATTTTGAATTCCAAACTTTTTGCCGCGAACGAAAACACCCGCGCGAATTGTCAAAGTTTATTCGCAATCCACATCATTTAATACGCATTCCACAAACTAGCGAATTAAACATTCGTTCGAACTTAACCTCAAACTAGACATTGTGGGTAGAAACTGATGGCTGAAATTCGCGAACTGCCGCGACCTATAAAAGTGTTCATGTGAACGGACTGTAACTTTACGAGATCTTAAGAAAGCTAGTACATAAAATAACAAAACGAAACAAAAATGGAATCGCAGCCGGAA
Source organism: Cheilosia scutellata (assembly GCA_955612985.1). Classification (NCBI taxonomy): domain Eukaryota; kingdom Metazoa; phylum Arthropoda; class Insecta; order Diptera; family Syrphidae; genus Cheilosia; species Cheilosia scutellata. Next base: position 79,080,101 of record OY015313.1, on the reverse strand, counting down.
GTTGATATTGACTTGGATTTCGACAGTCTAGTACCGGGTTCTCAAATAACTTCTGATGGCACTGTGTTATTGATAACTGCAACAACACAAAAAAAAAAAAAGCGAGACCCAAAAAAGTGGATATCGAACATACGTAGAGCTCGTTACCAAGCTGGTCAAGCCTACGTTTCGGGACGAAAAACAAATTTTGAAGCTAAGTCCATTAGAACAACAAAAATTTGTGCAGCTACATGTAAGTTACAGTGCAAGTATAGGTATAACAGAAACACATCAGTTGTTCAAGGCATACTACTCCTCATACGCCGCAGAAAAAAAAATTATTTATTTCTTCCACAACTGAAAAATTTGAATGCATTGCGGGTACAGCTGAAAAAAAAAAACAAATATGTAGTAGAAGAAAAAATAAATACATTCAAATATTTCTTTAATGTTTCCAATAATACGATTCAAGTTTGCAAGCCATTTTATTTGGGAACTCTTTCCATAAGCGATAAACCCATTCGAAACATTCATCTCCAAAAAGATCAAGTTACAGGAGTACCTAGACCATCTCAAAGCGGATTACACGCAAAAAAAAATTATAGAACCAAGCTTTGAAGATAAGGTAAGGCATCATCTCTCTTACCTTTTCGTAGAGTCTCACTATTGCCGTCAAACCACTACAAAAAGGTATCTTGAGGCGGGACAAATTTTGACATGGCACAGTTTTTGGTGCCGCTTCCGTAACGGATCGCTACAGTACATCGATTTTGTTTCGATGTTGTTACGTTTTTGGATATCCTATAGGCTATAGCACTCCGAAATGCTGCAACTTTGCATTCCAAATGATGTTGCTTCATAAACTTTTAAGATTGAATGTTTGTATCTCTTTTGCCCACACATGTGCATAATTCAATGAGCAGCGAGATCAGAATACACCATATGTAAATGTTCTGCACCCACAGCAACACTGCAATGTGTCTCTATTTCTAAGTCTACTAAACATAAATGTAGTGTATTCCATTCAATAGACTTGGAAGCATCGAAATTCAACCACTGATGCGTACGAAAGATAGGAATTAGTCGCTGTTTCTGTCCCACTCTCGTATTTTTTCCCGCACTGACAAAAAAATTCTGCACATTTGTGTTTCGTCTGCAGAATTTCTGCACATGTGTTTTGGGTGATTTTTTTTTAATTTGTATTAATTGCTCTATTATTGTACTGATATACTGTGCGCCTTAACGATTAAAAAAAAATGTGCACGACTGCACTTTTCATTTATTGCAAATCTCGCAGAAACTCAGATTCATTTCAGCAAATTTTACGTTTAAAATAATTCCTACTCAAGAAGTACTCAGGTCTAGTAACTGAACCCTTGTTAATTAAAAACGCAATACATACTACAAAAACATATCTACGTATTAACTACACACTTTATTACTTTCAAAATTCACCCCGAACTCACATTTCCTTCAAGGCGATGAATTTCGAATTAAACTGCCACTGAAGTTTTGCTTTGCAAAAATATGCCGGGAGTGAATACATCGGAATTGAATTGGGTATTCCGGCTATATTCGAGTTTTCTGAGAAAAACTAAGTACGTGATCATGTTTAGAATGCTTATGGTGTCTTAAATATGTATATTTTGATCAAAATCGTTAAAGCGGTTTTTTCTAAAATTATGCTGACAAATGTTATAAATTTGGATTCGAAACGCACCGTTATTAAACTGTTTAGCTGAAAACTGAGTACGACGTATTCTTCAAGATATGAACATTACCTAGCAGTTACATTTGGCGTTTTTGAAATATGAGCAGTTTTTAAAGTACCATTTTTAGCGATTAGGGTGGAAATCGAAGGTTCAAAAATCACTGTTTTGCAACTGTTTAGCTCAAAACTGAGCAAATGGTATTTCTATGGATCTAAGCATAGGGTTGCCAGAAATAATTTGAAGAAAGTAGTTATCGAGCATGAAAATCCCGGACTTTCCCGGACAAAATCGGATCTAAAAAAGAGTGCAAAACTAGGACCAAAATGTGGTTCTTTTCTTAGTCAGATACACCATATTTTTTCAACTTCGAATTCCAATATTGGTGTGAAAGTGGAAGAGATAAAGAAAATCAATTTCTGCGATTTTGAAAATTTTGCATGGCATCCGAATTATTGGCGCCAAAATATACTTCGAATTTTACAAACAAAAAGATTGCCGCATTAAACCACCCAAAACAAAAAAAAATTGTATATTTTTAGTGGATTTTTTACGTCTTCCAAATATGATTTTATTTAAGCAAAAGTCGTTCCACTACCGGGTGAAGAGAAAGACATAACCTGTTTGACTGGCATAAAAGTGCCTGGTATTCTATTTCATTGTCGAGCAATTCAGCAAATTTTTTATATTTTTAATGTGGTTACATCGACTGCAATAGGTAAGATTGCATATTGTGGTGGACATTCAACACTAGTAATTTTTTAGTCAGAGTTTTCGAAACTTTCTTTTGTCGATTACCAAAGTTGGTATTACAATAATATTTTTCAGAATTCACTTGACACTTTCAAGCAACCGGACAATCTACAAAAACTATCCCGGACGTTCCCCGCATAAGCGAAAAAGAGTACATGTCCGGAAAAACCCGGACGTCTGGCAACGCTATCTAAGCATTACCTGCCAGTTACATTTTTATCATAATCGAAAATGGGGTTTTTGAGATATTAGCAGTTTTTTAAAGTACTATTATTAGGGATTTGGGTGGATATCAAAGGACGCAGTCTTTTTAGAGAAAAACGGAGTTTACTATCAAGTTAAGAATGACAATAGTACCTTAAAATAAGTTTTTTTTAAATTGTTTTTACCGTTTTCCACAAAAACCAATTTTCAAAACTGCCGTTGCTGGACTTTTTAGGGAAAAGCCGGGTATGCAGATATGTTAAGCATGTCTACATTAACTCAACTATCAATTTTGTTTCAAATCGTTAGAAAAAATCTAAATTGTTTAATATTTCGTAAAATTTTTATTTAGGAAGTACCGTAAATATTAGGGCTAGAATAAAAAAAACGTCCCTAGCCCACAAACTCTAAATACGAAGTTTAAAACACATCCTTCAAACGTTTAGATTCCCCAGAGGTGGGACAGACAGACATACTGACGAACAGAATTGCGAGACCCACTTTTTATACTCTCCTCAGGAAGGTATATTCACTTTGTCATTACATTTGTAACGCCAAGAAGGAGTCACCGGAGACCCTATAAAGTATATATATTCTGAATCAGGATCACATTCTGAATCGATTTAGCCATGTCCGTCTGTCTGTCCGTCTGTCTGTCTGTCTGTTGAAAACACGATAGCGTCCAAACGAATCGACCTAGGCGAATGAAATTTTGTGAGAGGAATTCTTTTTACCGTCGTCAGGTTGGTATTGAAAATGGGCTATGTCGGTCAAGTAGTTCTGGTACCCCCCATACAAAATCACTATTAGACCCATGTGTCTCTCTGTCTGTTGAAATCGCGATAGCGTCAAAACGAATCGACTTAGGTGAATGAGATTTTGTGAGAAGACTTCCTTTTACCGTCTTCAGGTTGGTATTGAAAATGGGCTATGTCGATCAAGTAGTTCTGGTACCTCCCATACAAAACCACTATTAGACCCATGCGTGTACTGTACACTGTACAGTACATACTAGCTCGCATGGCGAACATTTTGCTTGATTTTTATGCAGTGGAGGGTATTAAAGCATCGGCCAGGCCGATGATAACATTTTTACTTGTTTGAGTTCCCCTATCATCGTAATAGGTATCAGAATTGATCAAAATCTCGAGTTCGAAATTTTGTACGAAAACAATATCTTTCTCTTACTACGTATACGAGAAAGTTAATAATAACTTTTCGCTAATTTCTGCATTTATTTATCATTTTTATAATTTTTTTTTAATTAATGGTGGGTAGAGAGAAAAATAAACATTTTGTGCAGCATCTACTTAAACATATAACAAAATTTTTAATTACACAGTCATAGTTATCACATCACTATAGAAATTGAAAATATTTTATGCAAATTAGGTACCCAATACTATGCTATCCATACAATTCGAACCAGTTCTGTATATTCACATGTCACATTGACAGAATCCCATCCAAATTTTCATATGGAGCCGGAGTGAATAGGTATGTGATGTGCACATGCACATTGCAATTAAATTTCATAAATGATTGATTGCCATTCACTGTGTGCAGTGCATTTTGTAAGGTTCCACTTTTGTTTGGAATCACTTTAATTTATTTTTCTGCTATCGTGTACAACCGAAATTTGAATTGCAGATAGGTACTCGATGTCGTGTGGGGTTTCCATTTTACTATTTTAATAGAAAATTCACGAAGGGTGCTTTGCATGGTATTGAGGTAGATCTAACTGACTACTTGTAAAATGTACGAAATTAATTATATAATTGAGAACTTAAACATACATGGAAATGTAGAATAATTTAACAATTCAAACCGTGGTGGGGTTTTTTTATGTTAGCCGCAAGCTTATGTGAAATAAACTGCTGGGCTTACAGATTGTATCAATTTAGAACTTTATTATGATGTGATCGGGTGTTTTTATTTTAGTCCGAGTGGGTTGTGGTATACGGTATACCTATGATAGTGTATAGTAAATATAGTGTATATATATATATTTTTTTTTTTGTTCTTAAATCAGTTAATTTTTAAGTTCTTAAGTTGTTATATTTTCTTGTTTTTCTATTTTCTATAAAAAAAAAGTATGAACTGATTTCAAAAAACGGGGATTCCAACACATTTTTCAATATAAAGGAAAAAGTTATTGAAAAAAACGTTTTTTTCATTTTTTTTTTATTTTTTGCTTAAAAAAAGAAATCTTCTGTTAATATTAACTATTAAAATTAACAAGCATTTTGTGCACACTTTTCAAAAAAATTTGAGTCAAATATTACTTCGTCGATTACCTTTAATGTACTAAAAAATTGGGTTAAGCAAGCATGCATACATGAAGGGAAAATCGGTAGAAACAGCTCTACATAACGTAGTAGGGAAGATAGAAAGAAGTTTACACTTGGGCGAGTTTTCTCTAGCAGCTTTTCTCGATATTGAGGATGCTTTTAATAACGTAGAGGGCAAAGCTATAAAGAGTGCCATGTTAAATATGAACATTGAACACAGTATAGTTATCTGGGTCTGCAACATGCTTGCAAGTAGGAAGATAAACTGCTCCCTTGGACAAAGTTCCATTAGAATGGCGGTGACAAGAGATACACCACAGGGGGGAGTCCTTTCACCTCTCCTTTGGGTGCTTGTTATGGACGACATTCTGAAGAAACTGAGCTCCAGGGGTATAAGTGCCACAGCATATGCTGATGACCTAGTTATTATCATTCAGGGAAAGTTTTTAAACACCTTAAGTCAAATCATGGATAGTGCCTTAAGAAAAGTTATGGGCAAAGGGTTGTGGACTTAACGTCAACCCCTCCAAAACGGAACTGGTACTCTTCACCAGGAAACATAAGATACCACACTTTAACCTCCCAAAACTGGAAGGAGTGGAATTGCCTCTGTCTGACAAGGCTAAGTATCTTGGGGTTATTCTGGACAGGAAACTGAACTGGAATGCAAATGTAGGGGAAAGAATTAAAAAGGCGTATAACGCTCTTTTTATTTGTAAAAAAATAGTAGGCAAGACTTGGGGCCTAAAACCTGCTATGGTGCACTGGCTATATGCAGTGGTGTTCAGGCCCATACTCACATATGGCGCACTAGTGTGGTGGAAGGCGACAAAGAAGAAAACAATAGTCGGCAAACTGGCGTCGGTGCAGAGAGCGTCTAGCATAGCAATAACGGGTGCACTTCGTAGCACTCCTACGGCAGCGCTGGACACCTTTCTACACCTCACGCCACTTGACTTGCATATTAAGCAACTTGCGGAAAGCAGTGCGCTACGGCTCACAACCTTGGGCTATTTTAAAGAGGGCAGTTTTGGGCACTGTACAATACTAAGGGAGCTACTCCCTGGCGTTCAGGTGTAAACTGATGAAATTCACCCTCTGGTCGACTTCGACACTCCGTACGAGGTATCATACCCGGAAAGATGCGAATGGCAAAGGGATAAAGTAATTAAACATTGCGAAGTAGCAGTCTATACAGACGGCTCAAAAACAGCGGAAGGTACTGGAGCTGGAATCTACTCCGTAGACCCAGACCTAAAAATGTCTATACGACTGCCGGATACAAGCAGCAGCGTTACCGATGGACAATTTGAAAATGTCTCCAAAAAAGGTCGCCCGAGCCAAGAAATGCGTCCCACCGAATTTCGTTCAGGTTTAAATTATTAAATTAATTAATTAATTAATAAAAATATTTTTTATTAAAAAAAAAAACAAAAAAAAAATAGAAGATAATTTATTTTCTTACTGAAATAAACTTAAAGTTAAAAAAAATTATGAAAAAATAACAGTTCATGTAGGTACATATTTAGTTTTTTTGTTTGGTGTGCGCTATTCCCGTAAGGCGTAAATCCTTAAAACTTATTGGTCTTGAATCAGAAAATTCTGAAAATCCCAAATGAAAAGCCGGAAAATCGAAAAAATCTCAATATCCATTTTGTATTGATATGGATATGTTATGTATACACCATCAATGATAGCAAAACTCGAAAACCACCAAACCGATTGAACTCAAATGTTGGGAGAATCTTTGCTCTATTAATTCTTAAAAATCGTATACATATCTCGAAAACCACAGAATAAATTGATCTCAAATATTGAGAAAATCTTTGTTAATGGACCGAAGGTGTTACTGTGAGATTTGGTAAAAATTTGATGAAGGGGTGTGGAACCTCCAATACGATAAAAATGCATTTCAAAAGATGTAAGATTGTTGACATTGATGTGCATTGTACCTACTTACAAAGTCGAATAGAGTGGGATTGGAAATCGGGGAATGGCACTTGGCACCACCCATACATGTTATTTAAAACACTATAGCTTTAGCTTTTGAATTCATTTGAATTATTCGAAAGTGTTTCATTTAATCACTAAACGAAACTTAAACTGTAGACAGTGCGGTCAATATTCCCGATCTCAATGAGTTTGGTACCGTACCGTAGTACCGTTTGGTACTATGCGCCCGCGGAGAATTATTAAAGCAGAAAACACACGCAAATATGTATGTATATATGGGTGTTATTTGAGAAATAAATTGAAACTTTGAAAATGCGTCCCAATGTCGCCTGTATTTGTGAAAAGGGTCCAAAAAACGATTATTTCGAATTGTGGTCGCCACGCGTCCCGACAGTAGAAAAGTCGCCATTTGGCGACATATGTCGCCCATCGGTAACACTGACAAGCAGTGTCTTCCAATCAGAAGTTCTGGCTGTTCTGAAAGCGGCAGAGCTAATGCGGATGAGATCTGTATCTGGAAGGGATATAGCCATCTACATCGATAGCCAGGCTGCGCTCAAGGCACTGGAATCTACAAACAGGTACTTCTTCCAACATCTAGAGGAGATAGACAATACCAACTACAAGGGGCTACTTGGTTTTTGCAGGGAAATTGGGGTTTTCTCAAGGGCAAGTGTTTAGGTGTTTTTCCATTGTAGGTCACTGCAATTGGTTCCCTCTAGGGATCGCGATAGGCCCTTATGGTGCCTAGTGTCGTATGAGACATCTCTCTCATACCCCTTTTTAACCTAACCTAACCTAACCTAACCTAGGGTTAAGCAAGAAATAACATGTTTTTTATTTAATCTGCCCTTTCATTGCCAGGTAAACTAAGTAATTTTGCCTTAGGTCTTAGGTAACTTTTCTTAAAAATTTCTGAAGCTGTTTAACTTTACCTTAGGCCTAAAACTTGCCCAGTTCATCGGATTTTTTATACCTCGTAAATATTTCATGGCCGGTGGTAACCCACCATCATTTAGTTTTGTTCGCTGAATCAGACGATTTGTAACAGGGCAGATCATATCAAGTTCCTTAGGTTCAAAGAGCAGAGTTCTTAGTTGTTCTATGTTATGGTTTGTCAGTTGTCACTAATGCATATAACACATTTATATCTGTTATTGATTACCTGTCTGTTATTTATTTTCTTTCTGTTATTGATTACCTATCTGTTATTTATTTTCTATCTGTTATTTATTTTTTATCTGTTATTTTTTAACTATCTGTTATTAATTACCTATCTGTTATTTATTACATATCTGTTATTTATTTTCTATAATTCAATAACTGTACTTTGCAGAGACAAAAGAAAGTAAATTGCATATTAGAATTGCTCCCAAAAGCAATTATATCAATCGCTGGCAATGGCAATTTGATTCGCGAACAAAGAAATTGCTTTATTTGACACTTAACAATTTGTGTTTTTTCTTTCTTGACATTTCGACATTTGACATTTGGGCATTTTTGTTACTAAAGATGCGTTCAGTACTCTTTGGAATGAGGCTCCCTTCAGTACTTTACTTTGGAGACGTCGTATTCTCCAACAAAAGCAGATAGGTAGTAAATAACAGGTAGGTAATCAATAACAGATATTGCGGAGACTTACATGTCGCAGAAGATATAACAACTCATCTCCTGTGTGAATGTCAAGCTATTGCTCGGTACAGTAGGAAATACCTTGGTACAGTAGGAAATACTTCTTCGACAATTAGGATGAGGTTATATTGATTATACAGGTAATTGAAGTGAATGTCCAATAATTGCTTTTGGGAGCAATTCTTCTTAGCAATTTACTTTCTTTTGTTTCTGCAAAGTACAGTTATTGAATCCCAATCTGTTATTAATTCCCTATCTGTTATTAATTACCTATCTGTTATTTTTTAACTACATATCTGTTATTTATTTTCTATCTGTATTGCCGCTTCACTAATATATAGATATTATAAAAAATGTAGAAGTCAACTAACATTTTAGCTTCCTTTAAGCTTTGGCTTCCAAAAAATGTCGATAAAGCTTGAAGAACAAACACGCTCTATATTGAAGCTTGGACTTCTGTTGCTGCTGGATTTTGCATGTCTTGTATATGCAGTGGATGATGATAACACTTTTATTTGTTTCATTTAACATTTTTCAAGTTTTGTCGGAGACTCATAGACCAATTTCCTTTCGGAAACCTGTAGTCGAATGGACTCCAGCAATATTATTAATCCCAAAGCGATAAATTTCCATTCCAGCTATTTCAAAGAATTTTCCGCATCAAATAATGATCAATCCTTATCCTTGTTATAACTACTTTCAGCGTAATAGGTATACTAAACTGAATTAAACCACAACGTCAACCAGCATATTAGGCTGGCGAAATTTCTGGAAATATTCCAAACCAAGCATTAATTGCCATCACAGTAAGTTTACTTGCTTAATTGGATCATCCCTAATTGGAGAAGCGTAGCTGCCAAACTACCAAACACCTCCGTGCCAATTACGTGTAGACAACAATTATTGGACATTCACTTCAATTACCTGTAATCAATATCACACAAATAAACGGATATCTGTTGGTTGTGTGAGTGACGGAATATACGTACCAATTATTATTAAAGGAACAACTAATGTCGAACCGAAGACACTACACCAAAGTGTGAAGGCACCACCAGGGACACATTTTTTAGCTGAGTAGGTACTTACATATTAAATCACAAACAGGCGAAGTTATATCAATTAAGCCAACACTGCTGACAACACTAAAAAATGAGGGCACAAATTCGTATGTATCGATAGTTTGTGAATTGATCACACTATTATATTATCTTTGCAAATATCCCGACACTTGTCAGCCAGTGTACAGCGTACACGTGCGAGATCTCTGATATATGTGGATATGATGGTGGTGGTGGAATATAACCACTGCTGGTTTTGAAGAACTTCAAAGAACGGTATTCTTTGGCTGTAAAGAGGTCTTCCTTTCTATAGAGCCCAGCATCAAGTGTCGAAGACCAGTATGTCATCGATAACAACAGCAATAAACCATGAGGAACCCCGCAACTGATGTATGAGATTCCAACCGACTGTCCTCACGAAGCGGCTTGGAAGCCCTACGAAAGGAAAACAAAAAGCCCATCGCCATCCCTGGGGAACCTTAACGGTCAAAAATTGTTTCAATTTTGTTTGCGAGGCCAAACTCCTCCAAATTGTCGAAGAAGTATCTTCCAACGTATTTCCTCCTGTACCGAGCAATAGGTTGACATTCACAGAGGAGATGAGTTATATACAGGGTATCCCAGTTAAGAAGGACAATCCTTTAAGGGAAGATTCCTGAAGTTATGCCGAACAAAAAATTGTATATGGCAGGGGGGGGGTCTATTTTCATCGTATTTCCCGTTATAGCCCATCAAAGTAGGTGACCTCTAATTTGGAGGTGTTACCACTTAAAACGCTATAACTTCTAAACTATTATAGGTACAAAAATTGTTTTGGGCGTTTTGAGAAGACAATTAAGTAGGGCATAAAAGTCTAATGCCTCGTTCACAATGTGGGCGTGATAACTAGACGAGAGCGAGGCGAGAATCGCTCTCGCCTCGTTCTCGCTTTAACCTCGTCCGGCAATTCACAATGAAACGTGGTACGTCGGCGAGTTTTTCTGACAACGAATAGACGGACCACTGAAACTACAAAACCATATTGCCACTTCGATTTTTTTTACAAAACAGAGCTGCACTTTTATTGCTTTTTAGCACTATTGCATGCAGTTTGAATATTCTAAAAACAACCAATTCGCAGTTTTCAGGCGTCGCTATCATCAGTCGCTATAACTATCAGTAAAATGCTACCGAAAAAAATTCTGTTGCTTTTTTTGAGCACTTAAACTTAATGACTGAACTCAATCTTGGTCTTAAAATGTTGCTTATGAATTATAAAGTTAGTTAAAAAAATTAAGCAATTGTTGTCTAAGGTTGAAAACTCACCGGATAAAGCAAAACGTGTTTTTTTGTTTCGTGAAACAAGAGCACATTGTTTCTTATGGGGCAACACACACCAAAGCAAATGAAACAAAACACATGTTTTTGTTTTTAAGTGTTTCGGTGGTGGTTGTCGAAAATACACCGAATGCAACAAAACTGTTTCGAACCAGCGTCGTTGACGATAATTGCCTACTTTCTTAGAGCGCAACACACACCAAAGAAAACAAAACATAAAAACCTAAGCAAAACAGAAAAACATGTTTCTTTGCCGATAGTTAACCTGTTGTTTTTGCGAAACAAAATTTACATGTCGTTGTTTTTAAAATGTAAATAAAATTTGCACAACTTCATTGTCCGAGTCCGACCAACACTAAAAGCAAGTCGTAAATTCCACACCAAACGAAACAAGAAAACAAAACGTTTTGTTTTCCTACATTCTGTTTCGCTTGGTGTGTGTTCAAATAAAAAAAGATTTTTTTCGAATCAAAAACGTGTTGTTTAATCTAGTCTACATTTTCTAGAAAATTAATTTATTAATTTTTTCGTACGTACGTACGTACAACTGTAGTTTTCGGTTGAACTTCTTAGTCAATTCCAGAACAGGTTCCAATGAATCCCTATAAAAAGCTTACAGTCTTACATCCTAATAAAATTTGCTCAAGAAAATGACCCCCAATAACCAAGAAATCAAAAAGAAACACAATCAAAACGTATATATTTTCGCGGCAATGTTTGTTTAAAGAAATACGAAATTCCCCTTTTCACCGTCATTCATTATTATGGGAAAATAAGTTCTAACATTGTCGCTGACTTATTTAAAAATTTCTCAGAATAATCGAACCGTATCAAAATAATAACAAAAAAACGATAAAAGTGCCGCCCTGTTTGCTTGAGAAAATACAAGTGGCAACCTTAAGTACATTTCTATGAAAATGGCGTCGCTTCCCACTCAGAGAGTAAATGTCATCGGTGTCTCGGGCGAGATTTTTCCAAATTTCCGAAATGGTCGCGAGACGAGGCAACGAGTCTCGCGCCATTGTGTATTGGTTCATGCATTTCCTTTGATTGGAAATTATTTGACAACTCGCGCTAGACTCGATCTCGCTCTCGTCTCGCTCTCTCGCTGAATTGTGAATCGGCTATAAAGCACTTCGGTTACATCTGGGCAGCTACAAAAAAGTTATGGCTCCTTAAACTCAAAATTTTGAAAATTAGTTATTACATTTTTTTACTTAAAATGCCTTTTTCTCAAAATTTTGACTAAATAAATTTTAATTTTTTTTATGAAATTTTTATCTTTGAGAAATTTACTAAAAATTATGTTAAGCAACTTTTTTCCGTACGATCAACAGATGTTGTAGTAAAAGCCATTTTTGTCAGACAAAGGTCAAACAAAATTCAATGCACTCTGAATGTTAGCGGAGTCCCATAGAAGCAGGTGGAGGAGTTTAAGTATCTCGTGGTCTTATTCACGAGTGATTGAAAGAGTAATACTGATTTTTCCTGCAGGACTAATCAGGCTGGGTCAATTTTGAGACAGCTTGGTCCTTCTGGTTATTAGGAGGACTGAACTTGGTGTCAAAGCTAAGTTGTCAGTATTTAATTCGATGTTTGTTCCAACTCTTGTCATGAATTGTCATGATTTGGCATTTGGGTAGTGAATAAGATCGCGATATTCCTCCGTTGTATTGCTGGTGTGACCCGTAGAGATCGCATTAGAAAAACCAGAATACGTGAGGAACTCAATGTCGAGCAGCTACTTCTGCGGACGGAGCGGTTCATGTCTCGATTGTTTGGTCATAATAAACGCATGTACCAAACCAGGATCCCAAGACGTGCTATGAAATCGGTACCATCAGGCAGGCGTCCTCTATGTAGACCCAGGATGAGATGGTTAGATCAAATCCATAATTTCTCCTCTACCCGTATGGGCTGGGCTTTATATATGGTCTATGGCGAAGAATCAAAAGTTATGGAGTGTCTACTTGAGCAACCCACACTCGTGATCCACTTAATGGATAAGCGGGCCATTAAAAATTAATGAATCAATGAATTAGTAAACGTAACTGAAACGCATTTGATTTTGATGAAACTTCTTTTATTATGGTTAAAACTTACTTAATATGAAATATCAAGTTAAGAAAAATTTTACACTCCATTCCTGAAATTCTGATACAATTTCATATAGTATTTTTTTGAAAAATCATTGTGGGGAATCATGCGGAATGCCGCCCCGAAAAATGGGGAAAAAAGGAAATGTTAAGGCCTGTGATGGGGAATTTCACTTAAAGCGGCTGGCCGCACTCGTTCCAACTCCAGCATAACTGAATTGATGATTTCCATTTGCAACTAGCATCTATCTGGAATAGTATTTGTACAGTATAGCTATTTGAATACTGTTTACTCAATGAAATTACATATGTTGGTAATGTATGCATTTAAATATCCCTTTTACCTCTGGGTGGGTGTTGTATCTAATAAATAGAAAGGATTGAAACATATCCATGCATTTCTTCTATACAGGTAAAAATTATATTCTTGCAATATTGGCGCAACAATTTCTCCACAATGCATGATTTTACTTTTAGGGCAACCAATGTGGCCTTGAAAATGATACTATATGTATAGACGTTCTGTGTGGGTCGGTGTTGTGGATTGTAAATGATCGGGGAGCTATTTTCTTTTCAGGTCCCAGCAGAATTACGCAACTATGTAAGTATAACTTCTGCAAACCGATAAACTTCCGAGACTCTATCGAATTACCAAGCCTTTTAAAAGTAGCAGATACATCCTTACACACACAAATTCGTGCGCCGTGGCACCCTTTAAGGTGGAGTGCACCCCAACTACCATTTCAGATTGGTTTAAGTCGGACCGCAGACCTTTTTCAGTTTCTACAAATTTTTCAAAAACTCTCTGTAAGAGTAAAGCAGAGAAAATTAATCGAAACCTTAACTTCTTGAAAGGTTATGTAAAAGGTTAAGCAAGACTTATTGCAAGGTTGGTATAATAGCCATTTGGAAGTTCCAGCTGCGTATATCACGCAAAGAACCAGTGCAAAGAACGCAAAGCCCCAAAAATTAAATGAAATAAGGCCCCAAAAAATTATACAGTAAACAACAACAACGATTTTTAATAAAATTTGGGGTGTTATTTCCTTTTTTGGGGCCTTATTTCCTAATGAAAATTGAAATGAAAGACGAAATGAAATAAGACCCCAAACGAAAATGTATGGGGGCCATGCTGCCCCCATGCAACCCCCTGCTTGGGTTTACTGGTAGATTTGGGGCCTTATTTCATTTTTTTTGGGGCCTTATTTCATCGCAGTGGGGCCTTATTTCATATTTGAATTTGGGGTATTATTTCATTATGAAATAACACCCCAAATTTTGGGCCTTATTTCATTTTCGCTTTTGGGGCCTTATTTCATTGGGGCCTCATTTCCTGCAGCCTAAAACAATGGCGTCACTTTCATAACCAGCAAGAGTCCCAAATGACCCTCCTTTTGAAATTCTACCATACAAATTCGATGTCTGAAACGAGTCCAGATGAAATAAAAGTCAAAAGTCATATGACAAAAATTAATATGTCAATATGACAAAAATTTAATTTAAAATTCTTTAAATTAAAAAAAAAAACTCCAAATGTTAACTTTTAGGTATATCAGACATTCATGTAGGTACCTATACGAAACATTTGCCAGACTTGACCTTGCAAATTTCGACAAAGCCATAACACAGCCTAGCTTTTAGTTATGGACGAAAATGGATGCAATTTTCTTGATGGAAGACTACTTATAGTTAATAGTAGAGTCAGAATCAGAAATAAGAATTTTCTGCTCACACATTGAAATGCTTGTGTTTCATTTTTTGCGACTAAGCAGTCGCGCAATTGAAATCGCTTGTGTGTTTCGAGCCTTAACCGAACCCTGCGTCCTGCGATAAAGCTTCCAATAAATTCAAAAAGAAGTTCTTTATAGGTTAAGTGAGGGAACTTCGAAAGAAGCACTTCACTGAAGCTTAATGGAAGCTGAAACTTCGCTTACTTTCCAGAAGTATACTTATCGATAAGTTTATCGGATTATTGCCTACTCTATAAAATTAGGGACCGAACCCAATTGACCTATGTTTTGAAAAAGGGCTGATGAAACAGGTATTTGTATTTATTTTTAAAATATTACTGAACAATGAAAATGCGTTGTTCTTTCGTATAGCGCTTCATTTTTTCTAACCCCGAACTGTCAGCTTTCACATTATTATCTTTTTTTCCGTTGGCATCATTGTACCTACTATTAATTCAAATATTTTGACCTATTGGAAGCTGAAATGTTAGTTGGGATCATCTCCATTGTTGTGAAATATAGTTATCAACGAACTTCTGAACTCGATGAAGAAATGCGGGTGCAAAGTTGCAGCTTATGCCGATGATCCACGTTGCCTTACTCACTTAGGGAAAGTATCCATAAAAACTTTATGACATCTTGCAATTTGCTCCACGTAATCTTTAGTCTCCTGGACCAACAGATGTGGTCTTAATATAAACCTAACCAAAAGGAGTTAGTCTTATTCAGCAGGAAGGTTAAGAGCTAACCTTTCGTCACTCCCCCAAACCTCAATTGAACCCTACTCGAGTTCTTTAAAATCTCCATATATTTGGGGCTCAGACCAAACGACACTCTTTTATGGCAATCGCAGACAAATGGAAAGAAAGCACCGGAGAGGTATAATATAGATACTATAGATTAACCGTGAAAATCAACTTCGAAAAAGACTTCACACATGATATACAGGACAGGAACCAATGGATTTTATAAAATGTACTATACGACGGATATACGTACCTAATATTTACGGATAGTTCCAAAACCCCGGAACCAGGTTATGTGCTAATTTCTTCGTGGGCAACACTTATAAGATTATCAAGTCGCGTCCGGATGGCCAATGCCAGTACCTGGTAATAAAATAACCACAATTAATGTGTATGAGACAATTCCGACAACTGAACAATGCCACGACCCTCCCCTTTTCATCCAACCATCCAACCTCCACTCAGCCTCTTCTCTAATACATGCATGTATCCTTTGTTCACTCATGAAAGTGACAGCTGAAATGTATCTAAGACCATTCCGAGCCCTTTTCAGCTAGTAACATTCCGTTACTGTTTTACCCCAACAGCCAATTAAACTAATCACTTGCAACCCACAAGAAAAGTGTGTAATTTGTAGTAATTATAAGGTGCACTCACTTTCACCATCAAAAATGCATAAGGTCGTTTAATCAGACATGCAAATGCACTTTGCATCTATACGTACGACAAATATTTAAATATGAATCCAGTCCTGTGAGCTTTCCAGATTCACCAACTCGTATAAATAATTCATCATCCCTATAAATGGCTGGCGATTTTTAAGTGGTTTGAAGACACTGATTGAATTAAAAAAAAACCCTCATACGTCATATGTCATCAAACTACACCTATCTACATACATATTTCATGGAGTCGCCTCCACTGAGATAACCAGTAATGTCTAATTAAATACAGTAATAATACGAAAATAGCCGACAAATAAAATTACATTAATACATATTTACACATCCATTACGGCAGTTCGCTGCAATATAGGTAGGTATAGAGGAAGACTCCAGATGTGTGTTCCTATCTTCTATATGCAACCCCCTTTATTTAACAAGGAAATTGTTTTGTTTTGTATTTGGTTTTCCTGACGATTCAACTGTTTCAGACTTTAGCATGCCGAGCCGACCAAAGTATTTCCGGGAAAGGAGGCAAATCGCCTCTTCTATTATAACCTTGTACCAGAAGCCATAAATTATTTATTTGTTCTCTGTATAGAATGTTAGCGAAGAGCCACTTTTCCCATTCACATTAGCTCGAAGGACTCAACCAATCCACCAGCACACACAGAGAAATGGTAACGGTAGGTACATATATGTATGGAGAAATTGTTATCCAGTCCAAACGTTGTTTTGCGTTTCGAACGCAAGCATTGCAAAGATTCCTTGGAAGTGTTTACGGCTCACTTGAGACGATTAAGGTACAATCTTTAAAATGTTATTTATGTCTTTCTTAAACTCGTTCGTTTGGCATTTTATATCACAGTGTTCTCAATGGAAAACGATTATGTTATGTATGCTTAACTTTAAAGCTGTTTTAAGGGTATAGTTACCTAAAAGTGACGGATTTTTACCGCTTCCGTGTTGTTGTGTTAAATTAGGTTTTTAGTATATACAATATAAGGACTGTGCGAGAAAAAATCCGGAAGGAGAAACTAGCCTTGACAATTTTTAATGCTGAAAGAAACGGATTATGCTTAACATTTTTTTAAACTACTATATCTACACTTTATTAGGCCCCGCTAAATAATTATCTTCGGCTAATTTTTTGACACTTATGAGGTGTTGGAAGAAGTTCAACAAACTCCAATCTTAAAAAACAGAGATTTATCGAATATTACGGTATTAATTTCGCACGTTGAAAACAAAATTGACACTAAACAAAAAACCTCATTTTCGAATATGGCCGATTAAAGTTTTGGACTAATTTCAATGGTCGATAGCTACAAAACAAAAGTTTAAAAAGTTATGTTACTTGGCCAAAGTAAAGTATCACTATATTTTTGTAAAATTTAATTTTGAGATTAAAACAAAAAATTATGGAAATATAAGAAAAAAGGGGCCATTTGATAAAGTTTGGTATAGTGTCACTTTTTGTTTAATAAAGTTACGTATTTTCTAATAGAGCCGTAAAATTATAATTATTTTTAAAAAAATGTTATTAAAAGAGTGGCTCTATGTATAGCAACTTAAGAATCAATAGAAAAGGATTACAATACAAAAAATCTATCGCACTATGGTTAATAATACTTAATATATATTTTTTTCAAAATTTCATTCAGAATATGTATATATGTATACTTTATAGGGTCTCCGGTGAATCCTTTTTGGCACTTTCACAAATGTAATGACAAAGTGAATATACCTTCCTGTGGAGGGTATAAAAAGGACAAAGCTTCTGATGGGCCTTGCTGTCTACCTCCCTAGCTTCTTAGGGCAGCTGGAATTGTTTTGGTAGCATTCACGAACTCATTTTTTCATCATGTTTTCATCGATTTCAAAGCCGCCTACGACATCAGGATTTAATAGGCGATCGATACAGAGCCATGTCGAATTTTGCCATCCCTCCACCCAGGTCGGTAACGACTTATCAAAGCCTTAGGTTAGGTTATCCTACGCTACGTACGGAGTAATTCACTTAGAGCAAATTAGGTCCATTTTGATATACCACAAACAGAGTCGGATATTTCCGTTACTCTTGGAACCATTTTGAATTTTGAAGAACTTATCGTATTTTGCTGATACCCGAAAACGTACTCTCCTTGAGTTTGCTTTCTAATCGAGGATAGCGCCGGCCGTGCAGTTACATAGTAGGTGGAAGGGTGTTTCTTCCTCCTCCTTATCCATGCAACTGCGACAAAAGTTATTAGCGGTGACTTCAAGCCCTGGTAGTATACAGTGGCCTGTTACTATTCCGACAAGAGTTCCGATGTGTGGTCTATTGACGTTTAACCGGATTTTTGTCCTGCGAAGACTTATCCGTGGCCATGGGATTGAGACGGAAAATTGTTGTACACATTATGGTACGTTCTGCATTTCCTGGCGTTATTGCCAAATTTGCGGTGGAAAATACACAAATTTTATTAGCTTCATGTGCTGCAATTTGGCATTCAAGCGCGTGAGCTAAGGTAGATGAATGCCTTTCAATTTTCGCTAGTGAAAATTACCTTCTGCTGACATCCATAATTTCATCAGCAATGGCGACCATCTTATCGATCACAACAACTTCCAAAGATGATAACACCAACAGTTTTACACACTGGCTTATTTGCGTTTTATTTTTTCATATTTTCTGAATGTCCAGACGGTTGGGAATGTCAAAAGACCGTAAATTTCGCACAATTGCTTCAAGTATAATATGGGTGGTATGCATAAAAAAAAGTATTTACTTGAAAGTAAAAGGTTTAAGTAAATACTGAAAGGTAGAAGTGGAAGTAGTACCTAGTAGAATTTGAAGTAGAAGCTCCGATTTTCAGTATTTACTTCGTTTACTTTGCTGAAAAAAAAAAGTTTTTACCTGATTTGAAATATCTACTTTAACTGCGGAATTAATAAAAAAGCCCTATCCGCTCTTTAAAACATCTTTTAGCTACCATACGGATAGTGGACTTATTCGTTTGATAACTTTTATTATTAATAAATACATCTTATATCCATATTAGCTATCCACTCTTTATCACTAAACGCACGGCAGCACAGCGTCCAAACTGTACAAAACATGGTTGTAAATCTGTCATATTCCATCAGCTGACACTATCATGCTCAGAGCATTTTCGTTTGCGAATTTTAGATTCTCTCTGAAATTCTATTCCAGCTTTTAAATTTCTCGCGTCCAATCGAACTTTTTGTTGGTATACGTGTATTTGAAATATGTGTATAGTAAATTAACTGTGTGTGCAAGTTAACCACTCTCTATACGCCGAATTCGTTGAATTAAGTTATCCGCTCCTTAAAACATGTCAGTGAAAGCTAAGATATGTTTATTAATAATATTTACGACTTAAAAGATGTTTTAGAGCTAATTCGCCACTATGCGGTATTTATTAATACGGGGGTAAGTAAATACTTAATTTATTCAAGTAAATTGGTACGTAGAATTCGCCGGATATCATAGTAAATATTTATTTTTTTTAGTAGATGCTATGAAATTTTCAAGTTGGTCGATAGCAACTTGAAAAATTTCCAGTATTTACTGCAGAAAACCAAGCACATACTAGTTTTTCTGCATTCCAAAAAAGTATTTACTACAAAAATGCATGCGAAGAGAAGTAAATGCTTTTACTTGAAGTAAATATGCACCTAATCTTTAGTGTTTACTTCATTTTATGCATGCCAAAAATAGTATTTACTTAGAAAATCCTCAGTAAAAGCATTTACTGTCTTTTATGCATACCACCCATTATGTTAAAGAAGTCTCCTACCGGCCATTAGGTGCAATTGCTTTGTTGGATTCAAACTTATAGGTATACTAGCGGACCCGGCGAACTTTGTCTCGCCCCAATTTAACGCCTTCAGATAAACTCTAGAGTGATAATAAAACACAGATAGTTCAAATTTCAATGTGATTTATTTGAATGGAATCGAAATTAGTAGAGAGCGATGTGACAAACTATGTTTTTCGATTTGTTTTCCGGGGCAAAAACCAACAACGAAGACGGTTTGCCAACACGCGAACAGGCAACGTACAGCTGACGTGCGAAAAACAGGGAAATTCGAGATTAATCCCACATACTTCCAACGATTATTTGATTGTCATCGCAAAAGCCAATCGAACGGGAAACTGAATCCGCTTGAATTGGAATGGAAGATCAGTTGGAATAATCGGAATTCGTGAGATAAGGACTTCCTCTCCTTTGAATTCACCCTTGATGATCGTCGCTTGAATCACATTGTTCATCAGTTTCTTGACGGACAACCGCGTACCGTTGCACAATTTCGGATGATTCAGATTCCGAAACATGATTATGATCGATCCCACCTTCAGCTGTAAATTATGCGGCGGCGAGTTTGTGCCAGGAAGCGTGTTCAACAATTTCGTCGGATAGTCGCTTCATCCTCGTCGGTCACGCTGTCAACGGATTTCTACGAATGCAGTTCTCCAGTGATTTGACTTTGAATAATGAAATGGAATAGTAGGTATGGCCCTTTCACTAATCCAATCAAGATTTTTATAATTTTGTGCAATGCCATGGAACCAACGTTGCCATATTCACAGTTTTAACTGTAAATTACAGTTTTTTAGACAAGCTTACAGTTTTTAAAATGACCTCCTAGTACAAATTACAGTTTTTTTTAAAGTTCAGATGTGAAAGAATAAATTAAAATGTGCTTTAAATCGTAGTGCTTCGTATTTAAGCATATTATTTTATTTAAAATTAATTGTTTTGTGTTATTTTTGTTCAATAAAACGAAAAAAAAAACGTAATTTCAAAAAAATCGTTTGGTTTTTGAAGGTTACAGTTTTTTGGATGAAAATACAGTTTTTTTTTTGGGAATTTACAGTTTTTTGAAAAAAAAATCTGGCAACATTGCATGGAACACTTCGGTGAACACTTCCTCCTTCGACGATGAGAACTCGCAAAAATTTGCCGGGAACGATATCAATCCAGTCGAAACATCAACGGGAATTTGGCCATTACCAAGCGTCAGGATCAGTTGTCTCGAGAATTCAGCAGCAGATGGGTCGTTCTGCAATGCGACTCTCATGTTCGTGGTCATTTTCAACTTCTTGACATGCCGCCACAAAGAGGACGATTTCCGGCATGCATTGAGTTCATCGGCAGCAGTTGATTTCGGGATGACGGGAAGCGTTTAACGAAAATCTCCGGAGAGTAATATCATAGCCCCACCAAATCGTCTCGAATCACCTCGTAAATCCTTCATCGTTCGGTCAACTGCCTTCAATGCTCGTTTATGCGCCATCGTCCATTCATCCCAAATGATGATTTTACATTCTCGCATCAATTTCGTTGTCGCCGAAATCTTGGTCATTCTGCACATTGGCTTGTCGACCGTGAGAAGATTCATCGGCAGCTTCAAAGCGGAATGTGCAGTTCGACCGCATTCCAACAATGTGGCAGCAATGCTAGAGGATGCAAAAGCCAACGCAATTTGAGATCTTGTCCGAATTGTTGCCAGAATCAAAGAAAATGCAAAATTTCGTAAAAAAAAATTCAAATTTTACTACGAATTTTCTATTTTTCTATTCCATTCCGGAACAATTGCACACAAAATTCCATACAAAAAATCGGCATAGCCGATCTCAATTTTCGATTTTTCTAATTTCCCGACCTTTCTGAAGAACCTTCTCCTGGCAATTACGAACAACTGAAAAGAAATTTGCGCCAAATCGGACCAGCCGTTCTCAATTGATGAATTACTATACATTTTTGCCACCATTTTTATAAGATTGCTATTTCTTCCAATAGAAGGAATTCATTTTGATTAGATTAATGGACATTTTTGGCTATCTATGTGTCTATGTTAAATGGATAATTTTGTTTGTCAGTGTAATGTTGGTCTTCATTGCCAATTCATGTAATTGCTCAAAGGAATAACGTGTCAACATGACTGTGTAGAGAATACCATTTACCATAAGGTGACGGTCATTTTCATCGACAAAAAAAAAAACGGCCCAATGACGCCACCGATCGTCATAAAAACCGCACCAAACAGTTCCTTTTTGCAGATGAAGTGCTGTTTCATGAAGCACAATGAGGGTTCTCACCTGTCCAGTAACGCATTATTTTGCTTATTGACGAACACGAAGCTGTTTAACCAAAAATGCGCTTTATCGCTGTCGCAATTTAACGCTAAAAGTGGCGACCACCGACTCCGAATTTCTGTAGTAAATTTTAATCTATACATATAATAAAACCGTAGGAATTTTCTTTGGCTGTTAAAATCTCGAAAACTACTGGACAGATTTCGAAGCAACTTTTTTGTAAAATGTTCCTTAAGACGTGAGACTGCTATAGGCTATCATTTATAGCCACGTCCTAAGGTACAGTTTTAGCCAAAATGTATTTTTTGAAGTGAAAATATATACATTCACAATCACATATACCTTGCTACAAATGGATGTTTATACTTTTGCGATCGAGCGATACGACAAACAAACAAAAAACCACACTAGCATAACGCCTTGTCCAGCGTAGACACGAGAAATGCGGTGCGTGCGTTCCTATGCGGGTAATGCGGGCACATTACAAAATCAAACCTATGTTGGGAAATGTAGATGTCCAACCTAGGCACGATTTTGCGGTAAATGCGTGAGTTGCGATGTCTCCGCATCGCACTCATTGTTTGAAAATCAAACTGGTTTGATTTTGCCCGCATTATCGTGCGGAAAATTATGATGGAAGTTTTTATTTCAGACATTCAAAAGCGAAGTGTCATGGTGAAATAAAAACCATATTGACAGAAGGAGTGCGGCAAAGGAATGGGACGAATTTTTCTGAAATATAGTCGAATGTTTTATCTGTTTATATATTATACTGTTGTGTCGCGTTTATTTTTGCGATTTTTAATATTCTTATTTTTAATAAGCTATTTTCCAATCAAAAATCGTTCTTGCCGAAAACGAAGCCATTTTACACAGAATATAACAGAAGGGTATTGAAGCTATCCGCATGAACGCATTATCGTGTTCTAATTGGACACATTCCGCATTCCCCGCAAATAAATGCGGTGCGTGCAACCAACGCACCGCCCGCAAAATCGTGCCCGTGTCTACGCTGGACATTGCATACCTCGCATCAGTGATGGGAAATGAAATTTTCAGATTGTACTTTTCACAAGTTGAAATTGTAACTTTGAGGACTGAAGTGTAACTTTTTCCTTTTGGAAATTGGTAACTATAATAGGGTAATTGTATACTTTCGCAGTCACCTTGTTTTTTGGCGATGAAAAATCCAAAATTAGACCGTTCTTCAAGATTTTTTTTAAATGTTTGCTTTTACGGCGGATTTATGAAAAAAATATAAACATTTGAACAAAATCAATATTTCACTAGATTTTACCTTTGAATGCTGAAAAAATTTGAGTTATTAAAAAAGATCCTCCACAACTTTTTTACGCTACCAAATCGACTTCTTAATCAACACAAAAAAAAAAACGAAGAAATTACAAAAATAGAAATAAATTCGATTTCTTCCAATTGTTTGGCTTTCTCCTGGTTTTTGCCGATAAAAATTAAAATCAAAATCATTAAAATCGACCTAATTTTGATTTTTTTTTCGCCAAAAACAAGGTGACCGCGAAAATATACAGTTACCCCTATATGAATAATAAGACAAAGATGTACACGTGCTTTTTGTAACCTCTTTGCCCTTAATATAAAACAAATGGCTATCATTTTGGACAATTTATTGGTGATATACCAAATGTCAATAAAATAAATAAAAAGTAGGTGCAGGTTGGTACACATCACAGGACACTCATACTAAAGGTAATATTGCGCAACTGAAATGGCGGCCTATTGTGACTGTGGCAATAAACGTATAGAAATAATATGCGCGTCCATGTGATTTTCATGGCTTACAATAATTGTGTAAAAGCATGACTTTTTGACAGAACGGAAACGAAAATAAGTTCTCAGACTATATTACCTATGAATAGCTTCCTACAGCCTTTTGTTTTGTGTGCATACTTTTTTGGGAAGAATGGAAGAAAGCTTAAATTTTATGCTGAGTCCGAACGGCTGAATTAAGACGCTTTTTGCAGACAAATTATAGTCTCTGAATCTATGGAACTCCAACATTGAAGGGCCTACTCTATTAGGTACTTTAATCATAATACAATCGAACAAGTTAAATCGAAAATTAAATGTCAACACTGTAAAACGCGCGTAAAAGTAGAAAGTAGGTTTGCTTGGGCGATGCGTTAACCCTTATTATATTTACTATCTAAAGTCGATATTTAAGCCTGAAGTTACATTTTAGCTTGCACCACATGAACGTGTTGTTTCTACATAATCTGTTAACATACCCGCTCATAAACGCCACATTAATTTCTTTGAGATAGAATAAATTGCACAGAGCTCTGTGCTTCGCAGTGCCCCTGCGCATGACCTATGGAATTTGTTTCTTATTTGTGGATTAGTTGGTTAGCCGAATGTAGAATAGAATATGAAACTTGAATGCCTTTTATATTCTCTATTACAAATTTTGGATGTATTGTTAATTGTATCTTTTTCGAGTGAATTGTAACTGTGTAACTTTAATTTTTGATTGTATCCAAAAGATAAAATTGTATCCATTTTTCCATCCCTGCCTCGCATTCGGAAAGGGTTGATTTATTTTCGCAGTGAGTGCTATGGTCAGTTGTATTACGAATTATGATCGTATGCCCGATGCCGGATGGGGATCGGGTGCGTGCTGCAGTATGGCATGGGGTATATTAATAATCTTCATAAGAGAAGAGACGTATAATACAAAACAGGTTGCATTTCAGAATTTCATTCTGATTATGTGGTGTGGTAACAGTGTAGGGTTGGGGTAGGTTGTTGTTTGGATTCCATAGGAAGAGGGAAACGTAGGAAAGGAAAGAAAATGCAATATTATAAACAAGTGGCAAGATCATGGAGAGGGATGGTGATATAGAGGGTGCACATTATATATCCAATACATTACATCCATTATCGATATCGCCACGCAACGCAGTAGGAATTTCATTCTGATATAACGTAACCAGGGTAGGTAGTTGTTTGGATTCCATAGGAAGAGGGAAACAAAGGAAAGGAAATGCAGTATTATAAACAAATAGCAAGATCATGGAGTAGAAGGGCGATGCAGAGGGTGCACCTTAAATCGATATCTATACTTATAATAAAACTGTAGGAAACCGAAACCTACTGGACAGATTTCAATGAGACACTCAAAGTGTAATCTCTAATCTTAAATGGACCAAATATAAGTTTGTTTGTTTGCCAAAGGCGAGCACGGGTTAGCTAGTTATTTATAAACGTTGTTCCTTCGTTTACCTATACTTCACCATGATGAAAATATTGATTTTACTGAATATTTTGACAGTGACAGTTCAGTAATCGTTTTAAGGGTGCGTTCAAGTCAAGTCGCTAATGAAAGACCGCCTTTAGGTAGTGATTATTGTCAAATGTTGTCAATTTGACTCACGGTTTGTTAATCCGGATACAGCATCATTTATATTTGTACTGGCTATAGTTGTATTTCGCCCTGCAGTCAAATATGAGCGAAGCTGTTGGCTCATTCGTTGATCCACGATCCACCACCAATTATTTTTTAAGTAATATGTATTGTGGGCGTAGTAGTCTGTAGTATTCCATTAGTCCTAAATCAAAAACTAACAAACGAATGGTTGTGGGAAGCTAGGCCTAGGAAACCTATTGGATATGTCGAAGGAGTACTAATAACAGTTCGGTCTGACTGGAGCTGTAGATTCCACCATTAATTTCATCTTGGAACATGAACATCTTCCTCTTAGCTCTTCCTCCTAAAGCAAGAAGAATTATCTTAATGAACAGACACTCCTTCGCCTTCCATGGTCTTGCTATACAAAATCTCCAGTCAAGGTACTACCGTCATGTAGAATAAGACGGTGACAAGCTATGGTGAGAACACTTGTCCTCTCATATATTCGCATCACTACCTTTTCACAGCTCCAGAATATCAGACATAACTTTAAAATCGATGAGCTTCCGTATCGTATGATGAACTTCTCAAAATGTCCGTCGCAACACTCAACATGTCATAATATGGCAGTGTAAAAATGTGTTCGCCCCAGGTGGTGGGCTTTATTTATATTCAATCAATAAATAAACATTGTCCGTTAACAAAGATACGATAGTACTGAGTACACGATGTCATTAACCATTCCCTTTCTAGCAGTTAAAATATTCGTAATCTCCTTATACCTGCGGGCCTTGTAATATACACAATTCATATTATTTAAACTGAAGAGTTGCACACTGCCGATGCCACTGCGTGATATTAACTGACATGTGCCACATTAAGCTTTATTGTCATTTAAGTATGTTAAACCACTTTACAATGCCCATGGGCAGTCAACATTTCCCACAACGTTATTACGAAGTAAAGGCCTTTATAATTTACAATCATTACAGTCCATCAAATATTGAAATCCGTCTATACGTATAGGTGAATACACGTACACGCACCGCACAGCCCTTCCAATATGTGCCAGCGAATATAAAAGATTATCTGAAAGCAATAACAATCAAAAACGTTCTTCAAACAGCCAATACTCGTACAAAAGTAATAAAATATGAAAAAGGGAACAAAAGTACACGGTCCTAGTTCAACCGCTTTTTTTTTTGTTTTACCAACCTTGTGCGGTATTTGTACGTTTCATATATGGCCTCAATTTTGGCACTGGATAGGGTGTACACTGTACAGCTCTAGATACTTTCTCTCAGGAAGTTTCTTATCCAAAAGGGTGCTCCCATTCAACCTATCAAAAAGGATAGTTAAACGAAGAGGGAAAAGCTATACGAGTTTAAATTATTTTGCGATTTACAATATGTGCGAAACGTTCCATGGAAAATGGCAAAGCATCCGACCTTTTCGTCGTTCTGAGTTTTTTTTTTTGGTTCTTTTTTCCTTAAATGTTTCTTTCTTTGATCGGATATCGGATTAGAGCAAATTCCGGAGTCAGCATTTACCCCCCTAAGCTGTTTTCTTTGTACATACCTATACCATGTATTTCTACTTCGTCGGTTTTTGTCGTTTCGAGTTCATTATCGAGAGCTCAGTCTGTTGGGGCGGACGAAAATGATGGGTGGTACTTAGAACTTGGGCAGGAGTACGTACAAGCATCTTGTTAGCGTACGTATACAATGCGCAGTAAACGATAGGACTGTAATAATGGGAGCATATGTTAAGTTGCTCTTAATATAGAACGAATGTGAACCTCTATATACCTGGGGTTGGTGTATGAATAGTTAATGTCTGAGAGTTCGTTTAATCGTCTAATGCATTTAAGTGCTTGCGCATGGACAATTAACCACTGGCTATGGTTGCAATTTAGCGTAGTGATTAGATTAGACTTTGGATTGTGATAATCCAAATAGCTTAAGGCTTGCGGGAAGACCAACCGTTAATTGGGAAAGGTATGGAGGGCAATTGTTTTCAAATGAAATATACAATTGCAGTGAATGGTAGTATTGAAAAGTATAGCAATGGAATAATATGGAATATTATGAACGTCGGTAGCATCGTTTGACAACGACGGACCAGAAATGAGACCAATTGCTTACTAACAGCCCTCAATTTTTTAGAGTCACCAGTAGAAAGAGTTACAAACAAGGACGTGCTGATCTCCCCCCTCTTTAGAACCTTTGGTAAACGAGCTACTTCTAATCCTAAGAAGGGGAAGATGATGTTGTTATTGCTGTCTGACCGATGCGAAACGCCATCTCTAATCTTTTTAATTTGACAACGAGTTTGAACCTTAATCTAAAGAAACCAAAGTGGTCCTCTTCGGAAGGCTGTAGGTATGTTTTGCTACTTATATAGTTCCTTCGAAACTAAATGACATCCTACTGGGCGTTCATAAATGCGGCCTCAGTCCCATTCTTTCAATCGCAGTTACAAAAATGACGAACATTTTGACAACATATTAATTTAAACACCTAATATCTAAAACCAATATGCAAAAAAAAAGAGAATTGAAAACGTATTAGAATACATGAGGTAGTGATGGGATGGGGCTAATGTCCCATATATGCTCTCGGATTTTTGTCAGACGGTCACGAGAGGGAGCTCTCAATGGAAAAACCTTAATATGTACTAAATTTTTTTGTCTGGGGATCAAAAACAGAAAAGGCTAGCTATTCATGTCTAAATGACAAAAACATACACCTCGCGCCACTTGCCAGTTTCTTCATGCTGAAAGAATTTTTGGGAGCGGGTCGAAATACTGCTTTCAAAATTCTGCTTTGCAAAATTCTGACTGCTTTCAAAATTCTGCTTTTCAAAATTCTGTTTTTTTTTCTGTTCTGTCTTACAAAATTCTGTTTTTCAAAATTCTGCTTTTTAAAATTCTGACAGGCAATATTTTAAACAAATAAATTCTGCTAATTCTGTTTTTTTTCCCAATTTACGAATTTAAAGAAAACAAATATTTTTCAACTTTGTCAACAACTTACAATATATGTACTTCATTTAAAGAAGGTACACAGGTACGTACCAGGAACAGAAAAAAAAATGACAAATTATTTCATAATTGCAATATAATAATAATACATATATCACAATAATACATATATCCATCCACGCTAGGGTTGCCAGAAATAATTTGAAGAAAGTAGTTATCGAGCATGAAAATCGCAAACTTTCCCGGACAAAATAGGATCTAAAAAAAGAGTACAAAACTAGGACCAAAATGCGCGTACTATTGCGGTAGCTACGTCCATGTTTTAAGGCCATGTGTCATTTGCGCTGAGTAATTATTATCGGCTGATTTTCTGTCACATGAAACTGTTGAAAAAAGAAGTTGACTAAACTCAAATCTAAAAACAGTATTTCCTTAGTCTCCATATTTTTCCAACTTCTAATTCCAATTGGTGGGAAAGGGGAAGAGATAAATAAAATCAATTTCTGGGATTTTGGAAATTTTGCTTGGGACCCGAATTATTGGCGACAAATTATACTTCGTTAGATACATGTTACAATCATATTTTTCTGAATTCACTTGACACTTTCAAGCTCTGTTAATTTCGAATTTCCAAATTTCCTCATAAGGATGAAAAACCCGGACAATCTAGAAAAAACTATCTCGGAGTAGGTAGAATGTTTTACAAATAATAAAAAAAAGAACAGAATTTTGAAAGCAGAATTTTGAAAAAGAATTTTGACCTCGCCAGAATTTCGACCCCAACCCAGAATTTTTAATTATGATGACAGGAATTTGTCTGATCATCCGGGAAGTATGTATTAGGTGCGTTTTCAAGAGAGGTGTAAAATATCCTGAGCGGATAAAAGATAGCACGAAATCCAGTATTTCAATTATGTTCTGCGGTTCAGCATCTGGCACAATGATACCACCGTACGTAGTATATAAATCGGAACATTTATGGTAAACCTGGATGGAAGGAGGTACACCAAACACGCGGTACAATAGAAGTAAATCTGGTTGGTTTGATGGAATTTTATTCAAAGATTGGTTCCAAAACCACTTTATTCCATATACAAGACGACATAAAGGTGAAAGAATAATTTTAGGTGATAACCTAACAAGCAAATTTTTCTCCACAAGTAATTGAATCAGCAATGGAAAATAATAGCTATTAGGTTTGCATGCTTTTTACCAAATTCAACCCACCTTTGTCAACCCTTAGGTGTCACATTTTATTGTCCCTTAAAAGCACAGTGGCGAAAAGTTCTAGATACGTGGAAACAAACCATAGGCAAAAAATCGCAAAGCTTGTCCAAAGAAGGGTTTCCATTTTTATTAAACAAGCTAGTCGCTGAAAGTGTTAGTAAGGAGGGTCGGTCGAATAACTTGATTGCTGGGTTTAGGAAATACTTTGTAGTCCCATTCAATCCCAACATGGTTTTGTCTAGAATGCCTGTTGAAGTTGAGAATTCATCATCGGATGTCGGTACTAATATTTCTTCAGCAGTTATTACACTATTATCCAAAATGCGTTATGGAAAAGAAAGCACACAAACAAGAAAAACAAAAATAACTAAAGTCATCATGGTTACGGTGACCACCCGTCACGTATTTCAGTCCCGTAGATATTTCAATCGGATGTCCCGATTTTTTTTAACCCGCCAATGGTGATGCGAATTTGACTTTGATCAATGGTGACGCCGCCGGTCTCACGTACCGGGGTTTTCAACTGAAGATTTTTCGAAACGTGTTACTAATAGTTCATGTTTTTTTTTTAATTTATGCTCTTTGACAATAAAACAAAGATATTTAATTAATTTAAGCTCTTTTATTTCAATATTACAATTCACAAACATTTTTAATTAGAACATTAAAAATAGCAATGTTTTTAGTAACACATTTTTTAAAATTAAGAAAATAATAAAAAATCGCATATTCATAAAGAAAAATAACGTTTTTTAGTCTTTCGACATATAAAACTTTTACAAAATGAACAAAATACACAATAAAACAATAAAAAATAATATACTAGGTAAAATACGGGAATAATAAACAAATATTTTACTTATATACACGGTGACACACGTGTAAAAAAGCCCGTGGAAAATGAAACGCGTAAAATCTTTTCTTTAAGTTTATTATAAAAATGCGGAAAAGTATTACATAAACAGAATTCAAAATTGCGACTAAAAGCCTAAGAAAAGTATATGAGTTTATATAGAAAGTAATTGGTATAATATGTCAATAAGAAAAAGAGAATAAGAGAGATAAACTGACAATTTAAAATGATAGGGTAAATAATAGATGTTCATGATAGTTAATTTTTAACACCCTCCGCCGGGCAAGAAGACAACTCAAGCGGGTAAAGTAGTTGAATTGGTCTGCGCAACTGTTTCCCATCCGGTAGTCTTAATTGGCAAGATCTTACCCTTTGGTCTCTGCCAAGGAATTCCTTCTCCACAATGGCCATCTTCCAGTTAACTCGTGGGGTCGATACGTCGGTGACTAAAACCACATCACCAGCTTTGAGCGAAATTGAGGGCAAGTGAGGTTTAAGGTGGAAAGAGCGCAGAAGTTGAAGGTACTCCAACCGCCACCTCTTTCTCAGCTTCGTGGTGTACCTCATACGATGTTTCCAGGCGTGGCGAAGCATGTCCGCATCGGGTTTATTCGGTGATGACGACAAATACTTACTTCGAGATCCGTTTAAAAAATCAGAAGGCGTTAGCGGTGTTAAGTCTAGAGGATCAGTACTAACATAAGTTAGAGGACGGCTGTTGACTATTTCTTCGGTTTCTACGATAAGAGTCCTTAGTTGCTCGAAGTCCAGTTTTGCTCGGCCGATGGTCACCTTCAATAGATTCTTCATCGTTCGGATTAACCGCTCCCAAAATCCGCCCCACCATGGCGCGCGTTCGACTATAAAACGCCATTGAATTCTCCTATGGGAAAGAAATCCTTGTATAGCTTCATCATCCCAAAGACTGTCAGAACTCCTCAATTCGAAAGCAGCTCTTCGAAAAGTTGTTGCGTTATCCGAAAGCACCATTGTTGGCACCCCACGTCTGCCAATAAAACGCCTGAATGCCATGAGAAAGTTTTCGGTTGACAGACTTTTCACCAGCTCCAGATGCACAGCGCGCACTGCAGCACAAGTGAAGATGGCAATGTAGACTTTATTTCCATTATGTTGGTCATCATAATAATATAGAGGACCAGCAAAGTCGACTCCAACGTTATCGAATGGTCGTGACAAAGTAATCCTCTCAATTGGAAGCGGAGCAAACGGTTGCGACGCAGGTGAGCCCCACAACTTTCTGCATACTACGCATTGCTTAATGCGTTTTTTAACTACTTGACGACCCTTTATAATCCACATCCGTTGTCGTAGTTGCGATAGGACGATGTTGACCCCGACGTGGAGTGTCCGAGCATGACAGTCATCAATAATCAGATCATTAGAGGGAATGATGATCGGGTGTCTCACATCCATGGATTGGTCAGAGCATTGAAGACGACCTCCCAATCTCATAACTCCTTTATCGTCCAGGAAGGGAAAAAGTTCACGAATCTTTGAAGATGTCATCAAAGTCCCATGTTTCTGCAATACAGATATTTCATTAGCAAATGTGAGTTTTTGAATATACCTGAACCAGTAGTTCTCTGCACTTTGGATCTCGGAGCTCGATAAGGATTGTGTAGCAGCCATGACTCCCGATGAATTTGTCCTATCTGGCAGTCTGTTCCACTTTTCTTTAATCCGCAACGTGAAGCGAAGAACGTACCCAGTTACACGTAACAAGCGATCCCAGGTACTGTAGTCGTGATAGCGTAATAAGGGCTCGTCAACCTCTTCGGTGGCTGTAGACGGGGCTTGATCCAATAAAAGAACCATAGAAACAGATGACTGATCTGTTTGGTCTCTAGGCTCCCAAAGGGAATCGTCTCCTTTAAGCCACTGTGGACCGTGGGCCCAGAGTTCGGATGGATTTTCGAAGAGCTTCACCTCGAATACCTCGAGTGAGCAGGTCTGCTGGATTCTCCTTTCCCTTACAGTGTCTCCACTGTGACACTGTCGTAAGTCGTCGTATCTCGTCGACTCTGTTTTGGATATACGGCTTCCAGCGTTGAATCTCACCTTGTATCCAACTCAAAGTGATCTTAGAGTCCGTCCACATAAAGTACTTGACATCAGTTAGCTTCAGACACCCTTTCAAATAAGACTGAAGACGCGCAGCTATTAGGGCGGATGTTAGCTCTAGTTTGGGTAACGTCAAATCGTTGGCATTGTTTTCCTTTAAGGGAGCAATTCGATTTTTTGCACAGAGGAACGAAACGTTGACTTGTCCATCTGAAGTGGTATATTTAAGGTACGCAACAACTCCATATGCCTTTGTGCTGGAATCTGCAAAAATGTGTATCTCTATATTGACTGCATTTGAACGAACTGGTAGAGCTGCTCTTGGGAAGGTCATATCTTTCAGCTCCCTAACAGCATTAATGCAGTCGTCCCATTCGGTAAGCAGTTCTCCGGTAAGTATCTCGTCCCATTGAAGTTTTTTCTTCCACAGGGTCTGAAAGAGAATTTTTAGTTTTACTATAGTAGGACCGAGAATACCTATAGGGTCAAAAATCCTTGCTATTGTTTGCAACACATTGCGTTTTGTCCCCTTTGTCGAATGCGAAGCCAACATGTTGTCCACTGATTCCATTGGCACAGATAACTCGTCGCTGTAGACAAACCACGATAGACCAAGGACCTTTTGAATAATCGGAGCTGCGCTGGAATTCATGGCGTCTCTAATCTGTCCACTATTTGAGTTCCACTTGTGGAGATTCATCGATGCCCCTCTTAGAATGATGGCTGCTTCACTACAAATACGCCTTCCTTCCTCTTCTGTGTCCATGCTGATGACCAGATCTTCCATGTAAATGTTGTCTTTCAATGCGGCACAGGTCGCAGGAAAATTCTCTTCTTCACTGTTGAGATGACGCCTAATCGTTGCGCACAAAATGAAGGGGCTGCAATTAACACCAAACGTCACTCTGGTCATCCTAAATGCACTGATGCTTGGTTTGTGTTCAGCTGATTTTAAGGCTTCGGAATACCATAGAAAACGGTGGGTGTTACGATCCTTGTCGTGCAGAAGAATTTGCAGGAACGCTTTCTCGATGTCTGCGACTACTGCAAAGGGACCCAAGCGAAAATTCAATAATACCCTCATTACGTCTGGCAGCAGATTACTTCCCGTCCAAAGATGATCATTGAGAGAGCGAAACCCTTCAGTATGAGCGGACGCATCGAATACTACACGTAATTTTGTTGATGCGTTCGCTTCTTTGTACACCGGTCGATGAGGTAAGTAAAATATCCGTGCACGTTCTTCACTTAATTCTTCCTCAACTGGTTCTGCAATTCCGGAACAAACGAGTTGTCTAATAGCAACGTCATACTCCAAGAGTTTAGCCGGATCTCTGGATAAGCGTCGAATAAGCCCGTATAAACGCTGCACTGCATGTCCCTTGTTATCATTGAGATCGGCATCATAATCTTTCCATGGCAGCTTGGCAACGTAGCGTAAACCTTCCTTCGAGATGCACTTTTCGATTAGTTTCTCCGATAATGCAGATTGTTCGTCTTCGCTGCTTCTGATGCCAATTGTATCCAGCGACCAGAAGTTATACGGATCTTCCTCTCTGGACGTTAAACTTATGCCGTTTTCCATTGGGCAAAAAGAACCGTCCGGGAGCGTCCGGAATCAAGAAAATCACTTCTGAAACCGTTCCATTGGCGCAAAAAATACTCTTCTGTTGATTCTGAGGAGAGAATTTCGCTTCTTGATTTGAAGTCAGAATCAACTCGAGAAGCACTTACACAAGTGCATTTTATGTATTTTATACAAGCCAGCTGGCAGCAGCCATACAGTAATTTTTGACGTTTCACCAATACGTGAGTGTAGTCAGCCAGAAGCAGTTTTCTTGTTCCATTGGATTTCGGAATGAGTGAATCCTCGAGTGAAACCAATGGAAAACGACATTAGAAGCATACTGGAAGAAGAGCAAAGTTTGTTATTAGACGTAAAATTAGAATCACTTACGGAGATGTGAGCTCCTTGAAGCGCCCAACCAAACACCGTCTCAATCGCTCGTAGTCGCTTAGTTAAACGCTTTTGCCTTCCTGTCACAATTGTCCAGTAATAGTCTGATCCTACTAGAAGACTCAGACCCTCCTCCATGTCTACGTCTTTAGGCGGAACATCTGCCAATTTAATGTTCTCAAACAGTGGACAGTCTCCAGGTGGTACTTCCAATACGTCGACACAAATTTCTGGTACTACAACCGCCTCCAACGAAATGACTTCACCAAGATTTAATTTATTTTGTAAATTGACCTTTACTTTAAAAAATTCCTTTTGCGGATTAGCCACATTACATCCAAATGGAATCACCGATAATCTGACTGTGCCGATGGTCTTCAATTTTAATTTACCGACAACACTCTGACGTATATATGTATGTTGGCTTCCACCATCTATAACTGCGCGGAGAGATAATATTTTATTGGGAACAATCGCCACACACCTAACTGTTTTTAAATAAACATTGGTTGTAATATTAAGTCTAGGCGCACTCAAACACAAAGCGCTGCTCTGGAGTTCGTTTTCCCCTTCTGTCTTTGCTTCAATATTTTTTGTTGCATTCTCCACTGACGAAGTTTTATATTCGGGATCGCACATAGACGTCATGTGTTTGCCTTTGCATTTGCTACAAGACAAGTATATACCGCTTCTGCATTTTTTTGCAGAATGTCCCCGCTTAGCACACCGAAAACATCGACCACTACTACGCAATGCATTTTTCTTATCCGAGAGAGAGATGTTGCTGTCACAGTCTTTCGTTTTATGAGACTTACATTCGCAAAACAAGCATTTATCAAACTCACTCACTACCACCAGACTAGATGCCGTTCCCATAGGGCTCGATGTACTTGGTTTTGATTTTGTGTGTATTACTCCGCTTCGTGCCAATGACTCGACTTCTCGTTTGAGGAACCGTAAAATACTTTTCACCTCTTCGCCGCCAATTAACGAGAGTGAGGCTGACGATTCACTTGTGTTTGAAGGTCGAACGGTTTCTTCTAATTCTTCTTCTCGTTCTACTTGCCTGTGATAGTCAATACGTAATTCGGTCGGTAGACAACGAAGGAGAATCGATCTCAGCATAACATAATAATGATTGGTGGGTACCTGCAGTGCGGTGAGCGAACGGGTGCAAGCAATAACCGAGGCATAAAGATGACGAAGGCCGGTGGCATCGGTTCGATCACGAACTTGTGTGAGGCTTACCAACTGGTGTATATGCTTGTCGATGAGCTTTTCTGAATTTCCGTATTGCTCTTGTAAAAGAGATACGGCTGCTTCGTAACACTTTTCGGATGGTGTAAAGCCCCCGTTTGTTTTTTTTCGTCACCCATTAACACCGACTCCAAATAGTTGAATTTTTCTGGCGACGACAGGGCTGTATTTTCATGGACAGCGGAACGAAACTGTTCCCAGAATGGTAACCAATCGTGAAAACTACCATCAAATCGCTTTAGGGGGAGCTTCGGTAACTTACATCCACTATTGATTTGCCTCGCGTTGATAGTAGTATTAGCGTCACACATCTGAGCTACAACTGGGACAGGGTCCTGCTTTTGGCGCAATTTTTCCAATCGCGTGTTGAGGCGCGCAAGTGCTCCAATGGCCTGATCTTGATAATCAGCAATTTTGTCAATTGGATCATCTGACTTTAGCAGTCCCTTTTGCTGAACGTCGGCATTTACCTTATTTAAACTTTCATTAGCCGCCGTCAGCCTATGGAGTAAAGAAACCAGCTCTTCCTCGATTTCATCGAATTTATCAGCATTGGCTTCAGATAATTGCGAACTATCATCCTTCAGGAAATCTAGCGCACTTTTGACAACCTTGGTCACTTGACCTCTGTACGCCGCACGTGCTGATAGTTCCATCTCTTTGTCGCCACGAATTAAACCAGAATGCAATATCCGATACGAATAATTTATAATAACTTGCTTTTACCGATTTTCCTTCCCGGGTTTCGGCACCAAAATGTAAAAAAGCCCGTGGAAAATGAAACGCGTAAAATCTTTTCTTTAAGTTTATTATAAAAATGCGGAAAAGTATTACATAAACAGAATTCAAAATTGCGACTAAAAGCCTAAGAAAAGTATATGAGTTTATATAGAAAGTAATTGGTATAATATGTCAATAAGAAAAAGAGAATAAGAGAGATAAACTGACAATTTAAAATGATAGGGTAAATAATAGATGTTCATGATAGTTAATTTTTAACACCCTCCGCCGGGCAAGAAGACAACTCAAGCGGGTAAAGTAGTTGAATTGGTCTGCGCAACTGTTTCCCATCCGGTAGTCTTAATTGGCAAGATCTTACCCTTTGGTCTCTGCCAAGGAATTCCTTCTCCACAATGGCCATCTTCCAGTTAACTCGTGGGGTCGATACGTCGGTGACTAAAACCACATCACCAGCTTTGAGCGAAATTGAGGGCAAGTGAGGTTTAAGGTGGAAAGAGCGCAGAAGTTGAAGGTACTCCAACCGCCACCTCTTTCTCAGCTTCGTGGTGTACCTCATACGATGTTTCCAGGCGTGGCGAAGCATGTCCGCATCGGGTTTATTCGGTGATGACGACAAATACTTACTTCGAGATCCGTTTAAAAAATCAGAAGGCGTTAGCGGTGTTAAGTCTAGAGGATCAGTACTAACATAAGTTAGAGGACGGCTGTTGACTATTTCTTCGGTTTCTACGATAAGAGTCCTTAGTTGCTCGAAGTCCAGTTTTGCTCGGCCGATGGTCACCTTCAATAGATTCTTCATCGTTCGGATTAACCGCTCCCAAAATCCGCCCCACCATGGCGCGCGTTCGACTATAAAACGCCATTGAATTCTCCTATGGGAAAGAAATCCTTGTATAGCTTCATCATCCCAAAGACTGTCAGAACTCCTCAATTCGAAAGCAGCTCTTCGAAAAGTTGTTGCGTTATCCGAAAGCACCATTGTTGGCACCCCACGTCTGCCAATAAAACGCCTGAATGCCATGAGAAAGTTTTCGGTTGACAGACTTTTCACCAGCTCCAGATGCACAGCGCGCACTGCAGCACAAGTGAAGATGGCAATGTAGACTTTATTTCCATTATGTTGGTCATCATAATAATATAGAGGACCAGCAAAGTCGACTCCAACGTTATCGAATGGTCGTGACAAAGTAATCCTCTCAATTGGAAGCGGAGCAAACGGTTGCGACGCAGGTGAGCCCCACAACTTTCTGCATACTACGCATTGCTTAATGCGTTTTTTAACTACTTGACGACCCTTTATAATCCACATCCGTTGTCGTAGTTGCGATAGGACGATGTTGACCCCGGCGTGGAGTGTCCGAGCATGACAGTCATCAATAATCAGATCATTAGAGGGAATGATGATCGGGTGTCTCACATCCATGGATTGGTCAGAGCATTGAAGACGACCTCCCAATCTCATAACTCCTTTATCGTCCAGGAAGGGAAAAAGTTCACGAATCTTTGAAGATGTCATCAAAGTCCCATGTTTCTGCAATACAGATATTTCATTAGCAAATGTGAGTTTTTGAATATACCTGAACCAGTAGTTCTCTGCACTTTGGATCTCGGAGCTCGATAAGGATTGTGTAGCAGCCATGACTCCCGATGAATTTGTCCTATCTGGCAGTCTGTTCCACTTTTCTTTAATCCGCAACGTGAAGCGAAGAACGTACCCAGTTACACGTAACAAGCGATCCCAGGTACTGTAGTCGTGATAGCGTAATAAGGGCTCGTCAACCTCTTCGGTGGCTGTAGACGGGGCTTGATCCAATAAAAGAACCATAGAAACAGATGACTGATCGGTTTGGTCTCTAGGCTCCCAAAGGGAATCGTCTCCTTTAAGCCACTGTGGACCGTGGGCCCAGAGTTCGGATTTTCGAAGAGCTTCACCTCGAATACCTCGAGTGAGCAGGTCTGCTGGATTCTCCTTTCCCTTACAGTGTCTCCACTGTGACACTGTCGTAAGTCGTCGTATCTCGTCGACTCTGTTTTGGATATACGGCTTCCAGCGTTGAATCTCACCTTGTATCCAACTCAAAGTGAGTTTACATTCGCAAAACAAGCATTTATCAAACTCACTCACTACCACCAGACTAGATGCCGTTCCCATAGGGCTCGATGTACTTGGTTTTGATTTTGTGTGTATTACTCCGCTTCGTTCCAATGACTCGACTTCTCGTTTGAGGAACCGTAAAATACTTTTCACCTCTTCGCCGCCAATTAACGAGAGTGAGGCTGACGATTCACTTGTGTTTGAAGGTCGAACGGTTTCTTCTAATTCTTCTTCTCGTTCTACTTGCCTGTGATAGTCAATACGTAATTCGGTCGGTAGACAACGAAGGAGAATCGATCTCAGCATAACATAATAATGATTGGTGGGTACCTGCAGTGCGGTGAGCGAACGGGTGCAAGCAATAACCGAGGCATAAAGATGACGAAGGCCGGTGGCATCGGTTCGATCACGAACTTGTGTGAGGCTTACCAACTGGTGTATATGCTTGTCGATGAGCTTTTCTGAATTTCCGTATTGCTCTTGTAAAAGAGATACGGCTGCTTCGTAACACTTTTCGGATGGTGTAAAGCCACCGATTGTCTTTTTTGCGTCACCCATTAACACCGACTCCAAATAGTTGAATTTTTCTGGCGACGACAGGGCTGTATTTTCATGGACAGCGGAACGAAACTGTTCCCAGAATGGTAACCAATCGTGAAAACTACCATCAAATCGCTTTAGGGGGAGCTTCGGTAACTTACATCCACTATTGATTTGCCTCGCGTTGATAGTAGTATTAGCGTCACACATCTGAGCTACAACTGGGACAGGGTCCTGCTTTTGGCGCAATTTTTCCAATCGCGTGTTGAGGCGCGCAAGTGCTCCAATGGCCTGATCTTGATAATCAGCAATTTTGTCAATTGGATCATCTGACTTTAGCAGTCCCTTTTGCTGAACGTCGGCATTTACCTTATTTAAACTTTCATTAGCCGCCGTCAGCCTATGGAGTAAAGAAACCAGCTCTTCCTCGATTTCATCGAATTTATCAGCATTGGCTTCAGATAATTGCGAACTATCATCCTTCAGGAAATCTAGCGCACTTTTGACAACCTTGGTCACTTGACCTCTGTACGCCGCACGTGCTGATAGTTCCATCTCTTTGTCGCCACGAATTAAACCAGAATGCAATATCCGATACGAATAATTTATAATAACTTGCTTTTACCGATTTTCCTTCCCGGGTTTCGGCACCAAAATGTAAAAAAGCCCGTGGAAAATGAAACGCGTAAAATCTTTTCTTTAAGTTTATTATAAAAATGCGGAAAAGTATTACATAAACAGAATTCAAAATTGCGACTAAAAGCCTAAGAAAAGTATATGAGTTTATATAGAAAGTAATTGGTATAATATGTCAATAAGAAAAAGAGAATAAGAGAGATAAACTGACAATTTAAAATGATAGGGTAAATAATAGATGTTCATGATAGTTAATTTTTAACAACACGGTCTCACGCACTATTGAGGCGGCACACAGTGGTTCCATTTGTAAGAGAACTTTGCTCTTTTTTACATTTATGTTTTTGGTGTGATTATAATTTCGTGACTGTTAATTTCTTTAAAAAATGTACCTATTTTGTATGATTAGCTTTTATTTTTTTTTTTTAACTTTAAAGTGTACTTTTTTTAATTTAGTATTTCTTTGAAAAAGTTTGGTCTCGTTTCCCAGCTTTTTAACATTTTCCTGAATTGAATTTATTTATCTACAGATGTGTTTCTGAAACATATAAAACCTAAACGTACCTATTTGTTTTTATTTTGCTTATTTATTTTATACAGAACTGAATAATATGTGATTTTGTGTTTTAAAGAGTGATTTAAAAAGTATTTATTTTGTTTGTTTACTTTATTTATTTTATTGTTTCTATTATTTCTGTTGCGCCAGTAACATTAATATCATTTTAAGTTTAAAATGAAAATCTAAATTAAAAAGAATTTGTGTTTATGAATTTTTATTATTAAATAATAAAACATAAAACAAATAATTTCTGTTTTGCAAACTGCCATAACCCCGGTAAATGTTAGGGCAACCGATGCTTTAATTTGACCGCTGACTTATTTAAAAACAACTTTGTTAACAAAAATTAAAAACGCTTATATTTACATTATAATACTGAATGGCAGTCCCCGTAGTGCAATTATTTAAAATAATTAATACGACAAAAGAGTATTTAGTAACAACGTGTTAAAGTTCAAAAGTGGTCAATTTTAGGGTGTTTTAACGGGCATGGATGAAACGTTGTGAACAAAATAAACTATCTCATTTTGACCTAAAGTCCACTACAACCCAAAAATTTATTAACACTAAAAAAATATATCGGGAAATAGTTGCTTGACACTCACTGTATATCTCTGCGACCGTGAGCGTGCCACCGTCCTCCTCCACTATGCCTAAGATGTCGCTGTGGCCCAGCCTTAGCTCATATAACAACCGTCAATGTTTTCGAATAAAATACAATACCTACCTATCTACGGATGGTATTCTCCTCATCTCTTCTTTAGCAATTCTTTAGCAATTTCGCATCGTCAAACTTGATTTCAATGTCATACTTATATAACACTCTAGTTAAGGGATTTCTCTCTAGGGTCTCGTAGAAGCTTTCTTCGAATCTGTCGTCTTAGTTCTCCAATGGGAGATGTCTGCACATTGGGTTTTATCTTTTCAATGACAAATTAGTATTCAGATAAATGAGGTATGTACTTCTAAATGACTTTAGTAAATGTCAGTGTTCGTATGTAGGTAGGTACCAACTTTCAGTCACTGAAACCCCATTAAAAATTTATACATAATTATGCCTATAAAATTATAAAATTATTATGTAGGTATTTCTAAAATACATACCTGCATACAAAATAGCCCACTAATCTTAATTTCACTCTGTGAACTTGAAAAATTGCCATAATACGAAGTAAATTAAGAGTTATGACGACACAGGACACAATTCGCACAGCTACATGATTCTCATTCATGGAGAAAATAAATCGCGAATTTAATTTTAAAGCCAAAACAACTTAAATAAGATT
Organism: Cheilosia scutellata; assembly: GCA_955612985.1. NCBI lineage: Eukaryota > Metazoa > Arthropoda > Insecta > Diptera > Syrphidae > Cheilosia > Cheilosia scutellata. The sequence continues at coordinate 79,038,261 of OY015313.1, read as the reverse complement.
TTTTATGAACAGTCTGTGGGCAGTATTTGTATCTATAATCTACGCGCCGCAAAAGTGCTATATAAAAACATATTTACGACCGCCGCATGGAAAATTGAAAATTTACAATGTCCTATCATTTACTATCACAATCATGACCACCATCTATATCTATCGTTGTGGTTGATTTCGAAATCCAACCAAATTCAGTTATTCATTGAAGGCAACCATGGAACGGAAACAATGCGCTCCCCTGGGTGTAATTAAATGAGTTTATAATGCCAAAGTACATCGGTACAGCGACAGACATTTCCCCAAGAACGCCAATGTCATTCATTGAATACGAGTATTGTGCGGAAGGTGCCCCGCGGGCTTGCTCTTTGTTGGCGTCAATAAATGGGAACAGTGCTGTAAGTTTAAAATCCTGGCAGACATAATCCTTCACAGACACGACTGCATACGTGAGGATATTGTAATATTACGCTGATGTACTATGGTACTTCTGAAATTGCAAAAGGTCACAGTATTACTGAACATACAAAGTTATAAAATGTTATCCTTGCCATGACCCAGTTCTAAAGTGTTCCGTTCCGATTCGATGTTGTTTGACTTCCATTTTGCGCATGGGAAATGGCTGCTAAAGGATTTTTTTTATTTCGAGTAGTTCGTGTTGTTCTTCTTTTTCTCTTAGAAAATAGAAAGTTAACTGCGTCACTAGGATAGGAACAGACCAGTCCAGTGTCAGTCAATGGCAGAGACAGAGGAGCTATATTGATGTGCATGGAGAACAAAAAAATTAAACAGTTCTCTTAAGGAGTTTATATATTCCATGCTGTTCCTTGTTCCTAGCCGCCTGCTTAACATGACCTGTTATCTTTTGGGTCACCACAATGTATGCCATGACAGTCTCTATACCGACGGATATATAAAAACAACCTTCGAAAATAAATGCCGGCCGAACGGCACCAAGAATTATCCTAATCAAATTTTGCCACATCGAAGATTAGTCGGAACGGAACCCTCTTTTTGGCACATTTATGAACTCTTGCTATACAACGGCCATGTCTTATTTCACTCGTATATACCGAGTCCTGTTTATGTTTTTGCAAATAAAATGTTTATGCGTTTTATTCCCATTTCCTGTCGTCAACGAGCTTTGCATTAATGTTTTTTTTTTACAGATTTCTTTAAGGAGTTGTTGGTTATGAGTAGCAGTTAAATTATAAACGTACTAATTTCGGCAACAGTGGTAGTTCGGATTTTTCCAATATAATATTGATGACTCACACAGGCAGGATTTGGTTCTTATCCTAACTTTGTTTTAATGGGGCTGTTATTTAATTCGATAACTGGCATGCATTGCTATGTTCATTTTGCTGAGTTCTGACCTTGGTTGCTATCAGGTAGACATGTACCTTACCTATCCCTATCGTTCGGTGAGATACTGCCAAATCTCGTAAAGAAACCTATCAATGTCAAGTATTGTAGATGTGGTCTATATTTCCGAGGTTGACCAATAAGATTTGACATGATTTGGCCTGTAGGACTCAGACCAGTTCCGGTCCGTTTGTACTACCAATCACAAACCCCTTTTTGGTAGGTAGCTAAAGTAGATATATGACATTCAAATCCTCTGTAATTTTAACGCCAGAATGGGCAAGGAGAACATCTTTGGTAGTACAAAATGGAGGCATAGCCAATCTTACATCACGTCTGGAAATGGACTAAGGCTAAAGGTGCTAGTACACGGTATGTAGCACGCCACATATATATGTGGCTCTGACGTAATTTTGACGTCAGCGTATGGAGCCAATGGCTACATAAGGTACTCATACGTATGAGGCACGATATGAGGCACTCGTGACACATACGCATTGTGTGGCTTTTCGACATTCCGTGTACTATCCTTGCACCCACGATTTGTGCCAATACGCTACATAATGTCGAGTGGTTACCTGCATGGTTCGTATGTATTTTTCAATGTAATTTCAGCATTTCAGTTTGCGTTTTGTAGGAGCATCGATAACTTAAATACACCCAAAGCAATAAAAAATTAGTACCTACAGTTCTAGTGCAAGACTGCACACAGGGCAATAAAACTGCGGATAGCATCATCATAAACGAATAACCAACAGCCAACCGATATATGCGCCCTTATGTAGCCACCGCGCTGCATACGAAAAACGAAATGTGTGCCTTTTGTGTACTCTATCTGTTGCCGTCAGAGCCAAATATATATATGTGGCGCGCTACATACCGTGTACTAGCACCTTTATAACTGTTCCTACGTATAGTGTAACGTTATTTTAGCTGGCACACGGTATCCTTCCCTCAACAATAATATTATAAAGAAACATACGACTGTCACTTGATAAAAAAACAACGTTAGCCAGATTGATTATATTGCTATATAGACGTAAAACATTTTAGAAGTCCGAACGTTCAGAGCTGCCAACATAGACTTGGACCACTACCTCGGTGTAGAAAAGGTGTAGAAATGCGGATCTTTCAAACGGCCGGCGCAACAACTCAGAAAAGCCATGAGGAAAGTTGAGGTTGAACGGCTGCAGTAGCAACGGAACATTTGCCGACTGCATATCCCTGAACTTATCAAAAAGCCCTATATGCACCCTTCATCAAGTACCGTAGGCCAATGGCATATATGACGGGACGTCGTCAGAGACACCGCAACTGAATGCTATGTTTCACCAGACTTCCCCCACAAGAACATTGGTTAGATGAAGTGTATCTATCTACCGGCAACCCCATGCAGCAAAGGAACTTGCCTACAAAATGGCGCTGCAGAGAAGGACGACAGCGGCTTTTAAAATCTTGAACCACAAGAGGAGGGAAGAACATCGGTTTTTCAGGAGAAAACTATTAAAAGAGACCGAAAGGGGAGAGACTTGGAGAAATGAGCAAATAAACCTTATACTTTAGAAGTCACAGTGGTACAGAAGAACGAAGTTCCGATAATAAGCTCGTCGGGTGTGAGGTCTCTCCAAGAAACACGAACTTTGGCTCAGAGGTAGGGGTTGGAAAAAAAATAAAATTGTATTGTATACCCTAGGCCTAGCCTCTCACAACCATTCGTTTGTGTGAGTTTTAATTTTTGGGACGAATGGAAGGGACCTACAATTTTATGCCGAGTCCGAACGACTGTGAGAAGCCTTTTCAAGGCAGTTGTACTCTCGGCCGTTTGTCAGACGTTCGCGAGAGGTGGCGCAGTAGAAAAAACCGATGTAACAGTGTTTTCAGGGGATCGAACCTGTAGGTAGGTAGCCACAAGTTTATTCCACAAACACTTATATGTAACTGCCTTGACAATTTGTAAATTACTATATTTATTCTAGGCCGGACCCCAGACAGCATCCTAACGACAGGCATGGGTTTGAACGGACCAACGTCAAAGTCTGGCCATGGATAGGTACGGTCCATGGGACATCAGGGATCAGAAATCAGTACTACGACAAGCGTAGGTTTTTAACAGGGTCGATGCCAAAGCGTGGTCCTGGATCAAAAGGAGGTAGGATAGGTCAAATCAACAAGCTGGGGTTCGTTGAGTGAGAGTGTGCGGGGCAGCTACACGGTCGAGAACAAAGGATGTAAGGAATAGTTTCCTCCTCCTCTTCATTTATACAGCTTCTGCAAAAGCCACTGAGTTGAGTGGGGAAGCGCAGGAGTAACAACGATTCTCCCTAGTTGGGATTGACCCTGACAATTTCTGTTGGGAAATTTTGTCGAATTCCAGTCTATGAATGAATTATTGTTTGAGAGACAAAGTCGTTTGCAACGAGGCCTAGCCTTACATCGTGCTATCCTATTAAACAGTGCCCAGTACACATACCTATTGTAATGGCGATATGCAGCTTGAGAGATTCTTTTAGCGGTTTAAATCCAGCTTAGGATAAATTTGTTATATCGCTAGACATGCCGTGCCACTTGTCCACCTAAAATGTGCACTCTTGATAGCTTCCAGCTTTAATTTTTGTTTGCAAAAATTGTTATGCCGATTGTTATGCGATTGTTATGCCCAAGCCGCCTTACGATTTAGCTGAGTGTATAACAGGGACGAACGGAACTGCCAGACCCACTTTTTGAATTAGCTACTTGTCATAAAACAATGTAATTTAATATTAAAATCGAGAGATCAAAATTGTTCCCAAAAACAATGTTAGCGGCCTTTAATGAGCAAGTTTTAAAGATTTTTTTTTTGTGATGGGAATTCGCTGGAAGGAAAAATCATCGAAAGACATTGCAGAGCTATTACGCTAGGGAAGCTTCTGCAATATTGAGGGACATTAACCTGATCTAAAAAAAACTTCCGAGGGGACTGACTTTCGTCATCCCAAATTGGATTGCACCTAGTCGTTCGACTAATCGGCAATTATATAATATATCAGTTATAAAGCTCTTAAAAACCCACAAATGTGACTAATTATCAAATATCTTAATCAATGTTTAATCGTGCTTAATCTGTTTTTCCGCAAAACATTTTAGCGCTTTGTTAAAAATTTAATTTTAAATTTCCAAACCATTACTGCAGAAAAGCCGCTGTCACAACATCCTCTACTTACATATATGCTTGTCTGTCGAATTCTCAATAGAACTTTCAGAGTAATGATATTAATGTCCTTCCATTCATCATTAGTATCTTAAACGCGAAAATGCGGTCCTATCATATAGCCTGCCATTTATACCTATAAATTGATCCACTCTTTCAACATCTGCCCTTGATAATTCTGAATAGACTTTCCACGCCCCATGCATTCTAATGTATAGCATTGATTACAATGACAAATGTGCATTTTATTTCCGGAGTAATCATAAAATATATTCCCCACTTGTAAGGCGAGATTTATTACGGGAACCCTTTCTATCTATTCACATCCATTTTAAAAGCGGAGAAAAATGTGACGCAATTTTTATCGCATTGCAAACGTGCGCGATACCTTTTTGCTGTTTGTTAGGTTGAGGTTGTTTTATTTCCGTTCCACTTTTTTTTTTGTTTTATGTAAAATATGGATTGTACTTATATATGCAGGGGCGTAGCGAGGGTTCGAGCCATGGGGGGTGCGTTTCATTGAAATGCCGACTTATTTTAGGAGCTTGCCGACTGTATAGAAATTAAATCGGCCCAGCGGTTATCGAGTTATACCGTCATCGAATTTCACCCCATAGACGCCCTTTTGTCCAATTTTTACCAATCCCCCCGCACACTCTCACAACTAGCGAATAAAACATTCGTTCAAATTTAACCTCAAATTAGAAATGCCGACAATCCTTTTTAAGATCGAATCGAAACTCGCTAAATTTTAAGGATTTCAGTCGGCAAATGCCGACCAAATATAAATTAGCATTTCGGAAAGGTGAAACCCATGAAAATGCCGACTTGCATACATTATTTACAAGTTTGAAAACCTATACCTAATCCGCGGTACTAATAATCATTTTTAGTGTCCAGGCTAACTTTTACGAAGTCACAATGGCTAAAATTTCCATATAAAATTATCCATTGTGACCGTCAAAATATTTAAGCTGAAGACTAAAAATGATTATTGGTAAGGCCCAATGGAAATCCAAACTCCCTTCCAAACTTTATTCCGAGGTAATTTTTCAAAATTGCACGTGGAGCGTGGGGGGTGTCGTACCCCCCCTCTCTACGCCCCTGATATATGACTAAAAAAAAATGAGGTGCAAAAATAAAACTGTAAATAATATCAAACCTGGAAAAAAAATCGGAAAAATCTAATTTGATATAAAAAATATTATTCTTCGTCGGATTTATGTATCAACTTTATTGTTCGAATATTTTTTTTACACCCCCGTGCAATATATAGCGATTATTCAAAACATAAAATTGATTACATTCGAATGTATTAAATTGGGACGGAAGTTTTTCTCATAACTCATCCTATTCGCCTTTGAGCAAAAAAAAAAAAAAAAACAATTATTAAAATTGTTCGCTTTTTTCACACAGTTCTAGAGAAAAGGAGATCTAAGAATAAGGTAAGTTCTCCGTTGCTGGGTGTCATGAAGTATATAAATTTGAAGGAATAAAGCACGTCCTTTCCTCCTTTTTAAGATGGGAATACACCCCGCAGGGCTTCAAGGAAATGGTATTGCAAGAAACGATATTTGCATTTTTATGGTCTCATTTGCTGCTTTGGCCATCAGTGCAATGAAATATAATAAAGCCAGATGGTGGCAGCACGAGGGCCCATTTCGAAAGGATGTACGTAAACAAAGTGTAATTTGAGTTTGCATACCTACCTACCTATAAGTGGCAGTAATTATTGTCTGAAAGCGGACGGTGACTCATTTCATCTCAAGATTAGATCGGGTAAAATCACATTCATTATTGTGAGCGGATTTGTTTTTATTCCCTTAAGTTGATGGCCATCAAACTCATTTATATCTGTTCTGTGGTAGTGCAAGCAACAAAAGGGTGCTTTCCAAGCCAGTACTAACTTCCGACAGTTGTGTCTCCCAAACCAATTTTCATATTGCAAACTGGTATTCTTTTTACCGTGATGACATACTACACGTTACAAAATTTAGAAATTTGCTTCAAAATTTCGGTGAATGGGCCCAAAATTAAATGTCATTGGATCTAAAAACAGTGATCAGCGATGAAGCTTTCTCGCGCAGTGGATGGGTACGGTTAGGGTATGTCAACAGTTTATTGAATTCCTTGTGATCATCCCTTCTTATATACATTTCTTCTATTCATTGTACTTTGTACTATGTATTAACATTAAAGTAATAGTTTAATACTTTCTTATTTGTTTTAGAAGTAACCACAGTTTTCCACAGTGGACATACATGCATGCCTGCGCTAAATTATCACGTATGAAGCGAAGGTAATACGCATGAGGATTGAGGATATCGAAACCCCAACAAACTGTCAATTGCCCTCTAAAATCTTCCGATTTGACGTTTGATTATTTTCTTTGGGGACACGTAGCTGCAACGCTAACAAACCTGTGTTATTGAGGACATACGGCCACAAATGGCTGGAAGGAGGTCGAAAACGTGTCTCTCAGATGAAATTCATCAGATCCATCAGTGGTAGGTAATTTGTCAGCCGACCTACGTTGTGTTTAAAACTATTTGCAAATTATTATTGAAATTTTATGTGTTTTGATTAAAATCAAAGCTAGTACCTACCAGTGTTGGTAAAGCTGTTACAATTGTAGCATTTTTTGGGTAATGACATTTTTGGATCAGGTCAATTTTTGGTTTTGTACAATATCTCCTTGGTTCTGTGAGAAAGGGCTTAACATTTTAGATGCCTTCTTAGATACAACTACATACCTATTTGCAAGAGTGATTCTTCGCATGATTTCTGGGCCGATGTTATTTTGGGGGGTAATTGTAGAGATTATAGGTAGCCAAAGTCTTCAACTACTTCGAAGTTATATTATCTGTCCATTGAGCCGTTTTGCCCGAGTGGCCGATGTTTCTCGATTACAGCCGAAATTTGACATGAGTTTTGATAATTCGTCCCTACATACGCTATTAATTATGTAGGCAACCTTGAAGTCGATAAAGAGGTGATGTCTATCGATCTGCCAGAGTTTGAATATTTCACCAATGGTTGACTTTCCTGGCCTAAGACCGCACTGAAATGGGCCGATCAGGTTATTAGCGATTGGTAATATAAACAGTTTAAATTTTCAAACAATTTGATACGAGCACTTTGAAATGAAAAATGCGATCATCTTAATTTTAAAGTGAACGCTCTGATTTATGTGAAAGACACTTTAAATCTCGCCATGAACTCGATTCTGTTCTTTTTAATCATACATACATAATTGAAATTTTTACCTTCCTAAAAATAATTTGTCGAAATTGGAGTTTCATTTGAATATTTAAATAATTCCTGGAGTTCCGCCGAACAAAAAATTGTATGACAGGGGGGGTCTATTCTCACCATTCTTCACTTTAGATTAATGAGTGTACTCAATTCACTTTCCAATATTTTTCCACATTTTCCATAATATAATCTTTTTTGTAGGTAATTTCCTAAGCTACAAATCATACCAGAGGTATTACCAATTTATGAAAATGTTGCTGAGAAAGACTTTCTATCAACAAAATGCGAAGACGGGAATACAAGTTCAAACAAAGGATTCGAAAGCAGGAAGAACTCATAAGTCAAAGCTTCAAACATTTTTAAAGCAAATCAATCTCCACAGATCGGCTAAAACTAAGAAAGCTTTAGACAATCCATCGCGAAATACTCGCGTTCAAAACATTTGTAATGAAAACCCTATAAAATATTATAATAAATATTTTACAATTTTCAATTAAAGAAAGAATTTAACATTTTTAGAAATAGGTATCATTCTGTAGCACTTGAGTGATTAGAGGCGAAAAACCAATTAAAATAATAAAATTTTTGTGTTTCATGTGGGGTAATTACAAAAAATGTACTTTAAATACAATTTATTAAAAGAAAAAAAAAATTAGAAATTTAATGTGCCATGCAAAATAAAGAAGATTGAATTTTATTGAAAAATAACGCGGGTTGTGTTATTATTCTCATTTCATACGGTAATTTGTTAAAAAGTCGAGGCGCCGCCGCGGTATAAAATTTCAAAAAGTGTGAAAGTAACCAATTTTAAGCAAACTCATCAAAACCATACACCAATTCACTCAAAAACCTGTTTAATATATTTTTGGCTTGATTTTCTTGATTTTTCTGTTAGCTATAATTATCTATGTTTTTTTTTTTTTTGCAAAAATTGGCCTTTTTGGATAAAAGAAATAAAAGTTGGAGACCTGCCCTCTCATTGAGGGGCTGAACTAACTTTGATTTTATTTCAATAGCAGAAACTGTATTAATAGGCTGTCAATGAAAATGGTAATATCGACTACCAAAGATATATACCTCCAATCAGCAAAATAAGAAATGTTGAGGAGATACAAAAAACTGTACATATATTTATTAAAGTTTAACATTTATTTGTAAAAGTTTTTCAACGCAATGCTTGTTTTTGGGACAGATTCCTATTAGGATCAGTGCATTTCAATTTGTTCATTAATTAGTTTATTAATTACAGCAGATACAAGGTATTTCTATTTTCAACGGGTTGCTGATAGGAGGTAGCTGTAGGCATTACTGTTTATTTAAACGAATTTCAGGAATATTTTCAAACGTTTATTAAGAGTTAAGAAAACGAACTTGAATTTAAAATAATAGTTTTAAAACTGAAGAGCCCCGAAAGAAAAAGGAAAGCAAACGATGTATTCAGTTCGAGAGTTTATTAGAGACTATTTGTACAATGGTATAAACTTATGTAATTAGTCAGAGAAGAATGTACAATGGTATAAAGAATACATAGTATGAGCGTTGATATATTATGGAGAGCAAAACATGAAATATGCAGTTGGAGGCTTATATATACAATAATAATTCAACACTTTCCCTCAACGCGAAAAACTATAGTATGTGACTTTATCATTAATGTACAATAAAATTAAGCAAAATTCATTAAAATTCATTAAATTCAAAAACAAAATAACTCAGCAATTAAACAAGCCCTAAAAGCTTACAAAATTTATGATGCTTTACTTTTTGTAGATTCTTAGTAAGAACATCTGCTAACATTTCATCTGTTGGCACGTAACTGATGTTGATATCACCACTACTGTAGACCTCTCTAATATGGTGATATTTGATGTCAATATGTTTACTTCGTGGATGATGAACTGGATTTTTAACGAGCTGCTGAGCGCTTAAGTTATCTCCATGTATAGTAATATGTGAAGAAGCAAACTCGGCCCCACCAAGTTCACACACCAGCCTTTTCAAGTATACAGCTTCTTTCGCTGACGCCGAAAGAGCAATATATTCTGCCTCAGTGCTGCTCAAAGCCACCGTTGGTTGCTTCTTGGACTCCCAAGATATGGCAGCACCCCCAAGCATGAAAGCGTACCCAGTATACGACTTCCTATCTGCAACGTCGCCTCCCCAGTCGGCGTCAACAAAACCTTCTAGTTGTTTACCTGTTGGAAAATAACGCAATTTAAAATGAATAGTGGAGTTCAAGTACCTCAAAAGATGTTTGACAGCTGTGAAGTGTTCTTCATGAGGGTCCACATTAAAACGCGCCAATTTGCTGACCGAGTGAGTGATATCTGGCCTCGTTGAAATTGCCAGATACATCAACGAACCAATGATTGATTGATACTGTTCTCGATTTGTCCGCTTACAGTCATCATTTTTACAGGCAAACTGCTGACCGACTTCCAATGGTGTTTGGTTTTGTCTGCATTCAACCATGCCTGTTTCTCTCAATAGGTTCATTATAAGTTGATTTTGAGAAATCGAAATTGGACCCGTACTCCCCTCGCGACTTATTTCAAATCCCAGAAAATGATGCAATGGTCCATTATCGACGACTTTAAACTCGTTCTTAATCTGGGTCTTCATTTGACTAATTGACTGTTCGCTTACACCAGCCAAAATAAAATCGTCGACATAAACAGCAATTATTCTCAAATCCCCTTCATTATTTGCCACGTACACACACGCCTCACTGTCACACTGTCGAAATCCAAGTTTCTTTAAGGCCGCATCCAGCTTCTCGTTCCATGCTCTTCCTGATTGTTTCAATCCATACAACGCTTTCCTTAACTTCAAAACCTTGCTTGGGTTCTCTGGATCGATAAAACACTCGGGTTGCTGCATGTAAACATTTTCCTTAAGTTCCCCATTTAAATATGCACATGACACGTCCATTTGGTGAAGAATTAGCTTCTTTTCCACAGCTAATGCTAAAAGCATTCGTATAGTGGAATACCGCACAACTGGGGAAAAAGTTTCGTTGTAATTTATTCCGAATTTCTGAGCGTAACCTTTCGCCACCAGTCGCGCCTTAAACCTTTGCACTTCACCATTTTCATCGTTTTTGACATTAAATACCCATCTACAACCTATGGGCTTCACTCCCTCTGGAAGCTCAACTAGATCCCATGTGTTGTTGGATATTAAGCTTTGGTATTCTTCGTCAACTGCCTTTTTCCACATTGAACATTCGGGTTGTGACAACGCTTCTGTCATTGTTTGTGGAACCACAACACCTTTCCTTGTGCTTATGTTATTTAAAACATTATACTGCTTCTTGGGCCTCCCTGGCCTCCCGGTTCTGATAATCTTCGGTCTACCTCTACCAAACGTCGGCGTCTGCTGTCCATCATCCTCGCTGCTTGTGCTTGATCTTTTTCTTTTAGGATACCTTTTCGCTTTAACAGAATCTTGCTTTTGCTCCGTAGTCTTATCATCACGCATCTGCTCACACATTCTATCTTCCTCCACCGGCTTCTCATGCTCCTTTTGATCCTCCACCCGCTGGTTCACCTGCTGTTCAACTTCATTTTGCTCTGGTTCTTCCAATACGAAATTGCCTGCGTATACAGGATCATCTGTAGTACGAACATCTTCAATGAATGAAACATCTCTCCGCTCAATAACCCTTCTATTTGATCTGTCAAAAAGACGATAAGCCTTGGAAGTAGTTGAATACCCCACCATGAGGTACTCCTCTCCTTTTGACTGAAATTTAGAAAGCGCTTTAGATTTGTTTAGGGCTATAGCCGTGCACCCGAAAACTCTAAAATGACCAACAGATGGCTTCCGACTACTCCAAACTTCTTCGGGTGTAATGTTTAGCAAAATTTTCGTAGGACACCTATTCCTAAGATACACTGCCGTATTGACTGCTTCAGCCCACATAGATTCATCCAGCTCAGATTGCATAAGCATGCACCTTGCCATCTCGACGATTGTCCTATTAGCCCTTTCTGCTACTCCATTTTGTTGTGGAGTGTATGCCACAGAAAATTGTCGTGCTATTCCACATTTCTCAAGAAAAATATTAAAAGCGTTGTTGCAGTACTCGGATCCATTGTCACTGCGTATAGTTTTTATACATTTTCCTGTCTCGCGCTCCACCATCGCCTTAAATTTTTGAAAGACTTCGAAGACTTGATCTTTCGTCTTTATAAAATAAACGAACATTTTTCGCGACCTATCGTCAATGAAGGTAACAAAGTACCTTGCTCCTCCAAGAGACATTTTCCTCATTGGGCCACATACATCGCTATGTACGAGTTCTAAGACATCCTTTGACCTCGTTGACGACTCCTGTGGAAAAGGTTTAACACAGATTTTCCCCTTCATACAAATTTTACACTGAAAATTTTCTGGAACAGCGCTTAATGGGAAACCATTCACCATTTTTGTTGCATATATTTTGCTTAAACTTTTTGCATTTAGGTGTCCGTATCTGTCATGCCACTTTTGGTAATTGCTTAAATTTGGATTGCATGCATACAATTTTGCGATTTGCTGATGCCTGAAGACGAACAAATCATCCTCCATCGTAGCCTCTAATAACATTTTACCATCCCGTTTGATTTGGGCAACATTCATAGAAAACTCAACACTACAACCGTTTTCTATGGCTTTGCTCACAGATAAAAAATTAGCCTTCAAATTCTGAACGAACAGCACATTTCGCAACCTTAGCTCACAGAATTCTGTATTAAGCACAACCGTACCAATACCAGTGGCAATGATGTAATTTTCACCTGCTAACTTAATTTGTTCTTTGCACTTTCGCATAGTTGTAAATAACGACTCGTCGCAGCATATATGAGAAGTTGCCCCGCTATCAATACACCAACACTGCGAACCAAGGACATTACAGTGGGATGCCGAAAGCATAGAAAAAGAAGCAACTGGTTTGGCTCCATAACGCTTCTTCGGTTCCGGACAATTTGCAGCGAAATGCCCTCTCTTACCACAGTTAAAACACTTTCCTGGCAATTTCTTTTTATTAAGAAATTTCGGATTTTGACCTGATCGTGCTGAATATGCCTGCTGTTCAAAGACTACTTCCTCCTTTACTACGGATTCCCCCTTTTCCAATCGTCTATCGCCCTCTTCCAGCAATTTAACTTTAAGAGAACTCATCTTTGGCAATTCATCGCGCGACTCCATTGCCACAACAAAGTTATCCAAGGATTTTGGAAGACTAGAGAGCAAAATAATCACCAGCAATTCATCGTTTATGGAAAAATCAATTTCACTAAGCTTTTCTACAATACTTGAAAAACGATTGACATATTCGGACATGCTTTCATTTTCTCCTAACTTAATGTGCAATAGCTGTTTAAATAAAGCGATCTTTCTGGCGGGACCGCGTGGCTGATGGATTTGTTTCAAATTATCCCATGCTGTTTTGGATGTCCGACAATGTTTAACGTGGTTCACTTGCGATGGTTTTATATTAAGAATTATAGACGCGAGTGCTTTGCCATCCTTAGTGTCCCAATCCAATTTTTGTGCTTGTGACATATTCTCCTCTTTAACCATACTACCGTCGACATACGACCATAGATTTGAGATTATAAGCACACTTTTCATTTGGATGGCCCACCCATCATAATTTTGATCATCCAATTTCTCAATTTGATAAAGAGACGAACTCATATTTACCAAATTACCTCTAATCGAACTTTTACTCAAGAAAAAAAAATATAAAACCGTTTACTTAACTGAGCGAAACTCTGGGCCCATAACCTGAAGAGCCCCGAAAGAAAAAGGAAAGCAAACGATGTATTCAGTTCGAGAGTTTATTAGAGACTATTTGTACAATGGTATAAACTTATGTAATTAGTCAGAGAAGAATGTACAATGGTATAAAGAATACATAGTATGAGCGTTGATATATTATGGAGAGCAAAACATGAAATATGCAGTTGGAGGCTTATATATACAATAATAATTCAACAAAAACATAGGAAAAAGAAAAAACATAATTAATTCAGTCAAAGGGTATTTTTTTTTAATATTAAAAGTAAAACGTACTACTTTTATAATAACCGACATACAGTTCAAATCAAAAAGTCAAATGTATTTATTTTATAATGAAGTTTTAAAATAAATATTAGATATTTTATATAAAAAGGAACATAAGGTAATCAGTCATTATTTCAATCACAGACCTAATTTCATATCACAATAAAATAAAAAATAAACGCAATTAATATTCGAGGTTAATTACAGTTAATAAGATAAAAAGGCTTAGATAAAATCATTGTTGGTATGGTAACTGATCGTAAAAGTATCGACAATCTTCAGGAATAACCTGTTTAAGTTGCTGAAGATGATTCCATTTCTGCTTTGTGATGGGCATTTTGTTTTTAAACAGTTGAGGAAATTGAAAATTGATATCGAGCTTTTTGGGTCGCACAGGAAGGTCCTGCCATTCCTCATCAAATGTCAGTTTGAACTTCAATAACCCATTTTCATAATGGATTGCACGCAGGTTTGTTACAGTGGGATCCCCGGATTTTCCTGGACGTATTGAGTTGTACACCATATCTTTGGTGTAGTCTTTAAAAAAATAAAAGTTAAATGTAAAGATTTAACTTCATAGGCTGATGGATTTTTTCTTGCTTCTTTTGATATTTTAATATAGTCCGAAGTTAAATAAATACCTATCACGATTTTTTAATTTTCGTTCAATACAACTATGGACTGAATCACAATCATTTTGAGTGTGTCCTTTTTCTAATATTTTCTGTGTGATCGGCAAGTTATGTTTCGCAGAAAAGTGTAACAAACCGTTAGACATAGTGTTATTTCTATTTTGATAAGTACATCCATCGGAGTATATTATTATCGGTAGCTTTTGTGGAAGGCAATGGATTTCTATGTAGTCAATAAGGCAAGATACAAAAGTAGAAGCAACAAGTTCAGCACTAACTTCAGAAAACCAGTAGCATGTTGCATGATGCGTTTTGTGGTCAAAAACTGTGAATTTATGGCACGACAATTTTGTTTTGTAATAAACGGAGCTCACTTGCAAGAATGGACAAATTTTAACTGCTTGCAAGTCTATAGTTAAAACAATACAAGAACCGTTCACAGCCAAATCTTTATCATTTTGCATCTCAGTTCTTGCTCTGTTTTTAGCCTTTTGATGTTCGTCATACAAGGTCGATGATATCGTGCCAACTTTAAACTGAGCGCAAGTATCACACTGATCTTTTTTAGTTTGATATACTGATATATTTTTTTTGATTGAAAACATTTGTAAACTTTGTAACGCTTAAGCAGTTTTAATTGTTTACTTCGCATTCAGTTTTGTAAAACTGATACAGTTCTACCATGTTATGAAAAAGCGGCTCTAAAAATAGTTTTGTAGTATTTTTATACCCGGTACCACACTGTGGTGAGGGTATATTCACTTTGTCATTCCATTTGTAACGCCCATAAGGAGGCATTGTAGGTATGACAAACTATATATATTATTGATCAGCATCACTTTCTTAGTCGATCTAACGATGTCCGTCTGTCTGTCCGTCTGTCTGTCCGTCTGTCTGTCCGTCTGTCCGCACGATTACGGCCGTAATTTAAAAGCTATCGACTTGAAATTTGGTATGTAAGCTTTTATCCACCAAACTGAGGCTAAGTTCGAAGATGAGCAAGATCGGATGAAAACTACTACTACCTCCCATACAAAAATATCAGATTTATATAGCTTTTTATGTTAAAAATTAAATTTAAATAGCTACAGTAAAGATAGCAAGTTTAAACTTTGCACATATTGTTTTAATAATATTTAAAAATTTTTGACAAAAAATGAGCTTGATCGAATAAAAAGTACCCACACCTCCCATACATATATAATTTTTTAATACTAAAATATTTTTTTTATTTTACAATAATATAGTACCGGGTATTTGAGCTTCGGCATAGTCGAAGATAATTGTCTTACTGGTTTCTATTATAATGGGATGGAAGCTTTGGAAGATTATTTAAAAAACGATCAAGAAAATTCTTTTCGGCTGCTGACCTTGGATGCATTATTCGATTTTTCTTAACTTCTTTACAAGGGTGCATATTAGACTTACCCTCTTTAACCCAGTTTTGTACAGACCATGTTCCTAGATCTAATGTGTTTAAAAACATTTTTTGGCACACAATTTTTTTTCCAGTATCTGATGGCAATGAATAAGTTAAACTAGATTGTCTCCTTGAAATAGTTTCAGTTTGCTTCCTTTTAGCTGGAGCCGATGAAACATGCCCACAAACAAAAACCTTTCGCTGCTTCCAATCCATTAAGTTCTAGTGAAATCTAGTGAAATGTTAATATCATCAGAATTATCAACGCGGTCTTCATCCAAATTATCGGCGAGCTCTTCATCACAATTATCAACGCAGTCTTCATCCAAATTATCAGCGAGCTCTTCATCACAATCATCAACGTGCTCTTCATCAGCGCGACCTTCAATCATTAGCCCAATCTTTGACATACATAATCACAACAGCAATCATTTTTAAAGAGTTATTCGAATTTTCTGTATGATCAGTTGCACTATTGAAAAATAAATCCGATATCTCATTGTCTGAGAAGGACACTCTTTCTATTGATTCTATAGAAACTTTGTCGATACCTGTTAATATTTCGAATTAGATTCAGTTTATAAAATAGTTAATTCTTTACCCTTACTTTTTTTAGTTTGATCTACTGACTAAATATTAGATTTGATTAGTATTGTGGTACTTCCATTATCGTTTGGAGATTGTACAGATTCCACAGTATGTATAAAAACATTTGGATCTGCAGTGTTAACAAGCCTCAATTCTTCAGGTTTTGGGTTTCTTAGAGCAAGCTCTACAAATAGTTTTCCTCGAGAATACATCTCCCTAGCAAAAGTATTAAAACCACTGTTTTTGTTAGAATTAATATAAATTTCAGTTCTAACGATTATTTTAGTTTGAATTTTCAACAGCTTGAAAGGCATAACTTGCTGATAGGTGGTATTCAGTAAGCTATAAGTGAAAATTCACTTTTGCACTTTTGAAAGGAAGAATAGATGTTACGAGGTATTTTTGGCGCCAAAATGATAAGTGGTTTATTTTAATTTGACATTTCGGATAGATTTACACCCTAAGGTGGAAACATAATACCTTTAAACGACGCAGAATTTAGTTGCGCGAAAAGTTGAATCAAAAAGTGAAATTTGAAAAAAATGCTGATAGGAGGTATTTATCTTTGGTAGTCGATATCATTTCTTGGTATTGCCAAAAAAGACACTTTACGGTTGCTTGGAAGACACTGCTGTTATCAGGAAGCCTGATTGAGCAGAGCAGTATATATTTAATTCTTCCGAGAATATACCGGCACCGGTTCCACAGTCCATCTTCGATCCATCTGTGTAGATGGATATCGATTTCCTCTTCGTGGGTTCATTTGTGTTGCATTCATCTCTACTCGGGAACGAGCACGAGAATGGTCTATCAAAGTTTTGGATGAGGGATCATAATATAGTCATAAGTGACAGCATTCCCAATGTATTTCCCTAGAATCTGTGCGTGACCAAAATTGCCCGGGTTCCAAGTACCGGGTTGACTGATCCCTAAGGCACTTTTGGTAGCAAATTCCTCCATGCATAGGTCTAGAGAAGTCAGATTGAGAATTGCCTCCAGTCCAGCCGTAGGTGTGGTTCTCATCGCACTTTTTGTCCCTATACATGCTAGTCTTTGTATTTTTGTCATTGACTTAAGATTGGTCGCCTTGCCCGCGGCTAGCCACCAGACTACTCTAGTAACTATATGTTTTATTTTAACAAATTTATTTAATTTTTTTATGTTTTTTAAAAAATATACAAGTGGGGTCTTACAAGGGTGGACATAAGATCATTAGCATTCCAGATTGCAAGAAGAAATAACATTCCGAATACATTTTCGACGATTGCGAATGTGCTGCAAAACATTGCTGTACCGTACTGAACAGTTTTTATGGGACAGATACAATTTTCCAATTAAATTTTGTCAGTGTGTAATTGACAATTCCGAAAGGCGTTTGAGTTTCGGTCAAGTATTGATATGGAAGTGACAAGTAAGTATGATTTAAAATGCTAAATGTTATTATTTCTTTAAGCGGAAGTAATTAAGAGTCTCAAATCCAATTTCGTGGCGCTCGACACTTTAAAGAAAGAATAAATAATATTTTTTTATGAATTATGACATTAAGTGATTTCAAATTTAAGAAAAAATTGTATGTCCGAAAAACAGCACCAAAGTATATTTTGTTAAAAAAATTGTTGGACATTTAGAGCATACCTAACGCTCGTATCTTTTTGCGGACAGAAAAGGGGATAAATGCCCGAAATTTGGAGTTTTCAAGGGATATCGCAATTTAAAAAAGAGGATATATAGGGGATAAGTTTTTAACTTGTTTTCGCACTGAAATTGATGAAATTCAAGAATAGTATATCAATACAAAAATTAATGTAAATTGTGTTTATTAAATTATTATTATTTTTAAATTACATTATGTGTCTAATAATAAACAACCAACGTGCCATCATCGCCGTCGACGTCATTCGCATCTGAATCGTTTTCGATAGCAATAATTTCTCCACTTTAGGTTTTCTTCTTATATTTGTCTTCTGCAGCGATTGAACGAAGCAATTCAGGCTTCGTTTTCAGAAATTTGTAGAATTCAATGCATGAGTTGAGTTTTGATTTGCAATCGAGTTTTTTCATTGGTCCAAGACTTGGTCATCGCAGAAAAGACCAGGGATCGAAAATACCGGGTATTTTGATTTTTTCTGCAAAAAAGGCCAGTAGTAGTTAAAGTTGTAAAATAAAAAGAAGTACATCTGGTTGATGCTGATGAAGCTGCCTGTCGATTCCTGTTATGCCTTCAAGAACTTAACCCATTTTGAAAATGGGCCACATAAAATTAGTATTTTTGGCCACATAACATAAGTGGCCAAATGAACCAGTTATTTCAACCATTTATTTTTTCTAGCCGAAACAAAAAAGTTTATTTGACCCAATATTATTTCTAGTGAAAATAAATTGATTTATTAGACCCAATATTTTTTTGGGCCATAGAAAATGGGTAATAGAGGCTTTTAATTTTTTTGGGTGAAATATTAGGTCTCTTATTATTATGATCATATACAAATTTTCATCTGCTGCTAAGTACATCACACATAATACATATTTTAGGTTGTATAAAAGGGTATTTTATACTTCAGTGCCTGGTAGAGGGAACAAGGAAAGAATTTACGTTTTGACAATTAAAAAAAATTAAAAAATGTAATACTAAAGCTGCCAAACACGACATACGCGACATATTGTAGAATATGCCACGTTTTATACATTGTGGCATGTGCGAAAAGTATGCCCAGTAGGTACACGGCATGCACGTTTTGTCTCAAAGTTGGCATATTCGTATGTCGACGATGACTGGCATTGTGTTTTGCTGCAGCGGAGATGCATGTAATATGTTATATCTAATATGTAGGGTGTTGAACAAAAATATTATTTAACTGATATTAAAGCGTCAGTAAATGTGACGCAATTCCATCGCTATTGGCTATTTCGGAGAGCAAAAAATTGCCTCAATTGAAGATTTCTTAGACGTTTTTTAATCCATTGACATCGTAGCCATCCTTTGATGGAATTTGTTACTTTATGCATTAATAGAAAGAAGACGAACCATATTTTAGGATATATACTATATTTATTTCGAAATGTCACCAGAAAGCCCTAAAATCTTAATTTTTCCAAATATAGTATATATCCCAAAATATGGTTCGTCTTCTTTCAATCAAGGCATAAAGTAACAAATTCCATCAAAGGATGGCTACGACGTCAATGGATTAAAAAAACTTCCAAGAAATCTTCAATTCAAACGATTTTTTTTATTCTCCGAAATTGACATGCCATTCTGAGTCGGACATATGGGTGCCAGTTGACAGACGCATGCCAACATAATAATGTAAGCGTCAATAATATGCCGAGTACACGACACGACATGCACCATTTTATGAAATATTCTGACGTCGAATTGACGTCAGTCTGGAATGCGTATGTCGTGTTTGGCATGTCGTGTACTCGTATCTTAATTCACATTTAACTACAAATATATTATCTACATACATGTATTTGCAAGTACGTTTGACCCAATCGTGCCCTTGATTACTTTTTTGTTAACTATTTTTATGACTTGCATTCATTTGTTTCTTTATTTCGCTCTTCTCGATTGAATTAGAAAGAATGGAAACTGAAGAGATGATAGGGCGTATGAATGTATGTATAATGCATCGTTGTTATATGGTCGTAAATATCGTAATTGTGACGATTTTGGAAAGCAAATACGACGCTCCGATTTTTGCTTGATTTGGCCTTATTTCTACGATTTGCTGATTTTTTGCTCCGATATTTACGATTTTTGAAGCAGTCAAATACGACGTAGGTATAAAGTTTATATAAAATTAAAAATTTCAAAACCTTGGCGTAACTACTTCCTTCCGTATTTTAAAACTACGTAACGTACGAACGAATTTACGACCAAATGTGCAAATCAAGAAAAGTTAGAATTTATTTTCGCATTGTTTCTAAATACTTCACACAGGAAAGGCGAACAGAATCTTTATTAGTTTTGCTCTTAATTTGTTGTAAGTTTTAGTCCTCTGGAAATATGGAATCTAGTTACAAAGTTTGCTTGTTTTATACTTTCCTCTCGATTGTCAAGATTTCAGGTGAACTGCATTAGTTATCTCATATGTCACATGTCTCATAATGTGTCGCATGTCGAGGAATAACTAAGTGCCTCAGAATACATGCCTTTGTATAGAACATACGACATACGACCTACCTATAGAAAGGTAGAAGGGTTGCATTAGTTAAGGTCATTGCTTGTGATTGTGACCCGATCAGCATAAATTTGACGACTGCAATTATGCCACCGATTAGTTGATTGACATTTTACAAACAAAAAAACGTCATAAGCCTTGAAAATGCCTTATAATTTTTTTTAGTTTTCTGTGTCTGTATGCATGCTATACAAGATGCTGTTTCCCAACTTAGACCAGCATGAAAATGTACACAACATACGTAGCATTCCATTTCAAGCCCTCCGACTCTAAACGTCAGTGTAGCGAACTTGTCTACTTATAATAAGAACTGCTTCAGGTTATTGATCGTTATGTTGCAAGTTGCTGTAAGTGAAGTTATACTTCTTTTGGCTTTTTTTGCTACATTACACAATTTCATTCGAAAATTCCGCCACTTACTTTGAAGATATGCGCCTTAACTCTATCTTAATTCTATCTATCGTTTGGATCACTGAAGAGGACTCTATTGACAGAGTAGCTAGTTATCATTTACGGAGACAGTGCGTTACCCTGTATTTTAGAACTACTCATTGCCGCTTCTAAGTCATAGTAAAAACGCCGCCGTGTAGACCCCATTAAACTGTTTACCAAAATAAGTCGGACTGTAGGTATTTTTTAAGGAGCGAAAGCGTGGTGGTGGCGCATAGTACTAATAATTTTTTAGTAGATATCCATATTACATTTTCAATTTACAATTTCGAAATAGAATTTGAATATCTTGAGAATTACTGAATAGTTAAGGTAAGATTTAAAATGTTTAATATTAGATAAGGCCCACAGTCCTGAAGCTTTTCAATCGCCTACCGTTAAACATGCTCGGAGGCGCTCTCTCGAAAGAATAGGTACTTTTAGCACAAAAGCACCCTTCACTTTTTTATTATAATCTTAAACACCAACGTTATTATTCAGTTGTTCTCAAAAATCCCAAACAAACATGCTAGTTGAACATAACCGCCTTGAATGGGGGAAGTGGGATTAACCCAGTTTTTAAATTGCTGGTCATTTGCGTCCAAAAATGCTGATGACTTTTTCGAGTTCAATATCAAAATAATCTCAATTTTGCAATTTTGGGACCTAGTTTGAACATTTAGGGCAAATGTAGTTACCACAGTTCCACTGCTGTTAAAATGTATAAATATCTATAATTTAAGAGGTTCGCAGCCAACTAATAGAAACTAAATGTTTTTAGGTACTAAAAACTATGGTTTAAGTGGTCCTCGATAAGGTGCACTTTAAAAAAGAATAGCTCCATTGTGTTGCCACTGAAAAGTATATAAAAGTATATGATTACAATGTCTGCTTCTGGACTTCTGTGCCTTCTGCAGAAGTCGTAGGGTAGGTATACCTATCAATCGCACAGTATCCGCTTATGGCATTTGTTAGAATGGCACATCGTTCTTAACACCCTAATACGTCCCATACCCTAAACTTATACAAATTTTTACAAAATACGATAATTACGATTTTCACAATACCAAAAATACGATTCACAGAAAAAGTTTATAACAACACTGGTATAATGTTACATAATGTGGATAAAACTAATAATTCAGTCTATTCTAATAGAATAAACTTGCGGCTTAACCCAAAAAAATATTGTGTTGATTGGACCCAATATTTTAAACCCGAAAAATTATTGGGTCAAACTAACCCATTTGTTAAGCAAAAATGTACATTATATTTTATGTACCAGGTTTCATTGGCCCAAAAAAAAATTGGGTCGAATGAACCCATTTACTTTGCCCAAAAAAAAATTGATTCTAGAGAAAAAAGCACCATGCACCACTAATTAAATTGGGCCACAAATACCTGTTTCATCAGACCTTTTTCAACAAATAGGTCAATTGGGTTCGGTCCCTGGAAAAGACTCGTTCCACCAATACTGTTGTTCCCGGCAAGCACAAAATGTATTCATTCCACCAACATAGCGATTTCGTTGTGCTCACTATTTTCGGCTTGCACATGTTTGAATATTTCCACCAGAAATCTGCTATGGTGAAAAGAGCTACATGAAATTTTGACTCAATGAAAAATGGCCCCAAACTAAGAATGAAAAATCACCCCAAAATTGGGGCTGTTTTTCATAATGAAATAATACCCCAATTTCAAATATGAAATAAGGCCCCACTGCGATGAAATAAGACCCCAAATCTGACAGTAAACCCAAGCAGGGGGGTTGCAGGGGGGAAGCATGGCCCCCCCATACGTTTTCGTTCTTTTAGGGCCTTATTTCATAATAAAATTTTACCCCAAACTGAAAAATGACAAAATCCCCAAAATATGAACCCCAATTCGCAGAATTTTACGCAATTTTTTGTTGTTGTTGCCTTTCATGTAAATTTTTGGGTTGATTTTTCATTTTCAGTTTGGGGCCATTTTTCATTGGGGCCAAATTTCATGTAACCGGTGAAAAGAGGAGTTTATAGGATAAAAAAGGGATTTTGGAAATTTTCAGGGGATAGTTTCTTTGACTTCGAAAAAAGGGATAATCCCCTAAAAAAGAGGATAGATACGAGCGTTAAGCATACGGCAAAAAGCAATCACTTTCCACGACAAATTTTTCAAAATATCTGTATTTTACTATGGAAAAATTGTCAGGACAAATTTGTCAAAATATGACAATGACAAAATAGTCATAACGAATTTGTTGTAGGTAGTATTTAACTGACAATTATGTCACCTGTCAATAACTTATCAAATGACAATTTGTCAGACAAGTTCGACAAATTTGTAGAATTGTCACCTGTCAATGTTTATGAAATAGGGCCCAGTTCAAAGGCATCGAAAAGCAGGGTCATATAATATAAGGATCAGAAATGAGCATTCAATTTCAAGAGTCGACTGACGAAAAAAAATTTGTAGATTTCATCATTTCCATCGATGGACGCCATCTGCAACTTCTGCTATAATCTGTGGAATACATTTGTATGTACAATATTTACACAGTTAGGTATTAATAAACGTGGTCTCTAATAAACTAAACGGCTACATGAAATTTGTCCCAAAATTGAAAATGAAAATGAAAAATCACCCCAAAATTGGGGCTATTTTTCATAATGTAATAATACCCCAATTTCAAATATGAAATAAATCCCCAAATCTGACAGTAAACCCAAGCAGGGGAGTTGCAGGGGGCAGTATGCCCCCCCCCATTACGTTTTCGTTTTTCGTTTGGGGTCTTATTTCATTTCTTCTTTTGGGGTATTATTTCATAATGTAATGTAATGTAAATTTTTGGGGTGATTTTTCATTTTCAGTTTGGGACCCTTTTTCATTGGTGCCAAATTTCATGTAGCCAAACTAAACTATGGCTTAAAACTTTAAGTTGCTTTCAATGCATGCTTGATTGTGAACATTAGCATAAATGTGAGTAAGTATTAAATTTTAATCCCACTACACCTTCCGCTTCAAGTTCTAAAGACGATGGTCTGTTGGTGTTGCTTGCATCAGCAAAAGAAAAAAATTCGTGTTCGGTGGTAAATCGAATAATTAGGATTTGTCAGAATCTGTCATGGAACAAGATAAAATTAATAATTTTGCAAAAGCAAAATAAAAGGGTAGAAAAATAGAAACAACTAAGAATATTTGCTGCCATTTTAGACAATATATGGACCACGATTGAAATGGAGATTGTTGAAGTTATTTTTTTCTAAAGCTGCAAGGATTAAGAAAATCAACAATTCATATTGTGTTGAGCAAAATATTTTATTTTTCCCTACTTTATTTTCTAAAACTAGCTAGCTGACCTGGCAAACTAATTTTATTTCAGTCCCATCAACGTAGCCGATGCAGTGTTGCAAATTATCAAATATTTCCGAAGATAGATTTTTTCACTCTGAAGCGTCTGGCCAATATATAAATTTCTTTCTTAGCTTCTCCAAGAACTCTTTCAGTCATAATCTGCCATAAAAATAAAAAAGGTTTGAAAGCGATTGCATACCAACGAAACAGCTTGAATTAAGTACGTGCATTTTTCCACCGCCACCAATAACAAACAAGTTTCCAATTTTAGCAACTGTGGAGGGAGCTGGAACCCAGTCGGAATAAGACGATTATCAATTGTATTTTCACAGAAAATTGCATTTAAGATCTAGGGCCATTGAAAACATCATCATCGCCTTAAGTTTTGTTGAGTTGAGTTTTCAGGCTTATAAAGCAAACCCAGCCGAAGAATACCGAAAAACAGTTTCGACGAGTCCGAAATGACTTCAACTCCGTGATACGACGTGCAAAATTTTCTCATGACCAATACTTACGGCAAAAAATACTTTAATGTCCCAGTGGTAGTAAACCGTTTTGGTCTTCCGTGAAAAACATTAAGAACTCCACCACGTCGTCAATTCCTATACTCGTTTACAATGACACTCCAGCTGTCAACTCTTTGGACAAAGCAAATTTGTTGGCTGCGCAATTCGCCGCAAGCTCCAACATTCCAGATTGCACCATATATCAACCTGTGCTCGAGAACGTCGAATACTTCATGGGACAAATACATTTTTGCACTCGCACAGTAGCAAGTCCCCCCATAATTCTGAAGAGGTGTTATTCAACGTTGGCAAAACCACTGCTTAAGCTTTTCCACTTGTCCTACTCTTCTGGACTCTTTCCGAGTAGATGGCAAATAGCATTTAGAAGGCGATTCTTCTTCACCCACCAACTACCGACCCATTGCACTTACGTCCATTCTTTCCAAGCTCATGGAAACGCTGATAAATCATCAGCTTATGAAATATCTCGGAATCTCGGATCATGAAAACTTCTCAATGACCGACAATACGGTTTTCGTGGCAGCAGGTCCACTGGTGATTTGATGACTTATCTCACCGAAAAGTTGAACCAATCTCTCCACCACTCTGGTGAAACGAAGATTGTTGCGCTTGATATTTCGAAAGCATTTGACAGAGTTTGGCACCAAGCTCTTTTGTCAAAAATGCGTGCTTATGGGATCGATGCGTCTCTTCTTCAATTGATTAGAAACTACCTTTCTGGCAGTTCAATTCAAGTTGTGTTGGACGGTTTCCGTTGAGCACTAGTGAATTATAAATAAAAAAAATCATCGCCTTAATTAGATCAAGGTCAAGGATAGCATCAAAATTTGTCCAATTGACACGAAGAATTTGCTTAAACCTGTCCTCAACCAAATAAGGCAAAACATCTTTTAAAAAGTTTTGGGATTTTGGAACCGAATGATGGACAAATGGAGCTCCATATCGAGAGCACTCAGCTACCATCATTGTGAGATTCAAATCTTCCAAAATTACGTCCTCTTTCTCCTTACATTTATCAACATCGATATAGGGGTTTTAAATTAACGAATTTTACTTATTTATCTAGTTCTATGGGGCGTTCATGATACGTGTGTCATAAACTTACCATTTTACGCAAATGGTAAACTTACGACGTTGCATGAATACCCTTATAATTTATTGTAAAGCGAACGTAAGGACAATATTTTTTGTTTCTCCATTTTCGTGGGTTAAAGTGTTGGTTGGGTTGACGGGTTGGTAGAGTAGGGTGAACCCTACTGTACCACACTTAGGTCCTCATGGACCCATTGTGATGCCCTTTCGTGGGGGATTAACCATTGGTGTTAGGTTGGTTAGCTACGTGTCCTTCCTTCTTGTATTTACTCGACGCCGTCCAGCCATCCTGATGTCCTCAAGAACCTGTAAAGATCGGAAAGTGAGATATCAGAAAGTTCTTGTAAGTCATGGAAGTAGTAACTTCCAAGTGTTCTGTTCCTCAAGTGACAGAGACTCGGGCAGTGACAGAGGAAGTGAGGTGTGTCCTCATGGACCTCTTCGTCTCCGCAGCCTTTACATATATCGTCATCTTTGAGATTTAGTTTCATTGTATGATTTCTTAGGAAGTTATGCCCCGTTAGGGCCCCTACCAGCTTAGACAGCGATGACCTGTCAAACTGTAGAAGTTTGGTGGTTCGGCCACTGGCATACTCTGGCCAAAGCTTCCGTGATATTTCACAGGTCGTTAGTTCTTTCCACCTTTTGTTGGTTTTCATACGAATCTTGTTCTCGACTCGTTCTCTCAGGTTGCAGAGTGGGGGCTTGATGGACTGTAGTGCTCTATCATGGTCCATTGTAGATCCCTCTCTCGCCAATTCGTCAGCCTTCTCGTTGCCGGCTTTGTCACTGTGTCCAGGGACCCAGCAGAGATTCGTAGTGTGCTGCGAGCAGAGAGCCTTGAGCTCTTCGCGGCAGCGGTGAACTAGCTTAGATTTAATTTCAATAGCAGAGATTGCTTTTATAGCCGCCTGGCTGTCAATGAAAATGGTAATATCATTACGCGGTATTGCCAACAATGACACCTGTCGGGCCGCTTCCGCGATTGCCAGAACTTCTGCCTGGAAGACACTGCTGCTATCAGGGAGCCTGATTGAGCATTGTATAGTTCCTCTGAGAATATACCGGCACCGGTTCCACAGTCCATCTTTGACCCATCCATGTAGATGGATATCGATTTCCTCTTAGTGGGTTCATTTGTGGTCCATTCATCCCTACTCGGAAACGAGCAAGAGAATGGTCTATCAAAGTTTAGATGGGGAGACATATAGTCTGAAGTGACAGCGTTCCCAATATATTTTCCCAGGATCTGTGCATGGCCAAAATTGCCTGGGTTCCAAGTTTTAGTTTGGCTAATCCTTAGGGCACTTTTGGTAGCAGATTCCTCCATGTATAGGTCTAGAGGAGTTAGATTAAGAATTGCCTCCAGTCCAGCTGTAGGTGTGGTACTCATTGCACTGGTTGTCCCTATACATGCTAGTCTTTGTATTTTTGTCATTGATCTGAGATTGGTCACCTTGCCTGCGGCTTGCCACCAGACTATACTGCCATATGCGAGTATTGGCCGCACGATTGCCGTGTACATCCACAGGATTATTTTGGGGTTTGGTCCCCATCTCCTGCCAAAGATGCGGCTGCATGCGTAGAAAGCGTTAGCTGCTTTCTTCACTCTTTCATTGACATTCGGTTTCCAACTAAGTTTCCTATCGAGGATAATCCCTAGATATTTCGCCCTATCTGTCACCTTTAGGGTTAAAGTGTTACTTCAATTGATCCGCAAAATGTGTTTATTAAGTTTTTTATTAAATAAACTATGGAAAGGTTAATAAATTGTTATCAATGGACTACTACTGTACTTACTTACTTACTTAGATGGCGCTACAGTCCGGGGTGGACCTGGGCCTCAACCAACACGCCTCTCTAGTTAGCACGATCTTTGGCTAACCGCCTCCAGTTGCGCACTCCAAGTTGGTTGAGGTCCCCTTCCACTGTCCCTCCGGGTTGGAATCGAAGACTCTTCGGGCCGGAGCGTTGGTGTCCATTCGCTCTACATGTAATACCCACCTTAGTCGACTGATACGTACTTTTTTGACCAGGTCGATGTCGCTGTACAGCTCGTAGAGTTCGCTGTTAAATCTCCTCCTCCAAAGCCCGTCAACGTAAATGGGACCGAAAATCACTCGAAGAATTTTGCGTTCGAAGCGACCAAGGAGATCTTCATCCGCCTTTGATAACGTCCATGATTCTGCGCCATAAAGCAGGACTGGGATGATGAGGGTCTTATATAGAGTCTCCTTAGTGTTTTTCGACAAGGCCAACTACCACCCAAAAACCAATCCACCCAAAAACCAATCGCTATTATATTTACAGCTTTAATTAAATTCGATCTCTCATATCCGCTCTCTGTTGTAAAAACTCCACTTCGGACTTCAGGTTCAGATACTCACATCTGCCTTTAAAAGTCTTAAGTAAATATTAAATAACTTGCAAATGCCAAGAAATCATTTGAATATTTATACGGTTCTGCCTTAGCTTCATTTTCTTTAGAACAAATCAAAAGAGTCATGCACAATGGATGTGTAGTGAAAATCCTTATTCAATTTGAATTTGTACCAGTACCTACGAGTATACGTGTTTATCTTTATGTGCGCATATCCTGGTCGGGATATCCCCTTAGAGAAAATCATCAGTTTCCTTGACTCGTGTTGAGTGGGTTGATAGAAAGAGAGAGGGAGAGGGAGATGGAGAGAAATCATTTCTATCTGAACAATTCGATTACTGCAGAAAATGCACATTTTATCCTTGAATTGTATTCGCAAACAATAAGGAATTTTCCTGCATCATCCCTTTTTTTCGCTAGACTTCATTTGAAGAAGATGCCATATTATTCTAAGCTGACTGACTGGCACTGGGATTGCCTAGCAAAAACTACTCCTTATTATTTCCGCAAGCTTAAAGGAATTTGCATTCAATCCTGTGAGTTTATTCAAATTTAAAGTTTGGCGTTGCATTAAAACGAAGTTGTTTACTTAAGGTCGGTGATGGGAGAGCAATGCACGGCGCGGCGGCGGCCGGTGCGCGGAGTAGTAATATTCCTTCGGTTTCCGTTCCTTTGCATTTTGCTGACTCTTTTTTCTTTTGCTTATCGTTAGATCCCTATTCGTTAGGAGAAGTCGTGGTGTATTTAACGTACATAATTGATTGGGAAATGTAAGTGGCATGCAGATGCAATCGGATTTCGTTCATCATTACTATTTTATTCCTCAAAAGAAGTTGGCATAGCAGACGGCGGATATTCATTTTAAGAGCTAACTGTCGTCGTAGGTATTTCTTATTAAATTTGTGTCTATCATCTTATTAAATAGCGGTGTGCTTCGTTTCTCAGAATATGTCTGTGTCTGTTCCATTTTATTGAAAATATCTTCGTTAATCATATTGTTTTCTGTGTTTTGTTTAGTCTAGATAGCACACGGCAAACCTTCAAGCATGGATGTCAGGGAAGTGTAGCAAGATTTGATAAAACACAACACACCTTCATCAAAAATTTGAATAAAATGAAAGAAAAAGTTTTGAGTTGAATATACATATATTGCAACGTTACAAATAGAATTTATCTGTACATAGATATCTATAGCTATGACTACGAATGCTTCGATATTTATTTGTTTGACGGTATACTCCAGGTGATATGGTGGGTGCCTAGACCATTTGTTCCTTTTGATATGACATTGATTAGATACCTTACCTATACCCAACAAGGATATTAGGCCAGCTGGCAGAGCACATATACAGTATAATCTCGATAATTCGTACCCCGTTAATTCGTAAACCCCGCTTATTCGAAATAAACTGCTGGTCCCTTGGAAAAATCCCGGTTATTCGTAAAAAACCAGTGCATTTCGGTCCCCTCGGTAATTCGCAATAATTTCCGTATGACTTTGCCATTAAACGTCTTATAATTCGTAAGTCTGTGTTTACAACCCCGTTTATTCGAAAAGAAACCTCCTTCCTCTCTTCAATACTCTGAAATACGTTTGTTAGGTACATGTTTATGTTTATTTGGAAAGACAGAATAAGAATTTGGTTCTTGGAAAAGCAAGATAGAGCGAGATGGAAAACTCTCACACTTGAGAAATGGGACCACTACTACAATTGGGTGCTGTTTCTGTTGAAATGTTAGTCATTTTCACACATGTATTCACTAACTGACTGTTAAAACTTATTATCCCGGTAAATCGAATTTTTATTTTTTAAGTCTTCAATAATTCGTAATCCCGCTATTTCGAAAACCTCTATAATTCGTAATAAACTCTAGGTCCCTTGGCATTACGATTTATCGGGATTGTACTGTAGTAGGATTGTGATTGTCCTGTGATTGATTAGATATTGATGAAAAAGCGTACACGGGGAGTAGTTACTTAGTCGCATGGCCCCGGTCATGCGTGACACAATTAACGTGACGTGAATGTCACGATCAAATGACGTAACTGAATGACTGAGTGATCACCTTGTCAGTATCTACCGTTGGGACTGAAAGCTAATCTTTTTTGAAGCAAGTCACAGATTGACACTCGTGACACTGTAGTAATTTAAGGAAGTCCAGCTATATGGGGTACACCCGCAGAGTTCAAGCGAAATGACACTATTGAATTTTATGACATTTTAGAATTTGGGCGTTATGGTTTTGGGCGATAAGACCAAACGCCGACTAAAGGTACCAGCGCCCAACTTTTGAGTAATTGTGCTGCACGTCATCAGCAGAATCTATATAAAGTACGATCGTATCAATCGTGTCATGATTTCATGCTGTGTAATCGCCTATAATGCGCCAGCCCAAGGAGCATTTAGTGACTTCATGTGTCATGCGCGACGTCGTTAAGTCGGTTTTGTTACCAGAAAAGATTCCGAACAAGTAACATTTTAGACATATGCTTGGTAACATTTCCCAATTACGAATATTCTTATTTAGGAATTTTATATCGACGCATATACGTTATTGTGACAAAATTGTTTCTTCCATGGAACATTTTGTCCGCAGTGTATAAAATGTGTGGAGATGTGTGTTCATGTACCCAATTCCTATATAGTAGCAGTGTACCAGTTTTTGTTAATTTTTTGTTACACACAGCGACGAAACTATGCCCAAGAATTCTTATGTCATATAAATCCGGGCAACATACATAATTCACACATCAGTGATATTTTGTTATGGATTGAACTAATTTATACATAAGAATATGTCCTATAAAGTTAAGTTGGATTATAATACATCCTTTTATTGAAAAGTGAAAAAAGAACTGGATGTACAGAAACTTAATATCGATAAATTGAACACTTCTTGACGTTTTGCTTTTTTTGCACGCAAATAAGAACAAATGCCTAAATAGGAACTTCTTTTCAACACAAATTTAACGTGTTTGACAATTGCAAAGTTTTTAGCACACATAATAGCCACAATTCCAAAAAAGAAACATTAAGCATGCAAATAAGAACAGATTCCTAAATAGAAACTTCTTGTCAACGCAAATTAAACGCGATTCCCCATAGCCACAATTCTCAATAAGAAACATTAACTACGCAAATAAGACCAAATTCCTAATAGGTATCCATTTTGTATTTGTAAAAAAATTGCAAATGGAAAATACAAAATTTTAAATTTACAATTTTGGTGGATATTGTGTAATTAAATAGAGTAACATGTTACTATTATGTTATATAGTCTTTCGTGAAAAATATTAAGAACTCCACCGCATCGTCAATTCCTACGCTCGTTTGCAATGACGCTCCAGCTGTCAGCTCTTTGGACAAGGCAAATCTGCTGGCGGCGCAATTCGCCGCAAGCTCCAACATCCCAGATTGCATCATGGGACAAATACATTTTCGCACTCGCACAGTAGCAAGAGTGTTAAAAGATCTTAACATTCACAAATCCGCTGGTCCAGATGGTATATCCCCCATAATTCTGAAGAGGTGTTCTTCAACGCTGGCAAAACCACTGCGTAAGCTTTTCCACTTGTCCTACTCTTCTGGACTCTTTCCGAGTAAATGGAAAATTGCATTTGTTCAGCCCGTCCCTAAAAAAGGCGATTCTTCTTCACCCACCAATTACCGACCTATTGCACTTACGTCCATTCTTTCCAAGGACATGGAAACGCTGATAAATCGTCAGCTTATGAAATATCTTGAATCACGAAAACTTCTCAATGACCGACAATACGGTTTTCGTGGCAGCAGGTCCACTGGTGATTTGATGACATATCTCACCGAAAAGTGGAACCAATCTCTCCACCACTCTGGTGAAACGAAGATTGTTGCGCTTGATATTTCGAAAGCATTTGACAGAGTTTGGCACCAAGCTCTTTTGTCGAAAATGCGTGCCTATGGGATCGACGCGTCTCTTCTTCAATGGATTAGAAACTACCTTTCTGGCCGTTCAATTCAAGTTGTGTTGGACGGTTTCAAGTCTGCAATTCACCACATAAATGCTGGTGTTCCCCAAGGCTCTGTTTTGTCTCCGACACTCTTCCTGATATTCATCAACGATCTCTTGTCTATTACTTCTAATCCAATACACTCTTTCGCAGATGATAGCACCCTCAGTTTTTCATATTCGTTTCTCGACTCACGTCCCTGCTCTTCGGCCGTGGAACTGGAACGGCAACGTATGCTAAACACATTAAATTCCGATCTTGACAGCATTATAAAATGGGGTACAACCAATAGAGTGGAATTTAATGCTTCCAAAACACAATGCTGCCTTCTATCATTAAAGCGAAACCTGAACCCTCGCCCATTATCCATGAATGGGACTTGCATCGACGAAACCGAACGACTTTCCATACTCGGTATGTGTGTCAACGACAAACTACGATGGAATGACCACATATATGAAGTCGCCAAAAACGCTGCGAAATGTCTAGGTTTCCTCAATCGATGTAAGAAGTACTTTACACCCTCTGACTTAGCTTCAATATACAAGGCCTTTATTCGGCCTAAACTTGAGTACAACGCTCATATCTGGTCAGGTGCACCTAAAACTTCATTAGATTAGAATTACTAGATAGAATTCAGAAGCGTGCGATAAAACTTATAGGTGATAGAAATATAGCGGAGTCTATTGACCCGCTCGAACATCGCAGAAATGTTTCTTGCCTTTGCTTATTTTATCGTTATTTTCACCACCAATGCTCTGATGAAATAGCTAACTGCATTCCGCCCCTTCAACAATTCTCTCGCAACACCCGTCACACATCGAATGCGCATCAGTTCACCCTTAAGCCTACCTTCGGACGTACTGTTAAATATAGAGATTCTTTTGTGAGTCGAACAACACGCATGTGGAATGCATTGCCTCACACGGTTTTCCCCTCTCATTACAACCCACAATTGTTTAAAACCAATGTGCACCAGTACCTCTTCTCTATCCTCCCTATTAACCCTTCCACTCGTGCTGTGCATTAGCATTATAAGGGAACAAAAACCCCTTGAGCACCAGTGAATTATAAAAAAAAAAAAAAAATATTGATATCAATGGGTGAAGGACTTACGATCGGGGTATTGTCACCAAATTAGCACCTGGCCAAGGTTCACCTACCTACAAACTTGACAACGTCAAGATCGAGCTCATCGACTTCAAACATCTTCTCCAATCAACACCTGCAGAACTTCCATTTCCCTTGTCAGTCACTCAAGTTTGTTATCTTCCAGGCAGGATCGCAACGGTCGATCATGTCTATCTGCAGTTTCTTTGGTTGACTTCCTCTCCAGACCTCATCCTGTTAGCGGTCTACTTGCTATACCGGAAGCAGATTGTGATGGAATGGATTCGGCTTTGTCTTTGTCTTGCCTTTTCTTTTCAATCGGTAGCTTTTGCATTTCCATCCTCTTCCAACATTCGAGCCTCGACTACTAAGTACCTTTTCAAAAAGAACCCATCTACATGCAGCATCCAGCTAGCTAGACACACAATATGGACAAATTAGATCATCACATTATTGTTTAAACTCGAATAAATCAGCATGAAATGAGATTTAAACTGTCACACATAGATCTTCATTAAACGAACATTTTTTTCCCTCCCAGACAAAGCCTCGTAACAAGCTTGAATACAGTGCACGAAACAAAATAGGCAAATGGGATATATCGCCCAAAGTCATAAAGAAGATTATATGTAAAACTGCAACACAGAGCAATTTCTCAGTTGAGGAAACCGAACTGAAATTGCATTTTATTTCGGGCGAAAAAAAAATACTAAATCGGCTTAACGGTAATCCTCTCAGTTACATTCTGGCAAAAAAAAAAAAACACACGTTGGTACTTGAAATTCCCAAAAATGGAAAGAAACAAATGCAATCTAATTTAAACACATATTCTGGCACATTTGATATGCGCGCATAGCCACGCTTCCACACAGCAGTAATATTGTTATATTCTGGATTTTCCTCAAGGAATTCTCGGAAGGCAAACATCCTGGATGTGCTAGCAACATCTCATATCTCCATTAAAATAAAATTGAATTTGAAATTGCGACGTAGAAAAAAACTTTCCCAACAGATTGAGATCCTCATCAAATCCGAAAAAGCGATTTCTCCTTTCATGAACTGTGTACTTTTTTTTTACATATGTGAAGTAGGAACTCTAATCTAAAGAATTTCACCAATATATAAATGTTGCTGCCTTCTTAAAAATTTAATACACGAATGGAGCATTCCGACAAAGTTTATTAGACATTATGGAGAGCGCATACCTATAACCCAGAGGACATACCCTGCGTTTGGGGGTGTAACTTCCTTTAGGAATATTACTGGCATAGAATCACTAGGGGCATAAACATAAATGTGCGGAATAACTTTCATTTGATGGTGTACACTTGTGTGGTGGTCATGTCACCTGGGTTGTGTAAATTTTGGACAGGTCATGGCCGCAAGTCAAACTTCTACCACACATTACTATGTAAAAAGTCGAGGCCACCACCACACACCAGTGTGTGTGTGTGTGTGCTGGGAAAGTGTGTAAATTTGCAGGGGGCATCAATGTGCAGAAATATTTACTGTATAGGTGTATACGGTGTTGTTGTTATCATGTCATGAAATGTTCACTTGGTGGAAACATAATTTTGGTTAACGGTAGACCATAGATGTTTTTGCCTACAGCCGTTGCCTGCCAATTGCAGAAGACAAGGCCTTTAACAAAATAATTAGTGAATTTTGCAGGCAGGCGAATGTAATCGCACATCTTGTTTAGGGTGTTCAAGGGAACATGCTGAAGGCAACATTTGCTATTTTATCAATGCAAACAGATGTAGCTGAAGGTGTGTATTATAGATACAACTACTGTCTGCTGTTTGATTTTTAATAATTTATTTTGACTATAGGTTGTTAAACGACTTGATTTCCCATTTTGCCCAATAGACGGCTGACAGAGGAATACTTTGCTTTCTTAATTGAATAAGGTAGTGGAGTAGTACACCCGTACCTACACTCTAAAAAAAAATCGTGTAATTTTACTACCATTAAGCGAGGAAACTACTTGCCTACCATAATTGCAGTATTTTTACGCACGTATCAATTTAAATATTTAATGTGTAAATCTTAAATCTTTGTTGTGTAAATTCAAACATAGATTTTAAATATATACACTTAAGATGTTCAATTTAAATGTACATCTACATAATTAATGTTTAAAATCCAACAGAATTTTAAAAAGAAATGCTTATAAATCAACATAAAATGTGTAAATTCAAACCTTTTATGTTTAAATTTATAGCAAAATTCAACACACAATGTGTAAACTCCAACAAAATTGTGTATGAAGAAGCTTAAAATTAGACTTTTTTTTATGTAATTTTGCTTAAATTCAATATTTAATGTGTACAATTAAACAAAAATGTGGGCGCAGTAGCGCAGTGTTGTTAGGACTCTCTCTTCATTTTTCCCACGAAACGTGGTCATTTTTCCCTTTTTTCCCATTTCACCGAACTCAAATTCCCACAAAATTCCCACGATGCATTAAAATGAAAAAAAAATGTTTAATTCATTTTTATTATATATATTGAAAGAAAATCACAATGGCTGTATTCCATTGACCGCTAGAGCTAGGTCTAGCTTCTCACAACCATTATTTGTGTGACTCCGAACGGCTGAATTGAGAAGCTTTTATTTATACTCTCGGATGTTTGTCAGACGTTCGCGAGAGGTGGTGCAGTGGAAAAAACCTTAAACGTAATTTGTGTTTTTCCGGGGATCGAACTTTGGACCTCTCGCACATTAACCGCTGGGTCACTGCGCCCACAAAATTAACTGGTAAATTGAAAGAAAAATAACGAACTGCCAAAACAAATCTATCAAGTCTAAATAAATTTAATAAAAATCAAGGAATAGTGGAAGTGTAGAAGTTACACTAAATACATTTTTGATGCTCATGAAGATAAAGTAATAAAAATTCAAACTGGTTCCATTCCAACTTCAGCTGGCGCTGCGCTTCTCCAACAGATT
This sequence comes from Cheilosia scutellata, assembly GCA_955612985.1. Taxonomy (NCBI): domain Eukaryota; kingdom Metazoa; phylum Arthropoda; class Insecta; order Diptera; family Syrphidae; genus Cheilosia; species Cheilosia scutellata. Next base: position 79,001,771 of record OY015313.1, on the reverse strand, counting down.
GTTTTTGTACTAGAATTTGTTTTTAAGAGGCTATTTACATAAGCTCTTTTTATTTGTGCTGATAATTGTGAATTTTTGAATTAGTTTTGATGAAATTTCACAAAAATTTGGTTTTACAATTTTTTTTGTCAGGTACCTGTAATTCCCACGATTGTGGTGCTTTTTACCTTTATCCCACGGAAGGCTTTTCGGACCCACAAAAAGGGTTAAATCCCACGATATAACAACACTGCAGTAGCGCAGTGGTTAGTGCGCCTGGACTGGCGCAACAGGCAGTAGACACCCAAGGCCTAGCTTCTCACAACCATTCGTTTTGTGTGAGTTTCTATTTTTGGGACGAATGGAAGGGACCTACAATTTTATGCCGAGTCCGAACGGCTGAATTGAGAAACTTTTTCAGGACAGTTATACTCTCGGATGTTTGTCAGACGTTCGCGAGAGGTGGCGCAGTAGAAAAAAACCTTAAGATGTAATTTGTGTTTTTCCGGGGATCGAACCTGGGATCCCTCGCACAGTAGTCCAGCACACTAACCACTGCGCTACTGCGCCCACACATTAAGCCAAACATAATATATCGGGAAGGCATGATGCCCATTGCCTACATACGCATACCTAAGAATTTCGGAGGCTATAACTAGTCAACCATCTATCTCGCTCTTAACATGCGAATTATCAACTCTATGACACAAAAGAACAAGCTAAGACAACAGACAGACAGACAAAGAGAAAACACCGGATTATGCAAACTAGTATCTAACTGACTTTTGCAATATTCGGGATCCGACGGCATTAATGACATCTGCAAGACAAAATGCCTGGACATTCTTAACTGAGACGAAAATAAATTCATAAACTGAATCCACATACCTTCGGTTCCGAATACAAACTGCATCCTCGACTTTGATTTAGGTTGTGCCTACTAGCCCAAGAAGATAATGGTGTGGGGAAAGACAAAATAAAAGAGGATGAAGAGCTAGACATTAAAAGGCTTCAGATCGTTCTTCCAATTACTACGAAGTTTTTGTGCTGCCTACACCGATCGCCAAACGATAAAGATTGAGCCAGAATAGTTTACCATTTATTCGAAGTTATTATTCTCAGCTGAATGAACCAAAGGACTATTTAAAAAAGCCGGCCAATTGCGAGTATCACTCGCGCACCGAAGGTTCCGTACTTGGCCAGAGATGATGTCTTGAAAACGTTAGTGTGTCGGTTGTTCTTTGATTTGATAGACCTAGGTACAAAATTAAACAGTTTTTTGTTTGAAAGAAAACATTTTTTTTTTCACCAAATTATGTACCTACTCCAAAACCAGTCAATTTATCGCTATCATTTGTAGTTTAGCTATAGAGGTTATACCTGATGTTGTGTGCAAATTTCAGCCTTCTACTTCAATTAGCTCTTGAGATAGACCTAGGTACAAAATTGTGCTTTAGGCAATAACGCCCAAGGAAATAACGCCATACGTATTAAACTGCAAATTATTCTTGGGCTTTATTTCCATCTTGTTGTTTGTTTTTGGGCGCTATGCATTTTTTTGTGCGTAATTTCCAAATCTATTTGGGCGCTATTTCCTTGGGCGTTATTGCCTAACGCCACAATAAGGCTCCGTTTTGTCCCTATGGGAATGGAACCTTACAAATGTATTGCATGTCCTATAATGGTTCGCTCACCTTCTGGTCTAATGAAAAGGCAATAACCACTTGAGTTGCTCTTATTCCTTCTCACCTCTAGTGAAGGAGGACTAATAAATCTCTGCATCAACACCTTGAAGAAAAGGCCGATATGTTACTGTAGAAGAACGAACTTATTTGAAGGCAAAAGAAAGGTTCACATGATGTATATAGCGTCTATACAGCTTGAGATATCAAAAATTAAATAAATACCTGCATTTGACATTTATTTCTTTGTTATTATTGTCAAACTTTTCTTTTGAGACTTTAAAGTTGTCCTTCATAATTGAAAAAAAAAAAAGTTTTAGCACTTGACAGGTAAAGAGAGGAACATTTTACAGCAGCACCGCTTGTGACCTTGTGAGTTGTGTTACGCAGAAAAATGCGTATACGGGACATACAGGTAGAAACGTGTCCCAAGCACACACACACTACCTACATAAATGAATTAACAATAAACAAATTGGAACGGGACTGTCGCGTCGGGACCCTGGTAAACCGTCAAGTTGATCTGATTTTCTATGGAAACAGTTCAAGATTAATTTCAAAGTAACTTTTGATATTTTTAAAACATCCTTATAAAGAATTCGCTGTCGATATCAATGTATAGGTACATACATTACATACCCATCTTGACATGTGATTTCAAAATTAACTGAGAAGTGGGAGTGTGAATTGTGATCACAGATCTGCAAGCAAGGTGTTCTGGCAGACTATCCGCCGTATTAGAGGAAGGAAGTGGAATATTATTGAGGCAGTCAAATCCAAAGATGGTATACACTTCTTTATAATGAGGAGGACATCTTGCGCAGTTGGAGCGAACACTTTTCTGAATTGCTCAATCCAATCCAGGGCAGGGATGACAGATCCATCGCCTTAAGCAGGGGGAAAATATGTAGTCCCACGGTAGAGGAAGTCACTTTTGCGATCAAATCGCTAAAATCTGTGAAATTTCTGCCGGAGTGGATTAAATTCGGCTAGAAATGCTCAAGGCCTTAGGTGAAGATGGAGTTAAATGGTGTTATTAAAGCGGCCTGGGAATGCGGCGAAACACCCAGCGGTTGGCAGATTGGGGTGATTGTGTCCCTTTTCAATAAAGGGGATAAAATTGGGTACTCCAATTACATATATCACTTTTAAGTTTCCTCGGAAAAGTCTTCGCCAAGGTAACTACTGAATGCTACTTGAGAAGGCTTGGGAGTATGCTAAACCTGTTTACGCAGGCTTCGTAGATTTGGTGAAAGCATACGACCGAGTCCCTCAAGGTTAACTCTTGCTGGAGTGTATTACAGGAGTATGGAATTGACGGTTCTCTCTTGAGAGCCATTCAATTTCAAACTCTACACAACGGGTAAACGGCGTTAAAACAATACCTTTTACCGTGGGTGGTGGACTTCACCAGGAGTGCGTTTTGTCTCCTCTCCTTTGTATTACTTATATGGACTGGATCTTACAGCACAGTATTGGCGAAGAACATTTCAAATTGGGAGATCTGAGGATAAGTCATTTGCTCTTCTCTGATTACTCTCTCATCCTCTCTGGTCATCCTCTCAGACTGAACTTCAACGCGCCCTCGATCGGTTTGTAGCCGTTTGTGTTGAAGCTGAGATGTAGGTTAACGTGAACAAATCTGAAGTGATGGTCGTCTTCAGAACGCCTGTTCAATTTACTCTGCATGTTAGTGGAGTCCCATTGAAACAGGTGGAGAAGTTTAAGTACCTCGGGGTCTTATTCACGAGTGATGGATGGAGCAATGTTTTCCTGTAGATACAATTATGAGACAACTCAGCCATTCTGTTATTAGGAGGACTGAACTTGGTGTGCAAGCTAAGTTGTCAGTCTTTAATTCGGTGTTTGTTCCAACTCATACCTATAATCATGTAGTTTGGGTAATGACCGAAAGAAAGCTTCCGAAATGAGATTTCTCCGTCGTATTGCCGGTGTGACTGTAGAGATAGCATAAGAAATACCAGTAGGTATAGGTGAACTCAATGTCAAGCAGCTACTACTCTGGATAGAGCGGTCCATGCTTCAGTGGTTTGGTTATGTTAAAGGTTAAACGCATGACCCCAATCAGTTTAAAAGACGCCAGTTTGACGCATTCGTTATTGTTTGCATCATCAAAGAAAAAAAATTGTTAGTTTCAATTAATTATTTCTTTAATATTTTGGAACATTTTATTTAACTTTTAACATGTATAATTCAGTTGCAGGTGTGTTCTCTTATATTCAATAAATTTCATGTTAAAATGTTGTGTTTTAATATTTTTTGTGATTTAATTAAAAATTGTCCATATTAAAATGCAATTTTGTTGTTTCTTCTTTAATCATTTTTTTTGTTGTATTCCGTTGTGTTGTTTATGTAGAACGATAAAGTTAATCATAAAGATTTAGTTAGAAAAAAAATTAGGTACAGGTTTAGTTGTTATTGGTGTTAATAAATGTGATGTTTTATGTACTTTTAAGCTTTTTCTTAAGAAACGCAGATTTTGTTATATTTGAAGGATCATCCTGCTTAGAACTATTCTTACCAAAAAAAAAATATGATGTGATAAAAACATGTTCTGAAGTTGGATTTAAAGCTAAATTGGATTACTTAGAGAAGTATTTGCTAGATAAGGCTTGTTGTGAGGAAGGTCAACTTGAAGAATTTAAATCTAAAATATGCCGTTTAAGGTTTGAATTTGAAAATTATGAAATAATGTACTTTGATTTATTGATTGGCAATTTTATAGATTTGATTTTAAGAGCAGATGGCTAGGTGTCTAATAGAGTTGAAAAGGATTTTTTAAGAAAAAATGAAACTTGGTTAAACGGAATCTTTGAAATTCCAAATAAATGCAGTCCTGATCGGCCCTCTAAATCGTTCGATGATCTTAGTGCTCGTAGTAAATGCAGACGGACTGAAGAAATCCGTGAATCTCATCAAATAGAAGAACTTACTTTTGGAACACAAATAAAATTGCGGGAATCTGGTAATGCAGTATCTGAAAAGTCCTTAATACATTCATGCTCATTCTCCAGGAAAAGCCAAACTTTGTAAGAAAGCATTGAAGAATATTCCTAAACGCGAAAAAATGTCAACACTTAAAGCGCTTTAAATTTTTTTGAAGCAGGTTTATCCCGAAAGTAATATGAAATTGTAACAACGAGTGATAAAAAACTGTTTCCGAATTATAGTACACTTAAAAAAGCAAAAAGTGGTTGCTATCCTGATCCAGAGTCTTTCACAGTTACGGAAACTCTGGCTGAGGTAAACTTGCAGAGCTTGCTAGACCATACCATTAAGCGCTTAGGTACTAATGTTTTTGGATATTCGACAAACTTTAACTAAGGACGAAATTAAATCTTTAGAGATTATTTCGAAATGGGGTTGCGATGGATCGCAACAAACCCAATATAAACAAGAGTTCGAAAACCATTCCGATTCAGATGCAAATATATTTCAAAGTTCTCTTGTGCCTTTGCGATTGTTCTGCACTTTATAAATAAGAATAATTTTTACTAAAGAAACTACGGATATTACACAAAGTGAAATAAATTATATAGAATCGCAGATCGATTCCCTAACGAAAAGAAAACTGGATGGTTTTGAGCCCATCGAAGTTAAACATGCGTTGGCATTTACTATGATTGATGGCAATGTCTGTAACGCTGCAAAAGATACAAAGTCAACTATGAAGTGTTATATATGTGGAGCAACATCCAAGGAGTTTAATGATTTGTCAAAATCAAGAGATATTCAAACAAATACATTAAGATTCGGTTTATCAATTCTACATGCACGAATTCGTCTTTTTGAAACCATTCTGCATCTTGCTTATAAGCTTCCTTCAAAGGAATGGCAACTTCGAAAATAAGAAGATAAAGACGTTGTCAAAGAAAAAAAGCAAGAATTGCAAGAAAAATTCAAAAACGAAGTAGGTCTAATAGTGGATGTACCAAAACCTGGTTTCGGTAGCACGAATGATGGACAAGCCGTAGGTTTTTCAATGATGTACAACTTTCTGCTGAAATAACAGGTGTCGACACTCAGTTAATTTATAGGCTGAAGGTTATATTAGAAGTTTTATCCAGTGGATATAAAATCCATATTTCCAAGTTTGGTAAAAATATGCATTCGATACAGCAATACTTTATGTAGATTTGTATCCGATGACACCAACAATGCACAAAATATTAATCCATGGATCAACCGTGATTGAAAATGCAATTTTACCAATTGGACAGCTTTCCGAAGAAGCAGCAGCAGCTCGAAACAAGCATTTCAGACTCTACCGCCTTAATTACTCAAGAAAACATTCGAGGAAAAATTGTAATTTAGATATTAATTAATCGCATATTATTAACATCTGACCCCCTTATAACAAGCCTCAGGCCTCTTCCTGTTAAAAAAAACAAAATCTTTTTCGAAAGAAGCAATCGAAATACTTATATCTGAGCACCCAATTTCATCTCCATTAGATGTCTCTGAAGAAGAGGATAATAATAATTCTGAAGAAGAGAGCGAGTCTTGTTTAGAGTCATTGCCAATTTTAAGAACGATATTTCCAATTGAAAAATACGTTTTATTACTTAAAACAAAAATTAAATGCATTTTAAATGTCGTCATAACATATAGTTTCAGATAGAGGCAAAAAATAATTTTGTCTCGTTTTTTCATGCATTTCCTCCTGGGTCCTCTAGGTAGACCCAGGATAAGATGGTTGGATCAAGTTTATAATCTCTCCTCTACTCGTATGGGGATTTCCCCTGATCATCTAGAGTCGAAGGCGGAGAATCGAGAGGAATGGAGGGTCCACTTGAGCAACCTACACCCGCGACCCACTTAATGTATAAGCGGCCCTCGAAAATGAATGAATACTTTAAAATTAAAATTTTTTTTATCTTATAACAAACTTATTATAATTATAATAATAAAAATCTCATTTAAATGTGCATTAAAGGGCTTTATGAAAATTTATTTTTAATGCACTCTGTTTCTCTGTCACTATCAACTTTCCAAGTTTGCATTAGATATTTTTAAATTATTTTCCCAAAAAGTACTCAAAGGAAAAGTTCCTCCAACTAATTGGCTGTAGAGTCTCTTATTAATTAACATTTTCAGAAACAATATCTACTACCAATTATTTTCTTAATAAAGTGAAAAAAAAAAAAAATAAAATAAAACAAAAAAACTATTATTCTCTTTTATTTCGTTGGAGATCCACTACTTCCACAAATCGTATTTCAATTAAAAATTGAAATGAAAGCAACTATGTAGAATAAAATCGTAAGCCAAATGGAATCCCTGAAAAAAAAGAGAAAAAACGAAAAAAAAAACACACGGAATTAAACTATGGTTGGAGGAAATAGATGAAAACAGAAAATTTGTCTGCTAAGCCACTTCAGTTCAACTTGCATCTCTATTAACTTGTTCATGGCGGTTACGTCTGAGGTACTGGCTCCTGGGAGATTTGCCCTGATATAGTACCTACATTCTGAATATTCCATTTATATGCGAAAGTTGGTGGAATAAAGGGTTCATCCCCAGAGAAATTTCTTTTGAAGTGCACTCTGCATTCTTCCTTACCCAATCGTCGTTGGACGAGACGAAGGAGCAAGTTCATATTTATACTGATAGAATTGAGGCCAATTAGAGCTGTTTCCAAGTTCAGGCAGAGCCAAGAAGGCTCATTCATTTGCGGAACATTTACATTTTGAATATTTGTTGACTTTGCTCTGTATTCTTCTGATTCCACAATCGTTTTACATAAATATACTCGTATACATATTATGTTGGAGAGCGGAGTTGCATAAAATGCAAAGTCAAAAACATTATTTTTATTTTATTTTATTAGTTCTCATTTCTCCTTAATTGGTATAGTTGCCTATGTGTAGTATAAGGTCCTTCCTATGAGATTGAATGACAGACAAACATAGAATAGCAATTTGGCATTGAAATTAGCTCAGCAATTGTGTATAGAAATGTTGTTGAGAGATGGTACCTAGGTATTTGCGGAAGGAAGCATTTCAGATTGCTTCCAAGAGCTCAGCGTCAGTGAACGTTTACCTTGTTTGCTTATTGAAGCGGGTAAAGACTTTAGACTGTGCAACAAGTTAAACATCAAATTAGTTATGTAGTTCAAATATTGTCGTAGTACAAGTTGCTTTTGCTTTGATTTTCATTCAATTTTGTTTACACTCCACACTTCGCTATATTAGCATAAGGAAATTGAATTTGATTAGCTGTCGAGTCATAGAACAGCATTCATATTGCAGTGGCGGATTATCCACGTAGCAAGAGTAGCTACAGGCCCGCACTTTTGGGGCCCCACGCACCAACGCTTTCTGACCGTGAAAAAGTATCTATTTAGATCGAAGTGTAAAAATGTGTTTTCAAAACAAATGTAGGTAGCTACAATACTTACAACGAAAGAGTTGTATCAAAATCTTCGACTATAATTTAAAGTTTTAGTAGAGTAGGTATACAACATTCTCTTCCAACAGGCAATCATCGTAATTGCTTATACGCAGATGATTTGGTGGACAGCTTAGGCGACGAAGTACTGCAGTTCGCTGCATTGCTCAATTCTGATGTGGCTAGTATTATTGAAAGCAAGAATCACGAGGTTCTGTAACTGCAAGCCCTTGTTTAATAATTCTTTATAATCTTGTTTCCCAAACGTTGAAATTGCCTTGCACATTTATTGGTCTCTTATGACCACCAACTGCTGAGGTGAACGATTTTTCTCAGCATTAAAGCATGTTAAAAATGAGTTGAGGAACGATGAACCAAAAACGTCTTAATCACCTCACTTTTATATCGATTGACTTAGAGAAAAGTATTATTTATTATTTTTTCCAAATTTAATTCAGAAAAGTTTGTTCGTATAACAATTTTGTTTTAGTTAATAGCTACCATAAATCTGATAACCTAAAGCAATGCAAGGGCTCTTTGATAGAATTTTCTACAGGCCCCTTGCTGGTCTAATCCGGCACTGATTGATTGAAGCTGAGGAGTCAGTGGAGGAGGAAAGCCGCATAGCTCTATAGTAACACAACACAAGTAAATTGTTATCGTATTCATATCATTATAAGATGGAAGGACTAAGTCTTTTAACTTACCTTTGTGTTGATAATGTGTAACCAACACGATTGGTTACATAATAATAACGCTCTGTCGGCATTATGGTATGTAGAACGTGAAGAGCATACTCTATGCTATCCAGAAGGAGGCAGCATTATAGTGAATAATCTTATTGATCTCTAAATGGCTTCAATGCCATTTCAAATGCTAAAAAAAATTAAATGTTTTCCATGTATGTAGTATGGCTTAATTAGTAAGAGCAAGCATTCCCATTAATTATGCAACACAAAGTCATTCAAGTGGCTACCTCGGCTGGCTTCGCAGTAGCGCATTCTGTCACTCCTATTTTCCAAGACCTTGTTCATGGTTTCGGGCTTTAGCTCACGTTCCTTGAATCGTTCCCGGATTGTTGGCATAACATCGGTCCTTTACGGTTCCCCACAAAAAAAAAGTCCAAAGTCGCAGCTCCTCCGAGGCCGCCAATTGACGTCGCCAAGACGGCTAATAACACGATTTGGGAATTTGGTGCGTGCCGCGCCGTCCCGCATGAACCATAGGTTTGGACGATCCATGTCTTCAATTTTAGTAAAAACAAGTAAAAGTGTTATTATCGGCCGGGCCGATGAATTAATACCCTCCACTGCTTGAGGCATGCAAAATGTTTGCTGTGTGAGTTAGTATTCATGGTTTTGTATGGGAGGTGCCAGAACTACTTAACCGACGTAGACCATTTTTAATACCTGACAACGATAAAAAGAAGTTCTCTCACAAAATTTCATTCGCCTAGGTCGATTCGTTTGGTCGCTATCGTGTTTTCAACAGACGGACAGACAGAGAGAGGGACATGGCTAAATCGATTCAGAATGTGATCCTGATTGAGAATATATATCCTTCATTGGGTCTCCGGTGACTCCTTCTTCTCCTTCTCCTCGTTACAAATGTAATGGCAAATTGAATATACCTTCCTGTGGAGAGTGGAGGGTACAAAAAAAGTCGGTTAACATGGCTCCGCAACGCCCACCGTTGAACGAAACGTTGTTCCCAGCCTCATTTTCGAAGAAAAATGGTCCAATTATGCCACCACTCCAATGCATAAGGGTTTTTGAATAACGTTAACTCATATGGGGTTCCTGAGCACCCCACGACTTTGGGTTGAAAATACTAGCAAATTACAATACAATCTTATAAAATTTATTTATTTCATTTTAAATCAATGTATTTATTAAATCAATTAACAAAAAAAATTACATTTCATTCACAGTCTTAGTAATTAAAAAAAACTAAACACAGAGGTTATTAAGTGGTGTGACCATATGGTGTTTCAAAAAATCCAAGAAAATGTAGCTTTTAAGCTTGAGTCTTCCAATTTTTTTCTTGTTTCTGAATGGAGACATATATGGCAAATAAGTACATGTAAAAAGTTTTGATTTTGTAAGTCTTACCCGTATATTTGTAATCGTTTTTTTTTTCAACATAATAAAGAATGTGGATCGTCTTCCATTCATTCTCGAAGCACTATTTCGAATTCGATGGTACTGCAATTGTTGAACATTTTGTAATGGATTTCTGAAATCATTCATCAACTTACTTTGCTAGAAGAATTCCAAAAATTCAAAAAAATATTCACTTCTCTTTCAAAAATAAAATTACACTAACACATATGGGGTGCCAGTGCACCCCAATGACCATGATATCTACAGTCCGGAGAGAGTAAATGCACTAAATATCTTTCAGGTATAAAATTATAACGAAATAAATAAGTGTCAGGGCACTCTTCAAAAATACATAAATACTTTTACTTTAAAATATATAACCGTTTAAATTTTGAAATGGGGCTAGCATTCTAGGGCTAGCATACCAATCTCACGAACTTTTTGCACAAACTTGCTTACTGCAGCAGGCGCGGTGGGTGCTTCATTTCGGCCATTTACATAGCACCCACTTTAGAAATAAGTTCTCAATATTTCCCAATGTTGTTCAGGCGTAAGATTTCGAGCGGGAAACAGCTGTCAGTGTCAAAATAACCTACGATTTAAAAAGAAACCACTAGAAGGCTCATCCTGTATAAAAGTGTGTAATCCATTCTGCAGCAGCTCGTGAAGGCGTTAGGTCTTATCGCCCAAGGTCATAACGCCCAAATTGAAAAATGTCATAACAATGTCCAAAACATTGCTAGGCAATTTGTTGTTGTAAAATTTACGTAAATTTGGGTGATGTGACATTGATTTTGGGTGTAATGGCATTATTTTTACTAACGCCCAAAAAACGCATAACGCCCAAAAACAAACAAACGAACAAAATACGTATGGGGCATGCTGCCCCCCTGCAACCCCCCTGCTTGGGTTTACTGTCAAGATTTGGGGTGTATGCGTTATTCCTTTAAATTTTGGGCGATGTGGTGTTTTTTGGGCGTTATAGGACCCACATTTGCAAACTTTCCGAAAGGCAAACATCGATATTGACCATTACCTTTTGGCTATAGGCTGTCTAACAAGGAGAAGCCGCGAAGCAACCAGGAGAAAAAAATTCGACGTTGAATTCGAGTAAAAAGGATATAAAGACTCATGACCTCTACCAACAACTAGTATGTATATCTAGGCTTGCCACCCGTCCTCCTTTGTAAGGTGATGTCCTCGTCCTCCACAAGAAAAATGTCTTCCACAAACATAATTAGATACTATCTATAACAAAAAAAAATCAAATTCCTTTCACTTCTCAAAGAGAACGATTTTTACAATCTCGTTTACAAATGTTGCAACAGTCAAGTTTTAATATAAATGGCAGCACCTGCAGAAGAGCAGGAGAGTTTAATGTTTCTCATCTCTTCAGGGACTTCAGTTACTATTGACTTCTGCATCAGCATTGAACGTTAAAGCCGCTGCGAAACGAAAAATCGCATACAAAAATGACACACGACCAATCATAAACACAAAATGTCGCTCTACTTTTCGTTTTGCAGTACGCTGCTGCTGCAAAATTATGCCGAAAAGTGGGCAATTGTAGTAGATTGGTCGAGATTCTACTTTATTGCCCATTCAAAAAAAAAAATAGTTTATTTTTAACCCGATTGAATTTAATCCGCTCAGCTCCAATCTGCCAAAAAAATTTGGCGCTATATAAGATATTACCGTCAATATTTTTCCAAAATTATTTTTTTTATATTACCCAATGTGCAATGTGCAGTTAACCAATAAAAAAATATTAGTCCGTGAAATTAAGTGAAATGTCAGTACAAAAAAGCAAAAATTCAGTGGTTAATATGTAGCTTTTTGAATTTTAAAAAGAGTTTTATTTTTTAAGTCATCCACGAGATTTTCTTAAAGGTGGCAAGCCTAAGTATATCCATTCTGGCAACATCATCAAAGAGGTAGCAACAAGTCACCTCAGAAACAATTCTGAGGTGCCGTGACATAAGGCCAAGCGTCACAAGGCCAAATCTCGAATTTTGGCCATATGTCGCTTTGGGAAAGTGACATAAGGCCAAATTCTAGCATTTGGCATTATGTCACTTTGATAAATCGTCATAAGGCCAATTTGCCTTTATGACACTTTCGAGTGCATATTAGATTTTGCTTAGATAAGTACCTACCTAATCTATATAATATAAAAATGAGTTCTAAAATGTGTTCGGATACGTATAACTTGAAAACCACCGACTCTATTGCGCCCATATTTACAGATAATCTTAGGTATTAGCCCAGGAGTGCGCTGAAGGAGATTGGTCAAAATTGAACAAAGGGGCGTGGCACCTTCCATACAAAAAAACATTCAAAATCTTATATCTCGAAAACCTCCGAATCGATTGAACTCAAATTTACAGATAATCTTAGGTATTGGCCCAGGAGTGCTCCTCTGGAGATTGGTCAAAATTGAACAAAGGGGCGTGGCACCTCCCATACAAAAAAAAACATTCAAAATCTTATATTTCGAAAACTGCCGAATCGATTGAACTCAATTTTACAGATAATCTTAGGTATTGGCCCAAGAGTGCTCCTCTGGAGATTTGTCAAAATTGGACAAAGGGCGTGGCACCTCCCATACAAAAAAAACATTCAAAATCTTATATCTCGAAAACTGCCGAATCGATTGAACTCAAATTTACAGATAATCTTAGGTATTGGCCCAGGAGTGCTCCTCTGGAGATTTGTCAAAATTGGACAAAGGGCGTGGCACCTCCCATACAAAAAAAACATTAAAAATCTTATATCTCGAAAACCACCGAATCGATTGTGTTGAAACTTACAGACAATCCTTGGTATTGGCCCAGGAGTGCTCCTCTGAAGATTTGTCAAAATTGGACAAAGGGCGTGGCTCCGCCCATACAACAAAAACAATCAAAATATTATATCTCGAAAACTGCCGAATCGATTGAACTCAAATTTACAGATAATCTTAGGTATTGGGCCAGGAGTGCTCCTCTGGAGATTTGTCAACATTGGACAAAGGGCGTGGCACCGCCCATACAAAAAAAACGTTCAAAATATTATATCTCGAAAACCACCGAATCAATTCAGTTCGAATTTGCAGACAATCAAAGGTATTGGCACAGGAGTGGTCATTGGACAAAATTGGACAAAGGGACATGGCGCGACCGAATTGTACACTTTCTTCTGCGGGTTTGTTCGTAATTGCTACCCGAAGGTTTAGGAAAAAAAAAACCTAAAAGTAATCGATTTGTTTTGTTTCTCAATTTGATTTCCAAATTTCAATTGTATCTTTTTCGTTCGTTAACTTTCTTTACTGGCTATTTCGAAGGTAAATTATTGATAGTGAAATATTTATGTGCGATTTATACAAAGTGATGATCATTTACAGTTCGATATTTGTTACGATGCCAAGAAGAGACAATGGTAACAGTAGCCGGCGTTCTCTAAATGGCCGCTGAAGCAGTGAAGCTATCCGCCTTCATTTTCTATTAAAAAAATAATAATTGAACAAAAAATATCAAACTAGATATTGAAATATTCAAAATAACTATTTTAGGCAGAACAACGTTTGCCGGGTCAGCTAGTACGTATATATACGATTCAGTAGCCATTCTGAGAGTTTCAAATTATTAAAAAGTCTTGACAAAATTGAATTTAGTAGGTATGTTTCATGTTTTCATTATGTACATATTTACAAATAAAAAAAAATTTGTGTTGTTCATTTCATATGCTTGTATAATGTATATCGTTATTATCTTTAACGAAATATTCATTATGTCACTTTCAAAAAGCGACATAAAGCCAAATTACGAGATTTGGCCTTATGACGCTTGGTCTTATGTCACGGCACCATGACCAATGTGTTCACTGTTAAAATGTGACACCATAAAAGAAGGCCACCGAGTGATGACTCATACCTTTTGAGCTATAGAGGAACGTAGATATTCTGCTTATAAAAAAATAACGCAAGTTTCCCCGATCGGGACAATATGCGGAGGTTTCATAAGAAATCTAAAAAAAAGTTGCCTTCTGGCTTTAAGACCAGAATGCATCGGGCAATAGTAGATGTGAATTTCCAGCAGTTTATAAATGGGAATTATTCTACAAAAGCCAAATTATTCTTGGCCATTTCACACCGATTTGCAATCTTAAACTGAAAAATATTCTTCAAAAAAACGATAATCCGACCGAAGATTCAAAGATATATGTAGGTAAAAATTCCGATCCCTAAGTTTCACCTTAAGGCAACTTATTTCAATGGAAACGTCGTAATTCGGCGATAAGTAGCACTGTATTTGCAAGAATAGGATCCACATAACAATCTCCCGCCCATATCGTCGGCTAGATGCTATCTTGTTATAAAGGCCATTTTTTACTAAATTGAGTTAGGTATGCAGTCTTCATAATTTTGAGACGCTCTTTCGTTTGGCGGAAACCATTTTGTTCTATCTCTTTTAGTTTTCAAGTTACAGAGAACTGTTTTGTTCAATAGGACACTTTTTTAACGATTTGTCATGTCATTTTTGTTCAATAAACTGTGTTTCATCTTTTTTGTATTATATTGAACAATTCTTAGAATATTAAAAAAAACGTTGTTCATAATTTCTATCCTGTCCAATATCCACAATTTTGAATGTTTTGTTCAATATGCGTATGTACTTCCTTCATTTCTATTTTGTTCAATATATCCAATTAATTATAGTTTTTGTTCAATATCCAACCGTATACATTTATTCTCTTTTGTTCAATATCAAACGAGATCACCGTTGTTGCATTTGATTTCCGTATATTCTTATTCAGTCCTGATCCTTCTGTGGATAAGCACGTCAGTACCTGCTGTGCATTGTGATAAAGATCGACTCTAAAGACATGTAAGTATTAACTACTTATGTTAATATTTGATTTGGTTTTTACAGTGATTTAATGTTTTTAATTATTATTTTGCAGTGTGTAATGGAGCGAATCGAATATTTATCTTCACCCGAACCTAAATAATTGCCGGATGAGGTTTCAATGTAATAAAGGAACTAATGGCAATTATTTCCTTTTCTAAGTGCTAAGTTTAAAGCAATAAAGCAAACATGAGATTACAATACATATCTCAGCTATCATAATGAAGCAAAGGTTGACCGCGATATCGATCGAAAAAATAATCGTGAACGGCAATTATTGTCTATGACCTTCAAAACATTTTTTCTCTTCCTAAGGCATTCGTCTCAAGTTACTATTATAGGCGTAAGTATGCTGTCTGTAACTTGACAGGATTTTGTCAAAATAACAAAATAACTTATTGTTGAATTTGACATGAAACGTTCAGGAAATGACAAAGCATCTTGCCTCACCGTTATTTTAAAAAAACGTTTTAAAAGATCTTCCAAAAACTAAAAAGATAAATTTTTGGTCCGGTGATTGCATCTCCCAAAATAAGAATAGAATGGTGTCGTTAGCAATTCTTAAATTCATGGAAGCTATTAAAAACATAGAAAAAATTACACACAAATACTCTGAACCTTGGCATTCTCAAGTGCAAGAAGTTGATGCTGTTCACAGTGGAATAGAGAAATACATCAAGGACTTAGAAGTTTATAGCCCGTTTCCTTGATAAGAATTCTAAACGGAATGAACTAGCAAAATTAAGCTTAAAATATCGCAACTAAAAAAGAAGATTTTATTTTTTTAAGTTCTTGCTTGAAGCAAATTTATTTTTATTATTATAAAATGTACCTAACAAAATGCTGTTCTAGTCCTGTAACAAAAGTGAATTAATAAAGACTGTTATGTATTTTTTATTATTTTTTTTTTTTATGTTAAATGTATTAACTTTTGTTATTTAACTTTAGTTCATATAGTTAGAAAGTATATAAAATAAAAACTTAGGCTAAAGAAAAAGAATTTCTGTTTTGTTTTTCGTTCCTAAAAGAAGAATGTAGCTATTTTTTTTTTAAGTTTTTGATAATATAAAGATTTGAATTGAGAAACAAACTTAAACCCACATGATTTTGATTCGCTCCAAAAGAAACTTTATGTTTCCTCTCTTCTTGTGTTTTTTTCTATGTTGTTCAATATTGAGTGTTTTTGTTCAATATCCAAAAATTTTACCAACTTGTTGTCACTCCATATAACTTTGTTCAATATCCAAAATGACTTCCTCATTGATTTTAATTTATAACTAATTCAAAATAAAAGAAAATCAATTTCTGTGACTTGTTTTATAAACAGAATTGTCAAGGCTTTCAGAAAAAAATCAATACCAACCAAAAATGTTGTGATATAAACAACAATTTTCAATCTGAACTTTAAAAATCGATTTCCCAACATTTTGAAAAATGTACAGCGAACAAGATAGCATCCAGCCGACGATATGCTAATCAATCCTTTTCCAACATTCTCAATGTGCAAACATTTTGAACGCCAAATGTTGAAACTGAATAGCTCATATCATAGTTCTTCTGTCAAACGATAAGGATACTTTCCTTATGTCATCATACCTGGATTCTGGAGTAGTGGAGTATGATAGTAGTATCATAGTTCACAGGTCATAGTGGAGGAATTCGCTCATCTAGCGGAATTAAATTTATTAGCGCCTATACAAGTTAAACTCTTTGATAGTTTGTTTATAAGATTTATCATAAATTTAAATAAAACTAGGTACAATTATTTACCTATATCAATATTTAGCCCATTTTTTGATGAACTTAGCTCTGAAAAAAAAACCTTTTTGTTAATTTTTGCATTTATTAAGAGTAAACATAAATTACATAAATTGAAATAACAATCATTTCAATTTTTGCGCAAAATTTTAGAAGAACTTTTTTATCTTTTGTTGATACATTTAACAGGGTCAGGACTTCATTTTCGATAAAACTTTGTTTCTCTTTTCCGAATGCACCTAAGACTTGCTAGGAACCATTCTGAAGATATCAACAGTCTATGAAGAACATTTGTGATCATGTCTTAAAGCGAAGTTTTTCTTATACTCCAGTGAGGCTGTAAGCGTCGGTCAAGTCTCGAAAGCACTTATTCATGTTGGCGAGTCTGGCTCCTCCCCAAGACCGCCTAAGGCCGCTAGGAGCTACCTAACTTAAAACTAAGGAAAACATCAACCAAGTATATGAATCGAATAAGAAGACCTTATATCAGCACATTTTGTTCAATCTACCAAAAGGTTATCCTAAATTTTCCAAAATCTCTTTAGAAGTATCCTGTCTTTAAGTCCCTCGAATGAAGACGCCCGATATTTCAGAGTCGTTATCCTGCTTCCGTGTAATCAAAACTACCGCTGACATAAAAATGCTCGACTCTCGACTCCGTATGTTTTGAAAATCCTTAATCACATCCACCCCAAATACATTACAGTAGCTCATATTAGGTATATAGGTATTTGCGTTGCCATGCTTAGGTACTACAATTATTGACACCGCCATTGAGTCCATCAGATACATGTGAGCTTATGTTTGACTTTATCTGAGTTCTGGGATTCGTACATTCAGTCATTTCGCACAGAGCAATTCAATGTTGTTATTTTCTACATTTTCAACACTCACGCTTACGTAGGTTACGTAGGTTCGGTCCGAAGGGATGGACCAGTATACTCTGATGATTAACACGGATGATGACATGATGTGTAGTTACAGCTGCATAACTAGGTATCTTCATGTTGATGGCAATAATTAGTGCAATCGCCTCCACTCTGGTCACACCAGCACTCCATTAATGAATGCTGATTGCCTTGGCTGCTAAGCAATATTGCATTGACCCTTCATTTATTCGTGCTCTGAAGGATCCACAATCCCTGCAGTAGATACTCTTTGGGGTTGAGGTTATATTAATTAGCACTCAATCGCTTACAGTTCTCTATACCGTATAACACCAGCGGAAGTATATCAATTAATTTGAATGCACTTAAGTTCTTTCCGATATTATTTACCTCATTGAAATAAGCAGACCAAACATTCAACAAATTTCAATTCAACTTTTGAATGTAAATACCTACATATTTTTGAATACAAACATAAAATTCTATGTTGCGATAAGAGTATTGACGGAAATTGCAATCATTTGTATACGTTAGCATCGTCGTCCTCGGCCTCTCTATATACCTACTTGATAACAACTTCCTGCTTGACCCTCTCTGAGTTCAAATATTGCCAGGAAAACGTAATCGCTTGAATGGAATTGTGACGTGAATGCAAATTGTATACGTAGGTTGGTAGCTATTTTTAATATTGTAAATGGCAGTTCGAAATGTCCTAGAGGTGAATGCAAATTCAAGTAGGTTCCTGAATGGAGAACCTGGGTTTTTCCTCATTTATAGCTATAGGTAGTTAGTTTTCATTATACAAAAGTGGACGCGTTTTGTGAGTTTAAATACTTTCGTGAGTGGGTTTTGCCTTATCCAAAATGTCCCCTTATTAGTTTTGGTGCCAGTTTATCGGTAACATTTGTAACATGGGATACAAAATTAATATGACTAAAACTTTGTCCGCACTATTTTTATTGCTGACATACAGTTAAATGTAGGGCACTATGAAGATATCCGGTTTCATTATGACACACTAGTAAATCAATCCAGGAACTATCGACAACTCTAACGAGCAATAACATTTATGGGGGAAGTTAACTTAACTTTTCTCTAACGACCATCGAAGATAAGTTAAGAGGCGTAAGAATATTGAATAGTCCATAAAGAGGTTTGAATTGGAGAGTGAGACAGTAACAATGATTCCCCAACTGTTTCAGTTGGAAAACTTTACTCGAATTTCAGTGAAATAGTTTTGTGAGATTTTTACAGATATCACCTCCACTAAGAGGATTCGGTTGAATGGGCCGAGTGAAACAGAAAAACTGTGGTTGCGAATTTTTAATCGGCACGGTCTGCCTATAGGACATCCAGGCTATATAAAACTCTTCGTAAAAAATACAAAAAAAAAAGAAATAGTTGGCGCAACAAGCACCCTATATGCATGGTGTCATGAATTAAAGTCTTATGCAAAAATGTCCAAAACCTAATTTTAATCGGCACGGTCTGCCTATAGGACATCCAGGCTATATAAAACTCTTCGTAAAAAATACAAAAAAAAAAGAAATAGTTGGCGCAACAAGCACCCTATATGCATGGTGTCATGAATTAAAGTCTTATGCAAAAATGTCCAAAACCTAATTTTGGTCTTTATTTCATTTCTGAAAGTGCAATAAAGTACTTGGACATTATGATTATTGCATTCAGCTTTTTAAAAGAAAAGAAAAGAAAGAAAAGAAAAGAAGAAAAGAAAGACGAATAGAATAAAACAGAAAATATATTCCACTGATAGTGGGCTTATTTTTAAGTATTTTTTTTTTCATTTAATTTTTGTTATAATAAATACCATATTTTTAAAAGAAAATCAGAAAAAAGGGTGCAGTTCCGAACTGTACATGTAGGTACATACAAAAAACCTCGCACCCACCCCTACTGTTTTTGCATTGTGGATATATTTATTATACAATAACAGTGGGATATGTAAAGTTCGGAACTTCCATAATTCTTTCAATTCTCCTCATATATTTCTGTTTGGATTTTATTTCCACTTCGATTTGGACTTTATTGCAGCGTGATCTGATCCGGATCAGATCATGAAAATAAAACAAACTTGATAATTGATTGAGTTGTGGCAATAGTTGTTTTTCACATATAAAATCCAATACCAATTATGACAAATTTCGTATTGCCACCAGCCATCTTGCAGCCACACGGTACAATGTGACGTCACAATGCGATGATTTCTCCATTGCACTTGCTCATATTTGAGTTTGACATTTCGCTTGTTGTGTCGGGGTGTTACCTACCATATGAATACAAATCTGCATACATTTTAACATTCAATATTTTTTCTTGGGAAACTATGTTCAAACGTTATGTTCAAATATGCATCATAATTAACTGTATTGTACTGCTAATATTTCTATTTATATGCTATATACCGAAACAAAACATCTCGAAAGTCGGAATAGTAGGTCACTTATTCGAATTAGAAAAAATGCTAATTGATTTTTTGTGTTGTTAATTGTGTTTCATATTTTGGTCTGGCAACATTACTGTGTGGCAATAATTGACAGGGACACCAACATTTAGTGAATGAAATAAACAACGCCACGAAACAACAACGGGAAATAGTTGAATTAATTTTCAGATCATGTTTCGTGATCTCGATGAAAAGCAGGATCACATGTTGTTGTTGTAAGTGCATGTAAATCGATGATCTATATGGATCATAGCTGATAATAAAAAACGGCTAAAGTCAAAAAATCGTGTTGGATTTACATTGGATTTAACCTTAGAGCCCCGTGGTTCCAATACTAGATGTTCTTTGGACTCCGTTTTCAAGTTGAAATTCAAGTTTATTTAGCAGAAATAGATTTTATTTAAGAGATACAGAACATAGTTATTTACATCTATAATATTGGTAAATGTTTATGACAAATTATTTTAATATTATTATAATAAATAGATGTGTATACATTTAAGGGAAAATTCTAGAAGAAAAAAACCTTTATGCAATATGTACTTAAAAACTAACATAGCACATCACCCTATTTACTTAACTAATAATAGCTAAGTATAAGTTAATTTCCATTTTAAAAAAATTACTTTGGATCTTATACAAATTATACTAATTTAACGGGCTGTCGAGTAAGACGACGACTCGCGGTAGGTTAAAAATAAGCTTTAGAATTCTATGTTGGCTTCTTGATGTGAGTCTCAACAAAGAGTCAAACCATGCTTAGTTTAGATTTTCTAATAGGCATTTCCCTACTTTGACTGGTGATTGCGGCCATATTGTTGAAGCTACATCTGTCAAATTTGTTGTCATTTATTTAATCTGCCTTGCCAAATCAACACGGAGAGTTATAGCGTTTTCGGAATTTTATTGGACTTAAGACAATTTTTTTTTTTTGTATCGTTTGGTCCTATCAGCATAAGTCTAGCGTAATTTGTTCGTATAGAAATTAATTTGTACAAAGGGTCTAAGTCCAGAAGGTCTTAAAATTGTTAGGTATTAAGGGCATAAGTGGACTTAAGTCCTTTGTATCTATACTCATAAGGGCTTAAGTTATCTTGTGAAAGTATATACTTAATCAAGTATAACACCATTTAATGGTGTATATTTACTTCTGTGACACATTATAATTGTGAATATTATTATTTATTTGAATAATTTTAGGTTTCCAAGTTTTCTTTATGAATAATTTAGCTGAAACAAAGATTTTTTCTTGACTAGTCCTTAGAAAAACTTTATTTTAACAGGTAACAAAAAAACAAATGGCTCTAAGGAGATAAGTCATCAGAAAATCTGGTAAGCACTTATTTTTTCGTCAACTGCCTATAACGTTATTACAGACGATCGTTTTGATAATTGTTTTGCATCATTAATTTTTCAAAAAAGGAATATCTGGATTTACAAAAAAATTTAAATCTTTAATCTCATTTTGCGGAAAACTACTATTTCTGACTTAACCCCTTTCTACCTGGCACCAGAGAAATATAATCGGCCTTCCGAGAGGACTATTCGGAATGAATGAGTTCCTCAACAAGCAAACACAACGATAACAATCCACACGAGATGCCCCAAGTTGCAATGCATCCAGAAAAAGTCGTTGCTTAGTGTGAATTTTTTATTCGGTCCATACTACTTCTTTGAGAACGACGTTGGCCAAGCCACCATCGTCAACGGCGAGCGCTATCAGTCGATGGTAACAAATTTCTTTTGGCCCTAATTCGATGACTCCGATGACATAGAAAGTTGATTTTGTGAATATTGTTAGATATGCTTTTCAAAAGTTAATTCTGTATCCAAAGTAATGCCAAGATGCTTACAGTTGTTATCAGACCACTAAATATAACGTACCTCTACTTTGGGCATATATATATGTATTGAGGAAGAATAACGTGACCAACTCTTTGACAGGTCAGCGCTGTAAAACCGAGACCCAAAAACTGTATAAAAACTGTGCCATTTTAACAGCGAATTATATGTTTTTTTAACTATTCAAATAACATTTCTAACATGTCTAAGACAATGCGCGCACCGAAGTGGTGTGGCAGTGGCGTCGTGATCAAGTGGCAGGTGGCATAGGAGTGAGTGATATGAAAGCGATTTAACGCTCACGCACTGAAGAGGCAAACTATGGTGCTACCGATTCATCAGTTCTTAAAAAATGTCGTCATAATCTTGGTCGTTTCGCATGTTTTTAGTTTCCGGGTAAACAAAATACGCAGTTGTAATGCCAAAATCCACGTCTTCACCAGCCTCTAAACCTGCCACTTGGACACCACGCCATCCACTAACACACCACTTCGGTGCGCGCCTTGTCTTATAATACTCGCCGAAACCAAAACACAAAATACAAATTCAAAGAAAAAGATAGTTATATAAAAGGACCTCCAGTTCACTAATGAAAGTATATTTCAGAACAGGGAAGGAGTAAAGGAAACGAATTTATTTGGATATAATGTATGGTATGTCTTTCGGCGATTTTATTATGTAAAATTCGCTGCGTTTTCTAATTACGCTGCACAACACGCAACACTCCACATTGCATAGAGCGCACCCGTGAAGTGAATTCGGTAGGAACCTACCAAATATTTTTTTCATGTGGAAAAACTGTATAAATGCTGTATTCTCATGTTTTTGCTGTAGGTATATGTTTTTCTGACAATTTCGCGCTGTATCGACTGACTGAACAACTGTTCTATACAGCGAAAAACTGTACAGTTGGTCACTTTAAGGAAGAAGATACTTTGCTTTCTGCGTCGAACCATACAGCAAAGATAATATTATATTATCTTTGTATATAGCTTGCCACTTCTCAGCATTGACTTTTATTTTCCACCTAGAAAAGTAGATCAGTAGTGAATCAAGTAAGCTCTGCAAACTGGTAAGTGCGTCTTGTGGAAGAACACTCGCCGCATAAAGGGCAGCGTGTTATCTGCAAACATGGCCACTTCGGTGTTATGAGCAAGACGTGGTAGATCAGACATACAAATGTTGAATAGGATATGACTGAGTACAGTCCATGACTGAAAATTGTCCAGCGATAAACTACATTGGTACAAGTTCTCCAGATATACAATACAGGATCTTTACCGCTCCCAAATTTCAGTGGAATAGTCAAAGTGGCCACATGGATTATTTATAAGACCGGAAACCTGAAGCATAGTGTAAACAGGCCAACAATTTGAGCTCAAAGCATTAAGAGTTGTATAGGTTGGGAGAAACGAGCAGCACAATCTCAAGAGTCGAAGGGTCCTTCGAGGCACTTTTTGGGAAGTATGTTAGTTGATGATTAATAATAGTGTAAGCCTTCTATTTACGGCGACAATATCATAAAGTAATAGACCAACACCGAACCAAGGGAATGCACCTCAGACCATTACGTTCCCTCCTCCATGGTTTATGGTCTTAACCGTGAGCAATTTTTCTTGGAGGACGTCTTACATACACTTTTCCATCCGATCCAAATAAATCCATTTTGGATTCGTCACTCCAAAGAACTTTTTCTTTTTTTTTTTTTTTTCGGTTCACTGGTGCAGTTTTGCGAAATCCCGCCTAGGTTCTTTGTCGATATATGTGTTTTTTTGCGGAATATGCATCAAGATTTTATTCTACGAAACGGCGCCTAATATCCCTGGCCGAGAGTTCTTGATGGATTTTAGGTGCAAAAGTCCCCATAATTTTTATGGACATCAGAAAAATGGGGTTGGCAATACTTGTCCGACAAATCTGCGTTTTTTACGTCCGCAATCTCCTTTGTTTTGTGGTTCTTAAAACTTCCGGTCTTCTTAGAAACCTGTATTGTGCCGAAAACAAGTTTCGTTTCCATTTTGATAGCATTGAAGTAAGCTCTGGAGTACCTACACGATTTATTTTTACCCATTTTTGTACTGTGTAATCAATGCACAGATTCGATTGCTGCGAACAAAAAAGCACAAAACTAACTACTCGGCTGCAATTTTCATATTTTTTTTTCCATCCTTCCATGGAGCACTTGGTATTCATCCCGGACCACCAAGTGTTCCGCGGGGCACACTTTGGGAAACTCGGGCCTATAGCTTTGGTATGTCGCCTGATAATAAAAGGATCAGTCTCTGTATACCATATTTTACGGGTTATTGGGAAAACATACGGTAAAGGAAATTACTTATAGTAATATATTATAATATTTAAAGATATGACAGCAACATCAGTCCGAGGCTTGTTACAAAAAGTAGCAAGAGCTAATCCCAGGTGACTGCTAGTCTACAGATAAAAATTGTATAACCTGTCAATAAGTTCAGTAGAACTCTTATATTTGTGTCTATACACACGCTTTCACAACGTATTTGAAGCTCCTTGTGTCCGAAATCCATTTCAAAAAATCTAAGAAAAGCGAAGCCATTCAATACTTATATGGTCATAAAATACATTCAACATTGTATTGGAGTATGATTTTTATGACGGAAAATTTTATCACATTTAATATTCAAAGTGTGTATCATGAATGTCATAAAACCCTGTTTATGACAATACCCAAATTATTAGCTTCAACCCTGTGAACTTATTAGGAAGTCTACAAAATAAATTGGCATTTCTTTTTTCCTCTCGAAAACAATGGTGCTCTGAATATAATCGATACTTAGGATGGGCCATAAAATTGATGCTAAAATGCAAAAACGAGCTTGGACCAAGAATTTATTTGCATCGGGCTATATGGAAGACGAGGCCATACACTGTTTTAAAATCTTTGTTGGCCTTAAAAGGAAAATTCTATTACTTTCAGTCGATAATTTAAATATTTTTATAAGCACTTAAAACATATTGATATATTATGCAGTACATTTTTCTCCCTATATAACACTAATTTGGGTTTTCTGAGGGACATTATATACCTAATTTAAAAGGCATGCAAAGTATAAGAATGTATAGGTACTCTGGTAACTTTGTCACAAGTGAGTGTTTGGAAATGGTGAGGTCACAAATTATAAATTTTTTGTTATTTTGTATTTTACGAGCTGGTACCCAACCTATCATACATGTAACTATACGTATTCGAACCAAGTCAGGAGTATTTACTTTACTTGCTTTTCAATCCACCTCTAATCATCCGATCGATATATTTCTATAAGAGTTACCTACCTATAACACTCAATGTTAAACTGGGTCAAGAAAATTCACTTTTGGCATGATTGTCTTCGAATTGGAAAAATAGACAAAGAAAAGTACCAACACAACAATTTGTTGTTTTCTTTTGGCGACATGAACCAGACTATAACTCGTCGTTGGTATAGGTAGACCGCCGCCACCCACCCCGGTTCACGTAATGATTTATGACGGGCACTTTTCCATTGGCTCAAAAATGAAGAAATATTCGAAAGGTCGTCGCCCTCGAAACTATACAATACATTCGAACACAAACACAGCCATTCAGATGAAAATTGTATTCAGGCACGTCAATGCAAAATATGGCATAAGGACAATGCCTGGCGCTAGTGAACATGCATAATAATGATTAAATCGGGCAATGTGGTGACAAGAGTGATGTAACTACTATAGTTGCGAGCAAACAATTGCCAGTTCCCCTGGGTAGTTCATACACAGTTGCAGTCGATGTAGCCGCATTGTATAACCCAGAAGCACTCTAGTCGTGTTTAGCCCTTCAGTATTTTGCGATTTGTGGCTTCATCTGGAGCGCTATTCGGGTTAGCTAACCATATAGTACAATAGTTAATGTCTGATGAATTGATGACAGCTTATCCAAATAACTAAGCTGTCTAATTGAAATGTTTGTTAATAAATTATCGTTTGCAGGACGATTTGCATACCATACTTGTTAAGGTATAAATAAATACCTACCTACTGTAATGACTAATTTGAAACTGATGGCTATTTTCCTGGACTATTTTTGCGTATGTATTCATATGAGCAACGCAATTATGATTATGCATGTTCGGGTTTGTGTGTTGAACAGTATCGGTGTAGCTCTTTTAGGCTCTTTGATAGAAACCCGACAAACAAAGACTACAAAGTAAGAAGACTTGAATCTAATATTTCAGTCCCGGGCTTATAACTTGGAGCTAAAACTAAGGATGGTGATTGAGTTTTAAGCTAATTTAATGCCTGGGAGTTCTTCTATCGGGGGGGGGGGGGGGGGGGGGCAGATATACTTTATGGGGCATAAAGGAGGTCTTTTGGCGTTGACCATCCCCGTGTATCCGAATCCCATTTGTACAAGGTATACGTAGACTAAAAGCCCTCTAGACCTTTCGGTTTCTGTAAAAATTTTTTGGACATAGACCCAGATTTAGTTACAGTTCTACCCGCTGGCCAGCATCTTTTTGGCTATATTGTGTGGAGAGATGATACCGATATTTCTCTCCAGTTCTCTTCTTTTGGTTTCCCATCTATGCTGCAACCGAAGAAGGCATAGTGCAGGTCGTCTTCTTGGCGGTCCCCGTACTGGCAGGCTGGACTGTTCGTTTTGCCGATCTTGTGGAGAAAGGCGTAAAGGTGAAACTATCCATATCCGGTGAGTAAGAGTGTGACAGTTAACCTCACGTATTTCCAGTCATTCCACTAGCCACGTTCCTGATAAGCCTGGTTGTCCATAGTCCATTTCTGAGCTCCAGCGCTCTTGCCACTTTCTATTTCGTGAGCTGTTTAGTCTCTCCCGTTGCCCTTTTCTACTCCAAATTCCGACTTTTTATCTTAAACGTACTTATTTTCTGTCGCTAAGAGGTCTATTGGTATTAGGATCACAACTGCAAAAACGAGAACGGCTGGTTCCGACACCATTCGATATGATCTTATTCCGCAGAACTGCCATCTGCTTCTGTACTTTTCCTGTCGAAGTGCGTCTGCTTTAATCTCACATCCGTAGATTATGATGGCATGCCTTATCGACATAAAGAGCGCTTGATGGCCGTTGGGCCGCCTACGGTCGCCATCAGCCACCCCCGGTCACTTTCGACCTTTATTCCGCTGCGTTCTTTATCTGATGATTGAATGTAAGTGCGGTGTTGATAGTCACACGAAAATACATACTTCACGGCGCCTTTACTTTTTATTACCTCCTGGCCTATTTGGAAGTCGATTACAGTCGGGATCCTTTCTTCGTTAAAAAGGATTATCTCGTTTTTTCTGTACCCAGACTGAGACCATATTCATCCACCATACAGCATATCCTGGTTTAGCTTTCTTAGCGAACTTTCGGTGTCTTTTTCCATTATCACCGCGGCGATATCATATACCAGAGGTCAGGCCTCAAAATCGATCCTTGCGCTGCTCCGGAGGTGACTTTGCATTCTTCGTTGGCCTTCTGTGGTCTCGTAGATCAGCTCCCCGTCCTTAAGGGAGTTCTTCAACATCCGCAAGAGGTAGACTGGAATGTTAAAAGTGTTTTCGGAGAAGTTAGCGATCACCTTCACAAATGTCAGTTCGATTTCACAAATGCCAGTTCGATTTCCAATGTTTTTTGTTATTTTCTAGTGTTGCTATATAGATTAGAAAATGTCTAGTATTGCTATAGTGATTAGAAAAAGTGTGCTGTCACGATGTGATAAAAAAAAATACAATTTCACAATTTTACTAGACCTAGATACACCGAATCGTGAATACCCCTTATGATTCGTGAAATAAATTTTTTGTTTAAAGAAATTTGCTTCGCGATATCTAAATTGTCACGTTAATCAGAGCGTTATTTCAACTGAAGTTTTTATTTAAAATCTGCACTGTTACAGCATTCACTTTATCATCATCAGTTCCAGTGGCAAGCTCAATGCTACCATTACCATTGTATAGTATGCAGAACGCACTGCTAGCTATGCTACATGTCTCAGAATGATGTAATATGGAAGGACTATCCATAAATCCTACCTATAGTAAAACCATTCTAGTGCATCCATTTTACAAGGAAGAGATTGGTTAATCTTGAACCCATAACCGTAAATGGCACTGTCTTGTGCTACTTCAATGAAGTCGAATATCTCAGAATTGTCCTTGATAAAAAGCTCAAATGACTGTATATCATGATGGTAAGACCCATTATCACATAAACGGCAGTTGTCTGGTGGCCGAAAGTTATTGAGCGGACAACGGCAAATAGGATACAAAAACTACCGCGTGTTGTTTGTCTCGGTATTACAGCTGCGATGCACACCTGCTATTTATTATGAAGGTGGAAGCTAGATTGTGCTATTAAGCTACAACTAGAATATAAGTCTAAACCAGCTGTCCATGTGGGACACTTGAAAATACTTAACTCAATCCCAAACATGGACATGTTCCGTTCCATCCCCCACATTATGGTTACGGAATACAGTTTTGGAAAATTATTTGAGGTAGAAATACTGAACAGTTCAAAATGTGCGAACGGTGTTCCGACACTATGGACCCAAAAAGCATGGTTTGGTACACAGACGGAATACGAATACGACGAAAATAGAATCTGGAGTTTGTGCTGGTGTCTTTGAACCCAATACATACATACTAAAGTCTCGTCTCCCACGGTTCTTCAGGCAGAAGTCCATGTCATTGAGATCTGCGCGATTTTAAACTCCGAGAATGGAGTTAAAGGCGCCAAAATACAAATCTTCGCGGCCAAATCCAAAAGATTAATTGAGCCTTACTCCTACAAGGAAATCCTAGCTGGTATGCTTTCTAACAGACCATTGTGGCTTGAGATACCATCTAAACAAAAAGAATATGTGTCCGGAGACTGTATGCAGGTTCCGTCTTGGGGTCCTCCGAGTACATTATCTTTGATGAATTAAGTAAATGTGTCTTTGACAAGGAGTTACGTTTACTAGCAGAGCTTAGGAACTCCGCTACTAAGGACCTATTGGCCTTCACTAGGGAGGTCATCCGTCCCTTAGATTAACTCTATCCCTTTTCGATACAATAGATCTTTTTAGATCGCAGTGTCAGCCTATCGGACAGGAAACTTAAAAAAAAAAAGATCAGATGTGGCCGTTTACTGATGTCCACATTAGGTCAAAATGCATTTTTGGAGTATTGAGACCGGAAACATTTTTATGACACCTGACTGAAACTGTAGAATAGTCACCAGTTAAACATATACTACACCCAAGACACTTGTAATGAATTAATGAATGTTTAGTTCATAGTAGCTTGCTCTCCATCAGGACCCCTTATAGTTAATGTAAAATCCAACCAGTCGTACTTGTATCTATATACATTTCAGTAAATTTATTTAACCATTAATTGCCCGATGAATTAAATAAAATGCATTTTACATTTTTATGTGCAGAATCAGCTGTCTGGTTTTTAATCAATCCAACAATTAAATCAAAATACTCACACAATAAAACAAACGTCACTTATTTTCACCTGCTCAATAATTTTAATCTACCTTAATTAGACAGAATGAATTTTTAAAAAATACATTCACGTACGCATATACAACCTCAACCCTTACCTCCTTCTATTTGTTATAATTAACACCACAATGCCGATTAAATGGGGTTGTAATTCAAAAGGTAATTGAAGTAAATATTTTAATTGGTAAGCAGACCACCCATTGGCGAGTTAATATGATTGACAATTACCCAGGTATTTCCACTTTATATAAAATTGTATTCGAATTAATTTCATCACCATTGTAGGGTAATAAGTTCAAAATAACATGAACACGAAATAAATCTCACTGAAATTGTGACATTTTAATTTCAATCGAAATAGTTATTTATGTGACGGCTGTTGAATTATTTTATTATCATTCTGTTTTTTGAAAACAAATTAGTTAGCTACAACTATCACCATTCCTATATAATTAGGGTAGATATCTACTTACTTTTATTTATAAATTTAATCAAATTATACAAATATCAACGCAATATATTGAAACCGCAAACTAAGGATAATACACATACATATTTCAATTCCTTAATTGATATTAACAAAGAAAAATTATTATTAACTGCTTAAAAAATATTTTAGTAAGGTGTTACGAGCAGTGTTGCCAGGTCAAAGTGTTAAAATCCAGTCAAATTTGACTGTTTGACTGGATTTTTTCCCTCCGAATCCAGTCAAAAAAAACAGTCAAATATTAAAAACAAATAATTCCAGTCAAAAAAACAGTCGAAAATGAAAACAGCTATTTTTTGATATCAAAATAAAACAAAAATAGTTTTTATTTAATAAAAAAAAAAATAAGTCGTACTTTATTTCACAGAAATAGTTTTTTGTATACGTAGGTCAATTTAACAAATATAACAATTATTAATTATAAAATACATTAACTGGTTATTATTCTATACCATTAAAATACAGTCTTCTGAATCTGTGTCATTGCAGTTCTCTATTTCTTCTGTTTCATATCATACCTCCACGGAACGAAGTGAGTCGCTTTACACTTGAACAACGTTGGGAAATATTGAAAAAATATTTCCAAAGTGAGTGATATGTATCCCAAACAGTGTGTTTTTTTTTGAAAATAAGTTTTGACCGAAGCACCCACCGCGCCTGCTGTACGCAAGTTTGTCCAAAAAGTTCGTGAAACTGGTGTGCTAGTGGACAACACTCATGGTCCCAATCTTCCTACTGTGCGCACAGACACTTTGGTGCGGATTGTGGAGTGGTGGCATCATTGGACCATTTTTCTTCGAAAATGAGGCTGGGAACAACTTTTCGGTCAACGGTGGGCGTTACAGAGCCTTGTTAACCGACTTTTTTTTTTACTGAAGGACCGATGTTATGCCAACAATCGGTAAACGATTCAAGCAGTTAAGGCCAATATCATCCAATCCAATCCGTGAGATACAGCCCGAAACCATCAACAAGGTCTTGGAAAATTGTAGTGACAGAATGCGCTACTGCGAAGCCAGCTGAGGCAGCCACTTGAACGACGTTGTGTTCCATAATTCATGGGAATATTTGCTCTTATTAATAAAGCCATAATACATGGATAAAATTTGATACTTAGTTTTCTTTTCAAATTTCAAAATTTGTACAACATGTTTTTTATCTCGCAAATTATGTATTTCTAGTGGTCAAAATAGAGTTGTGTTTATTTTTTGTTTCTAAAATCTGGAGTGAACAGCTGTCATAAATCAAAACATAAACAACATACAACAAACCGAATTAAATTGCTGCGCAAATTGCAAGAAATACTATTTTAGCGGTTTGCGGAAAATGGGTGTGTTCAGTTCAATGCTCGTTTACATTTTAATTTTTATAGGAATTATATAGTCAAAAAATAAAAACAGTCAGCTTGATTTACAGTCAAAAGCGAAAAAACTCCAGTCAAAAAAACAGTCGGCTGGATTTGATTTTTTTTCCAGTCAAAACCGAAAAAATCCAGTACAATTTGACTGGAAAACAGTCAAACTGGCAACACTGGTTACGAGAAGTTTACAAATTAAAATGCTGAATCGCAAATAAAAAATAGAAATCCAGAAATAATTCAAAAAGAGAATATTGGCTGGCTTCGCTTTCGTGGAGTGATTATTTTAAAGAAGCAAGTGTGTTTCTATATTTCGCATAGGTATTTTTTATACCACCGGAACCAGCGTTACCGATGGTCAAAATGATAAAGTCGCCAAACATTATTTTATACAAATAAAACTTAATACTCGATATATTTTCAACAAAACCTGTTTTTCTTTAATTTTGTTGTAAGATTGGAAAAGACTGTCAGTTGTATGTAGGGATGGATTCTTTCTCAAAGAGATAAATTAGGGAACGCTTTTGTAGAGATAATCCATGAAAAATGACAGATGTATTTTGTTTTTCCGTAAAGTGCAGTATGTGACGTGACCTTTTTGTTTGTCAATTCATAAATTGCAGTGGTAAAAAAAAATTTTTCTTATAAAAACGAATAATTTTCTAATTTACCGGCAAAAGTGATTCGGAATCAATCGAACATATTTTTGATGAAGTCAAACCACAAGTGCGAATAGTAATTGCACGCATTATGCCAAATAGAACGACAAATTTTAAATCATATGTCAATTGTAAATTGTCAAGTGACTAACAGCTTTTTCAATTCTTACTATACCAGAAATTGGTTGAGTAAAAACTAGTAAGATTCTCAGTGGTAATATCTTGCTCTCTCAAAGCCGCTCGCTTTTACGAATTTTTCGAGTTAAGTTAAGGAACGCCATTAAGTAAAAATTTCGTAAAATTTAAAAGTAAAAGAAGAGAACTATCATGTTTTTTTATTTTTATTATATTTTTATTCAGCATATTAAGTGCTACCAGAATAGAATCACACGTGAATACAATTTTTTTTAGTA
Organism: Cheilosia scutellata; assembly: GCA_955612985.1. Lineage (NCBI taxonomy): Eukaryota > Metazoa > Arthropoda > Insecta > Diptera > Syrphidae > Cheilosia > Cheilosia scutellata. The sequence continues at coordinate 78,969,336 of OY015313.1, read as the reverse complement.
TTATATTTGTTAATATCTATTTAAGACAAGCTATATATTTGGAAAAAAAAAATCCAAAACAGAGAATTTTTGAAAAGTCGTCGCGAAGGGCTCAGAGATAAAAAAAAAGTCGCCCATCGGTAACGCTGACCAGAACCAGAACCAGAATCGTTCATCGTAGAAACTTCCACTAGATGTTCGTATTTTGTTAAATCGCTTGGGCTTTTGGCGAATCATCTTCGATTTTCCCATCGACATCTGAGATGTGAGTCGCCTGGGATTTGCAGATGAGCACCCCCTTAGGTACGGGTTAGGAAACCATTTAGGATACGCAAGTTTTTTTTGATCGTACTAAAATTAGATGAGGTTAGGGTGGATGGCCGCAGCATATGCAGCCACACTTAGGAAAAAGAAAGCCCATTGTGATACCATAGGATCAAATTAATCGCCATGATTTCCGCCTGGAACACGCTACAGTGATTGGGAAGTCGGTATGAGATAATGATTATGCTAATGAATGCTTGGAATCTTTTTTTAAATTGAACATCAAGCTTTGCCGCATCGTCATCGAATTTTCTGGATATCAAAACTAGATATATGGCAATTTGACTTGTCTCTAAATCGATAAAATTGATAAACAGGTGGTGGGTATCGATAATGAACATTTTTAAGGTTTCTCCGGGATCTTACCGGGTCTAACATCGAACTGGTAGGGGGCAATCTGTTCGTTGACAAATGGTTAGATAGGATCGTGTATGCGATGTCAACGAGATAAACGATGCTGAGCTTCCATTCATCGGGCATGACTCTCTGATGACTTTATGCAGATGAGTTGGTGTATTTATCTACTCTCAGCCAACTCATCACCTGCTTTTTTCAATAGATCGACCGGTAAGTCATCTTCTTTCTTCCTCTTTTGATCGAAGTCGTAGAGCTTTGTAGGTGAGTTAATTTGCATGGGTTTGCCGGCACTCTTCATCAACCCATAGGTTAAATTTCGTGTGTGTGATCATCAGTTAAGGATACAGTGAGCTAGCTATAACTACGTTACGAACCGTTGCAAAGTTGATTAGCCTTAGTCCATTCATAGACGTAGTGTCATGATTTCCAATTTTACTGCCAAAGATATCCACCTTGTTGAAATCACCGAGTAAGATTTTAAAATCGTATGCTAATCAGTCTTTAATAGCATTATGCTTTTTCTCTGTGGTAACGTGAGCGAATGTCAGGCTGATGTTGGTGCATTTCATCCGAATTAACAGAAAACATTTCCAAGCATATCAATACCTCAAGACATCTTGCCTGTCCTTGCTCTCTAAATATATTACTATAGTAAATGCCACATCACTCTTTTTCTGCAACCTGACTACCTAGTCCTAAAAAATCCTCCAAATGTGTAATATTTACTAGAAACTCTTGTTCATGTATTCCATAATAAATGCAATCACCATCATCATCGTTGACTGTTTCGAAGTGTATACCGTAAACGGTTTTGAGGGATGTGCCTTGATAGATGTTAACCATACCTGTACGCCGCATCCTCCCCTATATCGACACAATATCGATGCATTTATCTCCATTTATGTCTTATTTCAACTACAGTTCAGTACCTACCTAATTATTTCATTACAGAAACTATACATAAACATATCAGAAATACAAAAGGAAAATCATCCCAACTGGGTAGGTACCCAAAAATAATTACAAATAGCACAGGACAAAGTTAATCCCTCGTACACAAATCTTTAGTAAATTATTCGCACCTGCTCTATTGATTGTGAATTAACAAATTCTCATCGAATTAACTTAATAGTCGCAGTTCGACAGCACATACCGCAAGTTCAGCAATTTTCCCAACCCGCAAGAGTAAATTGCAAAGATTAGAGATCAATTTGAGTAAATTTCATTGATGTCAGAAGTAAAGCTAAGTTGACATGCGAAAAAGGTGTAATTTGGGGGCCATAGAAAACAGAAGCGAAATAAAATTGCTTTTCACCGAAGGAGTGGAGGAATCACGTCCCTAATTGATTTGGTGTCGTTACCACGTTACCACCACCGCGCCAACAAGACAGCAACAGCAAAGACCTTTGCTATGTGAAACTGTGGAGATTTACCCACAAATACTCGTACTCGTATCTCTCAATTGAGGTCAATTTCTGCACTGATGACAAGCAGTAATTCACGTTCATTCGATTTAGATAATCACACTAAAAGATACTGACTATAGAAAGCAAATGGGGATTGCTGGCAGTAATCTCGACATAGAGGAATTGCGTAATAATCACAGACACAGTTAAGAAAATATATCTCTTTATATATTATTGCAATTTAAAAGGGCGGCAACTCAGTGTTAAAGTTGAGCTTGGGGACTTCAAATTCATATTATTTTAGTTAGTGCAGTTGGTTCGGAGAGAGAGAGAGAGACCATTTCCATTCATTGTAATCTTTGTCTGAACGCCAACACCAACATCGAGTGAAACTCACTTTGAAGTGCTCTTGTTTTATTTCCATCAAAACGAAAATATTCCCTCCTCTCCTTAGTCAATATTTTTATATGTATCATCGAAAATTAATGCACTTTTAACGTTCCTTGGTATTTCTAACCATTCATATGGTAATCGTTTCAATATCTATGCATGCCACCGAGCTCGTATTTTGTAGTACCTGCATTCAATGGACAAAAGGATTTGCAAATGTTCATGACACCCAGCATAAAGAAAAAAAAAATAAAATAAAATCCTAGAGGATATGTGCGAATAAGTTGTTGAAATTCTGGGTAAAGGCAGATTTGCATTTTGTCCTTTATGTGTACGGTGATGTTTTGCCATCTATGCGAAACTTTTCAGTGTAGTCTTTGAAACCGCTCCCGCACAACACTATATCCTTAGGTATTCGGTTTGTCGTTTTCATATGTAAATCCTGCCCTTTGGCATATATTATCATTCTCAAGGAAGAACGATTCTTTGACATAAATAGTCTTCCTTTATTTTTGTACCTTTTTGGTGGTTTTATGTATTTTGTGAGATGTATTCAGGGTGGTGAAAAAGACATTTGTGTGCACAAATAAAAAGTATTGAGTAATGCGATTGGCATGTGATATTATTCCTGAAAAATCAACATTACATGACAAAGGATGATTGGTATTTATTTACCTAATAGGTAATGCCAATTCGAAATCCATGATGATACATCAATAAAGATTGTTGAAGAAATCCACCCAATTTGGCTAAAAATTTGCAGAATACGATAGTCCTTCACCCAGATCGATTTTGAATGCCTCCATCTATCTATAGATTGATGTATATTTACCTACTTATATAGTCAGTCTTTTTTTATGGCGCGTTCAGGACAAATTTTGGGACGAGGATCTGAGTTGGCTAGAATAATGTAGCTCATTTGCTGAGGTGGAAGTATTATGGCCCACAGTTGGATCTCGAGAAATTCATATTGAGTGCAGTTGTGCTTCAGCCAACGTGTTTATCTAACCAGCTCGATTCCGTGGCTATACACTTGACTAAGTATTCCCAATGATGGACTTTCTTATCTTATCGACCCGAACAAATAAGGAACTATCAGTTTTTATTATTATTGAAGACCCAATCTCTTATGCAATATTACTTATTAAAAAAAATAAATAGGTGGCGCAACAGGCGGTAGACACCCTAGGCCTAGCTTCTCGCAACCATTCGTTTGTGTGAGTTTCTATTTTTGGGACGAATGGAAGGGACCTACAATTTTTATGCCGATTCCGAACGGCTGAATTGAGAAGCTTTTTCAGGACAGTTATACTCTCGGATGTTTGTCAGACGTTCGCGAGAGGTGGCGCAGTAGAAAAAAACACTAAGATGTAATTTGTGTTTTTCCGGGGATCGAACCTGGGATCCCTCGCACAGCAGTCCAGCACACTAACCACTGCGCTACTGCGCACATCCCTGATATTAGGCGTGTTTTTTATTTTGCAATCCTATATAGGCTTAGATAACACAAAAAAAAAACCTTACTGTGACTTGGTAGCAATATGCTATTTCACTTTTGTCTTTTCAGTTTTTTCATTTCTGTTTTCACCAAAACAATTTGCATCAGGCAGTCAATTAGTTTGTAAAGTGATATAAAGAGACCAAGTTAGCTATAGGCTAGGCATATTAAAATAGTTCACAAATAAGAAGAAATACATTTAGTTTCAGACGGTTTATTTATTGGTATGGTAGACTCTGCAGCAACAGTAAGTTCCAGCCGTAACAGAGATTTGCAGGACGTACTGGATGTGTTTGCACTTTTAGCGGATGATTCAGGACGGTTCAAGTTCCAGCGGCGAATCAGTGGCAGTGCACAATTCCTTACGCGCAGTGTGGAATTTCAGCAATCCCAGTCTGGTCCCAGTGTCTCTTCCTAAGTCCAAATTATTTTGAGTTGCAATCTTTCTTGTCCATATATTTTGATTGTTGATGTTTGTTTTCCTTTTTTTTTTAGGGGAGACTGGGCCACCTTGCTTTGCTGGACACTTTTGAACGGCAGTATTTGTAATTGCTTTTGGCAGCTAATAAGCTACTACAAGCTTTGTAATTTTTTTAATAAAATAAATTAACTTAATTTTTTTCAATAAAAAAAAAAAACAAAAACGACAACAGAAGCAAACTGAAATTCACAAATTACAAAATATACAAATGACTGAAGAAAATTTATAAAAACAAAAATGAGTTAGCTTAGCTGTTCAGGAATTTCGTTGATTGGTGGTGGGAGCTTATCTTTTATTTCAATGTCACTTACAGACCTATTTTAAACAAAAAACAAAACTCACCATAAAATGTTTACACTCTTAAGGACCATTTACCTACATGAGATCGACAAACTATCTACGAGCGAACGAGTATTCGCAAGTTTTGACAGTCCGTTCACATGAACACTTTTCTAAGTCGCAACAGTTCGCGAATTTCAGCCATCAGTTTCTACCCGCAACATCTGGGTTGAGGTTAAGCTCGAACCAATCACCCCTATTGTCGTCGTCGTCTGTCGCAAACGACTGGCGACGTTTGTCGTGTCGAGTCGTTTGGAATTTGGTATTGCGTAACTGAAACGAATCGACTCTCTGAACTCTCACATCCCACATACATTCCACAAACTATGACACATTGGATTTGACATAACAGTCGACGAATTTATATTTGGTCTGGTGTTTTGTTTGTGACTTGGTTAATTATTTTATAAAACAAATCAAAAATGAATAGTGTGACATGTTTTTTAAAAGCAGTGACCAGGCAGTGACGAAGAAGAAAACCAGAAAAAAGTGCTGGTAAAGTTAAGGAAGGAAATTCGAACCAAATCCAATCCATTGAATTTGCCCGTCATTAAGTGGGTGGTAGAAATAGTTTAAATTGCATACATTGTGTTAATAACAATTATTTTCAGATTTTAAATGTATTTTAGACTATCGAAGTCGACGGTGGTCCAAGACAATTCAGAGATAAGGATATGCCGATTAAAATCACTTGTTGTTAGTCCCTTTTCTCCATTTCTTTCACTAAATGTTGAAATTGTCTTTTATTTGTGATTTTCATTTTAAAGAATATGTAACTATCTTTTCGTTAGTTAAATATTAAATACACAAACTTTTCTTTAACACTTGATCACGCAGTTGTTAAAACTTATTGCAAACTATATCAGTTGCAGCTCTTTTTATACACCTGTGGCACATCCGCAAGGATACAAAAATACGATACCCAGGTACCTACTGCATCCTTCCGCTTTCTGTGTTTTTAATCATATTAATGATTTTATGGCCTTAATTAGGGTCGTCGTGTAATAACTCATTACTTGAGCGCGTAGATTTATATGGTCCAAGACAATTCAGAGATAAGGCTATGTCGTCCCATTGCCGATTAACCTCACTTTTGTTAGGCCTTCGTGAATGATTTTGCCAAAGGAATATTTTTCTGCATTTCGTTCACTAAATGTAGAAATTGTCTTTTATTTGTTATCTCCATTCTGCAAAATAACTATAATTGTCTTTTTGTTAACTAAAAATTAAGTACACATACTTTTTTTAACACATTATCACACAGTCGTCCGCAAAATAGTCGACGACAGAAATGTATCATTCCACGACAAACGTCGTCACAAAACGCCTCACGCAATACCGACGATCGTCGTCGAAAAATACAATCCACATTTTTTGACATTTCAGACGCCATTTGTCGATCGTCGCCACGACAAAAGTCGTTTATTTTCTGTCGCCAATACCAAACAGTCGTGTCGCTTTTTTTTAGAGTCGTAAACGACGACGACAATAGGAGTGAATATTTTATTCGCTAGTTTGTAGAACGCGAATTAAATGATGTGGATTGTGAATAAACTTTGACAAGTCGCGTCAAGAAGGGTGTATTCGTTCGCGGCAAAAAAATTTTGAATTCGAAATTTGGTTATTTGAACTGTTTATAAACTTGTTTTCTTAATACATTTTGATGGAATAATTAATTATCCTCCTCTTGGAATAATAAAATGTGCAATTTTCTGTTTATAAATGCATAAAAATGGTTTGTTCGCATTTCATTAATTCGTTCCTTCGCTCCCATGTGAATGATCCCTTACAAATAGAAAATTAATATATGCAATTTAAGCAGAAAAACCGCCTCATGTGGCTGCTTCCAGGCGAAAGGATATCTGAAAGTCGTTGAGTACTAAAGAAGACGGTATTACCAAGTTTAAATTTTGGTTAATATGTACTTTTAAATATTTTTTAAATGTTGTTCAGCAATGTTCAAATGACTCACGTTCAATGGAGCCCCAGTCTGCCCTCTTCATTTTGGTTGTCAAATTAACGTCATTTATGACACAATCGATAGCACTTTCGATAACATTTAAAGCAATCGTAGATTGGTAGCACATTTTTTATCTGGGCTAATGATTTGTATAGAAAACGTGCTAAGCCCATAAAGGATTGCAAAAAAAAACGCGCCTATTCAGAGGGCCGTCTTATATTGTTGTAGTTCACGTTATCAACCTCATATAGAGAAGAGCTACCGGTACTGTGTAACATTTGCAGTATGGCTACCGCTCGTATCTATCCTCTTTTTTAGGGGATTATCCCTTTTTTCGAAGTCAAAGAAAATATCCCCTGAAAATTTCCAAATTCCCTTTTTTATCCTATAAACTCCTCTTTTCACTACCATAGCAGATTTCTGGTGTAAATATTCAAAGTCAAACATCTGCAAGCCGAAAATAGTGAGCACAACGAAATCGCTATGTTGGTGGAATGAATACATTTTGTTCTTGCCGCGAACAACAGTATCGGTGGAACGAGTCTTTTCTGCGATGACCAAGTCTTGGACCAATGAAAAAACTCGATTGCAAATCAAAACGTTAAAAGCAATTCTCACAGTAAAATGTAATATTCAGTACTCAACTCATGCATTGAATTCTACAAATTTCTGAAAACGAGGCCTGAATTGCTTCGTTCAATCGCTGCAGAAGACAAATATAAGAAGAACATCAAAAGTGAAGAAATTATTGCTATCGAAAACGATTCAGATGCGAATGACGACGACGGCGATGATGGTAGGTTTGTTGTTTATTATAAACATATGTAATTCAAAAATAAAAATAATTTGTTAAACACAATTTACATTAATTTTTGTATTGATACTATTTTTTAATTTCATCAATTTTAGTGCGAAAACAAGTTAAAAACTTATCCCCTTATATCCTCTTTTTTAAATTGCGATATCCCTTGAAATCTCCAAATTTCGGGCATTTATCCCCTTTTCTGTTCGCAAAAAGATACGAGCGTTAAGTATGGCGGAAAGGGAGGATTATATTTCATTTCATGGGAAGATGTCCTACGCTTCGGGAAATGAGGCGGCACTTTTTTGGAGTAGATGAAATTTCCGATGAAGAAGTCCTAAACAAGTTTAACGAACTGAATGTGACTCTCCTGTTCGAGTACTGTAAGACAGCCTTGGCTTCATTTTTCATTTATTTTCATTCGTCGGAGCACAACCGTGTTTTTAGGGTATTCAGTTAACAATTTTACACATTTTCCACTAAAGCGACAAGAATCTTCACTAACTTGACTCCTTCTATTTGTATGAATTTGATTTGTAACAAAATTTGGTCATCTTGAATGTTTTATATGAACTGAGTAAGAGAAATACCATGCTTAACTATTTGTGAGATCGAACTCATGCAATCAATCATTTCGTCATCTTTTTCCATATCAAAACGAGCTCCGCTTTGATTTCAATTTTAGATCGATCTCAGCACTTTGAGATCGAGCTCACAACATGACATCTAACTCGGTCAGTTTATTGTTTTTTGCATAAAATGCTAAGAAAGATCTAAGAAAAGTGAGTAAACAGCTTGAACTCATCATTTTGCATACAGCCCATTGTCTGAGTTCATAGCGGAGCCTAGGCAAACAAAGTCCTTAACTACCTCAAAGTTATTTCTGTCTATAGTGATATTCTGTCCGAGACGTCGGTGTTGGGTGTGTACGTTTGTAATGTACATACATAATGCAGTCATCACACATATGAATCGAACGAACTGATTTGTATCAAATACATATATTGCTTGTAGGAATACCGAAACCGATCGAGCCCGCTACAACCAACTTTTAGGTGGTAGACTTTGCCGTACGCACACACCAAAACACCGTATACTGGACTCTCCTTGCACTACATTTTGACACTTTTCACAATTTATTTTACTCATTTTTTATTTTAATAAACAAAAAAACAAGAAAAATAAAAAAAAATGTTCGAACTTGTGAGTCAATAATTGACTTTATGTGCTCACTATTCAGGGCACTCATTCCGTAAGTCAATAATCGCATGACGATATCGTTTCGGCGATAGCCTTGCATCACGTAACATTGAAAATGGCTATCGTCTCGAAGACATCGTTTCGACGATCTACCATTTGCTTCTTGTAGCTCAATAATCGACAGAGCACTATCGTCCAGACGATAGCGTTTGCACGATAGCTAATTAGGTATCGTCTTGCATTGATTTGTTTATTTTGCAGACAATCTTAAGCTTTTTATAGGAATTTTAAAGCGAGCAATTGAATTCAGATTTTTTTGCGATTTAAATTACGATTTAAATTGCATAATAACTCATCCGACATTATAAATCATCAATTAGAAACAAAATAAATGAGCAAGATTTTGTGGGTGACTGTAATTTAAATATTCCGTAAGCACAAAGTAGGCCACTGTATTTGTCAAATGTCATTTATGACAATTACGATGACGTCTAGTGCTTATTTCTACTACAGTTTGTGAGCTTCTGAAGGGTACCGAAAGTTCTCAAACTGTGTGCAAAATAAACGATAGACGACACGATGGTGGTAGAGCTTCGTGAAGCAAATAAAAGACAATATCGTGCACTACTATCGCTTGGACGATTATCGTCTTAAATTTTACGGAATGAGTACCCAGTTTTTTCCACTTAAAACTCTATTTATCTGTTTAATACTCGGAGCGATTTGTTTTCACGTCTTTACGGTGGTAGGTAGATCTGCAGTCGGTGCTGAGAATTTGGAAAGATCACTTGCAGAGACTGTTAAACGGCGAAGACGACCGAAATTCCGCTGTCAGGCAGAACGAGACACTCATTCCGGACAATGAGGTAAGGAAAGCGATATCCAAACAAGGCTGGTGGAGCAGATAGCTTACCAGCGGAGCTTCTTGAATCGGCGGGAGATGACTTGACATGGAGCATGCTGTATGTACCAACTTACCTGCAAAATTTGGTCGGAAAAAAGTATGCCCGATGAATGGAACCTCAGCATCGTAAACCCCATCCACAAGAAGGGGGATAATCTGAACTGCGTCAATTACGGAGAAATAAGTTTCCTCCTCTCGACTAGACTGTGTGAATGTGAACGTCTAAAAAATTTCGTTAATAATAATAACCTGATCGGCCAATATGAGTGTGGTTTTAGTCCAGGAAAGTCAACCATCGACCAAATCTCTATACTGCGGCAGACCTTAATAAGGTAACCATAGAAAAAATGCAGGAATTCCAGATCGATACACACCACCTTTTTAGCGACTACAAGGTCGCCGCAATGATAGCGTATGTAGGCGTAGGGACGAATTATACAAAGCCATGTTAAATTTTGGCACCCCTGCCAAACTCATCCGTCTGAGCAGGATGACAATGGAGAAATCTCGCTGCTCCGTCAAAGTGGGAAAGAGCACTATACGGAACCCTTTGATATCGAAAAAGGGTTTAAGACAGGGTGACGCGGTATCATGTAACTTCTTTAACATCAACATTTAACAATGTATGGAACTAGCAATCTAACATTAGAGGTAACATTTTTCAAAAGTCCGTTTAAATACCTACGTGCATGCATAATACTAATGATGTTGACATTATTGGGACAACTCAGCGAGCTGTCAATGGCTCTGAGTCCGCCCCTCCTAAGGGATAACAGAGCAGAGGAATACCCTACCTCAGGTAGCGCACAATTGGAGAGCGACCTTACACAACTTGGTGTGCGTAAGAGGCAGCTAGTTACAGACTGAGGTCGTGGTCCACCCCGGACTGTGAGCGCCATCTAAAGTAAAGTGAGTAAGTATAATTATTTTAGATTAATTTTGAGGCCAACGTTTTTTATTTCCTCAGTCATCATAGTAATATCAGAGTTGATTAAATATCTCCAGACGGAAAACAATGCTATTCTCGTCCCATATTTACAAAAAAATAAATAGAAATGCTAGGTTAATAAACTACTATAATGGATATCATACAGAGACGAAATGAACATATTCCACTTAAGGCTAAAGCTACGAGTACACGACATACCAAACACGACATACGCATTCCAGTCTGACGTCAGAATATGTCATAAAAGGGTGCATGCCGTGTACTCGGCATATTATTGACGCTGACATATTATGTTGGCATGCATCTGTCACCCATATGTCTGACTCAGATTGGCATGTAAATTTGCCACACGACATATCCTACTGAAAAACGTGCATGTCGATGAGAACGTATTTTGTTTTGTTTGCTTTGTTTTTAAATAGTTTGGGTGAATTTAATTAATTTTGTTTTTAATTTCAACGTTTCGATTTTGCAAGCTTGAATTATTTTGCTGCCAAAATAGCCATATCGGATTTGATTGGCGACATTTTATTTAAACACAAAATGCACGTTTTCACCGAGAAAAAAAAATAGTTAAAAATCGTATGTCAACAAATCAAAAATAATCCGTCGACATACGAATATGCCAACTTTGAAACAAAACGTGCATGCCGTGTGACATATTCTACAATATGCCGAGTAATATGTCGAGTAATTATCGTGACGTCAGAGTGGCATGCGTATGTCGTGTTTGGCATGTCGTGTACTCATAGCTTAAGTATACACAGAATGTGAAAATTTTACCTCAAAACGGTACCCCTTTCGAATAGTTTAAACCGCATATACATTTCACATCGTTTAACTTACAAAGACTGACTTTCAGCATTTTAAGTGCATGCACGACTTGTTTCCACGTTAAAAATCAGAGAAAGTTCCTCAAAAGATTTTAATATGCTTCCTTGTGCAATGCTGATTTACCGCTGCCGCTATTCGGAGTGAGTACTTTGTTTTTGATTAAGCGGGCGACAACTTCTGCAGAACGAGGAAATCTACAGGAAAATAACAAAACAAAAACTTAAACGAAAACACAAACCCAAGTACAACTCGTTGGCGGTTTTTGTTTTCCTATAATATTGTCAAGTACTTACATGGTACTGCGAATGTCTTACACAGGACACAGGAGTATAATTCGAAATATTTGAAACGGAAACTCAGTAACCTGGACTCATTTGCGTAGAGGTGAGCGAGAGCACAACCTTCGATGTTAAGCTGAATGACAGTTTTTGGTTCACCGCACATAGGTAGGTGAAAGTTGGGTACCATGGATGAACCTAATTTAAAATACTAAGCAAATTGCAGCATGCGCTTAGTTATATTTTAATTATTTAAATATTTTATTTATATTTAAATATTTCATTCATTCATTCATTCATTTTCAAAATGGTCCGATTGTCCATTAAGTGGGTCGCGGGTGTAGGTTGCTCAAGTGGCCACTCCATAGCTCTCGATCCTCCGCCATCGACTCCAAATCATCAAGAGCAATCCCCATACGGGTAGAGGAGAGATTATGAACTTGATATAACCATCTCATCCTAGGTATACCCAGAGGACGACTGCCTTATGGCCAGTGTTGCCACTAAAAAAAAGTGAATCCGTTCAAATCTGACCGAATGACCGGATTTTTATTTTCTAAATCCGGTCAAAAATTCCGGTCAAAAGTTAAAATGAGAATTTTTGACCTGAAACCCGGTCAAAAAGAGAAAATACCTATACCTACCTATACAATTTACGAATTTTTATGTTATGTTATGTTTAGAAAACGTTTTTATAATATGTGAATCTTGAGTTTGTGAACTTGTTTTTTATTTCGTTTGTTTAAAATTTTAATTTTTCATTTTATATGACATGTTTTAAGTTCTGAAATACACTTTTAGTGCATGGCCATACACGCCTTCCAATGAACGAGGTGTCCAGCGACACAGGTAGATTTTGAGTGAGTAAAGGAGAAAGGTATATAGCATAGAAAATCTACTTTCAGAAATAATTCTGGCACGTTCTTTTTCACACCATTGTGCTTTCGATACAAATCTTTATTTGTTATTTGCGTTGATAGAGTGAGGACGTCAAAAACGGGCGTCCGCTTCGGCTTAACCATAGAAATTGTTTGTGTTTTCAATTTCACTATTCTTTTACCTGCCAAATTTTATTTCATTGCAATGACGCCTGGTTTTTGTGTGTAGCCAAATCGTTAATGGAAATGAAAGTCATGGGAGGACGTGTATGGCCAGGCCATGTACTAAGGCCGTGTGTCAATTGGGCTAAGTAATTATTCTAGAATAATTTTCTGACACTTGAAAAGAGTAGTTCACCAATCTGAGATTTATCGAATTTCACACTTTAATTAATTGAAATTCAATATTTTAATTTCATCTTCAAAATTCTAGCAAAAGAAAACGTCAACAAATTAGCCTATAAGATAATTTATTATCCTGCTCCTTGAGCAGAATTTGTTTGAACTTGGGAGCATGTTCGTAATGTATGGCAAAGTTATATTCAAATTATAGAAATCTATCTTTATTTATAGTCAGTAGGGAAATTTTATTTTTCCGGTAAAAAAAGGGTTTTCCGGTTAAAAACATTTTTCGTTCCGGTCAAAAAACGGTTAGGCCGGATTTCAAAATTTTCTCCGGTCAGAGTAAACAGATTCCGGTCAGATATGACCGGAATCCGGTCAGAATGGCATCACTGCTTATGGCACGGATTCCATAGCACGTCGGGGACATGCGTTTAACATGACCAAACCACCGAAGCATGGATCTCTCGGTCCGGAGAAGTATCCGCAATCTTATTCTTTCGGTCAGGGAAATCCTCAAACTAGGAGCGAACAACTCAGGACACTGATCGGCATATTATCAGGGCACTGTCTTCTTAGAAAACATGCCAAAAGGCTCGGGCTGGCAGACTCGGACAATTGTAGATTCTGCGATGACCTGCAAGCTGCAAGCCGAAGAGGACATCCTTATTATATAAAGATCCTTAGATTGGATAAGGTGAATACTGGAATTCTAATTGACAAATTGGAGCAATTTGCCAATATGTAGTTGCTCCAAGATGACAACATTTATAAAGGGTGTCCCTGTCCCATAATTCACACAAAATTTGAATTTGGCGCCATTTAATAGTAGGTACAGTGATGCCAACGGAAAAAAGATAACAATGTGACAGCTGACAGTTCGGGGTTAGTAAAAATGGAGCGCTATGCGAAAGAACAACGCATTTTCATTGTTGAGCAATATTTTAAAAATAATGAAGGTTTGTCAGCTACAGTCCGCAATTTTCGAACAAAATCATCTTGAGTGATGAAGCTCATTTTCAACTTGATGGCTTCGTTAATCGTCAAAATTGTCGCATTTGGGGTTCAGAAAACCCTAGAGTAATTGTTGAGAAGCAAATGCATCCACAACGCGTGACTGTTTGGTGCGGATTTTGAGCTGGAGGCATTATCGGACCATTCTTCTTCGAAAACGCGGCAAGTCAGTATCAATTAAAATGGTGTTCGTTATCGTGACGTGATAAACCAGTTTTTAGTACCTAAATTACAAGATATTGATGTGACCAACATGTGGTTTGAACAAGACGGTGCCAAATGCCATACAGCCACAGAAACAATTCAATTACTACATGAGTCATTTCCTAATCGTGAATGACTGAATTATGGGAAACCCTTTAGATCCCATAAAGGGAAATTTAGACTATTTCGTTTTAGATTTTAATTCGGCGGTGTTAATAGAAAAAGCCTACGACAGTATACTATACAATGGGCTTGGAACAATTTTTGACGATGTAGATCAAAAGACAAAAATCGTAGAAAATAGCATAAAAGATATCGCAATGAATGGCAAGTCGTTTAATCTAGGGTTCGAGAACCATATGTATTAAATTTAACATAAGGAATCAATTACTTTATATATCTAACTAGCTGACCCCGCAAACGTTTTTCTGCCTAAAATAGTTACTTTAAATATTTCAAGATTTATTTTGATATTTTTGTTCAATTATTTTTTTTTAATAGGAATGAAGGCGGATAGCTTCAGTGGCCATTATCGGACTTGCATACGCACCAACATTTTTATATAATATAGCTGTACCCGCCCGGAGTTGCCACGCCCTTTTGTCCAATATTGACCAATCGGGAACGCTCCCAGGATAATACCTAAGATTGTCTGTAAATTTGAGCTCAATCGGTTCGACGGTTTTCGAGATATAAGATTTTGAATGTTTTTTTTTGTATAGGCGGTCCCACGCCCCTTTGTCCAATTTTGACCACAACTTTAGATAAACCATCTACACAACCATAAGAACAAACCCTAAAAATTTAATCGAATTCGGTTTGACCGTTCGTGAGTTATAAAGTCACAACACACTTGCAACAATTTTTTATATTTATATAGATAAAACAATTAGATACTATGACTAAATTTTGTTTGCTTATTACTAGCACAAGCTTTTCTAAAGCAGCTGCAGTGCCCATTTATGCAGCATTCAAACTGTCGACACTGGAAATAATTTTATCCAACCTGCTTATTGGTTTCACTTCTACTCAGCACCTTAATGAAATAATTACATATTTGTAATTTTAATCGTTAATATTCAATATGTACTTTATACATCATAGGTATGTAAGGTCATTACATAGCTATTGAAGAAGTTGACCTAGACTTTTTGTTTTACTTTGCGTTTTTTGTTTGTTTGTTTCGGGACTCCGACCGGCACCGAAAGCATCGTCAAATATATCTAATTATAGAATCACCCTAAATATCGCTCTTAGGTTAGGTTAGAGGGGCAGTTTGATGAATCTTTTTAAATCTAATAGAGGTATCGTTGCTAGATCTTCCAAGCCGTCGAAGAACCGTGCTCCCATACAAGAGTAGCGGCGTTATTGGAGGGCTGGGCAGTGACACAGGAGATGTTCCACAAATTCTAATTCCTCTTCATCTCTGCAACATCTGCAGAAGTCATTTGTGAAGATACCTATTACCTATGTTTGGCCATGTTCCCCATTATGCAGTGTCCGGTTATTACCCCGACGAGCACTCGGATTTTAGTATATCTACCAACATGTCCAGGAACCCAGCACAGCATTACTGTGTGATGGTTCATTGCTCTCAATGCCGAGAGGCACTGGCTTACTGATTTGGAGTTTACCAGATTGGACATTGGAGTTAATCGCTTTAAGTGATGCTTGGCTGCCAATGCAGAAGGTGCCGCTCTTAGTGTACGCTGACGAGCCAGGTTCCCAGTTTTTTGTTAAATCGCCACCCGAATGATTTTTTGCCCTTTTTCAACATCGAAGTCAAAAAAAATTCAGTCTTTAATAAAACGTTCATTATGTAGAATTCCACTCAGCGTGGAATTCGATAGTTTACCTATTGTATGATAAAGCTTTGTCTTATTAATGTTGGTTAAGCGCCTGCCCCGCTGTAAGGAAGGAAAAAACTTAAACCCAAAAGTTGTCTTATGCTTGGAAAGATGCTATCATCATCAAGTTTTTTATTTAAAATCTTCTTCCAAAACTGTTGAACAATCTCAGTATAAATACTTATCTTTACTGTTCACATTTCTTAGGGAGGTACCAGAGCTACTTGACCGACGTATCCAATTTTCAATACCAACCTGACGAGCGACGGTAAAAGAAGTAATCTCACAAAATTTCATTCGCCTTAGTCGATTGGTTTGGACGGTAACAGACAGACAGACATGGCTAAATCGATTTAGAATGTGATTCTGATTCAGATTTTTAGGGTCTCCGGTGACTCCTTCTTGACGAGAATATACCTTCCTATGAAGGAAATAAAAAAACCCTTCAGTTGTGTTAGTCATGAAACGAAAAAAAATTTTCGTCAGCAAATTCTCTGATAAGACTGTAAAAATCTAGGCTTTTTGCAATTTGATTTTTAATGGGCAGTGAGGCCAAACAAACTAGTTAATTTTTTTTTTGGACATTGTAGACCATAAGTTAGTACGTTTTTATCAACTTTGGTTTAAAAAAAACTGCGTTCGCCACTTGCAACTGTCACTGGCATTGTTAACAGAATACGTATCGATATACAGCTATTCTGGATCATATAACTCTTGAAGATTGTGCTTTTTGATTTCATCGCACAACAAATCTCCAACAATATCAGATTTAAAGTTGATCGTTAACTTTTCTTGCAGCTCAGAGCAATATCGCATGAGTTATTTTTTATTTTGATTTTTTATGTTAAACAAGAAATTCCACGCGTCAGGAAAATCATGCATCTGTTGAAATCTTTCCTTCATAAGTACGGTGTCCAAAAGAGCATTACAAAATCGACTTCAAAATCTTTTTTTATTTTTTTTATCAGTTATTGGTTCATGGTTCATCAGTAGCCTCTTCACCAGGTCTACGTTATTACTTTACACTTCTACAGGTACTTCTCTGATCACAAAACTTTTTAAACTAGACTAAATTGGTTCTATGGTCGCTCAGTCCGCCTCTCTTCCGCCCCACATAAATTAGAAAGGAATACGACAAGACAAGCAACACAATGACAGGTCGCGGTAGATAAATGCTGAGTACTTAGCTCATACTCACTCCTAGAATATAAGTTCATAGAATGTAATACGCTGAATTTAGTTTAGTTTTTCTTTATATCGATAGAGATATTCAGTGATGTTAAGCTTACGCGCGTACACTTCAGCGCCCTTCAGGTGCCGGCGCCCCCAGGCGACCGCCCCGGTCGCCCACCCCTAAAGCCGGCACTGTTTCTTAGTAATACATATTCTCTATCGATTTCAGAAAAAATATGTCCAAAATATTTTCACAAGCCGCCAAGTGAATTAACAATTTTATTTTTTAGAGAAAGTGGACTTATAAATTTTAAAAGCTTTTTTAGCTTTAGTTTAGTTATCCGTCTTTGTCTGGCGAAAAATTAAATTTTTTTTTAATGTCTTCCCATGCTAATTAAACATTTTCTGCAACTATGTATGTTTAAAATTTCATTTTTCACCTTCAATCTTCATTAAGAAAACTCGAAGTGTCTAATTTTAATGATAATCGCGGGCGTAAATATACATACATTTTTTAAATCATCAAAATATTCATCAAGTCAAGTCAATTTTAAAAACGTTTGAAAGTATTATTTAATTAGCTATTCTGTTTTGAAAAAGCAATCAGTAGTTGTTTTTAGAGTTAATTCAATTCGGTAAAAAAAAAACATCAATTTTTACATATTTTAATTATTGCATTTACAAATTAAACTTTGTAAAAAGAGGCAAAAAGAAATCTAAAAATTCAAAATATTGTTGCAGTCACCTGTGCAGCACAATCTGTAAGAGTAAACAAAAAATTAATCCCAACAAAAATAAAAAATTAAAACGCACCTTTATTTACACTGGTGGAAGTAGAACACAATATCCAATGTCGTGGTCTGTGCCGAAAATATCCCCATGTTAGCTGTAATAATAAACAATATGTAGTTTACAATATAAGACAAATTCGTCGCCCTTACCTTTTGAAATCACAGATCACTGAATGTTTTGACTGTGTGATTCTTAACGAACATAAAATTCGTCTCAGCTACACCACCAGCGGATAATTTATATTCCTGTCCATTATACACTTGTGAAAGTTTGTATTCTACCTGAAATATAAAAAAATTATTAGTACCAGTCTGTACTCTGTAGCCGCAAAAGAATAATAATACATACATACATCTCTTCTCTTCTCTATCTCTATATAATTATATTTACTTAATGTAACACCTTGTATTCACAATTCACATTTAAATGATTTTCTTAAATATTTGTTTATCATCTTATTTACGTCCTTTCTTTTTGTATCGTTGAAGGCATCTTGATCTTGTGCCCCTTATGTTACGATATGCCTCGTCATTATCCTCCAATTATTTGTAATTAATACTAATGATGTGCTCTATAATAAGTTTAATAATTGGAATTCTACAACCGCTGATTATCATGATATTTCATGTCGTATGGTCGATATTTCTCAACCCACTGGACTTCAGGTTTGCTACATAAATGCAAAGAGCTGACTTCCGAAATTGGACAGCTTTAATTAGCGTGCTTCATATATTGACAAATGTCTCCCCTTTTGTTATTTTAGCGGGAGATTTTAATAGTAATCTTCTCTTAGAATCGACTTTTGCTAATGGCATGAGAGCTGTGAATTTACATCCTGTTAATACATCAACTCCCACCCATTTTACTAAGAATTCGAGTATCCTAATTAATATTTTTAAGGTGCATAAAGCATAACTCACATTTTTAATACCATAATTGTGACTTCAGATTTTCTGAAAATGGGCAAAAATTGTTTCTGTACCAAAAAAAAACAAAAGGAGTATCGACCAATATCCATTTTGCCATATTTATCCAAAGTATTTGAAAGTATTATGAACAGTGTTGGCACTAAAAAAAAGTGAATATGGTCAAATCTGACCGAATGACCGGATTTTTATTTTCTAAATCCGGTCAAAAATTCTGGTCAAAAGTTAAAATGAGAATTTTTGACCTGAAACCCGGTCAAAAAGAGAAAATACCTATACCTACATATACAATTTACGAAATTTTATGTTCACCTGCATTATCGATGTTTAGAAAACGTTATGTGAATCTTGAGTTTGTGAACTTGATTTTCATTTCGTTTGTTTAAAATTTACTGAAACTAATTTTTCATTTTATGACATGTTTTAAGTTCTGAAATACACTTTTAGTGCATGGCCATACACGCCTTCCAATGAACGTCGTGTCCAGCGACACAGGTAGATTTTGAGTGAGTAAAGGAGAAAGGTATATAGCATAGAAAATCTACTTTCAGAAAAATAATTCTGGCACGTTCTTTTTCGCACCATTGTGCGATACAAATCTTCGTTTGATATTTGCGTTGATAGAGTGAGGACGTCAAAAACGGGCGTCCGCTTCGGCTTAACCATAGAATATCTTTGTGTTTTCAATTCCACTATTCTATTCTTTTACATGCCAAATTTTATTTCATTGCAATGACGCCTGGTTTTTGTGTGTAGCCAAATCGTTAATGGAAATGAAAGTCATGGGAGGACGTGTATGGCCAGGCCGTGTGTCAATTGGGCTAAATAATTATTCTCGGATCATTTTCTGACACTTGAAAAGAGTATTTCACTCCAACTCCACGTCAAAAAATTAGCCTGTAAGATAATTTATTATCCCTGCTCGCGGAGCAGAATTCCATGCGTGATGTTGTCGTCCCAGTATTCGCATTAAATTGGTTTCTGTTTGAACTTGGGAGCAGAGCTGTCGAAGTACTGCAATTGCAGTATTTGTACTGCTTTTTTAAAATCCGTACTGCCGTACTGCCAACACGACCAAAGTACTGCTTTTTTTTTTTTAACTACAAATTCTTCAAATAATTAATTTTCATTATTAGATACTATATTATTGCTCTCCAAACATTATACTTTTCTAATTACATATCTATATCACATCACATCTACTATATAAAGTGGTAATTTTTTTTTGTATGGGGCAAGCTCTGGAACCACAGCGAACCGATTTCAAAATTTCTTTCACTAATAGAAAGCTATACGGGATAGAGTACTGCGATAGTCAACTTTATGTTTTAATTGAACAACGGGGCGTGCCAACTCCCATAAAAAAATGCAAAATCGTATATCTATATCTCGAAAACCACCAAACCGATTGAGCTAACATTTTGAAGCAATCGTATCTAAGTATTGTAAAAATATTGTAAACGCTTTTCAAAGTAGTGGATTGATTGAGCTGAAACTTACACAATATATTTGGTATGAAGTGAAAAGTGGACGTAGATAAGTCAAGGGTCTTAACGTTTTCCGATAGATAGCGCTTCTTATGACCGCATTGACAAATGTACAAGTTGGCCTGCGATCTCTGGTGGCAAAGAAAAGAACCCTAACAAACATACAGGAATCTGTCATCGGTAAGCGGTACGTGTATTTTTGTAAAGGTAATTTATTTATTTTATAAATGACAAACTATTTTAATTGATATAAACGCATTGTCGGTCTAAAATTCAAGTATTGTTTATGAAAAATAAAATAACCCCGTGTTCAAAAAATATGTTTGAATCGTTTAAAAGTGGAATGAAAAACTTGTGTTGGTTTGGTGTAAACAATTTTGTTTTTTGGATTAGACTCTTTTTTAACTGTTTAAAGTTCTTTAAAGTATTGTTAATATTCTATTTATTGTGCAGGATTATCCCAAATACCAATGGCGGACCCAACTAACCGAGATTTATCTCAAACTTTGTCGATAACCATCTGCGATATTGCCGAATATTTTAGCGGCATAAAACGCTCCATTCGCGAAGGGGAAGAGCTCGTCAAGGCTGGTTGGGTCTATGCTATAGGTGTGATTCCAGATTCAGCAAACAGTGATGTAACTGGTCTGGTTATTAATGCATCCTCGATGACTTCAAAACCCCACGAAATAAAACTAAGATATCTTACGAAGTCTTGGAAATTTTGGATTTGTACTTGCTCGTGCAAAGCCGGTGAAGGAAGAAAATGCAAGCACATAGCTGCATGTCTCATACATATTAACAGGTTCGATTGGTTATTAACTCTACAAATAATATTGAATTCACATTAGAAACGTTTCTCTATTCCGCAGGACACCTTGTCTTCAACCCATAAGCTGCACAGAGGTGACACAAAAGTGGGGCAAAGTTGGAAAAGAATTTGTTCAACAGTACAACGCTGTTAATGCATCAGACTTGTGCCATAGCCGGTTAAAAATTAATATCAAGACAGATGTCGTGACCAAGGAACAAGAAAATGAAATTTTTGAAGAGTTCTTGGCAGGTATACCGTATACAATATTCTTTTTTAATTGCCGACATAATAAATAGACAGTAGGTATAAACTTTCCACTTTTATATGTTTTTACAATTTCAGCTAAACCCAATTGCGAACTTAGCAAATTCTTGGAGAAAGGAAAGAAAAGGAGGACAACGGGTTTTTTATGTTCATTGTTGGTTCTGATTGACTAAAAACCTTTATCCCGATAATGAACTCCTTTATTTCTTCATCCAATGCTTCACTGGTTCAAAGGATTTCGAAAACCAAAGAAGAAGCTGCACAAATTTGCGAGAACACTATTATGCAGAGTAGTGCACAGTGGCTTGTAGAAAGAAAATTGCGAATCACTGGAAGTATTGCCTACAAGCTATACACATATTCGCAAAACAAAGCGCCGAATTGGAGAAAGAAGCTATCGACCATTTACGATGGAAATTTTAAAGGCAATGAGGCAACAAGGTATGGGCACCATGCTGAAAGGTTGGCAAAACAAGAATACGGCAAGAGGTATTTGCTGTTTGATGTCGGCTTGGTGATCTCGACAAGTCTTCCATATCTGGCAGTAAGTCCTGATGGAGTTGCATATGACGGCGATGAGTGGCGGCTTCTCGAAATTAAGTCACCAACTAAGGGAAAGGAGGTTCCAGCCAAGCAGCTTCTTGAAGGATTAGATTACCTGGTAAGATCTGGAGACGATTTTAAATTAAAAAAACAACATGCATTTTACGGCCAGGTGCAATTAGGCTTGGCTATTTTAAACGTAGAGACTTGCGACTTTGTGATTTATAGTTCCTTTGATAATTCAATGTGTACAATAAAAGTAAAAAAAGATGAACATTTTATTGGAGTTTTTATTGAAAGACTGAGCTGGGTGTACTTTGAACATGTGGTACCTTATATATTAAGCAACTGAATGTGATTTTTTTGTTATGAAGTAATTTTTATTTATTTTTTTTTATTCTTTAAAAGATATTTGTTATGTTTCTTATTCTTTTTGTTTATGTTACTGTTTATTTACTTAATGAAATGTGATTTTTTTTATAAACACTTTCCATTCGCTGGAAAAAATACAAAAAATGAATTTAAAATAATGAAGTTTTGTTTGTATTCTTTACTTTTATTTTAAAAACTTTTCATCACTCAGTATAGGGGAACTTAAGTTAGATAACGCACATAAAACCGTCATTATGTCATCCATATAGGGTACAACGGCTACACCAACTTTTTCGGATAATACTTTGAAGACTTTCAGCCTTGCTATCCTTCTTTCCACATGAACTCTTGCAGCAGCAATTTTAGTATTCCTCTCAATATCTTGTTTAGATAATTTTTCGAAATTAAACGCAGGTCTTACCATTTCAATTCCAGCTTTAGAGAGTTCATCACCAATCATAAATCCTTTGTCGACCATAACAGCATCTCCGGGTTCAAGTTTTTTAATTAAATCCTCTGTTAAATTAAAAATGGCCTTATCAGAAGACTTGCCAGTAGCAACTTTACTGATATAATTTATTGATCCCGATGGTGACACTCCGATCAGAACTTTTAATGTTTGTGTACCTTTATAGTGAGAATATGTACATGTCCTACATTTTAGGCATTGAAAAGTCACCGTTTTCATTTCTGTGCAGTCAAGGACAGTTTTCACATTCGAAAAATCTTTAAAACACACTGGTAAACTTCGTACATTTTGCTCTTTGCTTTGCCAGTATATAAAACATTTTGTCAAAGCCGCTAAATGCTGGATAGTATCAGCAAAATATAATTTAGCAGTCCTCTCACAAATCTGAAACGATATGGCCAGTTCCGCAAATGTAGAATTTGACTTCAGCTTGTACATGGTCATGAGGATTCTTTCTCTCATTGGCATTAGTACCTTCTCTTCTTTTCTGATTTTTGCAGATAATTTTACCAACGTGTTCAGAGTGTTAAAATCTTCAAGACCAGTCATGGTTGAAAGCTTTTTGTCAGTATCCCAGAGTGCGGTGTAACCATTAACAAATGGGTTCAAATCGACCTGCACTCCTTTATTTGATGTTGTCTGTTCCTGTTGAGATTCGTCGATGAGTGCATCATCGGCAGGATTTTCAGCATGGTCCCAAAGTTCGATTTCTTCATCAGATCTAATAAAATACAATAGTTATGTGTATAATTACAATAAAACAAAATTCGGATTCTCTTACCTTCTTCTTCCAAGAGGTTCAGCATCGGCAAGTAAAAGTTCATTAACTTCTTTTGTAGATCTACGAAAACAATTACAGTTTAATGGATAAAATATAATGGAATAAAATTCTTATGTTATTACCTCCTGTTTTCAATTGTTTTGCACCGAGCTAATATTCGCCTTGCACAATTACTCGTCCAATTTTCGGTTGCTAATTTTGGAAGGTTTCTGCTTGGAAATGCTCCTTTGACCAAACGCGTGCAGTATCTTTTATTATCTCTTGCAATTGGCTTTAATATATCGCCTTCTTTAAAATGCAAACTACATATTTTAAAGAATTTAGGAAATGATTTTCCCATGCGAAGAACAATTGACCACTTTTTTAAAAGGAATCGAGAGTTCAAAACTTCTTTTGGAATTTTGTACATGGTTATACCATTTTGTCTATATGAGTTGCACTGGGGTACACCACAATGAGACGCTCGATCCAACACTTTTTCTTTATTTTCCATTACTGTCAACTATTTTGAAATTTATTTTTATGTTTTTAATTAACAAATGTATTTATTTTCCACAATATTTAATTATTTATTTTCGCTTAGCTTCTTTTACGTATATTTTTTCGCTGATCTGTCAAACTTGTATGTCTAGTAGGGTTCAAATTATAGCCGCTAGGGTACACCCTCCATTTCTCAATAGATCTCAAAATGACACTTTGTCTTGATATTTTGGCAGTTTTAGCCTTGAAATTTGGTAAATAGAAGTTCAATACGTGGATCAGTTCAAAAAATGTGGGCATGATCGAACAAAGGCACTTCCCTTCCCATACAAAAAAAAAATACTGCGACACCTATGACAACTAAAGTTGCAAGATATGGAATTGCATTGTCCTGATAGACAAGAACATATTTCAGCTATACGATTTCTGGGCACGGGCGGATACAGCTAGTCTCATATATAAAACAATTTGTCCTGACTGATTGGTGATTAACGTCCAGCCCAAACGGTAAGATTGTGAAAAAAAATTCTTTTATAGAGGCGATTTATGGAAATTCTAACTTAAAAGGAGGAAAAGGCGGGTCAAAGTATTAATGGGAAAATTCTTATTTTTCATCCGATCCATTTCCAACTCGGTTTGTGTACTCTATATAAGAAATATATAAAATCGTTTTTTCTGCTTTAGGAAATTTTCCTTGGGAAGGAATAATTTTTTATGGGGAAGATTTTTTTCATCCTATCGAGTGGGCGCAGTAGCGCAGTGGTTAGTGTGCTGGACTACTGTGCGAGGGATCCCAGGTTCGATCCCCGAAAAACACACAAATTACATCTTAAGGTTTTTTTCTACTGCGCCACCTCTCGCGAACGTCTGACAAACATCCGAGAGTATGACTGTCCTGAAAATGCTTCTCAATTCAGCCGTTCGGACTCGGCATAAAATTGTAGGTCCCTTCCATTCGTTCCAAAAATAGAAACTCACACAAAACGAATGGTTGCGAGAAGCTAGGCCTTGGGTGTCTATACCGCCTGTCGCGCCACCTATTTATTAATTTTTTTTATCGAGCGCAAAGCACTTCTGTAACGAGTGCGAAGCCGCGTATAAATGCGAGCATGCTTTAAAACTAAGCATTTTTATGAGGTAGGTAAAGCTACTGGACAGATTTCAATGATACTTTTTTGAAATGTTAAATGCTATGTCGTTTATTGCCATGTCCTTTGGAGCGGTTTTTGACCAAAATCTAATTTTTCTGACTTAACTCCCATTAACTTGCATACTATTCTGATATTCTTAATCATTCTAATATATTTTAAGCTATATCAACCAGCTTTCTGCTTTATTTAGAAATAAAGTGAATTATATAAAAATTGTATTTTATCGCTGTACTGCCGTGTACTGCTTTTTCATTGTTGAAGTACTGCTATCTCAAAAAATGAAACGACAGCCCTGCTTGGGAGCATGTTCGTAATGTATGGCAAAGTTATATTCAAATTATAGAAATCTATCTTTGTTTATAGTCAGTAGGGCCATTTTATTTTTCCAGTCAAAAAAGGGTTTTCCGGTTAAAAACACTTTTCGTTCCGGTCAGAAAACGTTTAGGCCGGATTTCAAAATTTTCTCCGGTCAGAGTAAACAGATTCCGGTCAGATATGACCGGAATCCGGTCAGAATGGCATCACTGATTATGAACTCCCATACGCGACTATATCTTAATCGCAATAACATGTTATGTCCAAATCAATCTGGTTTTCGTCCCAAACATAGCTGTATAACAGCGTTAATAATAATGTTGTTGAAGAAATCAGACAAACTGTAGATAGGGACTACGTTACCTTCCTAACTCTTCTGGATTTTTACAAAGTAACATTTTATGCAGGAAACTTAGGGAGAAATTCCAATTCCAATTCCTCTGCAGTGAGAGTAGATTTTGCATACATCGACGTCCTAAGTTCCAGATTACAAGCAATTGTTGCTGATAACCGAACGTTCTCTTTTCAACCTGTGAGCAGGGGTGTTCCTCAAGGATCAATACTGGGACCGTTACTATTTTTACTATATATTAAAGAGCTCCCTTCGCTTAACTTAAACTATTCTATAATATATATGCCAATGATGGCGCAGGGACATAAGGACTTATGTCCCACCTTATCGGGACATAAGTCCCAACATTTTTTTGTCGAAAATGGGACATAACTCCCAAATTTTCGGAGAGATAATATTTAGCAAAATATTGCGGATTTCCATTGGGCATCCAACAAACAAACTTCACAAGTAAACAAAAGATTTGTTTTTAATTATCTACTGGCAAAATGGACATATAAATAAATTTTTATTTACCATTGCTTCTTCGTTTATCTTTGCAAAACAGATATGTACTACACGTAACTCATCTTAGCTTAGTCCCACTTCGGTGTGGGTTTCCTTTCATGTTTTAAATGCACTTCTTGTCCAGTTTTAAATATCTGCAAGGCAATCAGACTATTTCAAATGGTAGGTCCTGGCACAGTGCACAATAGGAGCGATCAAGTTGTGCATGTAAATAAACCAAAGGCGTAGCCAAGAAACGATGCGAAGGGGATGATCGATTTTCAATGAACATAAATGCGTAGCCGAAATAAATTTTGAGCAAGGGAGGATCGATTTGGGGTGTGAAAATTAAAAATTCGCGCGAATTTTTCACGCATTTATGTTCATTGAAAATCGATCATCCCCTTCGCCCGAATTTTTAATTTTCACACCCCAAATCGATCCTCCCTTGCTCAAAATTTTTTTCGGCTACGCCTTTAGATCCTTCCCACGCAAAAGTTTATCCCTCATAATATGGTAGGGTGGTGTGTGCTAGAAATTACCACCTACAGTAGTTGATGATGAGTCAGAAACTTCAGAAAATCTTTCTTCAATTAAAATCTATATACCTTACAGCATACACAAAATCAATATACACAGTTAATAATTACATGCATCCACAGGATGGATAAACATTAAATATGCTATCAATTAAAAAATGTCGTTCTGATTAAGGCAATGTTTCAATTTACTCAACGATTTTAGATGCCCGGAATATGTTCCATCCAAATTGGGCTTCTAAAGTCGTGGTTTTGTAAAAAGATTTTTGCTTATCCATGCCGTAGTTTAACAAAACATTTTCGTTTGCAAATGATTCATTTATATCCAAAAGACTCGTGGCGGTATTGGTTTCCGTCACTTTTCGCAAACTGCTGGTAACTATATTTTAGTTGTAAATATAAGTGATGCTTAAAACTATACAAAGACAATAGAGCCAAACACCTATTTTATACTGGTTGTATTTATTTATTACGTGATGCTCTTTGTGAATTATCTAAGCTTATCTAAAGAAATAGGTTGAGTGGGACATAAGTCCCAAAAAAAATGTATGGGACTTATGTCCCGATGGGGTGGGACATAAGTCCCAAATCGAAATTGGGACTTATGTCCCACTTAGTTGGGACATAAGTCCCAAAAATAAAATTTGGGACTTATGTCCCGGGGACTTATGTCCCTGCGCCGCCAATGATGTACAGCTTTGTTATAGCAAACAAATCTTGTACGTTTGACCATAGGTAGAGTCTACGGAGGTTTACGTATGTTATGGCTTATGGGGCACTCAATGAATTACCCCAATAAAAACAAGAATGATACTTGCTAAAACACTGCTCTTTCCCCTACTATTATTACTCCAATAAAAACAAGAATAGGCGTATTTTTTTGAGAATCTATAGCTAGCTCACTTTTACTTTAACATGCAAAACTGTTATACTCAGTTTTGGTTTTGTTATACTCACTTTTGGTTTTGCATGTAAAAGTAAAAGTGAGCTAGCTACAGATTTCCAAAAAAATACGCCTATAGTCACATTTCCGCATAGATACTCTAGCTAGATGGACTAATACATGGCTTCACTCTTGAAAACCTTTTCGCCTTTAGGACCTTAATTACGCTTCACAATATAATGCAAACACGACAACAATCTTATCTATACAACCGTATCCAGTTTTCGCGGTCTACTAGAAGCTCTGACCTGGTACTAGTACCACCAATATGCTTGCCTTGTTTCTATCCGAAAATTGTTTATCTATTTTATTTTATGCGATTCAGTTGTGGAATTCCCTTCCCCGAACCATAAGGTTGCTGAGTTGCACTACCGAGTTTAGTACTAGACCAGCGGTTCCCAATCTTTTTTGGCCGGGGAGCACTTTTCTGGAGAGAAATTTAGTAAGCATTTAGCATTTAGTTGTCCGCATCCCATTTTTCGAAGTTACGGAAAACGCAATAACTATTTTCAGATTTTTTTTAATTTTATTAAATTGAAGAAATAAGTAACATGTATGTGATGTGATTTTTAGCATTTTATTAAATATTTAAACCTAGTAGATAATTTAAAAAAAAAAAACATTTCTGAATCGGTTTCGAGTTGGCCAATAACAAACACTTTAAAATGCCACAACTTAAACAAATTAAATATTTAGTTAAATACCCTTAAGTTTTTTAAAACGCCAGTCAATCTTTTCTGAAGACTTTCCACAAAAATAAACTAGCTTTTGCCCGAAGCTTAGCTCGCGCAGTCCTCAGGATTTGGACACAGATATTCCTTCACAATCAGTTAGTTGCCTTTTTTATATTTATATATCGTGCAGGAAACTTACCTAAGAAAGTACTTAAGAAGCAATTAGTATCTCTGAAAAATATGTCTAACGCCCTATATAATTGGAGAAAACGGTTCAAAAGTTATATGATCAATATTTGATGGTGAAGCGCTGTCATCTCAAAACAGATCATACTATAGCAGACTGAGGCACTATCTACGGGATCATGACGTTAACCAGAACGACTAAAATCTAGAATGGTCAAAATCTCGAAAATGAATTTGATAAATCTCGAATGCAAAAATCTCGAATGGGTCAAAATCTAAAAAGCACAAAAATCTCGAAAGACTCTATCTCAAAAAAAATCTCGAAAACTAAAAAGTAAATTCGAGATTTTTTCTTTGCACCCACCCCATATCCAAACAGTAAACCCAAGCAGCGGGGTTGCAGGGGGGCAGCGGATAGCTTCAGTGGTTCACCGGCCATTATCGGACTTACATACGCACCAACAACGTTTTTATATAATATACTTAGCCATACCCGCCCGGCTTTGACCGTGCAGAGGAATTGTATTGCTTAGGTTTAAGATAATAATGATCTTTCGTAAAATGCGAAAAATGAGAATAAATCGAACAAAACAAAAAATAAATCATGAAAATCGGCTCAGCGGTTATCGAAACGTCATCGGGTTTCACCCAATAGAAGATGTTTTTTATATGGGAGGTGCCACGTTCTTTTGTCCAATTTTGACCAATCTTCACGGGGACGCTTCCGGGTCAACACCGAAGATTGTCTGTAAATTTTAACTCAATCGATTTCTCGGTTTTCGAGATATAAGATTTTGAATGTTTTTTTGTCTGGGCGGTGCCACGCCCCTTTGTCCAATTTTGACCAAACCAACTCAGTAATGTTCGTGGGGTCATGCACAACAACTTTGCTAAAGATCATCACATGATCAAATTCATAGTTTACGATTCTATAAAGGACATACAGACAAACATTCATTTTTATATAATATAGAACAGGTGCCAATAATCGGGTTAAAAAAAAACTGGGGTTCAATTATTGGCAGGGGGTGCCAATAATTACATCCTATGTAGCTACAATTATTGGCACTGCCAGTAGTTGTACTTTTGTTAGGGATGAAACGATACCTTCAAGGTATCGAGTACAAGCACTCGATACTAGTATTGAAAAAAAGTATCGATACCTACTCGGGTATCGGGTGAAAAGTATCGATACCTACTTGCATCGAATTAAAATTCCAGATGAAAACATTTAATTTAATTTTTCAAGTTTTTATTTTTAACAAGAATAAAATACATTTTGTGGAATATTTCCTAAAAACATCAGTTTTTCTAGATGTTTTCCACTTAACCGGTTTTTGCTTTGGATGATTGTTGCCCCCGCCTTGGAAAACAATTTTTCACAAGGTACTGACGAAGCAACAACCACCAAAAACTTCTTTGCATGTTTATATAAAGGAGGAAAAAATGGCTTTAAATCTTCCCACTCTTCGAATGGATTGTTTTTTATGTGTGTGCGGAAAGTGTGTGATTTATATTTTGTGCGAAGAGGAATACAAAATTGCATGAACATTGAGTATGTGTGTGAAACTAGCTTGGGTGTTAAGTCAAAGTGCGATACTTTCATTCGATGCAAGTACTTTTAAACGATACTTACTTGGTATCGCAACCAAAGGTATCTATTACAAAAATAAAGTATCGAGTATGTACTTGTATTTACTTGTATCGATTCATCCCTAACTTTTGTGAGTGCCAATAGTTGTATCATGCAACCGTTATTCATTGATTTTTGTGGTATATGCGTTTTTCTGCACCAATTTCCGGTTTGTTCAGAGCAAAAAGATCTAACATCTTATATGATATCCATAGGTACATATTGCTTAACGGTAAATTTAGGTTGCCTTTTTTGAAAAATACATACTATTTTACTTTTACTTTCTTCTTAAATTCTACAATGATTTAAATAATATTAAAAACAAATTTCTATTTGTTTCCTTTAAAAAATATTAATTTTATAATACTTATTTAAATTAATTAAATTTGACTTAGGAAAACATGATGTTTTTCTGATTTAAAGAGTGCCAATAATTGTAGTTTTTGGGGTGCCAATAATTATGTCAGGGTGCCAGTAATGGTTTTTTGTAAGCTTTTACTAAATTGGCATTTTAAATATAATTTCAATAACTAAACCGTTATTTATAAAATTTAATCAACGAGGAATTTAATAATTTATACTTCTGTATACAACAGATTCAAATAACTCTATAAACGAAATTGTTATAGTTGATCAAAGATGAAATTTCCTTAGGGGTACCAATAATTGTAGTCGTTACGCTATTTGGCACAAACCATCCGTATAGGCACCCTAGGACTATGTAGTTTCTCACTACAATTTGTTTTGTGAGTTTTTATTTTTGGGACGAATGGAAGGGACCTACAATTGTTTGCCGAGTCCGAACGGGTGATTTGAGAAGCTTTTTCAGGACAGTTAGAGTCTCGGATATTTGTACATAAAACCAAACGAAAACTTAAAAACTTTGTTATCTTTGCACCGCATAAACAGCAAATTACTCACTTTTTCTAGCATTTTAGAACGGCAGGAATTTTCAGATTTCAGATGTTTTGATTTTGATTGTTGCTTATGTTAATTATTTTATGCATTTATCAAGTAGCTTAATTTGTTTTCATTTTTATTTATTTTCATTTACTGACTTAGAAAATATCTTTTACATTAGACTTGAAGTCCATTTAAAGCAAAAGTTAATACAATTTTAAATTAATTGATTAAGCTAAACAAATATAAATTACATTGAATATAGATATTATAATTAAATTATTATGAGCTATTGACTATTGACTAGATGTCTGAATAAAACGCTGAAACACAACTATGCTTTTCCCTAAAACCAGACTGGAATTCACTTAAAAGTTTGTTATTGTTAAGAAAAACCGACATTTGTTTGTGTAACATCTTTTCTAAAACTTTAGACAGAAATGGAAGTATTGAAATAGGTCGGTATTCGGGATTCGCATGTCGAGTAGCAGCTTTTTTTGAATTGGTATTACTTTCGCAACCTTCCATATCTCCGGAAAAGAACTTGTTAATATGATTGTGTTAAAAATATGTGTTATAGCTGGAAGTATATGTGGCAAAATTATTTTTACAAAGAGAGGGTGTATCTCATCGAGACCCACAGCTTTTGATTTAATATCAATGACAGCTCTTACAACATCTTGTTCTTCTATTCTTGTAAAATAAAAACATCCCTCGATGTCATTATCACGCGAAAAAATATCAGATTGTTGAGTAACTCTTGAGCCGGATTGAATGTTCGCAAACTGAATGTTAAGTGAGTCTGCGCTTACATCTACAGGACATTCATCTCTTTGCCGACCAACACCTAGTTCTCGAATATTATTCCAAAGCGTTCGTGAAGGTAAATTCGGGTTTAGTCTATTAAAATAATATCGCTTTTTAGCTTCCCGTATTTTAATGGTAACTTTATTTCTTAGACTCCGAAAAATATTGCAGAATTCTGGGAGCTTAAATCGTTTCCATCGCCTATAAGCACTATCCCTTCTTTTCATTACCTCACGTATTTCTGGTGTGAACCATGAATTGTTTTCAGACAAGCGAGTACTTTGTCTTAATGGAACATGACTATTAAAGAGAGCTGTAACAGCATCTTGAAGAAAATTTACTTGCTCATCCGGCGAATTCATAAAGTAAACCTGTTGCCAATTGACTTGGATTAGTTCATTTTCCAGATGATTATTATTAATATTTTTAAAGTCCCTAAACTCACAAGGAGATACTGCGTTGTTAGGTAAAAACATAAAGGTTGTAAAAATAAGATCGTGTTTAGAATATGCTGGTGCTGATAGTTGTGAAAATAAGAGTGTTTTGTCAAGATTATTGGTGAGGAAAAAATCAAGTAGAGTAGCACCGTGATGCGAAAAGTGAGTAGGAAGATCTGCGTTCACTGGTATCAGGCCAAGTGAACTGATTCTTTCTGTAAATGATCGGGACTCTTCGACACACAGCAAGTTACAATTAAAATCGTCACATAAAATAACAGCACAATAGAGAGGAGAAAGTTGCTCTAAGATTGAAAACAGATGTGAACAATTAACATATTTATTTGGTCGATATACTACTCCAAACAGGCATTTACTATCACGGTTCGTCAATTCAACAAAGTAGTAATCCACAGCTGAATGTTCATGTATACTGCTACGAATATATGGCTGCACCGCCTCCAGTTCGATTTAACCTATCAGCACGAAATAATCTGTAGCCATTTAACTTATAAACTGAATCAGAAACACCATATTGAAACCAAGTTTCCGATACACATATAATGTCAACCGCCGAATTTGTAAAAGTATTCCTAAACTTGAAGTCCATTGCATTGTTTACACAGAATATTGATCATCATACGCAAATCATTGTTTGTGTTATCATTATTTTGAGTTGTGTTATTGTTATTAATCATTTTCAAAGAAGTTAAACAAATAATAAATATACCATCCCCACACAGAAGACAACATAAACCAAGAAAGAAGGAAATATTCAGACATCGACATCATAGTATTTAAAATTGAGAAAAAATTTAAGGAAAGGAAATATTTAACAGAAATAATTAAATAAAATAAGTACTGCATAGGAAGCAGCTTACATAAATTCATCGTTTTGCTTGTCATCGTTTGCATTATCGGCGATTTTATCCAAGTTCGTCAGCGAGGTTACCACAAGCGCTTCTCCAGCTAAATTGCCCGGCCGAGTGATTTGTCGTACATAAACTCTGCCATTTCGTGTGTATACACTTGAAAGCTTTTTTCCACGCTTTAAACGAAGAGCTTTTCGTAGAATAAGATGGTCATTGGACGTCAAACTTTCATTTAGGTAGATGCGGCTGTCAGATGGTAATCCGACATCATGTAAACAAATGTTTTTTTTGTGATTTAACCATTGGCCGTGCACTGAGCGCAGTAGGTAAATGATTTTTATTTGCGGCAGAGCCAAATTTAATAATGATCGCAGTAGTTTCATCTGTATTCCTTCTTGGTTTAACGCGGAAAATGTTCTGTAGAGTTGGTGTTGGTGTGCAGGCGACAGAGTGGCAACATTTTGTAAACATTGTCACCAAGTCCTCATTCTCCATTTTGGGTATTCCGCGCAGAACAGCAATATTTGATACTTTATCTCGTTCAAGTTCATCAATCCGCTGGTGAAGAAGAGATATATTGGGTGTTGTATTTGATTGATTTGTCGTTGCCTCCAATTGTTGAACTCTTTGAGACAGATCATTAATTTGTTGTTTGAAGTGTGCGATGTTTTTGTTGAAATCTTGTTTTGTTTGTATATTATATCAATACAGGCGGAGTTTAGTTACTAAAATAAAAGTCTAGTCGCCAGAGCTTGTGATTTAAAGTTCTCAACATGTGTTAAACACTATTACTGCATAATATCATCCTCTTCAGATTAGGATTTTTATCCGCATGATGCGAAATATTTCAAGTTTTAGTGTCAATTGTTGACTAAAACGTCTTAAAAAGAGATGAACTTTAATTACTAATTATACCTACCTAATGTAGAGTAACATAGAAGACATTTATACCATTATTTGTCTCACCCTGTACCTAAAGAAAAAACCAAAACTTATACCATTATTTGCACCCTACTTTTAAGCTAACACACAATTTCAATTTTATTTATGCTTAAATCCTTCAATATTAAAATCAAACAATGTTTGTAATCATTTAACCAAATCGGAAATGTTATTATTATACGTCAAGCTATAGTCCTTGATGTTATTTCTAAATACCATAATCTTATCAAAACAGAGGGTTGACAAATTCAATATGCAAATATAACTTCTACGCACAAGTTACGACTTTCCTCAAGTAATACAATTATTCCGAAATCCTTTCCCTAAGGACATAAGCTTAATTGTTGTTCTTGTTCGTTACCTAAAGCTAATGGCAAGAACCATAGGAATATGAGAAGCATTATTTGTCATACGATCTTTGTTTCAAATAAATAAAGGATAGACAAGATATTAATCAGCAAAGATATCCTTTTTGAAATAGTAATTTAATTAAGAAGTCTCAAAGTCGGTTTTGAAATTGAACGTGAAATTCAATGTGCCGAGGGAATTAAATCAGAGGAGACGAACATTTTAAGGAATATATCAATCAATTACTGGATCGGGATATAATGGAATTTTTCAATATCATCTTGTCCTATTGTTTCTTTCTTTCTATTTGAATGCAGAATAATAAGGTTTGAATAAGTACTGATAATTGAATTATTTCAATCGTCAGCGTCACCGTCATGTCTTCATAGGACATATGGGACATTACAGTTTGTTTTTCAGTCTTCTAGGAGAGCGTTCATTTGATGACTTGACGCGTGGTCCTGTATTCATAAGTGTATTAACAATTTACATAGATATAATGTAGGTCGTACTACTGATATGAGCTGCACTTCTTTATGTTCGTTAACATATATTTTTAAGGACTGGAGCTCGAGTTTTTTTACCGAAAGTTTGTGGGTGGATGTCTTTATTCTACTACTTACTAGCTGTACGCCTGTATCTGCTCGGAATTTTATTGATTCTTGTCTACAAGGACAATGCAATGCATATCACCACATTTTATATAAATTTTGCATTTCTTAACTAATACATTATGATTGTGTAGGTACGTCTGTCCAATCGACGGACTACCTTTCTTACCGTCGCGTCGGTCAAGGAAAACCCTTTTATTGTATGGGAGGATATATATGTGTACCAATTTGCATCTTCGTCCATCTATCTGCCTTCCATTATTGTCAGAGCAATTTCTTCTCTGCTGCCACTACAGCAGCAAATAAATAGCTGGCGCTACAGGATGGTAAAATAAGTGGCCAATAGTTATAGTTACCGTTTATTATAGGATAAGTTAGTAGAACCTAAGTAGCAGTTTAGCTTTTGTGGTAGGTAGTTTTTGACTAATGTGACAGGGCAATGCGCGCATCATTGTCCCAAATTTACAACTTTAGCTCTCACGAGTGTTGAGAAATAACGTTTGATTTTTTTTTAATTGGAAAATGCCACGCCCATTTGCCAGATCTTGGCCAGATTTTACAAAATGTTTTCTAAATGCAATAAACGTCTTTTAAGGCTTCAGTTGAAATGTCAAGATATAGTGTATAATTTTGAGACTTAAGTGTACAGATCATCTATTGGAAAGCTTAAAAAATGATGAACATCGTAAACTTCATGTAACCTATCTTTTACCATACTGAACCTACAAGTAAAACTACAAGCAGTGCGGTTGGGCGCATTCTTATGAGTTCGTCACACCGTACGAAGTACGATACCCAGGATAGGGATGACTGGCGAAAGAAAAAAGTTTCGAATGAAAATTAAATTTTGATTTATACGGAATACGGATGGTTCCAAAACTAAGGAGGGTATACAGGGTCAGGTATATACCTACTCTAGGGATATAGACCTACACTACACGTGTCATTAAGACTTCTGGCCACATGCAGTGTGTTCCATCAGGCAGAGGTTCTGGGTGTGCTCAAAACTGCGGATCTACTTGAAATGGGATCAATATTCAACAAGAATATCGCTTTCTAATACATTGATACAGTCCTACATCAAAAAATCTGAACTAGTCGCCATGAGCTGCCACACAATATTCAGAGCATTATGCACGCACAGCACACGTTTTGGACAAAAACGGAACAGAGCTTCCACAAATTATAACTGTTGAGAGCATAAGACCAATAGGCCAAGACCAAGAGAATAATTCTCGAAAAAAAAACTAAAAATAGGCCATACCTAAGATGGTCTTAGGTATATAGAAGGTCAAATGGACTCGAAGGCTTCGTGGCCTAAGTTAGATTGGGAAAAATCTGTAGATTTATTAAAACTCAGCATATCAAAGTTAGGAATAAAGATACCTCTCTCTGAGCACTGCCTTCTTAGGAAGCACGTTAGGAGATTAGGTTTAACAAATACGAACACGCGCAGGTATTGCGGGGACGTACACGTATATACGTAGAGGATATTAGGAATGTCAATTGCTCGGAATAGGAGAAAACACCCTAGAATTTACTTCTATGATAATTTGGAGGAGGTTGGCCTCTCAAAAGTAATTGAAACCATTTTTAGCGTCTGTATACAGAAATTAAGTGTTTGGGCAAATTGTTTTAGGTTTTGACAGTGAATAGGTTCCCCACTGATGGTAATGGCACAATATGGTCCCTAGTCTATTGTGATAAACTCATACCCTATACATCATAACCTAACTTAACTATTACCTCGTATATTATATTCTGTGTAAATTCCAGCTACTTTTCGAAGTGTCGAGAAAAAGTGTTTGCAATGATTTTTTATGGGGGTACACTCACAGAAAAAAATTATAAAGGCTTT
Organism: Cheilosia scutellata; assembly: GCA_955612985.1. Classification (NCBI taxonomy): domain Eukaryota; kingdom Metazoa; phylum Arthropoda; class Insecta; order Diptera; family Syrphidae; genus Cheilosia; species Cheilosia scutellata. Next base: position 78,932,195 of record OY015313.1, on the reverse strand, counting down.
ACTATCCGAATTGTAAAACCATCTATTTACAATTTAAATAGCAAATTTGGTTAATTTACTATTTTCATTGCAATTTTTTTAGTTTTACTATTTTATTTTTTTGTTGAAAATTTGTGTTTTTATGTTTTTTATTGTGCTTGCACTCACAAAAAAAATTGTAATATTTACAATTTTCTGCGTAAAATTTACCATTTTGAATTGTAATTATAGTCATTACAATTTAATAGGAAAAAAATATGCGAAATTTACTTATTTCAATTCTAAATTTTTTTGTTTTCTTCGATAAAAAAAACTTAAAAACACAAATTTGCAAAAAAAATTGCAATTAAAATAGTAAATTAACCAAATTTTCTATTTAAATTGTAAATAGATGGTTTTACAATTCGGATAGTAAAGCCTTTACAATTTATTTCTGTGTGTGGGGGAACCGCTTTTCCTGCATTGTGACATCAGAATCGAAGCTTTCCAGACAAAAGAATTCGGGATAAAGTTTAAAATATTGAAATTCTTCACGAAATGGATACAACCAAGTTGGCGTTGAGGGACCTATCCATAAAATTTAAGATTTTTCAATTGAAAATAGTAAAAAAAAAAAACGAAATTAACTATTAAATTGTAATGACTGTAGTTGCAATTATAATTTGTAAATTTTACGCAGAAAATTGTAAATATTACAATTTTTTTCTGTGAGTGTGATGGCCCTTTTTCCAATACCGCCAACATTTCATTCACGAGTGGCTTATATGTTCTTCTTCAGGTCTCAGACAGGGCTACATGAAATTTTGCCCCAATGAAAAATGGCCCCAAACTTTTTCGTTTTTCGTTTGGGGTCTTATTTCATAATGAAATTTTACCCCAAACTGAAAAATGAAAAAAAGGCCCCAAAATATGAATTGTCACCCCAATTCGCAGAATTTTACGCAATTTTCTGTTGTTGTTGCCTTTCATGGAAATTTTTGGGGTGATTTTTCATTTTCAGTTTGGGGCCATTTTTCATTGGGGCCAAATTTCATGTAGCCCTCAGACTCAGACTGTACCTCTCTGCCACATTGGCACATTGTATTACAATTGGTTTAGAGGTTTAGTCGTTAAAAGGGTAACAAGCAGACGAACAAACAGGCCTATAGACAGACAGACAGGATTGCGAAAATACGAGGGTGCCTTGCCTCCACGGATATGTTGCTATTTATTTAGGTCCAATGTTGGATTATAGATTTTCAGCATTTCTTGTATGTATTTTGTAGGTACGCATTTAACACTCTAAAAAATGCGTGTAAAATTACTATGAAAATGTATGTAATTTTTAATGTAAAAATAGGCAAGTTGCGTTTTTATACACACGACAATAGGTAAAAAAAAAATTTAAACACATAATGTTAGATTTTACAAACATTTGTTGCAAATGTAATCCTTTTGTGTACTTTTCAACAACTTTTGTTCAATAATATTCTATTATTGTTTAAACATTACTCTCAAAATGTTTATAAATAAACAAATTTTGTTTAAATATAAAACCTTATGAAATTTACACACACAGTGTTTAAAGACCAACACCCATTTACACCAACCTGATGAAAGTTACACAAATTTTGCAATCTATTGTGAGTGACGGTGCATTTGCGAGCTCATACGTCATACATACCTCATCAGACCTTTGAATGAAGCGGTTGAACCTTTTGCCCTCCCAAGTCCCATCGCATATCTTTTAGTGAAAGAAGTATTTTTTACTTTCTTTATGGATTTTTTTTTTAAATCCAATAATTTTTAATAAATAGCTATCTTAAGCATTTTTTGATTATTTTATTTCGTTTAGACAGGTGGAGGATATCAAGGCCGTTGATAACACTTTCACTTGTTTTTAAATTGTTTTGAATAAAATTTCTGACGATGAACAATTTTGATTAATTGTAAGTACACATTAAATATTGAATTTAAGCAAAATTACATGAAAAAAAGTCTAATTTTAAGCTTCTTCATACACAATTTTGTTGGATTTTACACATTGTATCTCGAATTTTGCTACAAATTTAAACATAAATGGTTTAAATTTACACATTTTATGTTGATTTATAAGCATTTCTTTCTAAAATTCTGTTGGATTTTAAACATTAATTATTATGTAGATGTACATTTAATTTGAGCATCTTAAGTGTAGAAATACGCATTTATATTTAAAACTAGCGGACCCGGCGAACTTCGTATATGCCTTCAGATAAACTCCAGAGTGATAATAAAATACAGATAGTTCAAATTTTAATGTGATTATTTGAATGGAATCGAAATCAGTAGAGAGCGATGTGATAAACAATGTTTTTCGATTTGTTTTTCGTAGCAAAAACAAACAACGAAGACGGTTTGCCAACACGCGAACAGGGCAACGTACACGTACAGCTGACCGTGCGAAAAACAGGGAAATTCGAGATTAATTGATTGTCATCGCAAAAGCCAATCGAACGGGGAACTGAATCCGCTTGAATTGGAACGGAATGGAATGGAAGATCAGTTGGAATAATCGGAATTCGTGGGGTAAGGACTTTCTCTCCTTTGAATTTGCCCTTGATGATCGTCGCTTAAATCACATTGTTCTTCAGTTTATTGACGGACAACCACGTACCGTTGCACAATTTCGGATGATTCAGATTCAGCAACACGATTATGATCGATCTCACCTTCAGCTGTAAATGATGCGGTGGAGTTCCTGGCACATCAAGCGAGTTCAAAAATTCCGTCGGATAGTTGGTCGCTTCATCCTCGTCGGTCACGCTGTCAACGGATTTGTACGAATGCAGTCCTCCAGCGCTTTGACTTTGAATAATGAAATTCAAGCTATCGACGTCCTTATTATTCACTGCTATAATTTTGCCCGTTCACTAATCCAATCGAGATTTTTATAATTTTGTGCAATGCCGGGGAACACTTTGGTGATGAGTTCCTCCTTCGACGATGTGAACTCGCAAAAAATGTCCGGGAACAGATATCAATCCAGTCGAAACATCAACGGGAATTTACCATTGCCCCACCGCCAGCAGGTTAACTTCTCCACCCAAAATGCACACAAAACGCCTTTTATCACAATTTTACAATTATCCGAAATTTCCAAGCTTCACAACGAATTTTCCGCCTTTACATCATTTTCCATTCGAAAATCCATTCCGGAACAAAATTCCATACAAAAAATCAATTTTCGATTTTTCCGATTTCCCGACTTTTTCGGAGGGTTTTGCGCATTAAATATTTAAAATTGATACGTGCGTAAAAATACTGCAATTATGGTAGGCAAGTATAGATTCCTCGTAAAATTACACGATTTTTTTTAGAGTGTACCTACTCTAGTTGGAAGATGTCGGAAGGTCTTATTAGGAAAACCAAGAAGACTCCAAATAAACCTCTTACTGCCTTCCAAGAGTGATCAGCTTAGCGGTTAAAGACACACTATAATTAATAGGACTACCTACCTACAACTTATATGTACTATGTTGTACAAATTAACATTGTCTACAATCATAGGAACAGAATTCTCTCTAATACCGCCCTTAAGGTAATTGAAAATGCAATTACCTTGAAATACGTAAGTAAGTGTGTATCTGAACATGTAATTTATTTCTTATGACAACATGTAGGTACCCAGAACAGAATACAACTGTTAGTTTGAAGCTATCCTGAAATACGATTCGTCATGTTTTTGAACTTTGTCGCTCACATTCCTTCATTAATGAGTACAATGAGTAAGCTTATTGAAACGTTAGAAAAAGTCGAAACAATGAAATATTTTCTCATTTCCAAGGTACCTACGTATGAGTATCTTGCTTTTTGTTTCCACCTTCATTACGTATATAGATGTTGATGATGGATTCCGGCTTTACTAGAGCGCAAAAGCTCATCTAAAGAAAATTATATTCCCCGGATAAATAAAATGGCAACTTTAATTAAAAACTGTGAAAGCAACCAATTGCACATAGTACTCCAAGTAGAATTGAGTGTACTGCGGTATGCTATACGTAATACGTTACCTACATAAATACTATGGATACACGCTCTAGGAATGATCCCTTGGATGTTGGTGAAGTAATTAGTTCCTTCGGTTAATGTAAAATAGCTCATTGTATTACAGTGAGGGCAGTATATACATTTATATGTTTATAGCTATACCTTACCTATAGAGGTTGGATGCATTGAAACACTGCAAATGGGTTCTGAATAAGAAATTGAAATGTTTCATTCCAAGGAGTGGCAAGAAAATTCGAGAAGAAAAAACACTGGATTACGATATTACAATAAAATAGTCGACTCGACGTAAAGGCTTACCTAAAAAAGGAAAAGTAGAAACTTTTAGAACGTACATTATACAACTTTGTATCTATCATTGTGAAAGAGGACTTTTTTTTGTGGATGAACTTTATAAGGAGATAGACCTTAAGTCATGCTTGCACAACTTATTACTTTATGATGACACGATATTAGATAAGTGGCAACCCAAAATCTAACATAAAACTCTATTGCCGATTTGACTTATAGGAACTTTATATCTACCAAATTAACATTATTTCATACATTTTCCGAATAATGTTGTACCTACTTGGAATTTTTTATCACCGGTATTCTGGTTAGTTTGCAGGTGTATAAACATTTCCTCCATTTACCTCAGTGTTTGTTTTTAATATTATAAGAAGCGCCGAGAACCCCTGCTCGCATAGATACTCGTATGTCAATGAAAACAAAGTTACGTGACGTAGGTATATCAATTTCTCGAATCTTTGGGAAAAAAATTAACTTTTGCATCCAAAAATCTTCAGAATTAATTCCTGTCTAGGATGTGTTTTTACAGTTATTTTCGTGTCACTTTTTCTTGAATTCTATCAGGCACCTCAGAAACGTTTACAATGGAAGGATTGCGGATCTGTTTCCGAATATCGTTGTCTTCGCAGTTTAAAAAAAAGCAAGTGAATTCACTTTTTAAGTTTTTCAAACGGAGTGTATACCTATTATCTGTACATCTCCTTTAATCTCAGCACACTGTCAGCACAATTTACTGGATTCAGGGTACCAAACGCAGAAATATTTCCTCTTAATACTTTATTGATCCATAGCTTAAGTTTCGCAATAAATACACTGATTTTATCTTCATATGAAAATATATTGCTAAAGCTTGCAACTTAAAATTTCCTGACCCTCTCTTGCAGTTGAAGGTCCAATTTATTTAGTTGTGCAAAATTATCGAACCAATAAGCAAAAAGTATTTTGATTCACAGAACTTATCCAGCAACTCTTTGTTCTTGTCAGTTAAGAACGTTTGTACTTCCTCTTTCAGTTCGTACAACCTGGAGTCTTGACAGCATGTTTCCTTTGGAAAGCAAACGCACTTCCGGTTTTCACCGTAATAGCCAAGCATTCCGGGAGCGTTTTGGAAGGCAGGAGCTGGGATTTTTTGTTTTTATCAACGTTGCAAAGAGCGGGAACCAAGCATTGTAGGAGCACCGTCCGTACAAAACCCGAAAACTTTTGCCAGATACATACAGTCCATGTTTCTCCATAGGTATATACTTTTATTCCATCCGTAACATCTGCACCTTTCGACGTTAGTCGTTTCCAGTTCTTGAGAAAATAGTTACTAATCTTAAAACATTTTATTTTCATTCAAAAATCGAATAAATACAAGTAATTGACAACATTATGAAACGTCGGTAGATTCATCACATTGTACCACAAAATAAGGACTACATTTTATCTTGTTAATAACTTGTTCTTCAATATCATTTGACATTTTTTGGATGGCTTCGCGGACCACTTCGAGTGCTTCCAGGGACCACCGGTTTAGAACTACTGATTTAAATCTACCGTCTGGATGTGGCGCTAAGCAAGTTCTTTTTTAAGCTTTTTTAAGTTCTTTTTTCATAAATATTTCCCTATCTTCTGGGTTTAGTTCAGCAATACGCGCCAGTTGGTCAGACGATATCACACTTTTTGAAATTACTCCGCCGGGGAAAAATTTGCTCAAAATTTTCATCATGCTGTGTGTGATATGACACCGTTTTATTGAAACGCTGTTTGAATAGCTGTTACAACATTGCCTCTAGCATTCTCAAAGACATAATGGCCTAATGATGGCGTGCCGAACTTTAACAAGTTAGCTATGTGAATGTGAATTTTTGTCCAAGACAGACAGACAGATAAAGATATTCCAATATTGACATCGTATATATTTGTTGACGAGCAGCACCGACGATGACGACAATAACTCTACTCTCCAATTTGAAATTGGAGTATTATTTCATTATGAAATAACAACCTAAATTTGGGGCCTTATTTCATTTTCGCTTTTGGGGCCTTATTTCCTGCAGCCTTTCGTTAACTGTTCAATCGTAGCTTAAGTTTTGGGAAAATCAATTTTTGAAAAAAGAGCAACTACTCTACACATGCCAAGCACCGTTAAAAAACAGATACGAACTGCGAAATTAACCCGAGAGAACGGCAATAAACGAAAACACTTCGTAGCAACACAATAATGCACTGTTGTTGGTCTTTTCCTCCGTTCTAATCAAAAGCTGTCGGACTTGTGCTTATCGCTCAATTGACACTAGTGGTACCTATAGTCACTTGGTCAATTGACAAATCGAAATGCAAAGTTCATTTTCTGACAGGAGATCATATACGAAGAATTGACTGCCAGAATTCAAAACAGACAATCACTTAAAAGGAGACACAAAATATAGAGAGGACTTAATCAAGCAGGCCTCAGCTTCACAGTATGGGGAATATTAGGCGTTTTTCTTTTTTAGGTCGGAGCAGAGCCTGAGCTTTCAAAAAGAAGGGTTCGTGTTCCTTTTTTAGCTCAAACATAACAGAGCTCAGAATTTGTGATTTTTCTCGTTCAGAGAATGATTAGAGCGCGCTCTATGAGCTCCGAATTAATTGACTGAGGAGGCTGAGTAAAAAACTGATTACGCACTTTGAGTCATATTTAACAGTAAAAAAAAAAACAGGATAAAGAAAATAGTTGAAATGGCGGACGAGCCTTGTTGTTCTGTCACAGAAGGTAAACCAAATTAATTAATAGCAATTAATAAATAACCTTATAACAGCTTTGTGCTCAAGTGTGTTTCGTATAAACAAATTAGAACGAGCTGAGCACTCTCGGTTCAGAACACATTCAAAATGCTCGTGCAGTATTCAGAGCCCAGCTCTGAACTAAATAAGAAAAACGCTTATTAAAGAAGACTCGAGCAGTGTTACCGATGGGCGACTTTTCTACTGTCGGTCCGCGTGGCTACCACTACCACAATTCGAAATAAGCGATTTCCTTTCATAAATACACTTTGGGACGCATTTTCAAAGTTTAAATTTATTTCTCAATAACACCCAAAAACTGTGAAAAAAGAAATACTACATAGATATTTGCGTGCGTTTTCTGCTTTAATAATTCTTCGCATATCGCATGTTAGTTGAATAGCTAGTTGTAGTAAATTTATTTATTTATTTTTATACTCTCCATAGAGGAAGGTATTCACTTTGTCATTACATTTGTAACGCCAAGAAGGATTCACCGGAGACCCTATTACTAAACTATTATAGCTACAAAAATAGTTTTGTACATTTTGAAAAGACAATTTAGTAGCGCATTCAAGTTTTAAGCATTTCGGCTACATCTGGTAAGCTACAAAAAAGTTATGGCTCCTTAAACTCAAAATTTTAAAAATTTATTGTTACAATTTTTTACATAAAATGCCTTTTTCTCTAAATTTTTACTTAATAAATTTTATTCGGAACTCCGAAAATTTTGTTTTCTCAATTTTTGAAAATTTTCACTGTTTCACTATAACTTTTTTGTTTGTGCATGAATTTTGTAAAAATTTTGGAAAAAAAAAATCGTTTTTCCTCTAATTTGGCGTTTTTTTTTTTAACTATCAGGAAGTCCGGAATTTGAATACATGTATTTGGTGTTATGAAAGCATCTTAACAATAGACAAAAAGTCAAAAAGTGAAAAAGTGTAAGCTCACGCAAAAACACAGTTGCCTCCTTGTGGTAAGAAATTTGTTTAAAAAGCTTATTTCTGACAAGAAAGTAAACCTAAACAAAACACTGCCATTTTGTGCAAAAAGGGTTCCTTTCCATGGCATTTTGTTTAAAAGGATCGTTTCCACAGTAAAACGTAAACAAAAATGAGACGTTATAGTCGCATCAGAGCCCTCTAATGGCGATATCAGTAATTGGCGCACACTTTTTTTTGTGCATGTACACTTCACCGGCACAATTAACCGCCCATTTAATATTAAATACATTGTACATTAGGCATATTTTGAGCACTCTCCGGGGAGAGTACGATAACTTAGGCGCCAAAAATTGATAACGGATTTTTGTAGAGGGGTTAAATATAAGCATTTTTTACTATAGGAGGGGGGGTCTATCTCGCTTCGTGTAGGCGGGAGGGGTAATTCAAAATGAAAAAAAAAAAATTATTAAAAAACAATGGCAACACTTATATAATAAAAAAACTATATCATTTTTGAAAGCCTGGAATATGTTATTGAATAATATTTTTAAATCAAGTTATTTCTGTTAATAGTTTTTGTAATAATCCTCAAATAAAACGACTTCAATTTACTGGACTTCAAAATAATATTTTATTGAGCATATGTCTGCACGGTTGAACACGAAGAACAGAAGTGACACCCACCAAACAAGTAGTGTGTAGTTATGTCGAAAGAGAGAAGAACAGAAGTGACATACACCAAACAAGTAGTGTGTAGCATGATGGAATAAGTATAAGGTGGTCTCGTCGGCTGCCGACTCGTTCGTTTTTTGGTCCCTTAACGCTTCGTTAACGTACACTTACTACGCTGAATAAAGAGAAAAACGTGTCGTTAAGGGACTACTTTTTGCCGACGAGACCACCTTATACTTATTCCATCATGGTGTGTAGTTATGTCGAAAGAGAGATGAATTACAGTGTTGCCAGCGATGCAGCAATGTTAGTCATTTACAATCTCCACAGTTTTTGAAAAAAAAAAAAAAAAACAATTTCAAACCTGAAATTTAAGGACAAAAATTGGGGTGAGTAGATACAATAATTTTGGCGATGAAAACTAATGATGCATTTTTGTAGAGGGGTTAAATACAATCATTTTTTGCTATGAAAATAAAATATTAAAAATCAATGGCAACACTAACAACAAAGTACTATAGCATTTTTCATAGCTAGGAATCTCTTCTAAATTGTCTATAGTGCAAATCAGCAAAATTTTGTCCATAATGTGAACTTTTAAGCCAGAGACTGTTACTGAAGAATCTTGTTGACATTGTGTGAACTAATATAATTTAAAGAAAGTTTGCATATACTCAGCATTGCACCCATCCCAAAATCCAACAGTGACCCCAAGCAGGGGGTTGCAGGGGGGCAGCATGCCCCCCCATACCCATTTCAAGGTGCAAGGGTAACAATTTGTACTCTAAGCGTTGTGACATATAAAAGTAATTTTCCATTTTCTCAAAAATTAGAAGACATAATTCAATCTAGTTTTCAGTGTTCGATTAAGATTTGATTTAGGCAGTAAAAACTACAAATAAATTGAGTACATAATATTCTCAATATTAAAGAAATCAGCACACAACATTTTTTTTTTAATTTTTTTCCTTAAATTTCAATTTTGAACGCATTTTTTTCAAAAACTGTTAATAAAAATAAATTGATTTAAAAATAGTATGAAAGAACAGACTCTTGGCTTTCAAAAGTCCTAAAGTCTTTTATTGTAGGTGTGGCCATTGTTTTTTAATATTTTATTTTCATTTTATGTTAATTTTTTTTTTAAATTACCCCTCCCGCCTAAACGAAGCCAGATAGACCCCCTCCTCCCATCGTAAAAAACGCTTAGGTATATTTAAATCCGCTACAAAAAACCGTTATCAATTTTTGGCTCCTAAGTTATCGTACTCGTGCCGGGAGTCCATCCATTACATTCTGAATATCCGACTTGGGGATATTGTGCCATTCTTCTACCACAGCTGTCTTTAGGTCCACTATGGTGGTTGGCGCTGGTATCCTTGCCCGGACCCGACGTTTTAGATTGTCCCATATGTGGTCTATGGGATTGAAATCAGAAGTGGGTGCTGGCCATGGTAACGTTTGAATACCGACCTCGTCAAGATACTCAGTGACTAATCTGGCGACATGGCAACGTGCCTTATATTGTATTAAGATAAATTCTTCACCAATAAAGGGCGCAAACACTACGAAGTGATCTTGGAGAACAGCTTCCACGTATCTCTGAGCAGTCACACTTCCTCTAGCGAAAGCCACGAGTTCAGTACGAGGCGCGTAGCTGATGCCTCCCCATACCATTATCGACCCACCTTGATAGCCCACTGTTTCTACAATAGCACATGGAGCAAACCTCTCATTTGGGCGTCTGTTACACGCTGACGACCATGTGGACTTCTTAAGGATATTCTACTTTCGTCTGAAAACAGTACATTCTTCTACTGATCCATGGTCCAATCAGCATATTCTCGAGCAAACTGAAGTCATGCTCTACGGTGTTGTGGGAGTGGTTCAGGGGCACGAGCTGGTCGAAATGGTCTTAGATTTTTCACTTCCAGTCTTCTTCTTACTATACGATTACTAACTGCAACATCTCTCACTTCCAAGAGACGAGTGCCAGCTTCACTAGCTGTACAAAAGCGATCCCTCAGCACATTATTGACCAGAAAGCGGTCGTCTCGAGCGGAAGTGCACCGGTGTCTACCTTGACCTGGTCTCCTATTGTAAAATCCAGTCACCCGTAATCGTCTGATGGCATCCCTTATAATGGGTCCAGGCACACCAAGTGTCAGCGCAATCCGACGTTGGCTGTAGCCAGCATCCGCTAAAGTCACAGCCCACAGCCCTAGCTGGTCGCGTCTTTTTGATTTTTAATACCAGAGGGACACAAACTCTATATAAACACTTTCCAATATTCCCAAATAAAGAAAGCAGGGATTTAAGACGAGATTTAAGATCACAGTATTGAAATCGCTAAGAACGACAAATTAGGAATGAATTATAAAAAAACAAATAAGAGATGGGAAAATTGTATCAACTGTTTAGGTAACGGTTAAAATATCCACTTGACAACAAATATTCATTGTGATAACCGTTACTTGATGTAAACAAAGCTGGTGGCACTAAACATAGGTGGGCGGTTTATTGTGCCGGTGAGTGTAGTAGTTTATATCGCGCTTTCAAAAGTGGAAAGTTAGAGGTAAATATAGCTAAGTAACACACTTTGTGAAAAGTTGAGACAAAAATACAGATTTGAAATGGTGTGGAAAGGGAAAAAACATTTTCGTGCAAGTACTTTATTTTGTGCCGAATGTACATAGTTAAGCCTTAAGACACAATCAAAGGGACTAAGAAGCAAACAAAAGTAAAAAGGAAAAGGAGGAAAAGGATCAAAACTTTCCTGGGACTAAAAATATACCTCAAATAGAGAAAGGAGAAAAATAACGTAAAACAGTGCATGTTTAGGTATTTATCGTAAATTTAACATCAATATTGAAAATCTTAACTTTCTTTCATAAAAAAAATTTAAATTTTCACAAACTCATATTAAATTTTCAATTCTTAGTTCCAGTTCTTATTTTGTTTTATAAATCAATATTTAGTTTTAACAATTATTATTTATTTTTATGTTTGATGATTAAAAATTAAGCCATGTTTATTTTTATAATTAAAATTTGAAATTTACCTAAGTGTTTAAAGATGATGGCTTAAACTTTTATTTGATAAACCATCATAGATGGCGTAGTTCGCGGAGGAGATGCGCACGTCAAATTTAGGGTAGATACCAATATCATTTGGCCAACGTATCTACATGGATGGGGTGGGTGGCCAAGGAGTCCTTTCGTCAACATTTTGGACTCCGAAGCCAGATGGTTTCCCTTTGCATAGCGACATATCTCCACCGACATATCTCCGCCCAGTACCTACATTTTTCGAGCGGAATTATGTCGCTTTTTTTCTGGCGGAGTTATGTCGCTTTGAAAACGTCATATCTCCGCGCGGAGCTATGTCGCATTTAAAACGACATATCTCCGCCGAACTAAGAACGACATATCTCCGCGCGAAGATATGTTGCTTTAAAACGACATATCTCCAAATGTTAATCATTTATATTAAACATAATGCAAAAGGTACCTAGGTAATTTTTCTTTGTTTAGTTTCTGAATAAGTCTATAGCAAAAACTGTCAGATAGGCGTCTGTAAAGGCCCCGACCCATAGAATCCGTCGCATCCGTTGCGTCGACGGATTGACGTATTCGACGGAACGAACAGTCCCATAGAATCCGTCGCATACGTTGACAGCATACGTTGTTTTCTGCAGAATTTGACAGTTTCTCTCTATCTCAATATTTCCACCAATGAAAGTGCTTACTCTCACGCTGTGCCAACTGTCAACGGATGCGACGAATAGAAAAGTAGAAAGTAAACCTACTTTATCCGTCGCATCCGGCACGTACGTTGCTTATGGGTCACCTTCCATAAGCTGCTGTGTATTCTATCAACCTGTCAGTCGAATATGTTGCCGCAACGGATGCGACGGATTCTATGGGTCGGGGCCTTAAGAAAGTTTGTTGTATTTAAAGTATGGGGTGGGTGGCTCGCTTCGCTCGCTAACAGGATTTTAACCCTTTTTTTCGCAGGGTTTAGCCGCTCACGCGACTTCGTCGCTCCGCTAAGGGTATGTCAACAACTGTCTGGCAGGCGCCTGGAGCTAAAGTTTAATTATATTTACTCTGGGGTATTAACAGTAGGTATAATATTTCTAGTCAATAAAAATACATGCACTTTTCTGTGTTTTGAAAACATCATATCTCCGCCAAACAAAGAACGACATAACTTCGCGCGGAGATATGTCGTTCTTAGTTCGGCGGAGATAGGTATGTCGCGCGGACTTATTTCGCTACCCCTTTCCCTTCCGCTTTAGACCAGGATTTTATTTAAATTTAAAGTTCAAATTATTTGTTTTGATTTTAAAATTTGTACTATGGTGTCGCCTTTAACCAGTCCTTAGCCGGGATTGCTTCACCAGCAAAATTTGCGACCCTTCTCTTCAAAGCAAAGTTACAAAACCTGACTTTTTTATATAAATTAAACGACTCATGCAGGTCTCTTCAATTTTTGTCACATTCCTGTTGCCCGAAGGACAATTTCTAAATTTGCACCAGACGTACTGAATGCCATATAAACCACGCAATTCAAGGGACAAATATCTAAAAGTAATTTGCTGCCATTTTTCCAGTATTCATTAATTCAATTTTATTTTGGGACTTTACTTTTTTTGCAAAACCATAGATATCACTGGAGTCGCTCATATCCTTATCATAACCAAGGTTCCGTCATGATAGATTCCGCAGTATACATAGTTTCTAAATTGCACAAATTTTCAGTAGCAAAATGGTTAAACAAACACAAAAGCATGAATAGGATTTATTCAGGTACACAGAGGCGACTAGCTACACTTTGACCACGACAGGACAGCACCATGCAGGCTGCAAAACTCCTTAATTTCTACTAAGTACTCCAACTAATCCCGGATCTTTCCTTATCGTCCAACAACTTTTAAGTGGTTAAAACTCCGTAATGAGAATCAAAGAGGATATGCAAAAGCCTCACGGCTTGCGAACTTTTCCCCCATAAAAACAAAAAAAACATAAATTTTCCTTTTTTATCTTTTATACAAGTAGATATTTTTATCAATTACAAACAACTGTTGATGGCTAAAATGCAATGTGTTAAAGCACCACGAAACAACTTATCCAGCTATCTCCTTTCTCTCTTCCTCTGAGGAAGTAAATATTCAAAGCAGCAAATTAAAGGAGTGAGCTCCGGCTATCCTATACCTACTTCTGCTATTAAGTAGATACTTATATTGTTTATTCTGTTGAAAATGTAATTATTCTATGGGTTTTGGTAAAGTTTCATTGCAATGAAACCGCTGCCATTATTCCGTTCTATCCCTCTTCCTAGGACTGTGTTTGCGGTTTTTTTGTTTGTCTGAATTTGCCGCAGCTGCAGTAGATTTCTTCCTGCTATTCCTGAGGATACTCTTTCCCTTATTGGCGGCATTGTTTGGCGGTGGTTTTGGTTTTGGTGGTTGTAGCTCAACTCGTACAAACAAATCATAATTGAAATCCGTACATGTTCGTCCTGTTGCAAAATAGAAAACAGAAAAAAAAACACACAAAAATGCATAACACATTCAAATTTTTGGAACATCACACAGAAATGTTGACCAACATTCCATCATACCATAGCACATCTCTTCGCCACATTCCGTGCATGTCAGCAGTCTGGTCTCGATGACCCCGGACTTGTTTTTAACTTTTTTTATACCATTGTTGAGGGTGAATTCTCTCTTGTCACGTGCTTCCGTTTTGAGCTGAAGCTTACCCATTTCAACGAGCCGGCTGAAGTAGTCTTCTTCCAGTTTGGATTTTGGTCGCAGTGTGGTCAGCATTTTCCAATCAATGGGAACAGCACAAAGCTCCATCAGGACAACATCGCGCATTTCGTTTGGTATTGGATCGGTATACGTATACATTGGTTCACGTTCGCCATTATGCTTCAGTAATTTTCGCACCTCTTTTCGTTGTGTTTTGAATGAGAAATCCTTATCTTTGATTTTAATTTCCTCTTGGCGGACTTTAATTGGACGCATTTTATAGTCGGGAACCTTTTCCATTAAGCGTTTAAATTCTTCCTTTGATTGTATAATGTTTTTACTTAGGTCCAAAACTGGCACTACAGTTTTCTTTTTGCCCAGAATGTCCTCGAGTTTGTTCATTTTCGAGTTAAATTCAATTTATATGTCGCAGCTAATTTTACTGAACTATGTAAAATGAAAATTAGAAGTAACGAAATGAAATAATCGATTTAACATTGTGTGCGCTTAAAACATAACTGATGCCACGGTTGTGTTGCTATGTAACCCAAACAAATGAACGTATGTATATGCACTAGATATTGTGTTTTTGCCGTAGGTCTGTGTAGTGTGTATCCTTGATGTTGGTAATTTGGCAACCATTGGCGACCCCAAAGCACCTCTCCATTGTTAGATTTGCGGTTGATTATTATTTTATAGCCTTATGAATGGAAACCAGGAAAGAGATTTAATCAATTTTCAGTGGCGGAGGACGACACGACAATCCGTTGTGCTGAGAGGAAAATTATAATGCCATTAAAATGGAATTGGTTGCAATTAAGAGAGTCGTACTTCAGTAGAAGGGTTGGAGCTTGGAGGTTTCAGGTTCAATGCCCAGAAAAACCAAACCTATCACATATAATATGGGATTAAACTAAAGGTTGCTTACAAAATTTAACTAGGGACACGTAATTGACGTAATGGTTGCGAGATGGACTTATGGTTTCATCATTAGATATATTGAAAATTCATTCGAATTCAATTTAATCAAATAAACTTATAAACCAACCTTACAGTTATATCCGTACAATTGAAAGAGGCAATATAATTCCGAAAACAGAATTCCAGGAAGTGCGATGGGATTGGGTGGGCAAAAAGAGAACAGAGGCAGTGTCCTGTCCACTTGGGTGAGGATTTATTAGAAACGGTGCTGCTGCTCAATCATATTACCATAATCATGCACCATAATCATCGCTTCACAAACACAGCATAAATTCACCAATAGCTTGGCATTGTCATAATAGCACAATCATAACAAGGTACGCAATACACCTTGTTAGCAATCAACGTTCAACATTATCGATCAGCTTCTCCCACATAGCGGTAGTTACAACCGATAACGAGCTGACCTGCATCAAATCCTAGTGAAAGGGTTGGCTAGCATAGCACAAGCACCATCATCGACGTTCGCTACCGGGTAGCGGTAGTAGGGACCGAAAAAGACTACGAAAAGCTTGAAGATAGACTTTCCATAGAATCATTACATCATGATCAACGGCATTGGCTCGCGTTACTTTCGCAAAAACTCGAAAACTGCTAGACCGATTTGGTTGATACTTCTTTTGTTGAAAATTTTGAAAACCGCAAACGAAAAATCGAAAAAATCTAAATTTTCATTTTGTATGCGGGAATATACACCACCAATGATCGCAAAACTCGAAATCTACCAAACCGATTAAGCTCAAATTTTGTAAAATTTTGTATTATTGTCCCAAAAGAGTTTCTGTGAAGTTTGGTCAAAAGTGGGCAAAGGAGCATGACATCTCCCCCCATAAAAAAAAACCGATGCTTTGATACACTCCAGTGCATAAGTCATGGAAAATGTTAGGCATGTGAGTAAGTACGTAAACAACACATTGGGCTAATATTGATTTTGAATGGGAGGTACCAGAATTAAGTGATTTAACCCATTTTCAGAAACCTGACGACTTAAAAAAGAAGTCCTCTCACAAAATTTCATTCGCCTAGGTCGATTCGTTTGGACGCTATCGTGTTTTCAACAAACAAACAGACGGACATTGCTAACACGATCCAGAATTTAATCCTGATTCAGAAAATAAGGACTGTACGAGAAAAAATCCGGAATCATTTGCGCGGTCTGACAATACTGAAATATGACATCGCAGTACCGTTAAATTTTGATAACATGTTCTTATACTCATTCCTAAATAAATTATAAACTATTTGATCTTAAGGCCGCGTGTTAACAGAGATAAATAGTATTATCTACGGTTAATTTTTTATCGTGGTTGAAAGTGGATTTTCAGCTGTCAGCGATTTATCCTGCTCCGGGAACAAGATAATAAATTATCCTATAGGCTAATTTTTGACATTCTCTTTTGCTTGAGTTTTGCTAGAATATTCAAGAGGAAATAAAACACAGAATTTCAATAAATTAATACCGTAACATTTGATAAATCTCTGTTTTTTAAAGTTGGAGTTTGTTGAACTTATTTTCAACACTTCATAATTGTCTAAAAATTAGCCGAAGATATGTAATTACTTAGCGCATCCTAATAAAGTGTAGAAATAGTAGTTTAAAAAATGTTAAGCATAATCCGTTTCTTTCAGCATTAAAAATTGTCAGGCCTAGTTTCTCTTTCCGGATTTTTTCTCGAACAGTCCTTATATATATGTACTTTATGGGGTCTCCGGTGACTCCTTCTTGGCGTTACAAATGTAGTGACAAAACTAATGCATATATGTACCCAGCTTCCTGTGAATGGTATAAAAACCGTATACATATCTCAAAAACTACCGAAACGATTGAGCTCAAATTTTAAGTAAATTTGTGTTACTGACCCAAACTTAAAGTTTGCTTAAAACTAGACAAAGGGGGTGGCACAAAGAGAGTAAATTCATTTGAATTACGAACGAGCTTCATTTAAGTTAGTCTCCAATAAAAGAAATGTTAAACTAAAAGAATTGTTTTCGTTTTAATTTGTTGCTGTTTTCGCGTTTAGGTACCTACTTTAAATTTTTGCTAAATTGGACATCAAAATTTGCTAGCTAGCTGCATGGAGCGGTTTAATTGCAATTCATATCGAGGCTTACATGAATTTGGTGGCTCTATGCAATTGCTCCTAACGTATTAACTCCTAATGAAATATGTAGATCCTAATGAAGAAACTCCTAACAAGAAATGCTATAATTCCTAATTCTTAAAATGAAATAATTCCTAACTTAGGATGAAATATCTTTTAACCCAAAAATGAAATAAATCCTAACATTAAGGAGTTTTTTTATAATGGAACAATTACTAATAGAAACAAATGAAAAATATCCTAAAGTAAAAAACATTTGTATTTATTTAAGTTATAATTACTTCAGTTCAGTTTTAATTATAAACTTGGATGTTATCAACCACTATGGATCTGCATACAGGGCATCTAATAAAATCGTTCTCATCGGAACGTAGCTTACCGAAGCATTCGGTCGTGTCAAATTTACTATATTATTATGTATGTACGTGATCATAAACATAGTTGTGTAACTCAAAAACAATAAAACAAATAATTTAACCACTTTCATTCTGAATAGAATAATTAATTTTTATTGTTTTTGTGGTATTATCAACATACAAAAAGTTTTGTTTAATGTTTTACAATAAAAAAATAAAAGAATAATAATAAAATGTTAGAAACGTTTATAGTAGATATGTTTATAAAAAAACTAACTAATTCAGTTTTCAAACATAAAATAAAGGTAAAAGAACTAAATGGACTTCACTTAGGCATTAATCCACTGATCAACTCTCCCTTCAGAAACTATCACAAGTCTCCTGCTCAGATTTAAAAAAAAAATAAGATTTAAAACTTTTGTAAAATACATGCCAGCATAGTTTTATGCTAATATGTATTTACAAAGTCAAATAGTACCTACCTATCAATATTATTATTATTAATTACAAATAATTATATTTTTTTAAGTTTTTGTACTGAAAAACACCTTTTCTCCTCCACCAAACAAAGTGAAGGGACGATTATTTAGAGTTCCTTTTGCATCACATACACTTACACTCATTGAATTTGAATGGAATTGAAGTGAGTTATTGACAGTGGCTCAAGTCTCCGATATGTTCAAGTCTCTCCCTTTCCCGCTATATGAAAACGTTCAAGGATTATGGTCTTATTTTCTAAAAGTTCTGTTGCGTTCTTATGAATATTAATCAAATTATGGATACCCCCCTCTCCCCTACTATACCTATACAGACAATTCTTCAAAGTTTTTAAGCACGTGGTAATTTACCTTATCTATATACATATATAAAAATTGAGCCTTAAAATGTTTGTCGTCGATTCACGCCTTAACGCATTTACCGTTTTTAACCAAACTTTGACAAATCTTTGGTATTGGTCCATGGTTTCTGTGAAGTTTAGTCAAAATTGGACAAAGGGGTGTGGCACCGCCCATACAAAAAAAAAACATTCAAAATCGTATACCTCGAAAACCACCAAATCGATTGTGCTCGAACTTACAGAACTTGGGCGTGGCACAGCCCATAGAAAAAACATTCAAAATCGTATACATATCTCGAAAACCACCAAATCGATTGAGCTCAAACTTACAGATAATCTTAGGTGTTGGCTCCTGTTAAGATTGGTCAAAATCGGACAAAGGGGCGTGGCACCGCCCATACAAATAAAAGCAATCAAAATCGTATGTCTCGAAAACCACCAAATCGATTGAGCTCAAACTTACAGATAATCTTAGTTATTGGCTCTGGAGTGCTCCTGTGAAGATTGGTCAAAATTGGACAATGGGGCGTGGCACAGCGCATACAAAAAACATTCAAAATCGTATATCTCTAAAACCAACAAATCGATTGAGCTCAAACTTACAGATAATCTTAGTTATTGGCCCTGGAGTTCTCCTCTGAAGATTGGCCAAAGGGAAGCGGCTCTTCATATACAAAAAAAACATTCAAAGTCTTATACTCCCTATACAAAAAACATCTTCTACGGGATGAAACTCGATGACGTTATATTTCGATAACCGCTGGGCCGATTTTCATTATTCTTTTTTTTTGTTCGTATTGCTGTATTTCAGGGTTAGGCAGAAATAAAATTCCAGTAAATCGATTATTTCTCATTTCTCGCATTTTACGAAAGAATAGATAAACAATAACTAAACAATACAATTCCTGTGCACGGGCAAAGCCGGGCGGGTACAGCTTCTTCGACAGTCTTGGAAGTAGAAGCCAACGTTTTTAAAATTTGTAACATTGTCCTGAAAATCAGGAATATTGTCTAGGCAATACGATTTCTGAAAAATAAAAAATATTGTGTACCACAGGTCCACAGAGCATTACAATAAAAACAGTTAATCTATTTAACTATTATTTAGCACTACGAAGTGTGCACGGGCTACGCTAGTTTACATATAAATAAAATAATAAATAACGTGGCGCAACAGGCAGGCAGACACCCTAGGTCTAGCTTCTCGCAACCATTCGTTTGTGTGAGTTTCTATTTTAGGGACGAATGGAAGGGACCTACAATTTTATGCCGAGTCCGAACGGCTGAATTGAGAAGCTTTATCAGGACAGTAATACTCTCGGATGTTTGTCAGACGTTCGCGAGAGGTGGCGCAGAAAAAAACCTTAAGATGTAATTTGTGTTTTTCCGGGGATCGAACCTGGGATCCCTCGCACAGTAGTCCAGCACACTAACCACTGCGCTACTGCGCCCACATATAAATAACTTACAAAAATTCGAATCAGCCAAAAAGGATATATGTACATTCCTAGATTTAAAGAAAACAATAATTTAGTGGAATCCCTTTTTTCGGAACCAATGAACTGATAGCACTGGTGGGGTTATATAAAAATAATGACCCACGCCTCTGACCATCTAGTCGTTAGTGAAGTGACTCATTGTTTTATCTGTTACGATTTGTATATTAAAATGTTATACTAATTACCTAACAGGATACTGTGCTCTGCACGTTTCTGGTAGGCACTCTCATTATTCATTACATCCAATGTAAGAACCGTCCCTTTAAACCACTTTGTAAAACCTATTTGGTTAACGTTAAGCACTTTCATACAATCGCTTGGTACTTCCGTCTTTCACATGAAATTTGTTCCTTCGGCTGTAATTTTCACAATCCATAAAACGCAATTAACGGCTCTTTTATATTAACACAAACTCATTTCTAATTTATTTTTAGACCTGAGCAAAAAAAAATAAATAAATGTTGATTCCTTCGAACCTAAGAACAACAACAACTGTACGTATGACCATTCGCATTATAAAAAAAGTAAATAAAATGAATCAGTAGAACATGATAAACATTTCTAATGTAAACGAACAAAAAGTGTTCCTGCGAAAATGAAAAAGCAGTTAACGCTGAGCGCACAAAAACAAAAAACGAAAACAAAAAAAAATAACGATAAAGATGAAGAAGAGATTTTCTTGTAATGGTCATGTAATTTACTTGAAAGATTAATGCGAGTACATTTCGCTGAGCATACAACGAGAAACTTCTCTTTCCTTTTCGTGTTTAATGGACAGTCTTAAATTTCCATTTGCAGATTTTTCTTTCTATTCCCACAGCTAGAAACAAAAAAACAGGCAAAACACCAAAAAAAAAAAAAAAAAACAATTTACTTAACATTCAGTCTTTGAAAATTTAAGAACAAAGTTGTAAGCACAAACCAGTAAGAATAGACCGTCGTCTCCTCCCACATAACGGACTTTGCCTACAAGCTGACAGGATTTTTCATGTATTGGTGCTGTACAAAATTAAAGGAGCGCCATTAACGCACGCATACTTGAAAAATCCTAGGCCCATGGTATAGCATGTAAAATCATTGCCGCCATTAATTTTGACATTTACACGTATTCACAGACAGGGTAATTTTTTCCTTGGGGAATCGGGTAGGTGCACGGAAAGTCGGCGGTCTATTCTTACTGGTTTGTGTATGTAAGATACATTATATTAAGTAGATCAGCATCTACAAGCTACAATCATCTAGATACTCATAGATAGCTTTATAAAAAAAACAGAGAGAGCCTAGATCTACTGAAATTTTAAGAAGGAACAATATTATTTTGGGGAACGTAAGCGCTGAAAATGCATACTGAAGGGGAGTTCATCCCCCGTTTAAGCGAGACGGTCAACTAAAAAAGAAAAATTACTTAAAATTAAAAATATAATATATAAGGATATTAAAAAAAGCAGTGGCAGCACTTACAATAAAGTACCACAGCAGTTTGAAAGCCAGATATTTATCCTTTTATTTCATTTTTAAATCAAGTTAATTCTATAAATAGTTTTTGAAAAAATTGCTTTTATACTATAAATTAAAAAAAAAAAAATACATATATATTTTAATTTTATTTCAAAAATAAGGCTGAAATAAAAATTCTGTAACTTCATTAATTTACATATAGCCAACCTTACACTTACTCCAGAATTCAGAAAGCAGTGTCCCAAGCAAAGGGTTGGAGGTGCGCAATATGCCCCCCCCCCCCTCCCCCCCCCCCCATGTATTTGCGATCGCCAGCTGATCCGTATAGGTAGCCTCGGCCTAGCTTCTCTCATTCACAACGCTACGTTTGTGTGAGTATTTTTTTTTTTATTAATGGAAGAGACCTACACTTTTCCGTCGAATTCGAACGGCTGAATTAAGAAGCATTTCCATGTCAATGTCGTTTATACTCTCGCATGTTTGTCAGACGTTCGCAAGAGGTTGCGCAGTGGAAAAAACCTTAAAATGTAATTTGTGTGTTTTCCGGGGATGGTACCTGAGACCCCTCTATCACTAGTCTAACACTAGTCCACTAGTAACACTGCCCACAAGTCGTGCCTTTATTTGCCTTTTTAAGCCAATTATGTGTGATTGGCCCCTCAGCAGCAGACCTCCTCATAGTGGGGGTCGGGAAACTTTATCTAGGTTCATTTGCGAAGGCTGAAGAAGCGCACACTAATACCCTATTCACACCAAGCCGAAAACTTGGTTTTCGCGAAAACAGTCGAAAACTTCATCGAAAACAGAAGTTTTCCCATACATATTGCAGTTTTCAAAACGAGTTGTTTGAGGTCGTTTTCCATGAAAGCGCCACGAAAATGAGTACAATCGTTGGGTTGTTGAAGCAGACACACCTTTTCCAACATTCAGCGAGCTCAGCAAAACTGCTGACAGGATAGCTCTCTCTCTCAGTGCTGTCGTTTCTTCTAGTTTTTTGTTTACAAATGTGGAATCTCTTGTTATCTTTGCACCATAAAGAGCAAATTATTCAGTTTTTTCTATAATTTTAGAACGGCAGCACTACCTGCCACAACTAAATGGTATTTTCAGATGTTTTGATTTTGATTGTTGCTTATGTTAATTATTTTATGCATTTAACCATAAGTTAACGATTATCAAGTAGCTTCAATAATTTTGTTTGTATATTATGTCAATACGAGCGAAGTCTAGTAACTAAAATAAAAGTTTAGTCGCCACAAAAATTGCATAGCTAGTTTCACAGCTAATTGAAACGTCAAACGAAAACGAGTTGGTGTTCGGTGTGAATGCATCCACGAGTTTTCTAAACTTTTTTGACAAAAACTCGGTTTTCGGCTTGGTGTGAATAGGGTATAAGATGACAAAACATATTAAACGAGCATTAGATATTGTGAAGACTTTTATACGATATAGTTAGTGTCTTTTCAACAAACCCCAGGTGTTCTGGAACGGTGGATCTTGCAGATAGGTGAAAACTTTTCATATTTGTGAGTAGTACCTTTCATCCCTGGTGGAGTTGGAATGAGGAATGAGGATACTCACGAATATTTGAGAGGATACCATTAGGAGGCAAAGTAGCTTCAAAGATCAACTCTAGCTCTGGAGTTGAAGTCCGTAGCTTTCTTACATATATGAAGTTGATGCTGCCATTGAAAAGGTTGCAGATCTGAAGTCTTTTATACTCATTAGAGTTAGCAGATTTCAATGTTCATGTCCTTTGGCATGTCCTTTGTTCATAATGAGTACCTTTTTTAACATTGGTAAATATTGTACCGTCGAAGTCATCAGCATAAGTTGGTGCCCGGTGATAGATTTCTCTGTGGTACCGTAGTGTATTAAAAGAATGGTTTATGATGTTTGCGTGCTGAAAAAGGCTTAGCCGTCAACTGATCACAACCTTTTGCACGTAATTTAATGAAAAGGTTGGAACAAATTCCAAATGTTTCATTGAAGAAGAGGAAGAGTGTCAATTGTTTTCAGCCTCAGTCATTGAGCACTGAGCTCATCTCTTCAAGAGATGTTTGTTATGTGAAGCGGCTCACTGGGGTATACGATGATGAGAAAGGAACTCCCGCAGGTCAAGAAGCCATTAGAGAGAAGAAGGAGGAGTGAAGGGATGGATTCACATTGGGACTTTTTTTGTTTTGTTCGTATTGCTGTAGTTTAGGTTTAGGCAGAAACAAAGTTCCAGCAAATCGATTTATTCTCATTTCACGCATTTTACAATTCCTGTGCACGGGCAAAGCCGGGCGGGTACAGCTATCTCTATATACAAGGTGGGCCAAAAGAAGTCATCCGATGTTGTTTGGCTCTCTTTTTTTTCTAAATGAAAAACTTCGATTCTGTTTTTTGATTATGTTTATTTGAACCTTTAGAATTTTATTGGTCAAGTCGAGAAGATATTGGCCAAAAAGGCGCCGCGCCGTCACAATTGATTGCCATACAGGCTCGTTTTATGACATTTTTCATCACTTCGGCGAGAACTTCGGGCGACAGATTCTCGCGCTCGTGTCGAATGTTGTCCTTGAGGGCTTCTAGGGTCTCGGGCCTGTTCACGTAAACACGGGACTTCAAAAAACCCCACAAAAAAAAGTCTGGAACGGTTAAATCGGGCGATCTTGTGGGCCAGTGCACATCGCCAAAACGAGAGATGAGGCGATCCGGGAACGCCGCCTTCAGAATATCGGTTGCGGCTCGCGCATGTGTGCCGTTGCTCCGTCCTGTTGGAACCACATGTCCTCCAGTCCTAATTCCATATAGGCCCTATAGTGCGCACCGTCCACTGTTGTCGTTTGACCAGCGGCGTTCTCGAAAAAAAAAAATGGCCCGATGACTCCTTCAGCGTGAACAGCGCACCATGCAGTAACTTTGAGCGGGTGTAATGGCTCCTCGTGAATTACTCGTGGATTTTCGGTGCCCCAGAAGCGATAGTTTTGCTTGTTCACGTACCCGCTGAGGTGGAAATGAGCCTCATCGGTCATTATGATTTTGGTTAAAAAATCGTCCACTTCGTCCTCGAGATTGAGGATGGCTTGGGCGTAGGTTACACGCGTTTGGCGGTCGACAGGCAGCAGCTGATGCACGGACTGGACTTAGTACGGGAACATGCGCAAGTCTTTGACATTGGCGGGCATTTGCAAAAATAAGAGCACCTTCCAATAGGGTGATCTCTTTTGGCCCACCTTGTACCTATTATATTAACGGACCCGGCAAACTTCATCTCGCCCCAATTTAACGCCTTCAGGTAAACTCAAGAGTGATAATAAAACACAGATAGTTAAAATTTCAATGTGATTTATTCGAATGGAATCGAAATCAGTAGAGAGCGATGTTATAAGCAATGTTTTTCGATTTGTTTTTCGGCGCAAAAACAAACAACGAAGACGGTTTTCCAAGATGCCAACACGCGAATAGGCAACGTACTCGAGCTCGCAAAGTGTATATTTCCCTCTGTGTCGCCCGTAATTTTTAACCAATTTAGTTGATTTTTAACTTTCTCGTATACTTATACGTAGTACCTAAGAGAAAGATTATTGTTTCCGTACAAAATTTCGAACTCGAGATTTTGATAAATTCTGATATTACGATGATAGAGCAACTCAAAAAAGTGGGTCTCGCAATTCTGTCCGTCCGTATATCTGTATATCCCCTCCTGGGGAATCTAAACGCTTGGACGGATTTGTTTCAAACTTCGTATTTAGAGTTTGTGGACTTCCCGCTAGGAGGCGTTTTTTTATTCTAACCCTAATATTAACGGTACTTTCCATATAAACAATTTTACGAAATATTACACAATTTAGATTGTTTCGAAAACGGCTCTAACGATTTGAACCAAAATTGATAGTTGAGTTAATGTAGGCATGTTTAACATGACTGCATACCCAGCAACGGCACTTTTGAAAATTGGCTTTTTCTCCAAAACGGTATAAACGATTTTAACTTATTTAAGATACAATCGTTATTCTTAACTTGAAAGAAAACTCAGTTTTTCTCTAAAAAGACTGCGTTCTTTGATATCCACCCAAATCCCTAATAATAGTACTTTAAAAACTGCTCATACCTATCTCAAAAACGCCATTTTCCATTATGATAAAAATATAACTGGCAGGTAATGCTTAAATCTATAGTAATAACTTTTGCTCAGTTTTGAGCTAAACAGTTGCAAAACAGTGTTTTTTTTAAACCATGAATGCGTCCTTCGATTTCCACCCCAATCGCTAAAAATGATATCTACTTTAAAAACTGCTCATATCTCGAAAACTTTGATGAAATAACTCTGAGATTCTGCGAGATTCGCAATAAATGAGAAAGTTTCATGCGACCCAGTCGTGCACAATTTTTTTTAAATGTCGGTAGTTACGGTGATGTAGGCCAAAAAAATTTAAAAAAAAATTAAATAAAAATTTAAAACCGCAAAAAAAAAAAGGCTTGGCGAAGCCGGCGGGGGTTCAGATAGTCTTGAATAAAGCATCCAAGTGTCTTGTTCTTAAATAATATGGAAAGTTAGGTAATTCGCCATGGATCTCTTTATCACCGCAACCTCTACATAAATCCGTCGCCAATTTATGATCAGCTGGTGGTAGCTCAGAAATTTATTTGCAGAAATTCTTAATATATTTTGATAGCAGCCAATATACAAGGATTTAAATTGATGCAGTTTAAATAAATATTGTCATCCAGATAAATCAAAAGCTACACTCCGTGGCAACATTCGTTTTGTATTTAGATTTAGATACGTGCCCTACCTACCTTGATTTCAGAAATCAGAATTTGCTAATCTCTTATGTTTATTTCTGAGTTTTTAACCAAATTACAAAAAAAAGGCCTTGCGAAGCCGGCGGCGGGGGTTCAGCTAGTAATGTTATATGGATTCTGTAATAAAAACTGCTGTAATTCACATTATTTATACACAAACCACAACCACAAATAATTTGTATACTGTCATCAAAATTTTGAAACGGTTGTGATATTTACTATATTACTCTAGTCCATATTTGAACCGATTAGCACTACCAGTACAAATTAAGTACTAAAAATTTATATTTGAATGCTGCTCGCTCTATGGGCAAATAGAAAAACTATTTGGAATTTTTTTTTTCATTCTGTTATAAATATAAATTCTGCATTCAAGTAACGTCTTGTTTTCCACTTCCGGTGGAAGTAAAATAAAATAATTCCAAAAAATGTCTTTATCTAGCCGTAAAACGACTGTTTTGTGTTATGTTTACTACTCCAATTGACTTTAAGATCGAATAAAGTACATATTCCAGTAAACAAAATGAAATTACATCCAGGCAGTTATAACTGTCATCCAGGAAGCGGATGGACAATAACTGTGAAATTTATTACGGTGACTTTTGGAGCAGCGCTTATTTGGATGTGTTTTTGTCAAACGCGGAGGACTTAGGCAAAGTTGGTAGTCGTTAGCGTTACCTACGTTAGTGATTGTCTTATTGAAATTGAAACTTAGTTTGTCCATGTATAAGCTTAATACGCGCTTATGACCCCACAGGAGAAAAGGACGACGCAACCAACAAAATGTTTTATTTTGTTTTAATATTTCTGCTGTTGGCTCTGCACATAAATTGTAGTCCTCTGAAAATATGTCATAGGAATAATGGTATAAGGGAGTTCCTAAGTTACATGTAGGTACTGATAGGTGATATCCATTCGTGGTCTATCTTGTAAGGCTCTCATCTAACATTTTACACAATAGGGGTATTATTTTGCATGTAAAAGTAAAAGTGAGCTAGCTATAGATTCTCCAAAAATACGCCTAGAGACAGCTGAAAAGCTATCTAGTATGGGCTCTGAAGTTCGGTATTTTAGGGCTCAAGAATGAACATCAATAGACGTACAATACAAAGTAGGAATCCTCTATTCTAAAGCGAACTTTCCTATAGCGAATACTCCTCTATAATGAAGCGTAGGTATTGCAGGTCCCAACGGCTTCGCTATAGAGGAGTCCGACGGCGATTGGGACCTGCAATATGCTTCGTTATATAGGATTCCGACTGAACCTACTTATTTGCTTAATGGCAAACTTTCATCTACCTGACATCCGACAGTCTGGACTGGCGGAGTTACCCTTAGGTATAAGGCGGAAGTCAAGTACCTGGGGATAACAATTGGCGAACGAATGAACTTTTTGCGCCACACCTTACCCGGGTGAGAGAAAAGCTCATGTCTGTAGTAGCCCCCATGACAACCAGGGTACTCAAGAGCGGGTGGGGCATTTCGAGGAGGGCGGTGCGCACTATATACGGTGGACTATTTGTAGCTAGTGCAACTTTTGATGCGCCGATATGAGGTGACGTCATCAGTCTTGCTAAGTACACTCAAGGTATGCCGTACCGTCGGCACTGATGCCCTACAGGTGCTGCTAGGGGTTCCCCCTTTGGCTCCCGAGGTGATTCATCAAGGAACTGCCTAAAAGATCAAGAAGGGTCTAACTCTTTCATCAGCTGACTGGGTCAATAGTGAAGAACTTTCAGGGTTCAATTCTCGAGATTGGAAAAAGGGGCCATGTCATGTCATAACGCCCGCGGTGCTTGAAGTCCCTTTTTTGTGGGCTTTTTGACACTATAGGAAGTGCATTAATGCCCCAAATGAAATAATACCCGAAACGTATGGGGGGGGGCATGTTGCCCCCCTGAAACCCCCCTGCTTGGGTTTACTATCAGATGAAGGTTTGGGGTGTTATATCCGAGGGCGCTATGACACTTTTAAAAGTGCCATAGCGCTTAGCTATTATGACACAAAAATGTGTGTTAAAGCGCCCCAGGACGTTGTGACACCGGGCGTTATGACATGCACCCTGGAAAAAGGTTTTGGCTGATCATGTTTCATCTAATTGGCAGCTAAGGTGGACGGGAAGGGTAACTTTTGAGTTTCTTCCGAATGTCTCATTGGCTGCAGGAAGACGAACAGATGTTTTCACTTTACCTTATGACTGGTCATGGTTATCATGGTTAGCATTTAATTTCTGCATAAGAGTTTCTGGCTAGTTCTGAGGTGTGCGCATGTGTTGAGCCCTATGAAGATTGGGAACACGTTTTGTGTTGTTGTCCACTCTATGCCTATATCAGGGACCTCCCTGCTATGGGCACTGACTGGAGTGCTAACGCACGTGATTTCATTAGAGTCTTATTTTCCAGAGACACTGCTGAAAGGTTTGGTAGGTTTGCTGAAGAGGTTTTTAGAAGGCTCAGATTGGCGCCAAGAGTAGTTGATATTTAGGTTTTACCTATAGTTGCTTTCTTTTGTTGTTGGCATTCATGCATGAGGTTGCCAGGCCCAGCGTGTCATTGAGCCGTCAAGGCAGGAGTGCACGTTAAGCTCTCTATTTCATTTTCTGTACCTACTTATGTCGAAAGTCCTTTGCCAAAGCTGCTGTTACATCCAGTACATGTGTATAAATAATAAAAAGGAGCGGTGAATTAATGCACCTTCAATGAAGTCAGACTTCTGCACAACACTCCACGGTTTACCTTGACGAAAATAGCTTTAGGATTGGCAAAGGGACCCCAAAGCCCTATGACACTACTGCCACCTTCAGCTGTAGATTCACTTCTCTCTTCTCCCCCCCTTTCTCTGTGATATTGGCATAGGTCGTTCAAGGGATTTATTTTCACCTGTTTTTCTTTTCCATTCTGTCTTTGGTGTCAGTCCAAGGTCAGGCGGATGCCTAACAGTACCTTTTAGTTTAGGGTTCCGTGCGAGGTTCCTATTTTTTTTGTGCATTTACTTAATTGGGTACCTCTACGAAACTAGTTTACTGGAAGTCTCGTGCACATGGAAAAAAAAGTAACACCGCCAACATAATCAGTTTGAATACTTTACTTTGTCACATTCATTAAATGTGTACACGCTAGAGAACAACTTCGATTATAAGCCAGCCAACGCATTTATCTATGAGCATAATCAAACGAATTTACTGCAAATGGATCAAGCGTCCAGCAGTCCACGCCTTCATTCGTGTTTCGTATAAAAGTTTGCTTCCATAATTCTTCTTTTAACGGGCCGGCAACTTTGCGGCACCTTAAAATTGAATATTCACTTTTCCGCAAAAAAAAAAAAAAAAGTGAACGCCGGCCGAGAAGAAAAGAAACACCTGCACCTGTTCCTTTGCGGGCAAAAATTTCAATTGAAAATTCGAATCTTGCTCTACATGGGGAACATAAGTACAACGTCAAAGTGATTTAACGCTAGTCCACATTTTAAGTCAAGTGTTTTCCCTAAGCGGCATAATTAATTTCAACCACAAATTCCAAGGAGCTACATAAATATCCAACGCGCCGAAGGAACCCCTCTGGCGTATACTTGTTTCAATGAACGCGTGCAACATTGCATGATAGAAACGGCACGTTTCTCTACCGTTCGAGTAATGCTTGTCCAGCGTGGGAGGAGCGCTCTATTCCAAATGGTAAATTATGAGCTAATTCACTTGAAAAATATTTCCAAATAAGAACACCATCCTGCTAAAGGCGCGTAGCGTATAGATTTGTTGTCGCAGGCGAACCTTGCATCGCACCTCGAACACTGGGGACAATAATTTCAATTCGAGAGCTATTCGTGCTGCAAATGAGTTTTAAGTGTACAGTTGCCTGCCGAAAATAATGTACCTATATCAACGGACATTCATCGACCACCTGAGCAACCTGCAATGATAAACTGCCACCAATCGCATAAAGTGGTCAGTTAGGTAACAGCCTTATAAAAACGGTAAAACGCAATTAGACCCACACCCAAAGCAAATGCAGCGGGAGTATCTTTTCACCGAAATAAATTATAAATGCGGATCGTGACTTGTTCATTAGGAGGCACCTCCTCTTGGCGTTCGGCATTTAGGTACGCTGTAGACAGAGGCGGCCGAGTCCAATATATATGCTAAAGAAGCTTTCTCCTCGGGCATGAGAGAGTGTTTTCTGGAGCACCGCATATCCACGGTGAAGGAAGCCTATAAAGCATATTCGTTGTCGTCGTTACCATCGTCGACTGTACAGTGTACAGAACAGACACCCAAAGGAGGCACAAGTGACGTTGACAATGGCAACATTTGTTGCTAAACTTGTTACTCAAATAAAAGAATGAACTAATGGCTGTGGCACATTCCAAATCGTCTTCGAGATCGTACTCGCCCACAGTCGAATGGAAAAGTAGAAGTCAGCCAAAGGACGGCGACTGGCGATAGAGACACCAACACCATCTGTCAGATGGCAATCTTCACAGTAATGCCTTTGGACATGCGAACACCAAGATTAAGCTGAGAAATCGGGTTTGTCACACAGTAGCTAAAAGTATTTGCTCTTCTTGAATGATCGTCCCCGACTGATCGCAGCAGCCAACACTCAGTATATAGGTATTCTCAATGACAGGGTATGGGTGACAAGATTTTCGACATGGATTAGCTTGGTAGTTTAAACAGATACGAGTATATCAAAGGAAAACCATCAATCGCGGGCTGGGCCATTTGTAACAGTCAATTGCACAAAAGAGCAAACGGCTACGGTCAAAAGACTGCCCTACAGTGGTCACAGCGGATCTTCTTCAGTTTATGGGTTAGGTTAAATGGAGTGAATAGCCAGCTATGTAGTCGGTGTCGTGGTCTTTTGTTTAGGTGACTGCTTGCACACCGCCTCGATAAGATCCTGTTGAATTGGTGCGATCAATCTTCTAGTGATCAATCCATTTTGGAGACGCAATCTTTGCCGTCAATTCATTCCCTGATGCCGCCACGCTCCGGTCGTCTTTTTTTAGAGTTGTTGCCGTCTGGTCGTTGTGACTTCCTTTTCCCTTTTTCCTTTTGCCTTCTATGGCGACTACGGGATTGTGTGCGATTGACATCTGCACCGCTGGATATATAAATAACTCGTTAGACTTTGGTGACAAAAAGCGCGTGAATAAGCTGTCACTGAAACTGACGGCGGCCATCAATCGATTGATGTGATGTAGTATCTGTTGCGATTTTCAACAAGAGAGCGTTAGGTTCGTAAATCATCAAAAGACATTTGCCTACGTTTGTATAAACACTGAAATGCTGCTTTAGCTCGTTGTAGTATCTTAACAAAAAGACATCCTAAATAATTTAATAAATTATTGGAGACATAAGTCGATGTAGGACCCAGCTTGAGAGTTTTTAAATAAAATTCCGAATGAATTTCCGGCTAAACTGAGAAGCTTTCTCAACCCACAACACCTCGCTAAGTATAGTCAAGTGCACTAACCACTGAGCCGATAACTTACCATTTACTAATAATATCGAGCCCGCGGAATAATGGAATTCGAGTTCGTTCTAATTTCCACGGTGCCCTGAAAACGGAGATTCGGGAGGTAGGATTGATAAATATGGTCGACCCCCAAAAAGTCGATCCCCAAAAGTCCAAAAAGTCCTCCGGTTTTCTTTTGAGGTCATGGTATAACAGGGGCGTCTTCATTCTTTACCCCATATCCAAACAGTAAACCCAAGCAGGGGGGTTGCAGGGGGCAGCATGCTTCCCCTTACGTATCTCACTTTTTAACACCATTTTTAATTTTAATTCAAAATTTTTTGTTGAGATTTTTACTGAGCTGAAAATATTGATGGCAATACTCTCAACCAGCAATTCGTATCCTTACCATTGCCATCTCCATCGATTACTGAAGATTCATTTTCGTTTGCTGTTCAGTCGGACGACACTGGCTTTAGGTTTCAAGCGGTGAATAGTACCGATGTCGCAGAATGTGAGCTTTCTATAAAGTCAAACTTTGTTGGGCTGGATGAAATTCACCCCTCATTTTTAAAAATGGTGTTGCCGGTTGTGTTGCCACATATAACGTTTTTGTTTAATACAATTCTAACGACCAGCGAGTACCCGCAGATCAATGGAAGCTGGCTAAGATTATTCCGGTCCTAAAAATGCCGGTCTTTTCCGGTCCTTTCTTATTTTCCTTCAGTTATGTTAAGCAACTCTCCAATAGAATTTGTTAAAAGTTCAAAAAATCTTGGGATGACTTTTAACCGGCATCTAACTTGGGACAACCATATTACTCACTCACTCGTCGGAAAAGTATAATGGAGTACTGCACGCCTTGCGGGTAACTCAGCCGTTTACACCTGTTAAAACGCGTTTATTACTTGCTAAGACTTTGATTATACCCATATTGATTTATGGATGTGAAATTTTCTGTAAGTGCAACTATGTAAGTAAAAGAAAACTTAATGTCGCTTTTAACAGTACTGTACGGTATGTCTTTGGGTTACGTAGATATGATAGAGTGTCTGGTTTTGCTAATCGTCTGCTTGATATGCCTTTTGAAAATTATCTTCAACTTCACACTGTGACATTGTTATCTAATATTTTGCTAACACAGAAACCTGAATAGGTACTGTCTTGAAAGAATTAGGATAGCCTCCTCGCGAAGGTCTCGCAAACTGATTCATCCTCGCTTTTCATGTTTAACATCGGAACGTCAATTTGTTGTCAATGCTGTCAATGTCTGTGAAATTCTCTACCGCGTTACATTAATGAAACACAGAATACAACAAAAATTAAAAAAAACTATTAAAGGATCATTTTTCAGTAAATAGATAAATATGTACAGCTAAAATAATAAATTGTAAATAAATATTTAAAAGGGTAGGGGTCAACTCGCGGAATATTTTTGGCAATTTACCATTTATCATATGGGTGAACCGCCATAATCATTTCGCAATTTGTTGTCTTGCCCTAAAATGTTTGTCGTCGATTCACGCCTTAACGCATTTACCGTTTTTAACGAAACTTTCACACATCTTTGGTATTGGTCCATATACGGTTTCTGTGAAGTTTGGTCAAAATTGGACAAAGGAGCGTGGCACCGCCAATACAAAAAAAACATAATCCTATATCTCGAAAACCCCCGAATCGATTGAGTTTAAACTTACAGACAATCTTAGGTATTGGCCCAGGAGTGTGGCTATGAAGACTGGTAAAAATTGGACAAAGAGGCGTGGCACCGCCCATAAAAAAAACTATCTCGAAAACCGCCGAATCGATTGAGTTGCAACTTACAGATAATCTTAGGTATTGGCTTAGGAGTGTTGCTGTAAGATTGGTAAAAATTGGATAAAAGGACGTGTCACCGCCCATACAAAAAACATCTTCTATAGGGTAAAACTCGATGACGTTATAACTCGATAACCGCTGGGCCGATTTTCAGGTTTACGCAGAAATAAAATTCCAGAAAATCGATTTATTCTCTTTTTTTCGCATTTTACGAAAGAACATTATTATCTAAGATCTATAAGCAATACAATTTCTGTGCACGGGCAAAGCCGGGCGGTCACAGCTAGTATAATCTATATCTATATATCTATATTATGTATATAAAAATTGAGCCTTAAAATGTTTGTCGTCGATTCACGCCTTAACGCATCTACCGATTTTAACCAAACTTTCACACATCTTTCGTAGTGGTCGATATATGATTCCTGTGAAGTTTGGTCAAAATTGGACAAAGAGGCGTGGCACCGCCCATACAAAAAAAAAAAATTCAAAATCGTATATCTCGAAAACCACCAAATCGATTGAGCTCAAACTTACAGATAATCTTAGTTATTGTCCCTGGGTGCTCCTTTGAAGATTGGTCAAAATGGGGCAAAGGGCGTGGCATCGCCCATACAAAAAAAATTCAAAATCGTATATCTCGAAAACCATCAAATCGATTGAGCTCAAACTTACAGATAATCTTAGTTATTGGCCCTAGAGTTGTCCTGTGAAGTTTGGTCAAAATTGGACAAAAGGGCGTGGCACCACCCAAACAAAAAAAAAATTCAAAATGTCATACCTGCTATACAAAAAACATCTTCTATGGGGGAAACTCTATGACGTTATATCTCGAAAACCGCTGGGCCGATTTTCATGATTCATTTTTTGTTTTATTATTATTGCCGTATTTCAGGTTAAGGCAAAGAGAAAATTCCAGCAAATCGCTTTATTCTCATATCTCGCATTTATTATCTAAGATCTAAACAATACAATTCCTGATGTGCACGGACAAAGCCGGGCGGGTACAGCTTCATCGACAGTCTTGGAATTGGAAGCCAAAGTTTTTAAAATTTGTAACATTGCTATGAATAATGCTTTGTCCGGAAAGTCAAGTATTATTATCTAGGCAATACGATACGTACCACAGAGCATTACAATAAAAACTGTACTATTTAACTATTTTGCACTACGAAGTGTGCACGGGCTACGCTAGTATGTAAACACAAATTAATATAGTTTAATATTAGAGGCAAGTGCTTTTAATAAGCCAAGATCGGAATAGTCATCTTTTTTTTCTAAAATACTCCTTACTCTTAATTTTAGCAATAGTATAATATCCAAAGTGCTTCATAAGCGAAATGGAAAAGCGCGGGAAAAACATTGCGAAATAAACACATTGCAACATAATTCAAAGACGGAATGGGAATTTGCGAAACAAATATTGCACCCTATTTAAAACTAAAGATATTGTACCTATATTTTCATTCATAGAATTATACTTTGTTACACTTTTTTTCTCAGCTCTCTTTTGTAAAATTAGCTTAAGACAAAATTATAAGATATTGTATCTTACCGTTTTTAAGCATTCACAAATAAATAAAAATGAAATGAAAATGAAAAGAAGCCAAGGAAAAAAATGTTAAGGGAAAAAACGCCACCAGTTGCGAGGACGATGATACAAGGACTTCCTATGCAGGCATTGAGAGTTTTTCATTTTAAAAAAACATATAAAACTGAAAAAATGTATAGATACAAATAAAAGTTGCAGTCATTCATTAAAAGTTAAATGATGTTTTAATTCCATTATTTGCAGTAAATATACGGTGTTAAGGCAAAATGCCCCGTTGCGCCCCGGGTTAAAACACCAATTATAAAACCGCAATGAGAACAGAGTGTTTTTTAAACGACTATGTCCCAAAATGAGTCCTCTTACGACTAAGGCCCCCAAAAACCAAAAGATTGCTACTACGCACACCAACAATCCCGGTCCGCCTATTTTCCGGGAAACTAGAACGATAACCGAGTTGGTGAGGGGCCACTTTTAAGCTGTCATCATAGACGAGATGTCTAAAATGGGAAACCAGTTTTATGGAGCAGCATTTAAGCCAAACTGAATGGACGATGGATCAGTGGAAGAACCTACTGTTATCTAGGTCCAGATGGTCGTTTGTATACATGCTGACGACCATCTGGAGCTCTTAAGGATATTCTACTTTCGTCTGAAAACAGTACCTACGTTCTTCCACTGATCCATCGTACATTCAGCATATTTTCTAGCAAACTGAAGCCTGGCTCTACGGTCTTGTGGGAATGGTTCTGGGGCCCGAGCTGGGCGAAATTATCTTAGATTTCTCTCTGCCAGTCTTCTTCTTACTGTTCGATCACTAACTGAAACATCTCTCACTTCCAAGAGACGAATGCGAGCTTTAGTAGCTCGTACAAAAGCGATCACTCAGCCAATTATTGACAAAAAAGCGGTCGTCTCGATAGGAAGTGCACTGGTGTCTACCTTGACCTGGCCTCCTATTGTAAGAACCAGTCTCCCGAAATCGTCTGATGGCATCTCTTATAGTGGTTCGAGGTACACCAAGTGTCACCGCAATCCAACGTTGGCTGTAGCCAGCATCCGCTGGCTTCTCATTTTTAATACCCAGAAGGTCACAAACTCTAATTAAACACTTTCCAATATTCAGAAATAAAGACAACAGGGATTTAAGATCACAGCAATGGAATCGCTAAGAACATCAAATTAGGGATGAATTACAAAAATGCATTTAATACACAAATAAGAGATGGGAAAAGTGTAGAAACCGCTTAGGTAACAGTTAAAATGTCCACTTGACAAAACACATTCATTGTGATAACCGTTACTTAACGTATGTAAACTAAAAGAACACAGAACACCCTGGGCTCTCTTAGAAAAATCGCGCCGTGACCGTATGGTGTGAGTTCCCTTTTTTATATAATGTAGACGTCTAAAGGTAAAAGAGGCAGAAGGGCTATATGAAGGGCGTCTGATGGAGCGTAGTCAGACAGTAGAAAGCCAGTGGTACGCCTATGCATGCCGTTCTTTCGACTTTGTTAAGTTTGTGTATCTTATAGTAAAAGCTTTTCTCAGAGCCGGCCACCAAATTATTAACCCATATAAGGCCATAAGTGAGGTCTTAACTATACGGCTGTGTATATCCGTTTTGGATGTAGGCCCCATCTTTTGCTAAAGAATGTTATATTTCAGGCATAGAAAGCTATGCATGCTTAAGGAGAGTTGTTCGATGTTAAGTTTCCAGTTCGCCTATCCGACCTTAATCCTTTCTGAATCTAAACTTAGAGTATTTTTTTTTTGTGGCTCAGCAGTGGTGAATAAGCACCTCCTATGGGTATGCGACGTATGCCTCTACTGACGAATTTGGTTATGGTGCTATTTCCTAGTGTTGACTGAATGATTCTTACGCATAGAAACAGTCCAAAAACTAAGATGATTTTCTATCCCTAGTGCCTAGCTTTGACTTTTTCATTCATTCATTTTCGATGGCCCGCTTATCCATTAAGTGGGTCGCGGGTGTAGGTTGCTCAAGTGGACCCTCCGTAGCTGTTGATTCTCCGCCATCAACTCTAAAACATCAAGGGCAATCCCCATAGGTACGGGTAGAGGAGATATGAACTTGATCCAACCATCTTATCCTGGGTATACCTAGAGGACGCTTGCCTGATGGTAAGGATTCCATAGCGCATCGTGGGATCCTGGTTGCGTTTAATATGACCAAACCACCAAAGCATGGACCGTTCAGTCCGGAGAAGTAGCTGCTCGACACTGAGTTCCTCACTTAATCTGGGAATCTCATTTCGGCAACTTGTATTCGCGACCTTATTCTTTCTGTCATTACCCAAAGCTAATGAGTCATGATCATGACCATAGGTAAGTGTTTGAACAAACACAGAATTAAAGACTGACAACTTATCTTTGCCATCAAGTTCAGTCCTCCTTATAAAAGAAATTGAAATTGTCCGTTGTTATAAACTGCGTGAACCACTACTCTCAAAGGATCTCCTTGCCTCATGATCGACGCCTTTTATTCCCCTTTATGAATAACTTAAATTCTAGTTTACGTTCTCTCACATGCTCATC
This sequence comes from Cheilosia scutellata, assembly GCA_955612985.1. Taxonomy (NCBI): domain Eukaryota; kingdom Metazoa; phylum Arthropoda; class Insecta; order Diptera; family Syrphidae; genus Cheilosia; species Cheilosia scutellata. The sequence goes on along the minus strand of OY015313.1, from coordinate 78,894,373 downwards.
TATGGCTACTTTTCTTTTTATTCTTTTTAGTCCAAAGTATGGGGGAATAATACAATGCGCCCCTAACGCGGACACGAGAAGAAGGAACTGCTGCCCCGCAGTTAATGAAAACTCAACAATATTCAATACCAATAAAGTTCTGACTTTAGAGTTGTTAATCTATTCCATCTAATCGGAACGGGTGTAAGGGAAAGCGCCTTTCAGAACTCCGTAACTACACAAGCTGTCAAGCGTTCTATACTAGTATTCCCTTGAGGTTTCCTTCTGCAAGCCAATAATACAAAAATGTGTCCATTGTTGGCAATGATCACATAGGAATACCATGTTTGTTGTGGCATGAACAAGATGTAAGAATCTGAAGTATTGCGGTTTTTTTTTTTATAATTTCCACCATCAAGGACGCTTTCATTCTAAGGTATGTTGCCCACAACTCTCACCAACATGACAAGCTACTGTGCAGATCCTGATGCAATTGCAACACACATACCGATGACATTGACCGTGAAGTGAACTTTTTATTCGTCTACTTCCATTCGTCTGTCCATCAAGGGAAGTCGCACTTGGGTGCAGGCACAAAAACCGGGTGTACGACGTCCTTAACAGAAACACTCACTGTCGTGTATCTTGTGTCGGGTGTCAGTAAAAGCACATTCAAGCGGATGTGATGCACTAATAAACCGAATGCGAGTTGAACAAACTTGACATGCGTATGAAGTGGAAGCGAATGAGAACGTTTTAATGAATCCCTCCTCGAACATGATTTATATGATTACGGATATTGTGCATCAAATAGCTGACATGTTGTACTAGCAAAAGGTTTGTAATCGTATCACATTCTACAGAACAGAAGTTGGCTCTTTTAATCCCATTTTGTGTTGATTTTGTTCTCTCCTTTAGCTCTGCCATTTGGCTGGTCCCGGTCGTTAGTAGTGCGAGCGTTAGTTCCACGTGCGCGAAGAAACATTCATCTGTGATATGTTCACTCTTCACTTGCGCGCCGGCCGGTTCGCGGATATAGATCGGTCGGTCCATCGATGTTCGTTTGTTATCCGTCAGACCATATATGATCAGCAGCATTGGTCAATTTAGTAGTGGATGCTGCCGAGGACGCAGACGCAGGAACTTCGTGGTGGCTTTGGAACTAAATTCGCATAAGACTGCTAGGCTCATAAAATAAATAATGTGCTTAACGCACTCTTTGCTGATGTTGTTGTTGGGAAGGCGCTCCATCTACAGAGAACAGATGGATTTTTGAACTGAATGACGCCCAGAGATCCTTGCGGCGAATTCGATTCGGCTACCATCTGTGGATCGTGGACAGAGTTCTCTACATGTCTTTCAATTAAATCAATTTTTTGCTCCTGCTTGCGCGCTGCGGCAATGTGGGAGCGCATATGTTTGGACATGTGCTATCAATAATTGAAATCAGTGAATTATACTGCACATGAAATCATCGACGTGTCTTGGAGCGCGGATTTTGCTGCAGCAGAACTTGGTTGGTATCTACTACTGTTCATATCGGTGGCGGGCGCACAGCACCTCGTAAATTAGCTGCAGCATGATTATGGCACCAGAAAGCGGAATCGGCTCCAAAGGGATGTTGCCACGGAGTAAAGGCATTATCGAAATTGAAATCTTATTCGATGGTGCAACATAATTATCATTGTTCTAAACAAGGATATCTCATGTCAATCTCTGATTTAGCTATATTGACAGGAGTTCTCTAGGGAAAGGTGTACACTTCGCAGGTGGGTGCAATTGATAATCGCATATACAACAGCAGTCGCGAATGGGCAGTCATATTATTTCCGGCTGACAGATACGCTTTAGTTTAAGGTGGCCCCCTGGGATATATCAAAGCGGGGTTCTCTGAAGTTTTAATCGCGTAAAAAGAAACACTTTTAAATTTATGAAATTCCACGACAAAACACGATGAATGGACTGTCACGTGTGCAGTTATTTTTCAGAACCGTGTACAATTTATGCGAGATTGGAAGGAATTTGCACCGTTGGTAAAGGTATCTGAAAGTTGAACAATTTCAAACTGAATGTAGAGAATGAATGACAGTGGATTTCAACATCAGCAGTCATTGGCCCTGGAGGAGATGTTTGCGGAGTGAATTGGACCAGGGTGTGACGGGGTTCAACGTTCAAGACATCTTCGGTGAGAAGAAGCATATAAGGTGTGTACTGTGGATTCACTTGGAAGACTCGGCTTTTCGTAATCAATATAGGTACACGGAGGCGCAACAAACTTCCAAATTGGTCAAATATTTTTTTGGAAGTGGAAGGGGGAAGTTAGTGCGTGATCACAGACCACAGAAATCTGCAACAAGGTTTTCCGGGAGAAAGCGAAATAGCATTGAAGGAATAAAATTCAATCTGATTCGATGCCAAGCCAATACACAAGAACATCAGCTAGCAGGATGCTTAAAGTTCTTCCTGAAAGAAACTATACCATCATGGAGTTATGGTCTGCTATTGATCAATAGACTTCTTTAATATTTTTTCAACACAGTATTATATTGGAATTGGAAGCGACCTTTGGACCAATAGGATATTCTTTAGTTGTCAAATGAAGAAATCCAAGATCAGTATTAACGTGATAATTTTCACCAACTCAAGTAGATATAAAATATAGTTACTTATCCATTTTCCATAAATAATTGAAAATTACAGCTATGAATGTGAATTCCGAGGACTTTCATGTTTGGACTTTAAGCCCATAACGTGCGTTATTTTGAAGAAATCTATTTTAGTGGTGCAATTAGTAGCAATTTGTCAATTTATTTGATTTCATTTTAATTTGTTTCAAGGTGATGAATTGCAGAAATCAGCGGACATAATCTTGCCGATGCTTCAGACAATCTTCAAAAGTTGTCTCGATTTAGTTTATATCCCAAAGATATGGAGAGAAGTTAAAGTTGTCTTCATACCCAAAGCAGGCAAATGCTCCCACACAAATTCTAAAGATTTCAGACCTATTAGTCTATCATCATTCCTTTTAAAAACACTAGAACGAATGATTGATATCCACGCATACTGCAAAGTAAATCAGTGGAGACGGCATTACACACTTTAGTACGTAATATCGAATACTCCCTGTTCCATAAGGAGTATACGCTGGTTGCCTTCCTTGACATAGAAGGCGCTTTTAACAATGTCAATACATCAGCGATAGCAGATGCGCTTTCAGCTCTGAATGTCGACAGCTCACTTGGCGAACTGATCAATCTACTGCTCAATGGTCGGATTATGCAGATGATGTTGCTATAGCCGTCTCAGGAAAGCACTTAAATACCCTAAAAGAACTCCTACAAAATGCTTTAAATAAGCTAGCCAGTTGGGCGAGTCGTTGTGGTTTAGGTGTGAACCCCCACAAAACTGATCTGGTGCTTTTCACCAGGAAATATAAAATTCCGACAGTCGACCCTCCCTCACTCAATGGTATCAACCTAACTTTCTCTGACAAAGCTAAATATTTGGGGCTTATCCTGGATAGGAAGCTTAGTTGGAAACTTAACATCCAAGAAAGAGTCAAGAAGGCTACAGTAGCACTCTTCTCTTGTAAAAAAGCTATTGGGAATAAATGGGATTTACAACCTCGAGTAACCCACTGGTTCTATATCTCAGTTATAACCGATACTCACCTATGGGATAGTTGTCTGGTGGACAGCCTTGGAGAAGGCCACAAACCGCGACCATATAAGCAAGGTCCAGCGCACAGCTTGCATGTGCATAAGCGGTGCACTACGCACAACACCCTCTGCGACACTAGACATATTTTTTCATATATTATCCCTTGACATATTTAGCAAGCAATTGGCAGCGAGTGCAGCCATTCACCTTAAATCCATCTCACAGTAGTCAAGCAAAGACTTTGGCCACGCCTCTATTCTGAAAAAATTCGAGATCTCAACCGAAAACACTGACTACACCACCCCATCTCTAAACTTTGACAAGAATTTTCTCGTCACAATCCCATCCAGAGCAACCTGGGATGGAGATGCCTTCCCGGAAGATGAATCAGTTCACTTCTATACTGACGGCTCAAAAACCAATGATGGAGTTGGTGGGGGTGTTTTCTCGGAACGTCTTAATCTTAAGCTCTCCTTCCGTCTACCAAATTACTGTAGCGTGTTCCAGGCGGAAATTATGGCGATTAAAGAAGTCTTATCCTGGCTCAAGAAAAACGTCATATCCGTTAAGGATATCTACATATTTTCGGACAGCCAAGCAGCCATCAAATCCTTGGATTCGATCTCTATAACTTCTCTAGTAGCCCTCGACTGCCGATCGTCTCTTACGGAGATGGCCGAACAGTTCAACATTCACCTAATTTGGGTGCCGGGGCATAGAGACATTCCAGGGAATTGTAAGGCCGATGAACTCGCTAGAATAGGAACAACTCAACCCATTCTGCCGGATAAAGGCACCCTAGGGATACCAATCGCTACTCGCAAACAAAAAGTGAAGCTGAACGCTATCGAGAATACAAATCTTAGGTGGACGAGTTTAACCACTTGTCTAGCGACAAAACAAATTTGGCCTAAGCTGGATTTGAAACGCTCTAAGAAATTGATCTCTCTCAATAGATTGCATATCGGCACCACAATAGGTGTCATTACTGGACACTGCCTGATAGGCAAACATTCCGCAAGGCTGGGCCTCTTCGCAAACGACTTTTGTAGAAGCTGCATTGACGAGGAAGAGGAGGAAACTATCCCTCACCTTCCTTGTTCCTGCCCAGCTCTCTCCCGCAGAAGGAAGCTTCACTTAGGAGCCTTCCATTACAACGACTTGGGCGATCTGACAATCATAGACATCAGAAGCCTCTTACGCTTTATAAAGAGCTCAAAATGGTTCAACTAGTAGGGAGATCTTAGATCCTTTTTCGTGGCATCACAATGGACCTATACTGGTCTAAGTGTGTTGGCGTTTTTAGCTGACAGCCACTTTCAACCAACCAACCAACCAAGGTGATACCGGGAATGTATTAGAGCCGTGTCTGATGACGCTGTATATATAGGACGGCAAAGCGGTGAGAGTTTAATACATTCGCCTTGATTTCCAGCTTGCCCAATGCAATTTTTAACATTCCAGCATTGTGATCTTATCTTCTTTAGTTTTAAGGGACTAGTTGCTCTAATCACTAATACATACAATCAACGGAATTATGTAGATATATGCTAAACAGATTTATAACCGTCTCTTCCAAAGGGGTTAAAAAATATTTACCTTTACAAACCTTTCTCCAACCAGTAAACCCAAGCAGGGGGGAAGCATGCCCCCCGATACTTATCTCACTTTTTAACACCATTTTTAATTTTAATTTGAGATTTTTTTTTCGAGATTTTTGTTATTCGCGATTATGCTTTCTAGATTTTTTTTCGAGATTTTTACATTCAACATAAAAACTTTCCAAAAACTATTATCTGTTATTTCTGTGGTATCATCGGGCTAGATACGAGGTGGTCGGCGGGCTCGTAAAGGCATAATGTCACCCGGTTACTTACTTTACTTGCTTACTTAACTTTAGATGGCGCTACAGTCCGGGGTGGACCTGGGCCTCAACCAACACGCCTCTCCATCAGTTAGCACGATATTTGGCTAATCGGCCTCCAGTTGCGCACTCCAAGTTGGTTGAGGTCCCCTTCCACTTGTGCGCGCCACCTAAGGCGAGGTCTTCCTCTACTGCGTTGTCCCTCCGGGTTGGAATCGAAGACTCTTCGGGCCGGAGCGTTGGTGTCCATTCGCTCTACATGTCCTAGACATCTTAGTCGACTGATAAGTACTTTTTTTTCTCATCGATGTCGCTGTACAGCTCGTAGAGTTCGCCGTTAAATCTCCTCCTCCAAAGCCCGTCAACGCAAACGGAACCGAAAATCACTCGAAGAAATGCCACCCGGTTACAACCCTTTTATTCTCCTGTTTCAAACAACCTATATCTATTACCCGGATAGAACTCATCCCCTACGACGTTTTTTATTTCTCAAACAAAGACACCCTGTAAACATACAATCAATTTATGCCTACATATAGGTTCTCCAACTTCGAACAAAAATTCTTCAGCATATATTTTTTTTTTTGTTTTATAAACACTAAATCAAGTTCAATGCGGTCATTTCGTATGAATATGCCCATAGCTTACTATCAGATTTATTTACTTTTCTACAGTCTTAACCTGAACGATATATGGCAAGAGCAGCATATCGAACATAATCGAAATTATAAATCACGTCAAACTCTGCGACGAAAGTTTACTGCCGCCAAAGGTCACCTCACGAATCGGACTTTCAACGCTTAGAAAACGATTTTAAATCAATCGAAAAACAAGTTAGTTCCCTATTCTATAGAACTTTAACATGTTTTCCGTTGTCACTACAAATCACTGTAAGAGATGCTATCGTCAATGTTGACTGTTGTCCATTTGTGCTCATGCACAGCACGTCCAAAGGGATTTGTGACTAGTGTAATAATTTGCAGTGATGCTGCAAGTTATAAAATTTATTTCTCTATGTATGCTCGTATTAGTGCAATGGTTGTGATTTTATGGGGATACTGCTGAGTCCAACATTGGCTAGGGGGGCACATTCGAAATGTTATATTGGCCAGAAATCTATGTAGATACAAGTACCCGGGGAGTATCTATAATTTTGTTAGTTGGGTTGGGCCGACTTTTCCTGGTATGGTTGCTAATAAAGTTGTTAACTTGATAATGGGTGAATAAGGTCATTGAGTTTATTTGTGTGCCTATACATTACAAAGGTCACTGCAAATATCATGGATGCAATACCAGAATAGATATTACTTCTATAGATTTTGAGATAACTTCTTTCTTAGCACTTATGCAAAACCACTAAACAAAATTAAGAAAATTAATTTTAGTAGACTCAGTAACAATCTGCTTCTTTAGTTTTGGGATGACGTCTATTCGTGTAGCGATGTTTCGACTTCATACGCAATATTTATTGATTGCCTTAAGAAACATATTTATAACTGCTACTCTTTCTTACCTCCGAAAAAATTGAGCAAAAGACTTAAGCCCTGGATCACCAGGGACTTAGTGAATAAAGTCAATGCCAAAAATAAACTTAGATTGAAATGCTATAGATACCCTAGGAATATGAAATTAAAAAGTAAATACACTAAATTATGCGCTGAACTAAAAAAGAAGATTCCAATTTGTCGTGATACCTATTACCGTAATTGTTTTGATTTTGCCAGAGGAAACCTTAGACACGAATGGAAAATAGTGAACAGCTTGCTTAATAAATCGTCTTCCTCAAAAAAACCTTATTCTTTGCGTATCGGTAACTGTTTAGTTTCTGACAAATACGAAATCGCTGAAGCATTTAACGACTATTACACAAATATTGCCAGTAGTCTTCAACCCAGTCCAATGAATTCCTCTTGTGATCTCTGTATGTGTCCTGAACCATTTCAAAGAAATAGCTTTGTTTACAAACCTATAACATCTCTTGAATTGTTTAAAGCTATTCGCAGCTTAAAAAATACAAATTCTAGTGCCGCAGATGGTATCTCAAGTCTGATTTAAAAAAAAATTGCATGGTTTATAGTGGATGTATTAACGGACATCTTCAATGGGTGTGTTTTTGCAGGGGTCTTTCCCGAAGAACTTAAGTGTGCTGATGTTATACCTTTGTTCAAAAAAGGTTCTGCTGTAGAACTGTGTAACTACAGGCCTATTTCTCTCCTCCCTGTGCTCATTAAGATTTTTGAAAAACTACTGAAAGGCAGAATAGTACATTTTTTAGACAGCATCAAGTACTTTAGTCCTATACAGTTTGGCTTTCGGAAGGGCAAATCTACAGAAGATGCTCTACTGCAGTTCTGTGCCCAAACAATGTCTAATCTTGATGGTAAACAGTGTACAACTGGCTTGTTCCATTGATATTACTAAAGCCTTTGACATGGTCCATCACAATATTTTGGTTGGAAAACTGGAAAAGGCTGGATTTCGAGGTTTTATGCTTGATTGGTTTAAGTCTTATCTAAAAAATAGGTCACAAAGTGTGAAAATTGATGAGATAAGGAGCGAAATAAAAATGTTTAACATGGGTGTACCTCAAGGCTCTGTCTTGGGTCCAATTTTATTTCTCATCTACATCAACTCACTCTTTGCACTTGACTTCAAAGGCTCACCAACTGCTTTCGCGGATGACATAGGTTTTTCATATGGTCAGAATTGTCCTTTGGAACTCGTTGCTGACATCAATTGGGACTTGAATTTGTTGAGAATCTGGTTTGAGAATCATAAGTTGTTAATAAGCTCCAAAACTAAAATAATGTATTTCACTCTGTCACCAGTAAAAAGTTTAGGGGCCAATTTCCACTTCCATGCACCTGAGTGTCAAAAATTCAGATTTACCAATTGCAACTGTACGCATAAACCTACTACTCCCACATTTTGTAGTACTCTTAGTTGTAGCGATAACTGTTTTCTTATCGAGGCAGTAGATGAATATAAGTATCTAGGGCTTATTATTGATTCCCATATGAGTTTTACGAACCACACGGAATCTTTGAGGAACTATTTACGTTCCACTCTGAGATACTTTTATTATTTGCGAAATGTCTGCTCTACAATTCTTCTAAAGAAAATCTACTATGGTATTTTTCACTCCAAGCTGCAATATGGAATTTCTTGTTGGGGAGGTGCTTATCGTAACAAAATACAACCTCTATTAGTTTTACAGAAGCATATATTAAGAAAATTATGTCAAAAACCTGTTAGATATCCTAGTTTTCCTTTGTTCTGTGACCTAAAAATCCTTCCTGTTCGCCATCTATATATTGTTTTAAAGTATTGAAGTCATTCTTCATGAAATCTGGTAATCGAAATTTTCGATTAATTTCTAATTACAATTTACGTGGAAACTTTTCGTGTTTGGTATCTGTTCCATTTGCTCGTACTACTGCATACCGTAATTTTTATTCCGTTTTGTCTTTTCGGCTATTTAATAAACTTCCACAGTCTATCAAAGCAATAACAACGCCTGGAATGTTTTTAAAATGTGTGAAAAATTGGCTTTTAAATCTCAACTACGCTAGCTTAGACTCTCTTACTTTCGACATTCCGATTTAACTCTTACTTAAATTTCTTTGTTTTCTTTGATCATTATTTATGAATTTAATTTAGTTTTTTTTTTTTCGTCCTGTTTTCTTTTTTTTATTGAATTTCACAACTTTGATGTTTATGGCCACCCCATCATAAACTTAAATTTAAATTTCATTAATTGTTTGAAGTGGCATTCAAAACTATTTTCACTACTTTGTTATAGTAAAATATAGAATGTCTCAACTTTTCATATAATTTTATCATTTTAATGAATATTATTGTACTTGAATTATACTTTATAATATTATATGAAATAAAATGTATCTATCTATCTATCTATCTTTCTGGAAGGTACTACAATCAAGCAGTAAATATCCACGGGCTGAATAATAAATCTCGGAGTAGTTATGCTCTCTATAAGGTACCAAAAGTAAGTAACTAACAGCGTGAAAAATACTGAGACGTGTTTGTGATTCGCAAGGTGTACGCTCTCCATCCATCTATTTTAATTCAGAACTATTTTTAAATGCGAATCTGTTGGGAATGGGTCATATTTTACCATGTTGGTAAAAAGCTGTCATTGTCGTCCAAGTTGGTGATCTCAGTCTACTTTGGGCTCGCCCTATGCACTAACTAAGAAAAACCACGAGTTCACCACCCTGTATTGAACGAAGTTCTCTCATCTCAGCATCAATAATGTCAGAAGGAATTATTGGATAATCGTCTTCCTTCTGTCATTATTGATGCTGATATGAGAGAACTTCTTTCTGGATATACGTTAAGTGCTATAGGATGGAGCAATATAGGAGTCGTGATTTCTTTAGTTAGTGCCCAATAAAACTTTGAATATTTATAACTAAATAGATGACAAATCCAAAACGGACAAAGAAAACGAATACAAGGAGAGGATCTCTTTACAAACCATTCGCATTACTAGACGAACCACATGGTACACAAAATACGCCCACGCCCGAAAAGTTGCTACTTTTGACAAAATTGTCAACATTCCCCTCTGGCTGTTCATAAATTATAATACGCGTATATATAAAGCGCAATCACACCAGGTAATCATGAATCCAAACACACTTACCTTCACGAAACACGGAAGAGCCACAAGCCACAATCATCAACAAGTTGGTATAAATTAACACCTTTTACTCAATCTGGCAACAGACAAAGACGACAACAGCAATGCTAAGGGTGAGGTCAGTTGATGGATGTTTTTACGATTTCCGTGCTTTAAACGTTCCGGCTCGAAGGACCAAATGCAACGACATGTATTTTAAATAACGAAACAAAGAAAATCAATTTAATAATGCATACACAAGATGTTGCTAGGTTTTTATTCGACATTTCAAGATGGCACTTATAATCCGAGGTGGACCGCTTTAAGGTAGTCACCGGAACAAAGCGTTCTCAAAGCGTTCTTAGAGGTTTTCACTCGTTTCTGCCCATTCATCAAAACCTCGTTGATTAGGATTTTGTATAATATCATTAGTTCCATGGGAAGGGGCTTTATATTTTTCCTAAATGCCTTTCTAAGCCCGAAGAAAACCCCATTGGCGAGAGGTATTCTTTGCTTGATCTCAATGCGCCAATGTGATTTTGCGAGGTAACTGTAGAGCCCGTGTAAACAAAGTCTTTAACTACTTTCGAGGTTACATCTGTTTATTGTGACATTTTGACCGAGACGCCAATGGTGAGAGTCCCTACTCGATGACATTATATACCCTGTTTTGTTCTCGTTAATAGAACGACACATCTTCGTAGCCTCCGTTTCAATATTTTACAAACGCGAAACTAACAGCTGGTCAGCATTCTTCTGATAATGTCGAATATCATCAGCAAGAAGTTAAGTGGACTTTTCATATATTGTGTCTCTGATGTTGGCTTGTGAGTTCCGTCAAATTGCTTCAAGAATGATGTTAAACAAGTTACTTACAAGTAATAGTCTTGTCTTAAACCTTTTCCAATGTCAAAGGGTTCGGTGGTGCACTTTCAGACAACGGCAGGAATGCCGAAATTTGACATAGTTTTGTAATTTGTATAATTTGTACCTTAAAAGGCTTTCCTTAAGGCTTTGTACCTTAAAAAGCTTTGATTGCTGCATTTTCATTTCCAAGTCATCTCCCATAGGGTAAAAGTATACAATACGCCCCACTTTTTTAGAATCTTCAATAAAACAAAAAAATAAACAAAAATAGTAGTTATTTTATTAAATAAATAATTAACTGTATTTTTTCATAGGTTTGGCAATTTCATTTGTACGAAAATATGTCAGCATATATTATATATATATTTTTTAAAAAAAGTTTAAGTGGGGCGTTTTGTAACTCAATCGTTGGGTAAAAAGCCCCGCATTAGTTACAAAACGCCCCTAAGGAAAAAGTAGGAACAAATATTATAAAGTAAAGAAAATTAAATTATTTGGATTTGTAATATGGTCTGTCGGCCTTATTTGCATTGTATTTTAAAATGTGTCTCCTCAGGGCTCTCGATGGTATGTTGAACTCCCTACATGCTTCATTCAGTCCCAAAGTTTTATTTGTTACCTTCTCCATTGCTTCTTTCATTTTTTTCGGACCATAATGCCCGCATTGTCATTGTATAATTTCGTTGTATTTCTATAAACAATATTAAGTAATAAAATTGCTCTGATGAGTGTTATATTTCAATACAATTACTGGGGCGTATTACAGTTTCTTTGTTGGGGCGTTTTGTAAATTTCGGCGTGCAAAACGCCCCAGAAAAAATAAAGCAACCCACCTGGTTTAAAAAAAATAAACAAAAACGAACTAAAAAGCCAATTTTATGTACTTTCTAAATATATATATCATTTTAATATAATGTGCATAGTTTCTGAAAAAATGAAATTTTTACTGTACTCACCGCAATATGTTTTGGCGCCAAAATTCTTTTTTGTGGTTTTTTTTTTCGACAGAGCACACATAACACTACTACTCAATTACACAGTTGAGGAACGACTGAAAGTAGTTTGAACAGGTCTGGTCGTGATTGCATAACAACAACAGTGTGCGTGCCAGACCACTGGGGCGTTTTGTAAACTGGGGCGTTTTGTATAGTTTTACCCTACTGCTTTGAAAAGCTCGGCTAGTTGGCCATATGCGCTCCAAAAGTCTTGTTTGACTGAAGTTTGGATAACGCTATCTTTGGGTACTGCATTTTGATCCGGTGGATGGAAATTCTGACTATCACCGTGCTGGTGATAGGATGCTATGCGGGGTTTACCACGATATCTCGAATAACAAAAATCTCGAATTAATATTAAAAATGGTGTTAAAAAGTGAGATGCGTATGGGTTTTATGTTTGCCTATGGGATGGGAGCAAAAAAAAATCTCGAATTTACTTTTTATTTTCGAGATTTTTTCGAGATTTAGTCTTTCGAGATTTTTGTACATTCGGGATTTTTGCTTTCGAGATTAAAAAAAAAACTTTTCGAGATTTTTAGCCTGCGAGATTTTTGTCATTCGAGATTACGTCATGACCCCTGCTATGCTACCTGTAAATGACGGTAGCCATTTAACAGTTACAAGAAGTCCTCAACTCCGATTGTGAATCTTTACCACCCTATCTCCATGTTTATCTCTGAAGGCTTCTGTTTGGATCTTGTATACCAATCTTTTTACCCTTGAGCGTCCCAACATAGCCTCTGCAATATAGTATTAGTATCCCCCAATTCATTCCACCATATTTTGCTCGTGTTGCTTCTCTCTTCTTTTCTGCTAATATGTAGTGCTCGCGGTTGCCTTGTGCCCAACCTAAAGAAACTCAGTAGAATGGTGGCGACACTTCTGACACCTTGGCACAGGAGTAATAATGATCCTCTTCACTTAATGCTGATGATGAGTTTACTCAGACGTCAGACGTTACAGGAAACGCCGCCGTCGGCAAAATTTCTGGTGTCTCCTATATCGGTTTTAAGACGGATACTTAGGCCCCGTTTATAGCTATCAGTAAAATGCTACCGAAAAAATACTTTTTTGCTTTTTTTAAGCACTTAAATTTAATTGTTGAACTCAATCTTGGTCTTTAAATGTTGGATTTGAATTATAAAGTCAGTTCATCTAAAAAAAATAAGCAATTGATCTACAACTTTTCTCGAAAACGAATTTATTAATTTTTCCGCACGAACAACATTTTCTGTTCAACTTCTCATTCAGTTTCACAAAGTATTCCACTGAATTCCTATGATATACTATGGTTAAATGTGTCAGTTTTGCTCTGTTTCGTGTTTTTACGGATGCATTTTACGGATAGCTATAACCGACGCCTTACTTATGGGTATGGGGTAATTGTCTGGTGGACATCCTTGGAGAAAGCCATAAATCGCGATTATCTAAGCAGGGTCCATCGCACAGCTTTCATGCGTATAAGCGGTGCACTACGTACCTCTTGTTCGTCCTTGCAGGCTTCGGTTCGGGCTCTGTAGCCTTGGCAGGTTATTTTTACCCTTTGGTAAAACTTCCGACTCTCATTCCTGGTGGTAGCATCTCTCTATTTCCTCGATCCTCGTATTTTTTCCTTTTTTCTCCTGAGAAGCCGGTGTTCGTCTCTTCTTTTCTGCGCGTAGAGCTCACGACTCACGAGCAGCTCTGGTCCTTCTTTGCAGCGCCGCTTTGTATGCCTCTTGCGCTTTATAAAAAGCTCAAATGGTTCAATGAATAGGTAGAGATAATTTATCTCCAATCCGTTTTTTTTTTTTTTTTGTTGGACCTTGGACAATGGACCTTTGCCAAACCAAGCCAAGGACGTTTCTTAAGGCGCCGTCGAGCCCTTTATTTTGTAAAAGAAAAAAAAAACAGTAACATGGATGAAAGTATGTATTTCCCTACCTTTCAAAAAACGAATACTTATAACAGCAATCATTTTACATCGTACTAGCTGTACATTTTTGATCGTCCAATCGGGAAGGATATTTTTCCTTTTCTGCGATGACGATGCACCCTATGCTTCTATGTCCGACATAGTAAATTTCTAGCCTCCAGCTATGTCACTTAGATATTTGTTAACAATTTTATGCATCTATCTCAAGCGATTGCAGTCTGCAGGGTTAATTTTGACCATTTATGCGATTCGCTTCATTTCATACACACAACATAGCTTATCGCGAATTTTTGAATTTATGCTCAGTTCGCTTTATGCAAATAGGTGATATGATAACGGCGGATAATGCAGCTGACTGTCCCAACTACGACACGGGTACGCTGTTCTTAACAACGTTTTAGAACGCTATTAAGGTATAAATAGTACGTGCTTACGGTGAAGCCAACGGAAGGTAGAAGGTGGATCGATCTGGCGAGATGGGTGCAGCCGCCACCGTTTGCGGAACAACTTCTGCACATGTGAACGCTTGCTGCCGTTTAGGTAAATTCATTTTTATGCACGCTCTGATTTCATGCACCCCGTATACAGCTGTGCTGGTCGATCGGATCCTCCCTGCAGACCATTTGGCCACCGTTTATCGACGATATCTTAATTTTTATTATATTCAAATTAGTTTCAGTGTATGCAGATAATTTTGCCCGTATGACTTTTATAATCCGCTCATTCCTGGCCAGGGAGATTTTTACCACAAAGATTTCCTCCTTGTCGTTGTTGTTGGTGGTGGTGCTGCTGCTGCTGCTGTGGCTCACCTTGGGTTCTCTTCGTATGTGCGATTTGGCATCAGTATCTTAGTTAATAGTGCTCTAAGGAGAGGTTCGAATGAGGTCGTGTTGGCATTTTCGATCAGATTGTTGGGGAAAATTTCCGGAATCAAAGTTGAACGCCGGCCGCCCGGCCGACTGGAGCGCGGAGAGATCGCAGCATGTGGCAATAGATCAACCACTGGACAATGTTTTCTGTGGAATTCGTCATCTCTGGAAACGGACAAATCACTTTATTACCATCTGTTTTGCGTGTGGAGAGGGAATAACTCTCCTACGGCTTAAGGAGTGGTCGCGGATCGCGGTCGTATAATGGTCGCTTTTAAACAACATTGGCAACTTACTCGTGTTCGGTGCAATGTGTATTGGTATTGCGACAAATTGAATGGAATGCACGGCAACACGTCAAACACTTAACACCCTACTGATGCTTGGAAGTGTTCAGTGTTCACTTCTATCGGGGACTGCATCGAAAGCGGTTTGCTAACAATCGCGTGAAACTTGACAAGCGTCGCTGTGCGAAATGCGAATGCTGTGGTACGCAAAATGAGAAAGACACCGTCCATATACAGAACGTAGTTATACACGTCACCATCACGATCACCCTAGCTGTTGGAAATTGTGTCGAATGTCATTTTGACATCGATATTCAAATTGCACAAGATAACTATCATTTGTCCACTCGACATTGGGTGAACTGGTGGTGCCGAGTATGTGTTAGGTATAGGGATGGTGGTTGCTGATCTCGTTGATATCTGATCCGATCGATACAGTAGATTTGAGAGCGCCTATTCCTATTGCCTGTGCGTTTGAGTATCGTCGAAAAGTGGTACGAGTACGACGCACATTTGATACGGTGACTTATTTGCGGTGCCGCTGCACATTGCCAGACAAAGTAAGCAATTTGGAACGTTATTGAATCCACTCAAACAAACTGGCATAGTAGGTGGTTAAATTGATATACCTGTTGTAAAATTTGATATGTTGCACCTGATGACATAGTAAAGTTTGGTTTAACTGCAAACCAGATGTTCAACTGATCAAGATTGAGATATTTATGGTGAATATGTCTTTCATGACATGAATAAGATAAATATTCAGTTAGCGTATGGTGTAGGAGTAATTGCATATGAATATACTGGGACATGTTTAAACTGGACTTAGTTGATATTTTTGTTGGCGGAGTGAGAGCGGGTTCCAGTTCCGATAATATTTGTTTGTATAACTACTGACACCGAGATTATGTGAACGTAAATCCTTTGGATGAGATTGATACCGACCGAGTGATTATTCTCCTCCGGCATTAGTGACTTTAATAAATTAAAAGAAAGACTAACTGAAGATCATCAAGCGATTTATATTCATTCATTCATTTTCTATGGCCCGCTTATCCAGTAAATGGGTGGCGGGTGTAGGTTGCGTGGCCCCTCCATACCTCTCGAACCTTACTTACTTACTTAGATGGCGCTATAGTCCGGGGTGGACCTGGGCCTCAACCAACACGCCTCTCCAGTTAGCACGATCTTTGGCTAACCGCCTCCAGTTGCGCACTCCAAGTTGGTTGAGGTCCCCTTCCACTTGTGCGCGCCACCTAAGGCGAGGTCTTCCTCTACTGCGTTGTCCCTCCGTGTTGGAATCGAAGACTCTTCGGGCCGGAGCGTTGGTATCCATTCGCTCTACATGTCCTAGCCATCTTAGTCGACTGATACGTACTTTTCTGACCATGTCGATGTCGCTGTATAGCTCGTAGAGTTCGCTGTTAAATCTCCTCCTCCAAAGCCCGTCAACGCAAACGGGACCGAAAATCACTCGAAGAATTTTGCGTTCGAAGCGACCAAGGAGATCTTCATCCGCCTTTGATAACGTCCATGATTCTGCGCCATAGACAGGACTGGGATGATGAGGGTCTTATATAGAGTCTCCTTGGTGTTTCTCGACAAGGCCTTACTAATCAATTGCCTTCTTAGGCCAAAGTAACAGCGGTTGGCAAGTGTAATTCTTCGCTTGATTTCTGATGTGATGTCATTTTCAGAGTTAATAGCGGAGCCGAGGTAGACAAAGTCCCGAACTACCTCAAAGTTATAGCTGTCTATCGTGACGTTCTGTCCGATTCTTCGATGTTGTGTGTCCCTTCTTGTTGACAGCATATATTTTGTTTTGCCCTCATTCACCACTAAACCCATTTTTGCCGCTTCTGCGCTGATACCTGCAAAATCACCAGTGACAGCTCGTTGCGTTCTGCCAATGATGTCGATGTCGTCAGCGTATGCAAGTAGTTGCACAGACTTTTGGAAAATTGTGCCCCTACCTCTCGAACCATCGACTCTAAATCATCAAGGGCAATCCGCATACGGGTAGAGGAGAAATTATGGACTTGAAATAACCATCTCACTCTGGGTCTACCTAGAGGACGCCTGCCTGATGGTACGGATTCCATAGCACGTCTTGGGATTCTGGTTGGGGCATGGACACCGCTCCTTGACACTGAGTTCCTCTCGTATTCTGGTATTTCTAATACGATCTCTACGGGGCAGCAGACACCAGCAATATACAACGGAGGAATCTCATTCCGTCAGCTTGAATCCGCGCTCTTATTCTTTCGGTCATTACCCGTACCTCAAGACAATAAGTACGATTTTTAACAAACACCGAAAAATATCGATCAAGTACATAATGTAGGTATACATTTTTCTGTATTTTCTATTTCAAAGTAGGAAATCCTTAGGTATACAGGATGGGCGAAATGCAAGTTTCTTTTTAAAAATTCAATAAAATGAACAAAATTAAATTTTTTCCTTGTATATATTATGGCTTAATATATTCCCATTAATTATGGAACACAAAGTCGCCGTCGTTTAAGTGGCTGCCTCGGATGGCTTCTCAGTAGCGCATTTTGTCACTCCAATTCTCCAAGACTTTGTTGATGGTTTCCGGCTCTAGCTCACGGATTGCCTGGATGATATTGGCCTTAAGTGCTTGAATCGTTTCCGGATTGTTGGCACAATATCGGTCCTTCACGGTTCCCCACAAAAAAAAAGTTCAAAGGGTTAAATCGCAGCTCCGAGGCGGCCAATGGCGATGTCAAGACGGCTGATAACACGATTTGGGAATTTGGTGCAGCACATAACAAATTATGTATCTATACCACTCGTGTAAATAAGTTATTTAATCTAACAACGACGGCACATGCCTATACTAAAGTCGTTACGAAACCCACTGACGATCATGATGGTGTGAAATTTCAGCTGCATCCCGTAATGCACTATAGATACCCAAGAGTATCTTTTAATTTCACATCGGATCAATTGAAGCAAACCGCATTTATTACTGATTCTGTACGATATCTCCAATATCTCAACGACTATGCATCGATTCCACACAAATGCGAGAACGTTTCATTTGTTATACCTACCATGTGGTTCATGATTCATTGAGCCAATCTCGAATTACAATCAGTGATCGACTCGTTTCGGTAAGTTGTACTTGCACACTTAGTCTATCGGAGCATGTACCTACGTCCACACCGCTCAACAATACCATAGCTGCTGCTGCTGCATTTGAATGTCGGAAAGATTTATTGGGTGATACGGTATTGCACCGAACTGAATTCAAGTCATATCGATTACAATTTTATTGATACTAAATAACAATGGCTACACAATGACCGCGCCGTGCGCCAGCTTGGTACGACTATCCCAAGCAAAATGTATCTGCGACTGCATCCGTTTATATAGGAGGTTCCTTCTACTTCCACGACTCATGCGTACCGGTCGACGTGTGTCCGTAGATGTCTGCTAGAAATTCAGTCTCTCACCACTGTACAGTACACCCAAACCCAATAGAACAATCTATAAAGGTGTAATATCCATAATGCTCACAGCTGGAAAATTAATTTCCTTGGAAACGTGTTAACAATATTTCATTCTGTTGCAGATTTTTGCTATATATGTAGATGGCGTAACCATAATACAGACGATCGGCGGCGGCGGGTCGAAGCTATGACTGTGACTTTGTTTCTAGCATCTGGTCTGCTTATCCGCCTATACCATATAGCCGCATTGAAATATTGACAGAATGCGAGTTTCGAATTTAGGGACGAATTTACAGTGGGGCTGGGGCGCACCAAATGGCAGACAAGATTAATGAGAGTTATAGACCGCCAGGAAGGCATGATGCATTTGGCCAATAGTAGTATTCAACTGTGGAGCAATAGGTTCAATAATTCTCAGTAAATTTATTATTTCAAATGTGATTATGAAACTTTTCATTCAACAATAGAATTCATTTGATGCAACTTGTGCCCGTTTTTTTTTCATTTAGCGTCTCATTCTGACGGATGTAAGTACAAAAATGTTCGGAATTGTTTCACCAGTTCTTGGCAACAGGGCAACTTGTAAACAGTGCAGTTCTAGTGAGACTGAGAGCGGCTTGGTTCGAAAGCTCTGCGAGGAAAAGAGGAGGGAAGAACCTCGGATATTCAAGAGGAAATAGAAATGACCTACGGGTACTCCATAAAATATAAAAGGAACATTTCAAGGGAACAAGGCCTGAACATAGAAGAGGTAGAACAGTAATGAAAACAGTATGAAAAATCACTTCTACAGACTGTAAACCGGCGAAGACAGACGAGATTCCATGTTATTCCATCTTTGATGAAAGCTAAGATTTTCGTTCACCCGATCTAACTGAAGTTACCATTACAATTTCTTGACTTAAGTCTAACGAGACTGCTGAACGTCGGTGTCATGCCAGCCGAGCTGTTTAAGGCAGCAGGAGACAACTTTTGGTGGATATATCATTAACAACAACTCATCTCCAAGAGTTGGTAGGAAGAATGTATGCCAGATTGATCGAACCTCAGCATAGTATGTATCCTCTAAACTGCGCCAACTATAGATGTATGTGTATCAGTCTCCTTAGCAAAAGGTCTGGTTTTCCTTACTGTAAAAATGCTTAAAATCATTTTTGAAGGAACTGATTCGTCCTACCTAGTCCATAACTGACCGAGATTATTTGGCGCAGAAGCCCAGCAGCAGCTAGGACGTTTGAACTTAAAATTCTTCGACAGATTTGCCATCTTATTTGTGTTTACATGATTTGGAGAGGGACGTTTATCACCTGTATTAGAACTGTAGTGCCAGAGTTGTAAAGGAATTAAATCATTTAAGAATTTAATTCATTTTTGAAATGCTTAACTCATGAATTCACTTAAAGATTTCAACTTCAAAACAATAAATCACCATTCATTTTGAAGTCAGTGATTGAGATTGAAGTCAAAGATTACATTCAACTGAATGCAATCTTCTATGATTGCTGTGAAGTCATTGAAGTCATTTTTAAGTCACGAAATGATTGAAGTCTTTTTGAAGTCATTGCAGTCATTTTGAAATCTTTTGGATTCAATTGAATTGATTTGAAATAAAAACCATGTATTAACGCTTTAAATAAGTTTATTATACGTATGTTACGTATCTCACTCTGTCGCACGACAGAATTAATAACACCAAATTTAAAAATGGGAGATTTTGTCCCGCGGGAACTTTCTCTCAGGGTCTTTTGGAGTAAGCGCTTCCAGCACAGGGGATTATGGATTAGGGGATTTTGGAAAGGGGATTTTTGGAAAAGGAGATATCATCATATTTAGTATTCATTTATAAAACAAATAAACAAAATAAATCTCCAGTTTGCCTGCAAACGGACCCCAGATCCCTGCGAAGTTCGAAAAAAATAATGTGCAATATTAATCTCGAAAGCAAAAATCTCGAAAGACTATATATCTCGAAAAAATATCGAAAATAAAAAGAAAATTCGAGATTTTTTTTTTTGCACCCATCCCATATTTGAGATTATGCTATCTAGATCTTTTTTCGAGATTTTTTAAATTCGAGATTTTTTTTTTTGAGATTCTTACATTCGAGATTTTTGCTTTCGAGATTTTTTTTTCGAGATATCGTGGTAAACCAACTCACTCAGAATTCCCCTATTTTTACATCGTAAAAGTTACTAGCCTTTAGAAGCAGCAATTTCTCCAAATTCGTGTCTGTCAATGGATGATTACTTTATACCCCAAGGGTATTTTTTTTCATATCCAACTACTTTCAAATCATAAACATATTTATGAAGTGAATAAATTGTTGGAGTGTACGATCAGTGTTGCCAACCCAGATCGAAGTTTTTATGCCTCATTCCGAAAAAAATTATGCCTTTTTCAAACAAATTATGCCTTTTTGGTCAAAAAAATAAATAACGAATAAAGTTCCTATTTATGTGTTAAACTTTTATTAGTAGCAGGCACATAGTTAAGAAAAAAACAATAATTAAGACTTAAATATGTGTAGTATTTGTAACTAAAATTATGAAAAACAAAAACTAACTTCATATAAGACAGTGTTTGTTCGATGGACCTGCACCAAACTCATCGCGATCAGTTGAACTTGAACTCATCTTTAAAATAAACTATTACAAATTGATTTTTAAAATTTGCCAGCAATTGTACAACAACAAACAATTAAATGTAAGGTCGGCCTATTGGACGTGTTTTCGTACAAATTTGACTCGTGCGATCAGTGGCCTATTTCACCAACTTACAAATTTGTATTTACAAGTATTTTTTTCACAAAATCTGTAGAAAAGTTATAAATTTGCTTTAAGAATAATTGTGGTGAAACAGAGTTTCTCTCTTTTTCTAGCAAAATTGTCAAAAAATAATTGTAAATACAAATTTGTAAGTTGGTGGAATAGGCCACAGGTATGAAAACAGACGAACGATCCCGACTTTCTAAGTAGTACTATGGATATGGGAGCCCGCATATTGGATGCGAGTTAGTCGTACTTATACGTCCTGTAGTTCCGACAAGTCCGAAAACAATCCGAACTTTTTGGAATTCTTAAACACTTTCGTGCGTTGAAATGAAGCAGTGAAAATATATTAAGTTGGTTTTTATACGGACAGTATGAGGTCATTATATAGTACCTAAGTCTTCCATAATATCATGAAATTCACTGAATTCATCTCTTTGTAATTATTCGGTTCTACGATAGTGACAAAATCGCACTGAATTCGTACGACCAGTATTAGCAGGGAATACACGATACAACGATCGTACCGACTTGAGTTGTGCCGATATCGGTACAACGTGTTGTATGAAGAACACACACCATACCATTTGTATGCGATTTTGTTTTGTTCTAATTGTTAATTTATTCGTTCATGACTTAACAACTTATCACTTATAGACACAATTGTCATATTTTCACTACAAATATTAGAAAAGTAATGAAATCGGTACAACAATTGCACGGAAGCAAACAAACGGTACGATTTTCATACAATCTGTCGCATACGACCGCTGGTTTTCGGTCGACAGCGCTCGACCATGCGATATCGGTACTACCGCAAATTTCATGCACATACACGATACAATCATCGCATACGACCACTTGTTAGAACAACGGTTGGTACGATAATTGTATCGTGTATTCCCTGATATACGTTTACTTATGATACCAATTCGTATATCCAATGTGCGGCCGCCCTTATATACCATACCACATTTCTTGTTTAGGTTTAGTGAGTCTCGTAGATAATTGGAAAATCAGCACGACGAACAGTGGTAAATAAAAATTAGTGAAGCGACTTTGATCAATGCAGATTTACTAAATTCAGAACTTATTTTTACGGATTGATTATAAAAAACTTCACAAAAAATTATGTCTTTTTTCTCAAAATTATTCCTCATAGCCTCAAGCATTGGAATTATGCCTAAAAGGCATAATTATGCCTCAGTTGGCATCAATGTGTACGATTGTCATCACAAATTTTTCAATCTGAGTTGGCCTCGACTCCAGAAATGCGTTTCGCCCCGATGTGGTGGGTGGGCTTATCAGTAGACGACCACCACATCTGATCTAGACGCACTGTTTGGTCGATTTTCACCGAGACTAATGATTTTTCAATCAACAACTGTGAATCATACCTCAAGACGAATCTTTGGTTCAAAGACTATCGCCGAGAGGATTTTTCATATTTTTTTTTAATTATTGGAAATTTATCCAACATTCCCAATACTGAGTAGGTATTCGCAATGTATGCAAAATATTCGCTTTCTCCAGATGTGTTTGCAGCATTAGGTGCTTCTAATGGCTCATCTGACATACGATTTGAAAATATGTTTGAAATGCATTACAAATTATGGAAAATTGTATGTAGGTACAATACAATAAAATACCTTGAATAGAAAAATCGAAAAATGAATTTTCATGAATTTTTTTCTGTTGAGTCCAATGTCGCATTCTCCTCGCTAGAATTATTTTTCTTATCGAACAGCTTATCTCAGATATTTTGCAGTCATTAAATGAGGGATTAAGTGCTGAGATCCCGCTAAGCTTAACCGAAGGACAAAGAACGGATGCGACAATCGCATCATTGACTTCTATTGTGAAATTGAGGTTATGTGGGAATCGTTTCACAAGAGATTCCTCTAACATGGAAACTGTTTGCAAGGGACAAAACTTTTAGAGGACTATTTAACATAATTTTCCTGTAGGTTCTTCGTCCTAATCGTTGCTAAGGTGGGAAGAAGATAACCATATATCATTCCTCTCTCGCGTTGATGAAAATCCAATGCTTCCGCTATAGGTTTTAGCAACAGTAAATAATCTTCCAAATAGTCCAAATCAGTTTGGAGAAATGTTTGCATCTGCAACAATCTGCATACTTCATTAATTTTCCCCTTATGTTTAATAATGTCCTTATCAGAATCATAAAGATAGTTCCATATTGTAACTATGTACTGGGTATTTTAATTACAATTTACAACCCCAAAGTTGTGACAATTTGTTAGGAAGTCTTCGACCTGTTTATCTTGCTCCACAGATGTGAGGATGTTTGCATAATTTTTTACAAATTAATTGAAATTATTATAAGTCTAGGAGTATCTAATAGATCATAAATACTTCATCTTTATTTGTTTCACTCTCTCGTATACCTATGTAGTAAGAGAAAGATATTGTTTTGGTACAAAATTTCGAACTCGAGATTTTCATCAATTCTGATAAAAGGTTTGTTCGACGTGGCCAGCCCCAGTGCGCCCTAGTGCGCACTGAGAAGTGTCAGTGAATTTTCGTGGCTGCCAAAAAACCCAAGGAAACCCCAGAAATTTAGTTTCACGTCGAACACGAAAAATGCAACCCTGAGACCTGTCACTAAAAAAAATTAGTAATATACATATTTAACACCAGCAATAACATTAAATTTGTTCAATTAATGATTGTAATGTTGAAAAACACATTTCTTTTAACATTTAGTAGTGCTGCACAAGTCAATAATTCACCAAAACATGATTTCACACAAATGACAGCTACGATTGACAGCAAAATCCAGCACTGAACTCTTGCCCTGATTGAATACCTAGGGTCAGCTCAGTGCTCAACTAGGGCGCCCCAGTGCTCACCTCGAACACAGGTTTTCAGTGTCAGTGCGAACTCAGTGCTATATCGAACGCCATAGGGCTAACCCAGTGCGCACTAGTGCGCCCTAGGGTCCACGTCGAACAAACCTAAAGGGTCCGCCAAATAACTTTTTTTTTTTTGAAAATGCTATAAAAAAAAACTACTGAATATTTTCTCAAATTTCTTTTTTTATTTGAAAGTACAATCTTTCCGGTTAATAATGGAAAATAATTTCATTCAAATGGCTGCCTCGTCTGGCCATGCAGTAGCCTACACGATCGGTCCATTTTTTAAGCACATTATCGATTGTGTGCAGCTGTATTTCACCAATGGCTTCACGAATATTGTCCTTTAAAGCGTCAATTGTCTCTGTCATGTCGGCGTAACACTTATCTTTTACGACACCCCACAAATAATAGTCCAACAGTATCAAATCGCAGCTCCGCTGTGGCCAAACGACATCAGCTCTGCGGCTGATAATGCGATCGTCGATCGCAGGCCCACTTAGCGAAGCGAAAACGCATTTGATGGTCAGTTGGCTTCAACTCCTGAACCAATTGGACTTTGTATGGCGTCATACCAAGGTCTTTATGCAAAATTCGTCTCAATGATGTCTCCGAAATGTTCAATTGTTGAGAACGACGGTGAATTGATGTTGATGGCGCTTTACGCACACTTTCTGCCACAGCAGCAATTTTCTCGGGTGTACACTGTACACACTGTTTTTGGCTTTTCACGCTTTGGTTTATCGATGAGGATGCCAGTTTCTTTCACTTTTTTCACAAGATAACGAACATACGGAGCTGTCGGTGCTTCTCTTCTTCCAAAATCCGTACGCAATTTTCGCACACATTCTGCAACATTACCATGATTTTCAAAGTAATGTCGCAATATTTCCCAGCATTGTTCAAGCGTATACACAACCATATTCGTTCAGCGGAAGGATAAAACTAATTATCTGTCAAATCAGACATGAGCTAAGTGTTACCATTCGCGAAATAAGCACTAGTTGAAAAAAAAAACGTTAGATGGCGGACCCTTTATTACGATGATAGAGGAAATCAAAAAAGTGGGTCTCGCAATTCTGTCCGTCCGTATGTCTGTCTGTCCCACCCCTGGGGAATCTAAACGCTTAGACGGATTTGTTTGAAACTTCGTATTTAGAGTTTGTGGGCTTCCCGCTACGAGGCGTTTTTATACGTACCGGGTACACTGTCGTGAGGGTATATTCAACTTTGTCATTCCATTTGTAACGCCCATAAGGAGGCGTTGTAGGTATGACAAACTATATATATATATTATTGATCAGAATCACTTTCTTAGTCGATCTAGCGATGTCCGTCTGTCTGTCCGTCTGTCCGCACGATTACGGCCGTAATTTAAGAGCTATCGACTTGATATTTGGTACGTAAGCTTTTATCCACCAAACTGAGACTAAGTTCGAAGATGAGCAAGATCGGATGAAAACTACTAGTCCAAGATAATTGTCTTACTGATTTAATAATAAAATATTTTTTTTATTTTACAATAATATAGTACCGGGTATTTGAGCTTCGGCATAGTCGAAGATAATTGTCTTACTGGTTTTTGTTTCATGCCAACCCTAATATTAACGGTACTTCCAATATAAAAGTTTTACGAAATATTAAACAATTTAGATTTTTTCGAAAATGGCTCTAACGATTTGAACCAAAATTGATAGTTGAGTTAATGTAGACATGCTTAACATGACTGCATACTCTGTTTTTCGCTAAAAAGTCCAGGAACGACAGTTTTGAAAATTGGCTTTTTCTCGAAAACGCTTAAAACGATTTAAAAAACAAAACTTATTTTTAAGGTACATACTATCGTTATTCTTAAGTTGATAGCAAACTCAGTTTTTCTCTAAAAAGACTGCATCCTTTGATATCCACCCAAATCCCTAATAATATAGTACTTTAAAAATTGCTCATACCTATCTCAAAAACGCCATTTTCGATTATGATAAAAATGTAACTGGCAGGTAATGCTTAAATCCATAGTAATAAATTTTACTCAGTTTGTAGCTAAACAGTGTTTTTTTTTAACCATGAATGCGTCGATATCCACCCCAATCGATAAAAATTATACTTTAAAAACTGCTCATATCTCGAAAACGACATTTTCGATTTCGATGAAAATGTAACTGCTAGGTAACGTTTATATCCTAATGAATACGTCGTACTCAGTTTTTATCTAAACAGTTTAGTAACAGTGCTTTTCGAATCCAAAGATGTAACAAGTGTCAGCATGATTTTACAAAAAACCGCTCCAACGATTTTGATCAAAATACATATTTAAGACAACATAAGCATTCTAAGCATGGTCACGTACATAGTTTTTCTCAGAAAACTCTAATATAGCCGTTTTATGAATATTTCTCAAAAATTACTACCCAAATCTTCTTTGTCGGAGGTTGCTACTATCTGATGGAGCACTCAGACACAACTACTGGTCCATTGTACTGCCAAACAGATACCTTACTTTATTGTACTTAGTTTTCCCTCCACCTGTTTGTCACAATATAGCGCATACCCATAAGTATAGCGAAAATCTCCGTTCGTTTTTAATTAACATGGGTTCCTGAGCACATCTTGAGTAGGTATGATTTTAAACGTAAAATTTGTTGAAATAAATCAGAGATTCTGCGAGATTCGCAATAAACGAGAAAGTTTCGTGCGACCCAGTCGTGCACATTTTTTAAAATTTGAATTGTTCTGCTGCCGAATGTGGTTGAAATCGATTGATGCCAGCAAATTCATTGCATGCGTTGCACATTTTATATGCATCGGCATAGAATTTTCAAAACGTTCATTATTGAACTCAATCTCATCGATTTCATCACTGTCAGCAGTCTCACTGTTCGCAATATTGCCACATGCGTTTGATTTGGTGATACCAAATTCTCTAAATGCCTTTATAAAATTGGAGCCATTATAGTTGCTGCAGCATTGTTAAAATTTAATTCAAATTTGGCATGAATATGTAGGATAAAATCACTTATACGATCATAATGTATGTGATCCTGAAAAACGTTTGCATGCCAAAACCATTGAATTCCTTCCGAACGATTTATCCAGCCAATGACAAGAAGTGTATCCAAAAAAACTTTTATGTTTTGTTTGACCACACGTCGGCAGTAGTACAAAAGTATTTGTTTTCGGAAATTACGTTTCTCAGATGTTCGGTCATTGTTAGATACGTTTCATCTAATACTTTCATGACTGTTGGTCTGCTCATGTCTTGCAGAGTAGGCAAAACGTATAAGATTTTTAAATGATTTGTACTCTACAATCGATATTGGAAGCATATTATTTGCAATGAGTCGAATGGTTAGCTCTTGAAATTTTTCTTGTTTTGATTCGGTCGGCCGATGCTTTGCAGACTTCATTACAGTAGACGCTCGATATAGTGAACTAATAAAAACCAGGCCTGTTCACTATATCGAAATTGTTCACTATTTCGAGCGGGAGTTTTTAAATGTTCAAATAAGCTAATTTGATATAAATAAACACATACCTACCAACGTTTTGATTACAAAACACTAAAATAACAAAAAAAAATGTATTAATCTTTAAAAAACGCTGAGATGAAGATATTTTTTTTGAGGAACACAGAAATAAATATAATTTTTTTCCCATAATTACATTTTCAAAAAGGAGCTGACTACATCAGTGAACTTCATTTCGACACTCTAAACATCTCGTCAGAGATAGACTGTTAAACTGTTTCGGTCACCATTCGCCTTTGCTTTCCCTGAAGGAGAAACTCTAACCCCTTTTTTTTGGTACCAAGCGTATGGTGGATTGCTTCAATCAAGCTCTTCTGGTCAATTTCAAGGTAAATAAACGGGGGGCAGAGTGCTACGGTTACCCTCCATCCTTTTCTTCCAGTAGACAATCCATCCACTGACTTTTGGTCAAGCAGAAGAACAGATTGATTCAACCACCCAATTCTGCCATGTATCAGTCTCTCTCTCCTCAGTGGTGGTCAGAGGCAATAGACAGGGGGTAGACTGCTACGGTTACCCTCTGTCTATACCCGAAGACAAACCGCCACCAAAGAATTTCTTTAAAAGAAATTCGTAGGTAACAATAGAGTTCCCACCTGTAATGTTCGGCCCATAATTTTTCTGCCCACTTCCTGTGTCCTGTTTTTGGGTCAGTCTAGGTGGCTAACCTAACCTTCGTAACTAAAAATCAAAAAAACACACAAAGGAACGGTAAATTGTTCTAAAAAATTGTTGACATGCAGGCGCATTGCTAAACTGGAACATTTTTCTTTGACTTTTGCGAAAAAAATCTGAGTTCACTATATCGAGATTTTCATAGTTCACTATTTAGAGTAGTCTGTGTAAAATTTTGGTGGTTCACTATATTGGATAGTTCACTATACAGAGGGTTCACTATACCGAGCGTCTACTGTAATTCGAATTTTTGAAACTCTGCAGGATGTTTTATTTAAATGTCGAATGAACTTAGATGTCAGTTGTATTGACCCTTGTAATTTTGATTGGCAAAAGCAACACTGAACCAAGACTGTGCTTCTTTTGCGATGAAATTCAGTACTGTTTAGCTGAAAACGTTTAGAAAACGAGGTATTTTGATTTTGTAATTGCGTTTTTGAATATGGCTTTTAGTAAAGTATTTTATCATTCATGCTTTATTAAACACATACATAGCATCAGAAGTAGGTACTAACATGTCGGTCTTCGACTTTGTGATGAATAAAGATGTCCACAAAACATTTTCATTATTATTGTACACATTCTTTATCAAGGTATCGCAGAAATGTATTTGTTGTCAAAACGTCCACGATGAATTGTTTCTTTCAAGCTGTTGTGGAGGGAAACTTCAAGGTTCCGTAGCGTACCTACTTTGGCCTCTTAAATTGAGAGCCTATACATATTTAGATACATTGATTTACTTTCCTATAGGCCTTACAGATAGCTACAGGTTCCGATTGAATATTTACAAAAGGTTCCATTTACATTTGATGTACCTACTCCTTTACTAAAGTGAATACATAAATTCCGACAAAATTGCATAACTCATTGTAGTGCCTGACTTGTTATGTCAAATATTGAACATGCATTTGGTACATTCGATCAATGTTGGTCACATATTACCTTATCTGCGGATCTTGAGCGCAATTTGTTACGGTAACCAAATATTTCTCGCCACACCCCCCAAACGCATCTACTCACTTTGCTGTCTGATCTCCATTATGCATATAATGCGCACACAAAAGGTATACTGTATACACTTCGAGGCTCATTAATTTTTCCGTTAAGCTGCAGACAACCTGCGGGTGTGAAATTCTTAACCTCGCCTATAGGGTATCCGTATCTGTGACACCATTAGCCTACATCCACCAAAAGCTATATATCTGATGGTTTCAGTAAAAGCACCCAAAATAATACCCAAGTCCAACCAATTTGCATTCTGTCATTCTTGCCCACCCACACTTGGACTTGACTTTATCAAATCACGACACTGAGCTGACCGGCTTTGCTGCTACCGAATCTCGCATGCTAGACATTTCCCATAACACAACAGCTAAAATCGCAATATACTTGTCATTTTGAGCGTTCATTAGGTCTAAAATGTAACTGCCCGCACCAAAAAATAAAACCAACCGCAGATCACTGATTCCATATAGACTCTTGGCCATAAATGCTCATATCGGCGATGGCAAACGCGCAAAAGAACTGTCAGCCGGCGGCTGTGGCTAGAGGTGCATGATTTTAACATGCACTCGATATGCATTTTGTGTGCGATAATCCCGTTGAACCTCGTTTTAAAGGCGACGTGGTACGGAAATCGGAGGTGTCTTATTGCTGCCGTGCTGCGGCCTTCTTATATAGCTGGACGCAACTACAAGGCCCCCCATGAAAAAGGACCAGTTTAACCGTACGAGTGATAAATTACTCTCGCCTTTGCAAGCGCACTCAAACAAGCCCTAATGATTTGCTGACGCTGCGCAGCTCTGCACGCCGCACGTCGCAATTCTTTGCGATACGGCTGGAGCCGTCATTCGGTGAAATCAGTTTTCGGTTCTTTTCATTTGTCCATCAAGTCGTATGCCTATCTTCTAAGCTGTAGGGGCTAACTGTCGATGTAAAACTTGCTCCATAATTCGCATATCATTTGTTACGTTAAGTATAGTATGGGTGTATGGTTGTTTATGGGAAGTCCAAGGATATGCGGTAGTTGGTATAGAACAACTAAATGCTTCGTTGGCCCATAATTGAATTCGTGTAAACGAAAGCGAATCTCATGGGGTTGTGTAGTCGTATTTATCCTTCCTCGGGGGGTGTGGTGCCATTATTTGGGAAACAATAGAGTATAGTATCCGCATCAACAGTTATATTACCTTTTCCATTTAATTAGCACTTCTAGTTCATTTCTTTAAAGTTTGGCTTTCGGAACAATTAGATAGTCAAAGAGACCACAGAATTTTTGGGTAAAAGAAACAACCGAAAAAGTTATAATCATGAAAATCATAGAGATTAATATCTTTAAGATTAGGGACTGGCAGTGAGTTCTTGGTGCTGACCCACCTATAAGATTTTGTGGATATTTATCAATTCTTTGATACCCCATCTGCATCTTTTAGGGGGTCTTTTTGATAACTCGCGATCCCTTAGCCGTATTAACATCAAACTTCCATTATTGATAGGTAGCTATGTAAAAATTACAAAATGCGCATTTCGCTGCTGAAAAAATTGCTGCAAAGGCATGCAATAAAAATGCGGTCCTCCTACAGTAAGTGTAAACGAAACTTCAATTTTTTGACATTCTGACGTCACCAAATTGACTCATCAGATCGTCATGCAAATGTTATTCGTGAACACGTAAACGCCGATTCACATCCACTCTATCAAGCGTGCGGTCACAAACCACATAGAAAAGACCGTCGACTCCTCCCACATAACGGACTTTGTCTACAAGCTATCTACGGGCCCAGGATTTTTGATGTATTGGTGCTGAACAAATTGACGCACGCAACTACCCTAACATTGACCGATTTTGAACTTTAAATGCAGATAAAACACCCTTGTGAAGTATTATCGGCGTAAATACAATTGCAGGCTAGGGGGACAGTCGTTCTTTACCATTTCTCAAAAATTTACGAAGATGTTATTTTTTTTAAAAAAAGTTGTTAAGAAAACTATAGTGGTCAATGTTAGATCTCATTTGTGCCTAACATTGACCGCCCAATGTTTCTAACATTGACCACCGGCTAAATAATAAAAACACAATAGTTTATCTGTTTATTTTTTTAAATTTAGTATTGTTAGTATAAAAAAAAAATAATTCAGTTAAATTATATAATAAATACAGACGGCAGCTCTTTATTTCATTTCATTTCATAACCGTATCTTAAAAAATAAATAAATAAATAAAATGTAAAGTATTATTAATAGGTAGATTAGGTACTACATAGGTAGTTAATTCATTGCATCTATATCTAAATTCAAAATTTTTTTATTTTAGTATTGTTAATATAAAAAAAATTAATTCTGTTAAATTAAATAATAAATACAGACGGCAGCTCTTTATTTCACTTCATTTCAAACCCGTATCTTAAAAAATAAATAAATAAATACAATTTAAAGTATTATTAATAGGTAAATTAGGTAGGTAGTTAATTCATTGCATCTATCTAAATCCAGACTAGTTTGTATCACATTATCACATTAATTAGTTATTTAGGAAAAAGGAAAATAAAAAGAAAATTGTATTTTTAAGCTAATGAAGATCTTTGGAGCTAAGTAAGACTTGCTGGAAAAGGTCTTCGACTGACGAGTCATCGTCATAGTTGGAACCCACGAATTCAATTTGGAGTTCTTGGAGTGTATCAGTCGGTTCATAAGAAACATCGTCTGTATTTGCAGTAACGAGATCCTGATCGATGATAGCAACATCGTGATCCACAGCCACAGTTTCAGAGGTTACAGGTGCCTCGTAGCCCTCTATATCCTCAAGCATAATTCCAAGTCCTGGCTGTGTTTTCACCTTTGTACGCCGTTTTCGGGCTGGTGATTCTCCAGAACCATAACGCAGTTCTTTTAAAACTGCTACAACCGACTCAGCTACATTGGACCGTACTTCATCACTATTTATTTGTGTTGGATCCGGTAAACGTGAAATCACTTCGTTTGGATTAAAAGGCACTATACCACATTTCTTAAAACCTGATATAAGGTTTGGAGATCGATTTTGTTTGTTCAGGCTTTCTTCTATTAATTTTTTCAATAGTGCCGGAAATGCGTCTTTAGAGAGCGTTTGCGCCTTGTGAGCGCGCTTGTCTTTCCACTCGTCCAAAATTCGACGCCAAACTTTTTTAAGCGGTCCAAAAAAGGCGACATCTAGCGGTTGACAAATATGGGTGGCATTTGGTAACAAGCAGGCAAACCGTATATTGTTTTCCTGAGCAGCTGAAACGACGGCTGGGGAAAAGTGACTTGCCAAATTGTCTCCCAGAAGAACGATAGGACCGCTTAACCTCCTCGTGTGAGGAAGGAAATGGTTTAAGAACCAATCTTTGAATATGGTTCCGTCAAACCACCCCGACTTGCTCCGGTTGTATTTGGTTTTCGGAGGACCTCCCAATAACCATGACGCCCATAAATTTTCCGCCTTATAAACCACATATGGTGGAATAAGCTCCCCTGCCGCAGATCCACAAAACATTATCGATATGTTCGACTTTGTTGAATCCTTAATGTTTTCGGAGTACCTTACTCCTCTCTTAAAAACGCATTTTTTTGAGCCAGGATCATCCGAAAGGTTTGTCTCATCGTAATTGAAAATATTTTCAGGGCCTATGAACTCATTTTCTAGGGTCAGTGTAGTTCTTAAATTATTGAAAAAGTCGCCTACATGCTGACGACTGACCTTGGCTTTGGATGGCTTTAAATTTTGCGAAGCTCGAACACAAAGATCACGTTTGTGTCTTGTAAGGAACCCTTTTAACCATTTTCTGCCGGGCATATTATTTTTTTTAAACAAGGGAACCTCACGATTGCAGGAATCGAGATAGTTTTTTGTGAGGCACCTCAAATTATCCCCAGTAAAAGGAAAGCCCCACTCACTTACTCTTATTAATGATGCAACTATCTCTTTTTCTTCTAAATCTGAGAGTACCGTTGGGCACCCAATTTTTTTTCCTCTAATTCCCTTAATTCGATTCATTAAGGTTCCCTTTGCTATGTTATACTTTTGTAGTGTGGATTGAAAAGTACTACTTATTGACCACAACGCCATCTAATGGAAAGTAGACGAACTTATTCAACGGAACTTTGAAACTTCGAATCTTCCAAACTCAACGAATGGTGAATGGTCTAAAACGAAACTAGTACATTCTCGATTGTTCCGGTTGGAGTATAGAATATTCGAGAAGCTTTAGTGGGGAGTATAAAAAGGG
The DNA here is from genome assembly GCA_955612985.1 of Cheilosia scutellata. Classification (NCBI taxonomy): domain Eukaryota; kingdom Metazoa; phylum Arthropoda; class Insecta; order Diptera; family Syrphidae; genus Cheilosia; species Cheilosia scutellata. The sequence continues at coordinate 78,860,724 of OY015313.1, read as the reverse complement.
TTGCGAAATCCGACGAGGGAACAGTTTATCTTTAAACCGTGTAAAGCAAAGTTCGAATAGTATCGGTAGTGATTTAAAATAAGTGGAAAAGATTGTAATAAGTGGAAAAGATTGAAATGAGCGGAAAAGTTGATTTTAAGTGATATTGTCTTGTAAAAAAGTGATTTATTAAAGTTTAGTAAACAGAATAGTGTTTTATCTTTTCGAATCCCAGCCGAATGTAACATTGGTGTCAGAAGTGGGATAAAACTTATTCTGTGCGAAGTGTTGTGAAAAGAAAAACAGTGAACTAAATTGTGAATTAAAAGAAAATAAAGTGAATTTGAATTCTTACAAAGTGTAGTAAAGATTAAGAAAATAGAAAAAGAAGGAAAAAAAAAAATAGTGAATTAGTAAAAATGGTTCGTACGTTGGCATTACTACAACTCAGCATACCTCAGTTGAAAACTGAGTTGGAAAAACGGAATCTCTCCACAGCTGGGGGAAAAAGTGACCTCATACTTCGTCTGCAGGAAGCTGTCGAAAACGAGGGAGGAGATCCAAAATCCATGCTATTCGAAGTGACAGAAGAAAAAGAAGAACAAGTAAGTACAGGCGTTGATTTGGCCGCTATGATGACATTACTTCTTGCGAAGTTCGAAGAACAGAAGAATTCTATTCTGGAAGAACAGAAAAATTCTCTAGAAGAACAGAAGAATTCCATTGTCTCTGCACAAAAAGATGCCGCCGATGAGTTGAAGAATGTTCTAGAAGTAAAATTCGACGTGATTGATAACAAATTAAACCAGCATGAGACACAACTTGAGAAGGTAGAAACAAAGTTTGACGATATCAATCAAACATTACAGAAGCATGAAACAAACTTCGAGAACTTAGCAAAAGAGCATGAGACAAACTTCGAGAACTTGGCTAGGGAACTGGATAAAGTAAAGAAACAGAAGGCCCGAGAATATTCTGCTGATTGCCCTAGAAGGAAGGAGATGCAACCGCCTGTTTTCGATGGTCAAACATCATGGCCAATTTATAAGCGGCAGTTCGAAGCAGCTGCAATGACCAACAGCTGGGACGACGAGGAAAAGTCCATCGCACTAACGCTAGCACTACGAGGCACAGCTGCAGAGTTGCTTCAAACTATTTCTGAAGAAAAGCAACGCAACTACGACGCATTGGTGAAGGCTATCGAAATGCGCTTTGGTGATGACCACATGCAGCAAGTATATAGGGTGCAACTGCGCAGTAGAATCCAGAAGCGGGGAGAAACGCTCCAACAGTTGCAAGCCGATATCGAACGCCTGGCGCATTTGTCGTATCCCAATGCCGGCGAGGATCTCATCAACGAAATGGCTGTAGAGGCGTTTATCCAAGCCATAGAGGACCGACAACTGCAAATGGCTGTACGAATGGCTGGAAAGAAAACTCTCCCTGAGGCACTGGCATTTGCCCTGACCATGAAAGCTGCTGACCAAGCATCACAAGGGTTTCACCGTGTGAGAGAGATGACAACCGTCGAATGCTCGTGCCAAAGGGCAAACGTCGTAGAACAGAACAGTGCTCGCAGGGGACCGATTCGTTGCTGGAACTGTAACAAAATTGGACATCTACAGCGACAATGCAGAGCTCCACCCAGACACACTAGTTGTCCGTACTGCAGCGCTAGGAGTCGTAATGAAGGGGCATCTGAGCGTCCAGTGGATGACTCTTCTCAAAATCATCAGTCGGGAAACGTGTAAGAACCAACTTCGCGGGGCAGAAGTTGGTTTCTGGAATCGACGCCCCCAGGACCACCATTCAAGTTTCCCAAACCAAACGAGGTAACAAGAGTTTGACAGTGGAAGCCCATATCGGCCAGAAAATGTATGTGGCCACCATCGACACCGGTGCCACCGCTTCCATTATAAGGAGGGACATCGTTCGCCAATCATGGCTGCACAACACCAGCAGCTACTGTCTAAAAACAGCAACTGGAGCAACAGCAAAGGTGTATGGAGAAGTACTGCTAACAATAAATCTTGCGGGATTAGTCTTCTCCCATACCTTCCTAGTGGCCGATATATGTGACGAATGCATCATCGGAATCGACTTTATGAAGGCACATGATGTAGTACTGGACATCGGCTTGCAAGTACTAAAGTACAGGAACGTCGAGATTCCCATGATTTACGGGGACGAGCATGTCACAGCTCTAAGGACAGTCATGAGTGAAGACGAGATATTACCACCTTCTTCCGAAACACTTATTTGGACAAAACTGGAAGGTGATCCTGGGAGCCACCGATTCTACCTAGTTGAGCCAGATCCAGAAAATCATTATCAAAACTACGTCGTTGGAAAGATGCTTGTAGAACCTAAAAACAACATGGTTCCGGTACGAGTCCTAAATGTCGAACATAGCAGTCTGAAACTAAAGCAAGGGGAAGTGGTCGGTAAGTGCGTACCAATTACTGCGGTCACAAAATTATCCAATGAGGGTCCTACCAAACCTCTTACATCCACGGAAATGGCAGAGATAAAAAGGAGTATATTTGGACAGTGTGAGTTGAATCAGGAGCAGCAAGAAATGGCGGGGGAACTAATCAACGAGTTCGCTGATATATTTGCTTCGAAGAGCGGCGAGTATGGTCGGACACATCTCGTACAACACCGAATCGACACAGGAGACGCAAGACCTATTCGTCAGCCTCCCAGACGACTACCATTGGCTAAGCAGACGGAGGTTGCAGAAATGGTGTCGACGATGGAAAAGGAAGGACTGATTGAAAGTTCGAAAAGCCCATGGGCGTCACCGGTTGTACTGGTTAAGAAGAAAGACGGCAGCACGAGATTCTGCGTCGACTATCGTCAGCTGAATAACGTCACCAAAAAGGATAGCTACCCTCTGCCAAGGATTGACGATACCCTGGATACACTATCCGGTGCCAAATGGTTTTCCACCATCGATTTGAAGAGTGGCTACTGGCAAGTGCAGATCCATCCCGAAGACAGGGAGAAAACAGCTTTTACAGCAGGAAACGGGCTCTGGCAATTCACAGTAATGCCATTTGGACTGTGCAATGCTCCAGCCACCTTTGAACGGCTAATGGAGCGGGTTTTGCTGGGACTAACGTGGAAAACCTGTTTGGTGTACCTAGATGATGTCATCGTGGTGGGCAAAACGTTTGAAGAACATCGGGACAACTTGAAGGAAGTGTTCCAGAGACTGCGAAGCGCGCAATTGAAGCTGAACCCGAAAAAGTGTGCTCTTTTTAGACCAGAAGTGAAGTATCTCGGGCACATCATCTCTTCCGAAGGAGTCAGGACTGATCCAGAGAAAGTCGATGCAGTGAAAAACTGGCCGGTTCCCAAAGACAAACATCAACTGAGGAGCTTCCTGGGACTTGCGACCTACTACAGACGCTTTGTGAAGGACTTTGCCGGGATTGCCAAGAGCTTGCATCAACTGACAGAAAAAGGAAAACAATTCAAATGGTCAGGTGAGTGCGAAAAGAGCTTTGAAAAACTTAAGCAGCAACTGTGTGACGCCCCCATACTAGCATACCCCACTCCTGGAAAAACATTTATTGTGGATGCAGACGCTAGTAATGTGGGAGTTGGAGCCGTCCTTTCCCAGGTGCATGATGACCAAGAGAAAGTAGTTTCCTACTTCAGTAAAGTTCTCTCGAAGCCAGAAAGGAACTACTGTGTAACCAGACGGGAACTTCTCGCTTTAGTCCTGGCGACAAAACACTTCCACAAGTACCTTTATGGGAGCAAATTTATTCTTCGCACCGATCATGCGTCTTTAAAGTGGCTGCTGCAGTTTAAAAATCCTGAGGGACAAGTCGCGAGGTGGATCGAACGGCTGCAGATGTATGACTACGAAATACAGCATCGAAAGGGAACTCTTCACTCTAATGCAGATGCTCTCTCCCGCCGTCCTTGTAAAGCCGATTGCAAACATTGCGTGCGTCAGGAGGAAAAAGATGCCGTTTCCGTACAAAGGCTGAGAGCTCAGCCCATGGACGGCTGGAGTGCGAGAGAGATCCGGGAGGCTCAAAGGGAAGATCCGGATATCGAGCCGATTCTCGCCTGGAAGGAGCATGAGGGAAAACCAGACTGGCAGGAGATATCCAATAGGAGCCCCGAGCTGAAGGCATACTGGGCACAATGGGATTCTCTTCATGTGCAGGACGGTATTTTGAGAAGAAGATGGGAAAGCTCTGATGGAAAGTCGTTCGTGATGCAGCTTATTATTCCCAGGTCCAAAGTAAGTGAAGTACTAAAGGAACTGCATGATGGAGTATCTGGGGGCCACTTGGGAATAAATAAGACGCTCGAAAAGGTGCGAGAGCGATTTTACTGGATCCACTCAAGGGATGATGTAGAAAACTGGTGCAGAAAGTGCGTAACCTGTGCGGCCAGCAAAGGCCCGAGAGTGAAAACTCAAGGCAAAATGCACCAATACAATGCTGGAGCCCCTTTCGAAAGAATTGCAGTTGATATTGCCGGACCGTTTCCTGAAACGATTAATGGAAATCGTTACATCCTCGTGGTTATGGACTACTTCAGTAAGTGGCCAGAAGCATTTGCCATCCCTAACCAAGAAGCCAAAACCGTGATAGAGCAGATTGTTTTCAACTGGGTGAGCAGATTTGGTGTACCATTGGAATTGCACTCGGACCAAGGCCGAAACTTCGAGTCCAAGATTTTTCAAGGAGTATGCCAGTTACTCGGGATTAAAAAGACGAGAACAACGCCGCTCCATCCGCAATCAGATGGGATGGTAGAACGCTTCAACAGAACCTTGAATGAACACCTATCTAAGGTTGTATGCGACGACCAGAGGGATTGGGATAAACAGATCCCAATGTTTCTACTAGCCTATCGCAATGCTGTGCATAACACTACGGGGCATACACCATCTGAAATCCTGTTTGGTCGAACAGTCCGGCTACCTAGTGCGTTGATTTCGGATCTCCCACTGAGGAACCCAAGGATGAGGACGATTATGTTGCGGACCTCAGAGAAACCATCAGGGACGTGCATCGAAAAACTAGGGATAAGATCAAGATAGCCAGCGACCGCATGAAGACGAGGTACGATGCCAAAGCAACCACTACAGGATTCGAGGAAGGAGATCTGGTATGGCTCTACAATCCCCATAGAAGAAAAGGTATGTCACCTAAGTTGCAACAAGATTGGGAGGGGCCCTATAGAGTAGTCAAGCGAATCAACGACGTGGTCTATCGAATCCAACGAGGAAGAGGTAAACTCAAAGTTGTCCATGTGGATCGTCTTCACCGTTACATTGGGGAAAATGTTGACGCATTTGTTCGGGACGAACAAGTTTAAGAGGGGGATATTGTAGTGTGGATTGAAAAGTACTACTTATTGACCACAACGCCATCTAATGGAAAGTAGACGAACTTATTCAACGGAACTTTGAAACTTCGAATCTTCCAAACTCAACGAATGGTGAATGGTCTAAAACGAAACTAGTACATTCTCGATTGTTCCGGTTGGAGTATAGAATATTCGAGAAGCTTTAGTGGGGAGTATAAAAAGGGTTGCGAAATCCGACGAGGGAACAGTTTATCTTTAAACCGTGTAAAGCAAAGTTCGAATAGTATCGGTAGTGATTTAAAATAAGTGGAAAAGATTGTAATAAGTGGAAAAGATTGAAATGAGCGGAAAAGTTGATTTTAAGTGATATTGTCTTGTAAAAAAGTGATTTATTAAAGTTTAGTAAACAGAATAGTGTTTTATCTTTTCGAATCCCAGCCGAATGTAACACTTTTTAGCACATGCATTGATGCTGGCTGTTCCATTTTTTATTTCTTTCAATGCTAGCTCCATATCTCTAGCTGAAGTGCTATTGTAACGTCGCTTTTCGGGTTTTTTTGGCATCCTGAATCAAAAATATTTGAAAAAAGAACTGGTCAATGATTGGAACCGTCTACAATATGTATGTGCCCTAAAATTGACCGGCGGTCAATGTTAGACACCACTCGGTCAATGTTAGGAATAACGAATAAAAATAAAGGTGTAATTTTTAATTTTCACTTTTAAGATGAATTAACTTCTTTTATTGCATGGAATTTACATATTTCTAAGAGAAAACATTTTAAATAACATACCTGATAAGTTTTTTTGCTGCACCAACTATCCTAATAATATTTTACGATTAAAAGTTTCCCGCACTCGAATTCGCAACTTTTTAACCACGTTCACTATTTGCCGCCAAAAGATACATTTCTGCCCCAAAATCAGCTTAGTGCTCAAAATGCCATCTAGAGATTAATAGGGAAACAATTTTCTGAAGAGAAAAATGGGTTTGTTCGATTCGTTTGTTGACTGGAGGGTGTGAAATAACTTCCCTGATTTCGGTCAATGTTACGGACGCGGTCATTGTTAGGGTAGTTGACGGTACCTACTTGAAAAATTCTAGGCCCATGGTATAGCCGTATAGCATGGAAAATCATTGCCGCCATTAATTTTGACATTTTCACGTATTCACAGACAGGGTCATTTTTTTCCGGGGAGAATCGGGTAGGTACACGGAAGTCGACGGTCTAGTTCTCTGTGGTTTGTGCGTGCGGTAATGCACGTGTCATTTGTGTCCCAAAATCCATTAAAATAGAGATTAAAAATAAATAAATAGGTGGCGCAGCAGGCGGTAGACACACAAAACCTAGCTTCTCGCAACCATTCGCTTGTGTGAGTTTCTATTTTTGGGACGAATGGAAAGGACCTACAATTTTATGCCGAGTCCGAACGGCTGAATTGAGAAGATTTTTCAGGACAGTCATACTCTCGGATGTTTGTCAGACGTTCGCGACAGGTGGCGCAGTAGAAAAAACCTAAAGATGTAATTTGTGTTTACAGATAGAGATTAAGAGAACTACATAATTTGTTAGTAGTTAGAGCATTTTTCAATCGTTTCGTATGTTTTCCGTTCTGTTATTTAGTATCAAATGTCGAATACAGATTTTATGAGCATATTTGAAACCTACGAAGATGGTGACATTGCCACGATTAAAGTGCCGTGCTGTGTGGACAAAAAAGTGGTTTATGTATCATGAGAAGCAAGGTTGCTGTGCAAAATTTATGTATGAATTTGCCCAAATGAGTTTTAAAATTGTTTCAAGTCGCCTACGCACTTCAACCAAATCCACATTTAGCTCAGACGCCATCTGTTTCCAGTTGTTGTCATTTGTGGCATCCGGATTTTTGTAGTACATCCGGCTGCTATCCCAAATCCGTGTCTCTGTCTGCCGCAATCAAAGCGGACTATTTGGCAGTCCCATTAGAGCTGTTGTAAAATGGAAACAAAATCGCACGATCAGCAACAACAACAGGGAAAAAATTTTAATCGCGATATGCCCATGGATATACTACACTGTAGAAAATCGTACACTATGTTACGTATGGGGCGTTGTCAATCTGTGACATGCTGTCACAAGAAGTCGGTCATTGAGACCCAAGAGTATTGACACGGCGATCACACAGTTATTCACATGACAGGTGATCAATCAGATTGAGAGACAAAACGTAACATAACTGACGTATGCATGTCACTGAAGGACACGATGCGTAAATAATAATAGCCTTAGAACGCACGCCTACGTCAAACTAGTGCAAGTACGCCCGCTCAGACTTCGCTTTTAGAACAACCTGCCTTACAACCCATCGATTTCTTAGATTTCTTAGATTAGAAGAGCACCAACCATACATATACCAGAATATTTAATTTTTATTTAATCAAATGCAAATAAGAAAAAAAATATTTTACAAATTCTCATCAAGCTTATCATCATTGGCATTAACGACCACCTTGCTGCACTCCTCTGGTGCAGTTGAGCTATCGCTTTAATTAAACCTTCCAATGCTTATCTTTAAATAAATTCAAGACTTGTGAATTTAAAGGAATTCCATCCAAATAAGTCGTGAGCAAGCACTCCTCTTGGTCGACGAAGCACGCGCTATATGCACTTGCACAAATGGAATCCATATTTTCGTCCTCTCCGCGGTTGGGTGTATTGATAGAAGATTTATGCACTGTCTGGCCAAGAAAATATGTTGGCAGATAAGATAGTCCAGTTGAGTAGATAAGGCTCAAATTGAATTAAATATGTCGGTGTCCCGAGGAGATATTGCTTCGTGGTTATATGGTGCTTGACATACATTACATACACAAGTTTCTTATGAGTCATAAATCATGCTTGTATGAATTTATGTTACTCAGATAAGTACCTAATTGTTTTACTTTCCGGTTGTATGAAGGCAAATATGCAGTTGCGGATTGTTAGAGGTAAATACCTTCATTCATGAATTCCTTTAACCCCGGGTGGGGCATACAAATTTGTCCTCCATTTCTCATGCGTTGTTTAAGTCGCATTGCATTGTAATATAAATACACGTTAAACTTTTCTACATAATTATGGTTTATTTACCCAAATTTTACACTGCCATTCTCTGTGACACCGGAAAAGTTGTTTTCAGTTATCTTAGCTGGTAAATCAGCAATGGTTTGACCCTTTCTCCTTGTCCCGTACCTCGGATCTGGGACTTAAAGATGGAACGACGAAGTTAGAACCCGCAGAGGACCGTATCTCCAGGCACAATGCAGATCCCTGCGATTCCATCAGGGGAAGGCAGGAGCGGCTATCTATGGACAGGCTAGACCAACACGGTCTAGAAAAGGCCATCGAAGAGAGCAAGTCAAAATGCTTTCAAAAAAATCTGGTGGATGGCTTATAGGATCGTTATAAAGAAGCTTAAAGGCAGTAGGTTCCACAAATATATTGCCCTACAATGCTCTTGACAGAAGTGGAGCACCTATTGCTACATTGGCCGTCTACTTCGATTATGCCCACAAGGGGAATAAGCTCAGAAGGATTTCCTGCAATTACGCTAAAGGAATATTTCGTATATGCATGCAGAAAGCACATGGATGGCAATCCGAATATGGCACTTAAAGCGGCCATACGAAAATTACCGGAACTTTTTATTGCAAAGATTCAAAGGATTCTTTGAGTAGGGCGCTCTTGTGTAAACCATGAAATCTTCTTTTGTTACCAAAATGAAACTTGACACCAATAAAAGAACCATCTTTGTATCGGCCAAGATGTCTACTAAATACAATAGGAACATTTCTATTGCATACCTATTGCAGACTCCTCGAGGTGGCAAAGGATAAAGGAGCTTTGTTAGACGACCAGTATATGGATTTAGAAAATGGCATTTTACCGCGGATGACATAGCAGCAGCTTAAGCAATATTGGGAAAATGATAGAGAGGAGGGAGAAAGAAATATTGCGCGGTATAGTGACGCTTTTATGCTTGATTAGAAGATCACTGACCAGAATGGAAACCCCAAACAAATTACTTTACCGAAGTTAAGGTAATAGACTAACGATTATTTATGCATTAAGTACTAGGTACAACGCTACCGCGAAAGTACCACAAAGCTCGGTTATTGAACCTTTGCTGTGCAAAATAATGTATAAAGGAGGTCTGCTGTACTAACACTGCCACAAGGAGTTAAGGCGATCTGCTTGGCCCTACGAACTAAGTCCCATTAACGAAATGTTCAGTGGGATTTAGTTCATACTATGTTTGGGAGAAAGTTCGTAGTTCTTTATGAACAAATTCCCAATGAATTCAGTCCCAATTTGAGAGAAGTGGGAGTTAGTTCATTTAACTTATTTTGACGAAAAACTAAATCTTGGATACACCCAAACCTCGCACTTAATGCAAATCCAACAGTGACCCCAAGCAGGGGGGTTGCATATGCATACATATTCCACTGTGCCTAATGGGAGAACAAATGGAAGATCAATTTTCGTAGGCACAGTGGTATATGTATGGGGATGGGGGGGGCCTTGCTGCCCCCCTGCAACCCCCCTGCTTGGGGTCACTGTTCGATTTGGAGGTTGGGAGTAAGTTCATTTGGGACTTAGTTCATAAAGAACAAAGTCCCACTATTGGGTTTTAATTCATTCTTGTATTGGGACTTGGCTCATTCTTAGTTGGGTCTTAGTTCCTAAAAATAATGGGAGTTAGTTCATATGAAGTAAATACCAAATTTTCTGGAACTTAATTCGTTTTGGCTAGTGAAAGTTAGTTCCAGTTGGGACTTAGTTCGTAGGGCCGATCCGCTTTGCTGACGATATCACCGGTTACTATAGCCAAACCAATCCAATAAATAGAGTATAAATCACCCCTATCGTGGAATCCGCCGGGGGGAATTATTCACGGAAAAAAAACATTTTGGTATCGTCGAATCCGCAAAGTGAACAGTTCCCCGTGTGGGTAATGTGAATGAGTTTCACTGTATCGTTGAAAACGTTCAAAACGAATTTTTCCCGAACCAATTGACATTTCTCGCCCGCATCAAAATCATTGCGGATTTCATAGGTTTTCGTGCTTGCTACACGTCGTGAGCATTTTTTTTAAGAAAATTGTGTACATTTTCTTTAAAAAAACAGCTGCTTTATTAAGCCACACATTTGTAATAAATCTGTGCAATATTGAACTTTATTAAAATCAAAAAATAATCATTAAAAAAACACATTTCATCCGCAAGTTCCATGAAATCATTCACTGCTCCTCTCAGTGTTGGGATGTCAAGGTAAATTTACCTTTTCGAGGGAAAAACCGTGAAAGGAAAATGCATAAAGGGAAAAAGGGAAAAAAATTGTTCGGTAGTGAAATTTTGAGGTAAATTCCGTCAAATTGAAAAATAGAAAAAGAAAAATGAATTCCGACAACAGATATGGTCGAAATAAAAAAGTGAGCCTATCTAAAGCGCCTGTAAAAAAAATCTACTTCAGAAAAGCAGTTGGTCGAAATTTGCGTTCTCCTTCTATTTTTTGTCCGGGCTGTCGGCTGCATACGATTTTTGCTGCAATAAAGGTTTCTTTATAATAAAATGTGTTTTTGCTATTTAGTTGTAAGAACAAGATATTTATTGTATTACAGATGTCCCAAAACAAAAAGTTAAAAAAAAAAAAATGTCTGGATTCATGGCCGGAAATTGCTGAATTCAAGCCATGGCTTTCTATAGTGCGAAACGACGATTCAAAAGCATTCTTCAAAGCATGCAATGCCACATTTCAATGTGGTAAAAGTGAGATAGAAAAGCTTAGCAAAGGCTCTAAACATTTACGGAATTTACAATAAATTGCATCGACATCTTCAGTATCCAGTTTTTTAATAAAAAAACACAGACGCTAAACACGAAACACAGGTTAAAAAAGCGGATATAAAACTTGCAGCTTTTATGGCCGAACACAATATAGCATTAGACACGTTGGATTATTTGATTCCTCTACTTAAGGAAATAGTTCCAGACTCAAAAATAATTGCCGATTTAAGCCTAGGAAGAAAAAAGTGTACAAAAATAATTCCCAATGTGATTGCAAAAGTTGAAACGGACAATTTACAAGGAATTGAGTGAAAACAAATTTTCCATCTTGGTTGATGAAAGTACAGACATAAGTGTGTCTAAAAATTTCTGCGTCTTGGTCAAGTTTGTAAACAAAGATTTTAAACCCGTAACAAAATGACTTCAATTGGTTGAACTTAACGCTGTGGACTGTACGAGTAGTGCCGATGCTTTATTTTATGCCTTAGAAAATTGTTTAAATGAAAAGAGCATTCCCATTTCAAACGTGATAGGTTTTGGCAGCGACAATGCCACTGTAATGATAGGCCGGAAAAATTCTGTGTTTAGTAGGCTAAAGGAGCAAAATTCTAAAATAGAACTATTTTCTTGTATTTGCCATTCGTCAGCACATGTCAGCATGTAATGAAATCCCAGAAGAATGTGAAAAGTTTATGCATAGTTTGTCTAACTTTATGACTCAGAGTTCGAAAAATTCAGCAATTCTTAAAGAGTTCCAAGAATACTTCAATGTGGAAAAAAGGAAACTTTTGACTCCATCCAAAACACGCTGGTTATCGGTACAGCCTTGCATTGAGCGAATTCTTCAAAATTGGTATGTTCTTCAACTTTATTTTCTTCTCGATACATTAGAAAATAAACGTTCTAATTCGTCGTTTATTCATGAAATGTTGAATAATAACCAAATTAAGAGCTACTTCTTCTTTTTAAAATATGTGTAAAAAATTTTCAGTATGAATGTAATCAGCTATTTCAAAGCAGAGATATTTTAATTCACATTCTAGGAAAAGTATCTAGAAGCATTTTGAGGAAGTTAGCTCAAAACATTTTAAATCCCGAAGTTTTGGACGACATAAATATACTAGAAGGGAATTATAGGGAATATTTGCTTCCTTTAAGTGATATTTATTTAGGTCCTAAATGCACTGAGTTCATGAATACAAATCTTAATGAAAATGAAAAAGAAGAAATTATTGGCCAGTGTATAAAATGTTATTGCAAGGCAATCGACGAAATCATTAAAAGACTTCCGATAAGTAATAGTATAGTAAATAAGCTAGAATTTTTGGACCCACTTGTAGCAATCGACATATTGAAGCGAAAGAATTGCTGCAGCCTTTTTGATTTGTCTGATAAATTTTTGTGACAAATTTGAGGTGGAAGTCGAATGGCGCGAGCTAGCTGCTTCGATTCCAAGTGAAAAGAAATCATCACTTAAGCTTTTGAAAGTGGAATCTTTTTGGAGGGAAATATCAGAAATGAAAAAATATGACGTTTCTGTATGTTTTCCAAATTTAATAAAAGTAGTCAATTATGCTTTGTCATTACCTCACTCAAATGCAGATCTGATTGATAGTAAACTAAGAACCAATATACTTTATTTTGTTACTTTTTATTGATGAATTTATGTTTATTTCTTTTTTTAAATTGAATAAAGAATGTTTATTTGTTTTGTTTTTTGACACCCTTTTTTATTTTGGTACCTATATAAAATAATATTTCTTTTAAAAAAGACTTGAGGGAAAAAAAGGTAATTTCGGCAAGGTACGGAGGGAAAAAAGGGTAAAACGACACTTGTTCGAGGTAAAAACCATCCCAGGGACATCCCAACACTGGCTCCTCTTAACCTGTCTCGTATTCTTCTCTGAGAACACCGCTCATTTCGTTCTTCCTCTTCCAAAAATAGAGCTATCGTATCCATTATTATATCAAACAAATATTAAAATATTGAAAAACTTTATTTTTTATTTAAATCACTTTTAAAACAAACTTTTCATATGCCTCCGGCGAATGCAGCTACACATTTTTGTGTTGACAAATGAAGACGGCCGTTTGACAGTGAAACTACCCTTCCCAAAAACGTGTCGATAAGGAGACGTTTCCGGCGGATTCCACGATAGCAGTAGAAAGTGAAAGGGAATCGAATAGGTGAAGTGAAACTCAATTCCGACGGATTCCACGATAGGGGTGAATATTTTATTTTTATACTAGCTCCAATTGCTGCATTAATGGATATATACTTGGCAATGCTCATTGAGCATAATTAATCCAGTGATCCGTTTCTGAGAAACTTTGCGCAAATGTTATTTTTTTCTTATCCAAAAAGTCTCAAAAGCCTCATTATATTGAAATTGCGACAACATAAAATGATGCAAAATCTAAGCTTGTATTACCGACTCAGCCAATCCTTCGTCTTGTCGTTCTTGAGGTTTTGTTGCCCAACCTCGAATACAATGATATAGAGATAGTAACTATATATGCAACAAGTTGTGAGCTACGGATCTGCCAATTTGTGATCGAATTACAATCCTTTCCACCTCCCTCAATTTATTTCGATCAAAATGTTGCTTTGCTACCATCGAATAGAGCAGCACCAACGGCAGCACCAGCAGCACATCACCATAGCGAATAAATTATCGGCTATGTTTCACGTCATTCGGGGTAATTCAGAAAACTGCAGTAAGGCATAGAGATGCTGCACACCAGTTGCAATTGCATCACATGAGTAGGGCGGGTGAGGTCGTCTTACCTGTCATGTACGACGTTATAAATGAGATGGTTACAATGAATAAAACTGTGGATTGCACGATCTCCATGTTTCTACACTTGATAGGATTACGCTGACCATGTATAGGTTGGTATTGGTATATCTGGTTAGCATGTTGACTGGTTTGATGCATGCGTAACAATGATTTATTGATAATTCATGAACTTGGAAATGGGATTCTTTTTATAGGAACATATTTGAAGATCCATTTTTAATTTTTACAGCAATTTCTATTTTAAGAATTGTTGCTGTCCAAAATTCTCTAAATGGTTAGGCTATAATACCACCCAATCATCACCATGAGGGGCTATGTCTCAATCGAAGACACTGCGCGGAGGTAATACATTTTTTAGTGTCCAGGCTTTATCTTGTGTTACCGACAAAATATTGAAGTTGAAGGTTCAAAATTATTATGATGTAAGTCCCTCTAAATTTATATAGTCAAGATTTAAGCACGAAAACCATATTAGAAAATCTAACGGAGCATAATGCAGAGTGCAGTGAGGACGTTTTACAGGAAGCAGCTCACCAAGGGTTTTTGAAATATAATAAGGATATAGTTGACTCATTAGAAGACCTTATCAGAAGACCGATAGCAGACTATATCTTGGCTCTGTACTATATAGAAAGCTGAAGGGGAAACTTAACATTTAGAAAAGATTCCCTAAAGCTCAAAATAAAGAATAAAAATAAAAGCAAAACGAAACTGTAAAAAAGGCATAAATGCCTTTTATTAAAAAGACCTTGCTTCGCATTCTCATCGCATATCTCATTTCCAGCAATCCAAGTGTGATCTGGGACCCAGACAAGAGTCAAAGAGTTCAGCTTTGCGACCGAGTTTAAAGATTTCTTGCATTCCCGACCGGGTAGCAAGGTTGAGTATGAGGAAGGCTTTAAGTGAAGCTTGACTGTCGCTACAGAGGCAGATACTCCGTCCCCGCCAACTATTCTTAACAATATATTCGGCAGCCATTACGATAGCATAGACCTCCGCTTGAAAAACAGAGGCATGCTTGCACAAACATATTTACTTTAACAAAAAAAAATCAAATTCCTTTCACTTCTCAAAGAGTACGATTTT
Organism: Cheilosia scutellata; assembly: GCA_955612985.1. NCBI lineage: Eukaryota > Metazoa > Arthropoda > Insecta > Diptera > Syrphidae > Cheilosia > Cheilosia scutellata. Next base: position 78,845,712 of record OY015313.1, on the reverse strand, counting down.
ATTTTACAAATGTGGTAACAGATACATTACAGTTTTAATATAAATTGCAGCATCTGCAGAAGAGCCAGAAAGTTTAATGTTTCTCATCTCTTCAGGGACTTCAGGTATACTATTGACTTCTGAATCTGCATTGAACGTTAAAGCCGCTGCGGAACGAAAAATCGCATTAAAAAATTACACGAGGAAATTATGAACGAAATATTGGGTAATATTGTAGTAGATTGGGCTATATTTTACTTTACTGCACATTCGAAAAAAAACATTTTTTGCATGACACGATACAGTTTCTGCGATTTTTGTAAAAAAAAAAAATTAAATAAGTCAGTAAAAAAATGTTTAAATATAAAATATTAGCCCGTGCCCTTGAAAGTAAGTGAAATGTCAGTACAAAAAATCTAAAATTCAGTGGTAAAAATGTAGCTTCTTTTTAATTACCTCATATCATTGGTCTTTACATATTATGTTTAAAAAAAAAGTCCTAGAAGGTGGCAAGCCTAGTTGGCTATAAAGTTTCGAGCGAAAAGGAAATTTCGGTATTTACGAATGGTTCCAGAAAAAGTGAGGGTAGGGGATCACTCATATATCCCCTAGCGATATAAACCTTCACGAGACTTAGTGTATTCCAGGTTGGAAGTTCTGCCCGGACTCAAAGCTGATGAACTACTTGAAAAGGAATCAATATCGAACAAGTATATCGCCGTCTAGATGAAAAGTGAAACTGTTCTCAAGGCGCTAGATGCTCGGAATATTATGCTCGCAGAACCATGTTAGATTGTGGTCTGTACCTGTAGTGCTATACCTACACTGTTATGGCTAAAAAAAAATTTTGTTATTTATGGCATAAGGCCTTGTAGCCTGAATTGGATCGAAGAAAATCTGAAGAATTTATAAGACTTTGGCAGATCATAATATGTAATTAAGAATAGGGAAAGGGACACTCTCTGGACATTGCCTTTTGTGGAAGCACGAAATGATGTTATGTTAATCTAAACGTCGAACGGAGGAAACTACGTACTCATCTTCTCTGCTAATGTCAAGACATTACTCTGATTAGAAGGAAGCACGTCGGATGAAACTTTTTCGAAAGTTGGTTTTGTCAAATAAAATTGAGACCTTTTTTTTTCGTTTCTGAAGGAGTTTGACCGAATTTTTTGGTACTGACAGTGAATGTGCCATAGAGATAGCGATGGACAAGCTAGATTCTTTTATAGTACATAGCACCAAGTGCTCTGGATCAGGACTTGCACCCACATTAAAACAAATCATTCAGAGCAAATCAACTAAAGTGCATCTTTTTGACATTAAGAAATCCTCTGCAACCGCCCTCAGCTTTTCTGGCCTTTAGTTTTGGCAATGCTACCCTCACTTCGTTTTTATCAGGTGGATGGACGTTTTGTCTATCGTTGTCTAATTATAGTAGGAGAGCCCACCGCATGCCTATGTATTCACAAAACTATTTTATTCCTCTCCTGGGAAAAAAATCTCGTTTTCTCTAAGTCTAATAACAAGCTTTAATTTTTTAATCAACTCATAATATTGTTTTATCTCTTATGATCTCGCTTCTTGGACTAATACCCAAACCATTTAACTTAATATTTTACGTTCACAGCTGGAACTCAATTGGCCGTGGTTTTTAACAAAAAGCTGAAAATTGAATACAAGCGGTTTTCTTTTACTGAGATTTGTGTCTGCATCCTCGTTTTAATTGCATTTTTCCTTCAGCAATTCCCTCAAAAATGTGCGTCCTTTGTCTATTCCATTCCATGAATACCACACTCCGCTAATTTGATTATTAGTCAATTAGTGAGCGAATCGCCCTCTACATCCGCACAACTACATTTGACACTTACCTTTAGTTCAATAAGATGTCGAACACAATTTGCATACATTTTGCCCATTCAGCAGCTAGGCCCCCAAAGCAATTCTGGAAAAATTGTAGTGCGATCAACAATACGGAAAAAAAATATCTTACACCACACATCCGCACCGCAACATCACCTATAGGATGGTGGTGGCTGGTGGGTATTTATTTGAGATACACCTATGAAGCAAAGAAATAAAATTCTCGAACAAGATAAGTGGATTTATCGTTAAGGAAAACTGATACTCGCGAACATGATAAATAAATTTCACACGTAGAACTCCTTGGCGAAAGCTCCTCTCCAGCTTCAGCTCTGCGCACTTGCATACCGCAAGCATACCTGGCAACGGAAAAAATCGCTCGCAGTCACTCTATGCTCTGAGTTAAAACCCGGATGGTTTATTAGCATGTTACCAGCAAAAACATAATTTCGTTATTAAAAGTATCCAAAAGACCGACAAGACTATAAGAATTTTTTAGGTCAAGCCAGGGTTCAATGCGAAAATGTGCCCATGGGGGGCAGAGGAAACTGACGATGCCATATACGAGATCCATGCTCTGGATGCAGCACATTGTGTGCCGGCCCACAGACGCTGCTCATGCAGTGAAATCGATATCATGTTCAATTTATAAACGATTTGATTTCACCAGCTAGCGACGAAATTAATTTCTTTCGAGTCGATCTGTTCGCTAAGGCATACAGTTGGATTTTTATTTTTTTTTGCATCTATTCTCAGGTCGTATTACGCAACTCAGCCTCGCAATTGAAGGTGTTGCATGTTAGTGCGCCACGCCAGGTGGAGCAAATTATGACACCAATTCAAATCGAATGTTCGATCTTGCTAGCAGTTGGGGGCTTTCGTGCTAGCAGTAGCAAAGTACTAGGGGTTGGGATTGGGATTGCAAAAAAAAATACAAGAACCTTAACTATTGGAGGACTGGTGGAAAATTTGTATCCGAATTACTTAGCATACTCGTATGAGTTACATTTAACCTTTCAAATGTTTGTAAGGTGTTATTGATCGGGTCCTACCATATGTGGTGATCGATCGATATTTTGATTTATGGCACAAGATTGCTGGCGAAAAAGAAACGTTTGGACGAAATGTACACAAAAGTCGAATTTAATGGTTTTGCTTTGGCACATTAATGGCCAATATAAATACGTTATGAATTATGATGTATTTTTAACTTAATGGAGTATAATTAATTGTATATGGCGGGTGGTCGAGCTGGCTTTTATACTGCCAAGTCAGATGTGGTCCAGTTAGGTCGTAAATCTGTTGCAACAATGAGCTGCTAATGGGTTTCAATAACTACAATATACAGACGGACATGTGTTGCAGTCATTTTGTATACGAATTTAGTTCAGTTATAGTATAGTGGATCTAGGTGAGCAATTAGGTCGATCCATTTGTTCATACCACTGAAGTAGTGTGGATGGATACTTTGATGAGTATTTTGCTAATGAGCATATTTGCAACTAGCCATAATATGAGGGTTTCCTCTTTTTCTTCGGCTCTATCGCTTCTGCAAAAGTCGGTGGTAATAAGCTGACCATAACTTTACGCATAGGGTAGGTGACCCTAATAAGGCCCACCTTATACTTTTTCATTAATAACTTCCAAGCGCGTAAAAAAATTTACTAAACTGACATTAACATAAACCTTAGTTCAGTTATACATATAAAAACAGAATATATTTTTTTTAAATCCAAATTAAAATATATTTTTTAACATTTTGAAAAACCTTATTACGAACACCTGGTCCTAATAAGGCCCATGCAAAATGTTTCCAATTTTTTTGTTTATCCTGCTAAAATAAGAAGTATTTTGTTCTGAAATAAATAAAACAACGTTGTTTATTATTTAATTATACATATATTAGATATGTTATTATTTAATATGTAATACAAAAAAAAAAACAAACACAGCCTTCTTGACTAAAAATAAAAATAAAAATATACAAAAAATTTACTATTAAATTAATTTAAAATAAGGGGATATTATTAATTTAAAAAATAGTAAGAAATTAAATTTTAAGTTTAGTTAGGTACATCCACCAGAACAATCAAGACGTCATAATTTTTATTTATTCGAATACCAAATTCGAGATACCAAGACCCACAATGTTGACACTGTCTCATGTCTTCCATCCGATCTTCTTTATACACTTGCCATTACCATGCTCCGGTCTTATTGCTTTTTTTTTTTAATTTGCCCGCTTTCGCCATTTTGTCTAAAAACAATGTAAAAACAATTAAATTTTTCATATTCCTAATAAGCCCCGTTAATATTTTGGGTGGGGGAGGGCATTTTTAAGAACATGAACAACTTTTATTTATAAAATTTTAAACGAAAATGTACGCAAAGGATTAAAATGATACTAAAACCATACTTTACTTAACATTTGTTTTGTATGTAATATATTTGATGTAAAAACTAGACTTACCCGAATTATTATTTGCAAAATTTAATAATAAAAACCACTTTCTTATAAAAAACGCGTGCGTGCACCTATATTGACTTTTATCAACTGTAAGAAAAACCACGATTGCGTCAGAAGGAAATTTCCATCGATTTTGGTGTGGATGCGCGAACTGTCCACAAGCACATTTAAAATTGAATTCCAGTTACATATCGGTTATGCCACTTTTTGCGCACTGGGCCTTATTTAGACCACCTATGTACCTTACCTGTCAAAGTAGAATGACATTAGTAACTATAGAGTTGTATATAGTCTCTAAAGTCAAGAGTAGGTACTTTGCTTATTTTTTGTTTTTATTTAAAATTGACCACACCTAAATTTGTCGGAGTATCCTGATTATATTCATTATCATTTTCATTATCATAGAAACTTCAGGGATATTCTCTTATTAAGAGTGATCAGCTTAATCGCCTTTTGTTTGGAACCGGAACCACTTAAAACGAAGCGAACCGCACAAAGAGAAGAAAGCTCTCGTGAAAATATGCAATTATTAGTTGTATAAAGGCAGACGAAGCTGAAAGTCGGAGTGATACCCATCAGTATTTTTGACAAAGTAATAAAAAGGCGAATTACTAAACAGCGAAACAGCGTTTATGGGCCAATAGAAGCTCTCAAATTCCCGAAATGCTACCGGAATATCCGACCTCCTGCAATAATGGTAAGCAAGAGGCTGGCTCCCAGGAGCTGTGGGCAGCTGTTACTCAACGGAGAGCAGTGATGGGACTTCTACCACTTAAGTGGTATTTCTACCACTTTTTGCTCAACTCAAAAATCTACCACCCACAAATCCAAATCTACCACTTTTTCAGATGGGAAAAAATGGAACAATAACGCATTTAATAACAAATACCCACGCACTATAAGACTTATTTTCCATCATCCACACAATAGAAACCGAGTGGTTGAATAATTTTAAATTACTGTGCACTGGAAAATTGGTATACTGGTACTGAACTTTGGAAACAAATATGTGATGCTTTGTGAGGTGACGTTTATAGAGCTCAAGAAAATTTGTTCTGAATGTTTACAAAAAAGAATTCATCAAATTTTGGGTAATGATAGCATGATAGCAGCATTCGCAAATGACCACAACATTTGACGATCGTGTATCGCTCAACCTATCGAGAAGTCTTATGTGCCGCCTTCATCAAGTGCCGGCGGTATGGGTGCAGCAACTGATGTGGTTCTCGGTTTCACCTGACCACATCCACGAAGCCTTTAACGAAGCGTTTGACGAAGAGTACGGGCAAGCGCATGCATCCAAATAAATTCCCTATGATGCGGCGTACACAAAAAGTTATCCGAGATTTGTTCAGAAGGAACTATACCTGATGAATGGAACTTCAATATCGTTTCCCCGATATTCAAAAAAGTAAAGCCTCTAAACTGGGGCCAACTAAAGAGCCATCGGTTTCTTTAACAACCTTCAATCAAATTGATCATTTCAGACATAGGTACGGACGGACGAGGTCCAATATAAGGGGATGACACGAGATCTGCAACTTTTGAAAGCCACGCGACGGGTCCGACTGCGCACTGTTGTTCAAATACCTCATACAACAATGGATTCCTTAATGAGATAATGAGAAACCAATTAGGTAACCATACAAACCATAGGTTTTATGTGAAAATGCTTTTTAAAAGTATATAAATTACCGGTCGCAGCAGAACATGATGGCCTCTAATCAGATGAGGTGTCAAATTGAAGCTTTTCCACCGGTAGATGGAGCGAGATAGTATGATTGAATTACATAGATCGAAACGATATAAATAAATAAATACATGCACTGGTCTCAGAGGCATAGAAAGCTTTAAAAGATGTGACAGAAGGGATTTCCCAAAAATCTGACAAATTTTGTTGCTTATCTCAAACAGCACTCTCAAGCTGGTTCAGTCAACAACAAATTGTCACAGTGTCTCAATGTGAATAGTGGTGTACCCCAAGGCTTATTTATAAATGAAATCGTCGCCAAACTTAGGTATCCATTGCTCAGTTCACATCTATGCTGACGACCTACAGCTCTATATAGATTTACCCTTCGATATACTGGAAAATGCTATAAACCTTATGAATCGCGATCTTGATGGCATTGCTCAGTGGGCTAATGAAAATAAGTCGTTCCTCAATCCAGTGAATTCTCAAAGCAGTGTTATATACCGACATGAGCTTGATGCCTCATATATCCCTCCCGCTGTTTTAAATAATACTGTCATTAAATTTGAGAATACTGTTAAGAATCTTGGCGTAATATTTAATAAGTCACTGTCTTGGTCAGAACATATCAAAAGAGTCGTAGTCAAAGCTAATAACGCTCTGTGTGGTCCTTCCGTAACAAGAAATTTTTTCAAAATTGTAAAAATGCTTTTGGTGTGTCATGGGTTCTACAAATTACTTTTTATAGATTTCAAGCATTTTGTAGCCTGGACTCTATTGAATGTGGCTTTTAATAATTCTGCAAGACTCATATTTTCTGTTCGCAGGTTTGACCATATTTCAGAGTACAGTAGAGGAGTTTTAGATGGAGCCAATTGGGAGCCAATTTGAAGTTTAGAAGTACAGTAGTCCCTCGATAATGTGAACTAATTAAAACAAGGCGTTTTCGGATTTTAGAGGGATTCACATTACTGGAACTTTTTTCAGTACTTACTAAACTGATTGAAACGATTTTAAAATGCATTAAAAACAACACAACATGGTTTTTTAAAGCACAGTTTCAATATTTATTAATTTAGAAGAAAAACGAAAACAAAATAATTTTTTTTTCATTTCAAAAAATAGAAAAAACATTTATATCGGCTAGATACCTCCTACCTATTGATATTATCAATTTTTGGAAAATTTTATTTAAAATTCGGTTTGTTTGAAAAGGACCAACAGCTTCTTCGAATTTAATTTTATTCCTGTAATTGTTGACTTGTCACACCATACTTTTCAGCTAATGCAAATCCAGAATGTTCAGCATCTAGTTCGCGTAAAATTGACACTTATCTTTAATCGATAAAAATCGATGCAATTTTTTTTAGATGCCATTAAGTACCAATTGAGCTTATTTTACACACAAAACGAAAAAAGATACACCAACCACACAAGACATAAGCTAGTTAAAAAAATATAACCACGAACTGAAGCTGCATTTACAGCTTAAAGACAAATAACAGTTATTTAGTCCTTAATATCGAACGCAAAACGAGCAAGAGAAACAAAAAAAATATAAAAACAAAAAAATTCACATTTTAGAGGTTGAAAATTTCGGAAGTTCACATTATAGAGATGACAATGTAAAGTTTTGTCGATTCACATTTTATAGAAATTCACAGGGAGTCGGACAGAATCCCGAAAAATGTAATCCCGAAAGCCCAAAATCCCGAAAATTCAAAATCCCGAAAGCCCAAAATCCCGAAAATCCAAAATCCCGACAACCCTCAATCCCGAAAAACCAAAATCCCGAAAAGCCACAATCCCGAAAATCCACAATCCGAAAAATCCAAAATTCCGAAATGCCAAAATCCCGAAAGTGGAACTAAAAATTTGATTGTTGCAACAAAAATATAAGCCAATTTATTTAACAAAATAAACAAAATAACAAACTTCAAATAAATAAAACATAACAAAAACAGTTTAAGTCTTATTAACAAAAACATATAAAAAACGATCCATGACAAAACAATATCTAATACAAGTTCATATTGTACGCAATTCCTGTTAGAAAAATTATTTCAGAACGCTCGTTACGTTCCGCGTAAAATTTTGTAATTTTTTTTTCCTTCGTCACGTAACGTTTTCTTAGTTGTTGCATCTCACCGGCAATTATTTTAGCCAAACATGTTTTCACACGGATTTGCTCTTCACATAAAATAGCAATCAGTGAATATAGGTACACCAATGTGTGAATGCCCTGCGAGAACTTTCAGCCGGCGGCGGAGCCACACCTCTACGTTAATCTGTGTCCGCGGCAGATTTTGTTTCAAAAGGTTACAAACCGACCAAAAATTAGGAGTATGCAGGACTACCTGCAAGTCCGTAACGTTTTCTTTTTCTACTCACTTTGTATTACGATGTTCACTGGCAAAATCTAGTCGGTCAGCTATCACACTATATGAGATCAGCACAACTCAATGAACATTGCGAATTGCAGCGCAACATTACAAAACATTATTACGGTAAATGGGATGGACAAACACTTGTCTATCTTACATTCAAAACAAAATAAAGAATCTCGAAAACGAGATCCCGAAAAATTATATAAAATTAAAAATTTGCGCAAATTTTTCATTTTATATAATTTTTCGGGATCTCGTTTTCGGGATTCTTTTTTCAGGATTTTGGCTTTTCGGGATTGTGGGTTTTCGGGATTTTTGTTTTTCAGGATTTTGGGTTTTCGGGATTTTGGATTTTCGGGATTTTGGTTTTCGGGATCGTGTCCCCAATCCAAATTCACATTATCGGTAATTCACATTATCGAGGGACTACTGTATTATGTTTTTCCAAGATTTAATGGGTAAGAAGATTCCAAAGTATTCGTATGACTTCAGTAATTTTGGTCGCACTGACCGTTCGTTGGCTGTGATACAACCTCATGCTACAATTAGTTTTTCAAAGCAGACATTTTTTGTGTTTGCTTTTAACCTTTGGAGCTCCCTCTCCTCGAAATAAGTCAGCTGACGAATAGAGAAAGGTTTAAAAATTATGTTCTCCTTTTCATTGATGAGTATTTTTGTTTCTTTTATTATGATATTTTATTAATTTTGCTCTAGGAAAACGTTAAAATTTTAGATTTTTTAAATTTTGAAATCTTTAAATTTTATACTCATTTTTAATTTTTAGAATTTATAAATTTTTGAACTTTAAAAATCTTTCAAAATATGTTAAGGCAATTATTATAACTTATGTAGCTACTTAAAGTTATAATAATTCAAACATAAAGTTAATTTATTTCTTACATTTATACTGGATTATAGCGTGTTAATGCGAAAATCAAATAAATACTAAATACCTACTAAACAAAAAAAAAATAATACCAAAACGTGTCAGTTAAAGCATTAAAATTTGTTGATAAGGACAAGCGAGCGTGTATTTTGGACAGAATCTTGAAGTGGGGAAAAGACGAACTGGTTGTATTTAATGCAAACAAGACACAGTTGACAACATTTTCTAGGAAAAATGCATCAAAAGTTCCTCAGATCCAAATGGATGACCATCCAATCCATCCCAAGGACTCAATGCACCTTTTAGTCACAGTCAATTCAGGAATCACATGGCAGGACCACATTTCCTATATCGCAAGATCGGCGTCCGTTAAGTTGAGCTACCTATTTAGAGCAAAGAGGTACTTTAGCCCCAAGCAACTTCTCCTTCTCTACAAAGCTCAGGTTAGACCAGGCCTGGAATATTGTTCCCATATATGGAGCTCGGCCCCAAAACACTTAACGCTTAACCTACTTGACAGCATAAAGAGACGAGCAGTTTGACTTATTGGACACTCTTCACTCACATCAAATCTACAACCGTTGGTGCACAGAAGATAAGTCGCTGACCTATGCCTGTTCTATAGGTACTTCCATGGTAGATATTCAGAGGAACTCAAAGACATTATCCCTCGAAACTTTTGGGAGCCCCACAAGACAGGCTGCTAATGCTCATGACCATACAGTACACTTGACAACCGCGAGGACATCAACTTTCCAAAACTCCTTCTGTTACAGGACAAGCAAACTTTGGAACTCGATTTATTTTCAGAAGCATACAATTTGCAGCAATTTAAGTGCAGATCTAACATACATCTGCAAGCAGCTCGGGGCGCTTTTGAGGCGTTATAGGTTCGTTATAGGATTTAAAAAAAAAATGGAAGTTTAAAATCCGTATCTGATCTTGCCATTTCGAACCTTGTGGCAACCTTGTCACTACATTTTTCATATTGCCCACCTATAAATGCGTGCTCCGATTTTCTTAACATAATTGCTTCCTGGCACCTGGCCCAACATAGAATCTTTCCATTGTCCAAGCAAATATTGTCCAACAGATAATATTTCCCAACGCAATGATCTAACTACAGGAATACACAGTGCACAGTGCACACCCATATTAATATATCACTAGGTACCTAGCAATGTTAACCAACTAAACTAAAATTCAACCCAAATTCTATTATTGTGTATGATAGTTCAGTTTGATATAATTTATTCGAAATAAGAAGCTCATAAATTAAGTGTAGGTACGATTGCAAGCTGATTGCTTTAATAACACCTGCAGAAGCCAAAGTTTATGTGGTAAACCACTGAAATGAAATCCCCAACGGGGAAAATGAATGAAAAATCCGACGTACCTACTCGCCTTTGGCGTAAATTGTTTTGGCATGCAATCAAACACCACAACTTACTTACAGGCAACATGAACCATCTGTCTGTGCGCACTGTAACAGTATCAACACCGGTTATGTTTTCATATAACTTACAACGATTTAACGTAATTTGAGAAATAATAATATAAAATTGAAGATCCGACTGGAATGCGGAATATCCAATCCACACCGTCGCGTCGTAGGTATAGATAGTGGGCACAAAATCGAAGCAGCCATAACGAAGCACAACACAGTGAAGCGAATGATAATCCAGTTCATTTTAGGAGTCCATATACCAGAAACCGTATCGCCGGAGTGGAAACAATATAACAGACTGCAACTAATAGCCATCGTAAAATATAAACGAGGATATCGAAATATCTGCCGGGCTGCTGTGACTCCCCCATACCGAACCAAAAACAAACCGAGCCCCAGCCAGCCGCAGCCCAACTAACCAGGCCCAGCATTGCATTTCTGATGAGTTTCCATCTTCATAAAATGATCACGAACTCAAGCACGCGCCCGATCAATTGAGCGATATTGTGATATTACCTTTGGAAGCAACGGAGTAACACAACACACGATTTCGTTCTCCCAGATATGGGATAGGGCCACTTTGAACGCAACAGCGCAGGCGCAGGCGCAGCTCGCTGGCTATAAGCTAAGCATAGCGAACTGCCGTAGAATAGATATATATATGTATTTTTTTGAGATTAAGTGCACTCTTGGAAGTGGCGAGTGAATTGGTTTTCTGGAAAATTATTTATAAGAACCTATTACGGTACACCTGGACTTGGGTATAGATACTTTCCCATTTGATTTGGTGGTTAGGTCTCAGTGTATTTCACAAGAAAACCGTGCAATCAGTTGCAAGTAGTTCCATATAGATCGTGAAGTCATCACTATCTAATTCTATGTTTTCAATCGATAAAGTGGATATACGAAAGGAGCAGCAAATCCAAACTGGAATAATAAGAGCAAAACAATTTGCGGGAATTAAAGCGATTTGTATCATTGTAGCATTGGATGGTCTATGGTCTAGTCATTGTATAGGTACATACGTAGATAAGTGCATATGTAAGGTAGCCAGTCCCTATTTTGAATTAAGTACGAATTTCTAAAACCCTCTGCAATGTATAGGTAGTTGATAATGTGCATCTTTATCGTAACGTATATTAGAGGCAATTGAATATAGCTACCGAGCTCTGAAGTAAGTATACATAAGTTCAAGTGAGTTGACGTAAGAGTACAAAGCTGTTGTTTTGGGCTACACCCACTAACACCTACAGGAAATATTATTATGTACGAAAATAATACAGCCAATTTTGGCCAACATTAATAGGAACACTCCAGGGTCAATGCCTACAACCAGAGCCGGCTTTAGCGGTGGGCACCTCAAGGGCGCTGAAGTGTACGCGCGTAAGCTTAACATCACTGAATTTGAATACCTATCTCTATCGATATAAAGAAAAACTAAACTATATTCAGCGTATTACATTCTATGAACTTATATTCTAGGAGTGAGTATGAGCTAAGGACTCAGCATTTATCTACCGCGACCTGACATTGTGTTGCTTGTCTTGTCGTATTCCTTTCTAACTTATGTGGGGCGAAAGAGAGGCCGACTGAGCGACCATAGAACCAATTTAGTCTAGTTTAAAAAGTTTTGTGATCAGAGAAGTACCTGTAGAAGTGTAAAGTAATAACGTAGACCTGGTGAAGAGGCTACTGATGAACCATGAACCAATAACTGATAAAAAAAATAAAAAAAGATTTTGAAGTCGATTTTGTAATGCTCTTTTGGACACCGTACTTATGAAGGAAAGATTTCAACAGATGCATGATTTTCCTGACGCGTGGAATTTCTTGTTTAACATAAAAAATCAAAATAAAAAATAACTCATGCGACATTGCTCTGAGCTGCTATATTGTTGGAGATTTGTTGTGCGATGAAATCAAAAAGCACAATCTTCAAGAGTTATATGTTCCGGAACAGCTTTATATCGATACGTATTCTGTTAACAATGCCAGTGACAGTTGCAAGTTTCGAACGCAGTTTTTTTTAAACCAAAGTTGATAAAAACGTACTAACTTATGGTCTACAATGTCCCAAAAAAAAATTATCTAGTTTGTTTGGCCTCACTGTCCATTGAAAATCAAATTTACAAAAAGCCTAGATTTTTACAGTCTTATCAGAGAATTTGCTGACAAAAATCTAAAAAAATAAGATTTTAGTTTTTTTTTATTATTTTTTTTTTTTCGTTTCATGGCTAACACAATTGAAGGGTTTTTTTATTTCCTTCATAGGAAGGTATATTCTCGCCAAGAAGGAGTCACCGGAGACCCTAAAAATCTGAATCAGAATCACATTCTAAATCGATTTAGCCATGTCTGTCTGTCTGTTAACGTCCAAACCAATCGACTAAGGCGAATGAAATTTTGTGAGATGACTTCTTTTACCGTCGCTCGTCAGGTTGGTATTGAAAATTGGATATGTCGGTCAAGTAGCTCTGGTACCTCCTATACAGAACCAAAATTAGATCCATGCGAGTTCATTATATGTACTAACCCACACGGAACACATTTTGCATCAAATGATGACACTTTTCTTGGTTTAAATTTTAATAAAACATAAAAGGGCGCCAAGTGCATGACTCGCCCGGGGCGCCTAGATCGTTAAGGCCGGCCCTGCCTACAACTCTCTCAAAATGAGGGTTTAATTGGTTCGGTGCTTGTCGAAAAATACGATATTAAATGTTTTTCTTTTTTTTTTGTATGGAAGGTGCCACGATCCTTTGTTAACCAAAGCTGAAAGAATTTTTAAAATCGGTGATATAAGCAAAGCTTGGCGTGATCACAAAGAGCGAGTAGCGTTGACAAGAGCGGAGTATCAAAATCACAGCTAAATTGAATGCAATCAAAATTAAATTGCGCCAGATAGACCTGCGACTTCAGGAAACCTTACAAGGAAAAGTCTAGCGGTGTCAAATCCATAGCCATAATACCTACCCTCGAAACGTTCATGCAAAATGTCAATCGTGGCATCTGCTGTGTAAAATGTAGCCCGTCCTGCCATAACCACATGTCGTCCACCTCCATATCGTTAAATTTGGGCCAAAGGAAATCGGTTAGAATCGTTCTGTACCCTCAGCGTTGATGGTGATCATTTTCAAAAAAGACCAATGAAGCCACCGTCCCAAAATCCACAATAAAAAGTTTTTGTTTTTATTGTTGATGCATTATCACCTTGTGGTTGTGGTGATTGGGTGTGTATGAATCGGGAAGGCGCTGATTGGCATCAACCGGGCGATGCCCAGCTGTTGTAACTTTTTATACATATCAATTTTTATTTTACCTCCCAATGGTAACCACCGGGTACTGCAACAGCAACGGTTACGAAGCAACCAAAAGCCTCGGATATGGATGGATTTACTGTTGACGACCCTACAAAATGAAACAAAAAGACAATGACTTTCGGATCTGCACGTGGAATGTTCGAACCCTGAACAGACCGCGTGCAGCCGAAAAATTAGCGGATGCTCAAAAGTCTAGACTGCTACAATGCAGGGGTGGGATTCTGTAAAAAACGAAACGAAAACCGCTTTCGTTTTTACTAAACCTGTCTCTATCATACTTGTGGCAATAGACAGAGACTGCTATTGCCGAAACGAAAACGTTCGATCGTTTTCGTCTTACATAATCTGGCCCCAGATATCACCGCCATCCAGGAAATGCGGTGGGATGGGCTCGGCAAAAGAAGGATGAAAAACTGTGACATCTACTACGGCGATTGCTACAGAGAACAGAAGCAGCGTCTATTCGGATGCGGATTCGTTGTAAGCCGGCATACTTACGCAAGAAGTCTTGAGCTTTCGACACATTAGTGAACGCCTTACAGTTACAACTATCCGCATCAAGGCTATCAGCCTGATATGCTCTAACGCCCCTACAGAAGATAAAGACGATGCTACCAAAGAATGTTTCTATGAGCTCCTCGACAAAACATAATATGAACAATGTCCTAAGTACGACGTTAAAATCGTCTTAGGTGATTTTAACGCCAAAATAGGGAAGGACGACATCTTCGTTAGCACAATCGGAAAGCACAGCCTACACGACACCACGTCTGGAAACTGACTTAGGCTAATTGACTTTGCCGCGGCGGGACGTAATGTTAAGCGCACGATCGAGGAAATAGAGTGGTGCTACTCCAGGAACAATGTTCGGAAGTTTTACCAAAAGGTAAAAAGAACGTGTTACGGGAAGATGACCCGAACAGAGACCTGTAGAGACGAACAATGAAACCTAGTAGTGGAGTCACAGTCGGTGCAGTGGCCATGGAAGAACCATTTCTGCCATTACTGTTAAACGGCAAAGACGACACAAATTCCAGAAGGAACCATTCGATCTGAATGAAAGCCAAGACTTCCGTCCACCTGACCAAAATGAGGTCACATTACACACATTATGTTTTTATTGAGTCACTAGCTGACCCGTGCTCGCCTTGCGTCGCTCGCTTTTAGTAAACAAATAAACTTATATTTGGTCCGTTTCAAAGGTTCCGACACACAACGGTTACCACTAGATAAAAGCTGCTGATATTTTTTTTTTGTTTCATCGTCAAAGTCTCTGATAAACTAACTTGTGGAAAAATTTATCAGCCACTAAGTTTGTTTCGATACACCATGTCATTTGTTTTGTCTTTGTTTGTTTCGTGTTTTCCAATATTTTTTGTTGTTTTAGGAAAGCCATAAGAAAAAAGGTCTTTGATAAATTAACGAAAGAAAAAATTGAGCCAGCAAAAATTCAAAAAGAATTCTAATCGCTGGAGGAGGTATCCGGATACTTCGTTTGGCTGAGATATTTTTTACTCAGGGCTCCCAACCAGGCTGACTATCGTCACGGGTCGTATGACCCGTCTGGGTGAAGAGGGGGGAAGTAGATAAGCTCTCCAGGAGTTGCTTATCCGTTGTTCATTAAAACAGCCTGTCTGTCATGGGTGACCCTATACTGGCGACTAAAGCCGCCGACAGCATAGCCCGTTGAATCATAATAACTTCTCCACACCAACAACGTCCAGAAAAGGACGCAATGGCAAGGTGACCGGCCGGCCCCTTCATGGTAGGAAGGTTTATGAGAAAAGTGAATAAAATTTTCCTTTCACAGTCGCGTTTTCGGCCGTTCTGGTAAGTCGGAATCGAATTCTGAAATCTTCATTGTCGAGTATTTCAAAATAATTTGGCCGTGGGCGAAATACTATGGGGTCGTGTAATATGATCGTAATATTCTTTAATATTATATATTCTTCACAAACAAATCCATGTTAGGACACCTGTGACTGCTGTCTACGCTTGTGAATGAAAAAATGCTCTTACAATAAATAAAATAAAATATGGCACGTTTTTATGTGACTACTTGCTTATAATATAACAACAGAAGATGAAACATTTATTAAATATCAGGAAAGTGTAAACGTTTGTTGGTTGTATATAAAAAAAACGATTTATTAAGACCTTGTGCACTTTCCTGTTGAAAAAAGAAGAACTAAGTCCACTAAACAGACAGAATTTCGATGATTGACATAATGTAATGACTTACCCGAAAAATATATCACGCGTTTGGATAACTTCTATTTTTCAGAAAACATATAAATATATTGCCTTGAAAGTTTCAACAACAAAATATGGCATGAATAACGAACGCAGTGTACCTCTCATTCTTTCTACCAAGCGCTATGCACCGTACAGCCTACTCGCACTTCGCACATAAGCCATATCAAATCATGATCATGCTTGCGATTTACACCCACCACCCCAAAGCAGAGCAACAACAGAAAATTATTGCTTTAGCATTGATTTCGCATTTGATCAACTAAGATCTGATGTTTAATTTATTGTTTCTCGGCTTCTGGATGGAGTAGAAAGATGAATGATAGCTCAAAATACTCGGGGAAGAATTGCCTAAAAACAGTTAAAAGCTTTTTTGTATTGATTGAGATTTATGAATATTATGGCAAGTTGAATGACGGAAAGTCAAAATAAATGGAATGGAATGGCATTATGTATAGCGTACAAAAGGAAATTTGTTTTTTCTGCATAATTAAAGGATTAAAACGCAATTATATATAGCCTACTGCACGCAGAGTTGTTTAAAGAATATTTTAGCGAAGGTTTCATCAAAATCCGTTCAGTAGTTTCTGAGAACACTGCGAACATAATTTTATCAGTTACGTCTTTATATAATAGTATAGAGTATAGATATAATAAATTATAATTATTAAATACATATATAATAATATATAATATAATATAAAAATAAAATAATTTTTTTTTTCTTTATGTGTACACTTGCTCCCGGCATACAATCTCAACATTGCTCTTTGAGGCATTCTTAACTTATGTCCAGACCTTAAAACTAAAATAAAACTATAACTAACAGGGTAATCCTATCATAAAATATATCATTGTAAAAGTATGAATAGAACTAGTATATACTATACATACATCGGGAGCATAAGTTATAAAAATTCTTAAGGATAAATATAAATCTTATATCTTCCAAAGAAAATTTACAATCTTATGCATATTATGCATATTAAACAAAGGTTTACACATTTTTTATTTTAGCTTTTGTTTACAAATCAATATCATCCCCGAAAGTTTAGTAAGGATGCCTTTTCATAAAATGGTACGGACAGTGTCCTACTTGCATTTGGTCTTAACAGAGACATAGAATGATCATGAAGCAGATTTAATGGAGATAAATAATAATTGTCATTTAAACTTTGGCCAATATTAGAATCAATTAAAGATCTAACAAGTGGATTGGGATGTGAACTTATTCGTTCCATCTTTTTTAAAAGCAGTTCAATTTGGTATATCATTAAAGGCGTTACTTTCGTTGATTCATGTATGACTTTGTTGGAAAACCATTTTTTGTCCGGTTTTCTGAATTTTCCACAGCAAAGTCTTAGCAATTTTCGTTCAAAGATTTCCATTTCCTTGGCTACAATAGGAGATATTGTAAACCAAATTGCGAAGCCGTACGTTAGAATGGGTCTAATCAGGGTCTTATACATTAGTGTCTTAGTTTTCCCCGACATTTGCTTAGAGTTAAGTTATGGCTTTAACGTCATAGATACTATCTTTGCCCTGTTTAGGATTTTTCTTGCATGCTTATTAAAAAGAAATCGGTAATGGAAATTTAAACCTAGATACTTAGTTTCCAAACGCAATGGTATCACGCTTCCATCTATTTCCAAGGAAAGAGATTTACTTTCTTTAACCGCTAGGTAGTGTCCTTTTCCACTGGCATTTCTAAAACATGTAAGGCCACATTTATCAGTGTTAATTTTGAGTCTCCACTTTTTAAAATAATTTTCAACATGTGGAAGTTTTTGCTTAATTTTATTAAGAGCCACGCTTGGCCACTAGCTAATATAGTGGCATCATCAGCATAGTGAATAGATCCTGGCTCTTCTGCAATGGGATCCGATAGAGGAAAATCCTGAAGATAAATGTTAAATAAAAATGGGCCAAGGATTGAACCTTGCGGAACACCTGAAGATACAAGAAAGAAGTCAGATTTCTCGGATCCAATAAATATGGAGGTACTTCGATGAGTCAAGAACCTGTATAACAGTTTTATAAGCCAGTCTGGATATCTTAGTTTTATTAGTTTGAAAATAAGACCATCATGCCATATCGAGTCAAAAGCCTTTTCAAGGTCAATATCCAAGCTCACAGTACAGTTTTTATTCCTTAAGTTTTGGATAACTTTATTCTGAATAATAAGTAATGCATGCTCAGTTGAACTTCCTTTTTTAAAACCAAATTGGTTGTTTGGAATTACGCCTGTTTCATCGGAAAAACAGTTCAAATGCTCCGCCAGGACCCTTTCAAAAAGTTTTCCAATATTGGATAGAAGAGAGATTAGACGGAAGTTTGTAATATCCTTTGCTCCTCTCGTTTTAGCTATCGGTAAGACTTTTGCTTCTTTCCAAATAACAGGAAAGTAACCATTGTTTATACAGTGGTTGAATATTAAAGATAAGACTGTATCTAGAGAATGGGGGCATTTTCGCAATACGAAGTTAGAGATGTTATCAGTACCAGTCGATTTTTTATTGTTTAACGCGACTCTGAGATTATTTACTTTTTCGGGAGAAGTAAACATTGGTAAGGTGGGGCCTAATGCGATATAAGATGGAGAAAAGCTTGTGAGTGTATTGCCAAGCTGCGCTGTTTTGAATTCATTAATGGCTGAGGATACTTCGCTTTCGAGATCTCGATCAACGGTTGCAAGCCTTCCAGAATAAACTGAAGCGTAAAACTCTTTGAACGCATCTAATTTGGTTTCAATGTCATTCAACTGTAGTCCGTTGCTGATATTTAAATTTTAAATAGATGGTTTCACAATTCGGATAGTAAAGCCTTTACAATTTTTTTCTGTGAGTGTTATGGCGCAGTATCACAAACGTTATCAAAGGCGGATGAAGATCTCCTTGGTCGCTTCGAACGCAAATTTCTTCGAGTGATTTTTGGTCCCGTTTGCTTTGGAGGAGGAGATTTAACAGCGAACTCTACAAGCTGTGCCGCGACATCGACCTGGTAAGAAAGGTACGTATCAGTCGACTAAGATGGCTAGGACATGTATAGCGAATGGACACCAACGCTCCGGTCCGCTCTACATGTCCTAGCCATCTTAGTCGACTGATACGTACTTTTCTTACCAGGTCGATGTCGCGGTTCGAGGGACAACACAGTAGAGGAAGACCTCGCTCAACCAACTTGGAGTGCGCAACTGGAGGCGGTTAGCCAAAGATCGTGCTAACTGGATAGGTGTGTTGGTTGAGGCCCAGGTCCACCCCGGACTGTAGCGCCATCTAAGTAAGTAATTACTCGAAAGCGTCGAATTTACCATGGGACAAATCCATTTTTGCACTCGTACAGTGTCAAGAGTACTTACCTACTGATCTCAACAAAAATAAATCCGCTGGTCCAGACTGTATTTGCCCCATATCGTTCTGAAGAGGTGTTCTTCCACTCTGGTAAAACCACTGCGTAAGCTTTTTATTTCTCCTATTTTTCTGGACTCTTCCCGAGAAGGTGGAAAACAGCATTTATTTAGCCGTTTCCTAAAAAAGGCGAATCTTCTTCTTCCACCAATTACCGACACATAGCACTTACGTCCATTTTTTCTAAGGTCATGGAAACGCTGATAAATCGACAGTTTATAAAATATCTTGAGTCTCGGAAACTCCTCAATGACTGGCAGGACAGTTTTCGTGGTAACAGGTCCACTGGTGATTTGATGACTTATCTCATCGAGAAGTGGAACCAATCTCTCCATCTCTTGAGTGAATCGAAGATTGTTGCGCTTGATATTTCAAAAGCATTTGACAGAGTTTGGCACCAAGCTCTTTTGTCGAAAATCCGTGCTTATGGGATGGATGAGCTTCTTATTCAATGCATTAGTAACTACGGCAACGTATGTTAAGCTCATTAAATTCCGACCTTGAAAGCATTTTAAAGTGGGGTTCAGCCAATAGAGTTGAATTTAATATTTCAAAAACACAATGCTATTCGGGAATGCTTTATTAAACTCTGTTTTTCCTCCTTGTTACAATTTACAGACATTTAAAACCAATGTGCATCGGTATCTCCTATCTTATCTATCCTTATTTCCTTAACGCCCGCGTTGTATAGTTCACCCTACATTAAAAGAGTCAGTAGTCATTATCTCTTAAGAATTGACAGTAGATGTGTTTAAGAAGTATTTCCAGCAGCTGATTAATGGGCATCATGTAGTGAGAGTGATAGGGCAAGAAGAGAACCCAAAACCAGTTCCACCACCTAGTATAGAAAAAGTTGGCTTAACTACAAAAAAGGTTAAGAACAACAAGGCCGCAGGCTCTGATGGTTTACCAGCGGAGTTCTTAAAATACGGTGGTGTTGTTTTGGTACGGAGCATGCACCGAATCATCAACCAAGTGGAAGAAAACATGCCCGATGACTGGACTATCAGCTCCATATGCCCCATCTACAAAAAAGGCGATCCTATGTCTTGCAAGAACTATCGGGGCATATCCCTGCTTAATGTCTCATACAAAATCCTATCAAACGTACTGTGTGAACGTCTTAAACCGTTCTGCAACACACTAATCGGCACTTACCAGTGTTGCTTCCGGACCGGCAGATCGACTATAGACCAAATTTTCACACTGATGCAAATCCTGGAAAAGACCAACGAATTTCAAGTCGAAACTCACCACCTAATCATCGACTTCAAAGCCGCTGGCCGAATTCGGAATCCCGGCAAAACTGATTCAGCTGTGTCGCGTGACGGTGGAAAACACGCGCTGCAAAGTGCTGTTTGAAAGCAGCTCCTTCAATCTATTTCAAACTTGCACCGGATTTCAGCAAGAAGACGCGCTATTATGTGACTTCTTCAATCTTGTACTGGAGCAGATAGTGCGCAGGGCAGGTGTCAACACGGAAGGCACTATCTTCAACAGGTCCGTTCAGCTGCTGGGGTATGCGAACGATATTGACATCATCGGTCGCTCCCAGCGTGCCGTGATGGAAGCGTTGCGATTGAAAAACAGGCGAAATCCGTTGGCCTTGAAATAAATGAGGACAAGACTGAGTACTTGCTATCAACAAACAAACAAGCATCTGTCCACCGCCTAGGACAAAACGTCACTATTTAGTTAAGGAGTTCACCTACCTTGGAGTAAAAATGAACTACGAATGACACCTTTAGTGGAGATCCGGCGAAGAATTACCCTAGGAAACCGTTGCTACTTCGGTTTGGCAAAACAACTGGGTTCAAAACTCCTAACTCGAAGGACGAAATGTGTGCTCTACAAAACCCTCATCCTGCCAGTTCTGCTTTATGGCGCCGAGTGCTGGACGATAAGCAAGAAGGGAGAGCTAATACTGGGCTCCTTCGAAAGAAAAATACTTCGGCGGATTTTTGGTCCTGTGTGCGAGGAGGGCGAATGGAGGAGAAGATACAACCGCGAACTCTATGAGCTGTACCAAGATGTGGATGTAGTCCAAAAAGCCAAAACATCGAGCGAATGAACAATAATGCTAAGAGGATCTTCGAATCCCAGCCCCCAGGTTCGAGAACTGGAACTGGAAGCAACGTGCCCGAGATCGTAGAGGATGGAAGGCTGCAGTGTCTCAGGCAGAGGCTCTACACGGGTCGGGAGCCCGATAAGTAAGTAAAGTAATCTCTTAAGCGTGACTATTATAAAAAAAAAATTATATTCTCTTAAAGTCAAACTTTATTTAAAACAATTCGGACAATATTATACATAATTAACATTAATTTACATAAAAACACGTGCACAGTTTTACTTCATTGTTATTAATTTAGTGAATTCTTTTCCATAGCTCATATTATCAAATGATATATTCGATGGTTTCACTCTAGGCTGATGTTTGTGAATGTTATCAACTGACCGACCGAGACAATCTTTGGTACGATTGGGTAGAAAATTCCAAATCGTTAGAGTTTCATCATTTCCAGCAGTCGCCAATTGCATGGAGTTCGGGCTCCACATCATAAATCGAACACAGTTATCGGGAACCCGAAGAATATCAACCACCCGATCAAGAGAGGACATGACAAGAATCTCCGAATGAATGCATCCATCAGAGTCTGCAATTAAAAAACAAATGAAAAGCGTAATAGTATCGCGATCTGTCAACTCTTAACTGTCAAATCTTAAAAGGAAGATGGACACATCGTCTCATATCAGACCGATAAAAAAAAATATAGGTAGTTATCGAAAGAGGTCCCTATCCCTACTCCCTATAGGCAATCTAGCATCCGACAAGCATTTGTTTCTGTGAGTTTTTATTTTTGGGACGGGTCTACCCCGATATCTCGAAAAAAAATCTCGAAAGCAAAAATCTCGAATGTAAAAATCTCGAAAAAAAAATCTAGAAAGCATAATCTCGAATAACAAAAATCTCGAATTAATATTAAAAATGGTGTTAAAAAGTGAGATACGTATGGGGGGCATGTTGCCCCCCTGCAACACCCCTGCTTGGGTTTACTGGGGTGAGTGCAAAAAAACCACCTCGAATTTACTTTTTATTTTCGAGATTTTTTCGAGATATACCTACCTAGTCTTTCGAGATTTTTGTACAATCGAAATTTTTTGCATTCGAGATTAAAAAAAAAAATCTTTTCGAGATTTTTAGCCTTCTAGATTTTTGTCATTCGAGATTACGTCATGATCCCTTTTGGGGCGAATGGAAGTGACTATCAATTGTATACCGAGTCCGAACGGCTAAATTGAGAAGCTTTTTCAGGACAGTTATAGTCTCTCTCGGATGTTTGTCAGATGTTCGCGAAGGTGGCGCAGTGGAAATATCCTTTAGATGTGTTTTTCCGGAGATCGAACCTTGGACCCCTCGCACAGTAGACCAGCACAGTAACCACTGAGCCACTGCGCCCATGTAGGTATGTCAAATTAAACGACTAAATCCCAGGAACTAGGTTAGCTGAAAAGGCCTAGTTTACAGTTTTTAAAACACGGTCCACCTCAGGGAGTAGGTATAAGTGTGAATTACTGTCGAATTATTTTTTTTTCCTTTTTTTTAAACTAAAGATCATGAGAATGAGTTACTATTACATTTGAATACTCACCCTTATTAGAGTAGCTTACAAGCAGCTCTCCGGTTACCTTGTTGAATGTAATAAAGTCAATTTCGACTCTTCTATCCTTGCGCTGATAATAGGCAACAATTTCTCTCGATGGAACATGCAGTATAACAATAGACGCTGGAGAATCTTCAGCTAAAAAAATGTATCTACTTATAAAAATTTGCAAAAAAGAAAAATCGGTTGAACCTACAAATAGCCAGATCTGTTCCATTCCAAGGATGCCAATCTATAACAACTCGCAGCTTGCGTTTCGATCTCAGAACAACGTGAATTGAGCACGATGGCCAATTGTAAACATAGACATTTCCCTCGACGTCTGAAGTTGCTAGATAGCGCATTGTTGGAGAAAACTTGACCATAAACACCGACTGGCGATGATTTTTCAAAATCTTTATAGGATTGAACAATACAGCGTGCAACACGTAAACCCATCCTGTGGCCGTGCCGCATATAAGAACTTTGCCAGTGGGTGCCCATTCAATGCAAAGAACTATACTTTTCGTATTTTCGAATACATGTCCAATGGTTATACAAAGTTCTTTATAGTTCTGTACGTTCCAAAGCTCGATAACTAAAATTTTAGTCAAAAGTTATAAAACAGTATGAAGCCACGAATTTATGGTGCAGGGAAATAAGTCCCCGGGAACTAAGTCCTCTGAGGGAATGAGTTCCCACCTAGTGGGAAATAAAACCACTTTCTTATGGGGACTTAGTACACATTCCACAGTTTAATACTGCAACACCTCTGCTTAAGTTTACTGTCAGATTTGCAGTGGATATGTGCGAAATTGGGTAAATTGAAAGGGCAATAAAACCACTCAGAGTTTTCGAAATTTATTTCCCACCTTACCCTTACATGGGAACTAAGTCCATTTCACGGGGTTTTATTTCCACCCCGGGGACTTATTTCCCTGCACCGAATTTATATGCTCACTTGGCTGTCCAAAGTGTAGGCTGCCAACTGCTAGATAGTGACCTTCCGGAGAGTATGCAATCGACTTGATGTTTGGTATTTTATACACTAAAGTTAGGTCTAAGGAAGGCTGCCACAAAACAAGGTCCTGCCCAAAACATGCAGCTATTTGACCATTCACAGACCAGTCTATTAGATTGGAGTCTGAAAGGATGCAAAGTGATTTATAGTATAAAAATGGAGAAAAGAGAGTAAAATCCAAACACTTACTGGAAAACATATCAAAGTAAGGTAAGTCATGGGTTGTGTCTGCACAAGCCATTGGCCTTGAACGTGGCATACATGGCCAATCGAATCCGTTGAGACTTCCGTATATAAATTCATAAGTAGGTATTGTTGGCAGGACATCTTCGGTCAAAAGAATTGCACTCTTTGCTGCCAAATCGTTAAACTCCAGTATACGCCGTTGTTTTATGCCAAAAGAGCTCTTCATAATCACTTTCAAGCCTTTATATCTCCAGTAGATGGGAGAGAGCTTATTGAATAGTTAAAATATTTATCTATACAGTTTGAATTATGTGGGCTTATACTTACCGAGCTTAGGAAATCTTCTTTGACCCCTTTGGATAGTAGGGCCTCATTGGTGTTCCTCTCCGTGAGGGCATATCGCCGTGGAATGAATCGGTCCCCGTAATTTAGAGGTATCACCCTCTCGGGGTGTATTGTAAGCACCTATAAAAACAAGAAGAAAAGGTTGAATAATATAAGAACAGTATTTTGATGAAACTGTGAGGTAATTATGTTAATTTGGCCAATAAAATTACCGCTCTTGGACTTGTTAGTATAAAAGTTGTGAGTCTTAAAGTTTTCGACCACATCTTCAACAAGAGATGATAGAGGACTCTGACAAAATGGAAAATCTAGAACGATTCTTGGCCAGGAATGCCTAGGTTGATGACAATAAAATTAAATAAAGGCATTATAGAGTCAAACCCACGATGAATGAACCATTGAGCACCCATCATTCAAGTATTAATGACCATCTGAAGGAATTTTATATACATACATACGTAAGCATAATCGACATTTGGGTACTTCATAAACTCATGAAGGCTCATTTGGCGACGTTTATCTTATTAAACGTGAGAAAAAAACTATACTTTTTTAACGACAATGTTGTACGCAAGCTGTCTTCGTCCCAACGCGGTAGAGCGCCTCACAACATAAATTCTGATGACTACAAAAACTGTCGGCATAGTTGAAAAGTTTGAGCAATTCCATCATCCCGAAACGTTCAGAGCTTGCAAGTTATACAAATTTTCGACTCCCATATCAGAGACAAGGCACTTCAAACAAACCCTCTTTACAAATATCCATATGGCTGCCAAACAGGAAAATCGATCACATACGCCTTGCAAAATCTTACCTTAAGAATTGAAAAATCTTTCAGATACCAAGACGTACCGGTCGCTTGTTTCCTCGATATAGAAGGACCATTTGACAAATGCCAACACAGAATCCTCCCAGATAAGAGGTATTCAAAACATGAGAGTTGATGACACTACAAGTAAATGGATAAAATGTATGCTCCTCTAGACAACACAATAAAAACCTGATTAGGCATACATAGCTAGGCAGCAATATAAACCCTCTTTACAAATATCCATATGGCTGCCAAACAGGAAAATCGAGCACATACGCCTTGCAAAATCTTACCTTAAGAATTGAAAAATCTTTCAGATACCAAGACGTACCGGTCGCTTGTTTCCTCGATATAGAAGGACCATTTGACAAATGCCAACACAGAATCCTCCCAGATAAGAGGTATTCAAAACATGAGAGTTGATGACACTACAAGTAAATGGATAAAATGTATGCTCCTCTAGACAACACAATAAAAACCTGATTAGGCATACATAGCTAGGCAGCAATATAAACTCAGTATGATAGGTACGAAAGGATATCCGCAGGTAGGAGTACTGTCAGCCCTATGGTGGCTTCTATGTCCAAGGATAGCTATATAGCTATCCTAATCAGAAGTAAATTCGAAGACACAGTTTCGGATCGCCTCCAGAGGGCTCTGAACATAGTTGCTGAATGGTGCACAAAAGTCAGCCTTAGCACCATAGTTGCATTTACCAAGAGAGAAACTTAAGGTGCTAGTACACGGCATGTAGCAATTTTAAAAATAGTTTTTTTTTTTTTTTTTCGAAAACAGTAAAAACGTTTTTAGCAAAACTTATTTTTAAGGTCATCAGTGCGTCCTTTGATACCCACATTTTATCGGCATTAGGTACTAACGCCCAAGGAAATAGCGCCCAAATCGATTTGGACCCCTGCTTGGGTTTTCTGCTGGATTTTGGACTATGTGGAAGTTCGTACTGTATAAAAAAACCTTCAATGTACCTATCCCATTTTGCACATACTCCAAAAAACGCCAAAAAATAAAAAAGAAAATTCACCAGAATGCCAGAAAATTACGCCATATTCCTACGCAAAAAAAAAATTAAATAAAGCCCGAAATCTGTCAGTAAACATAAGCAGGGGGTTGCAGGGGGACAGCATGCCCCCATACGGTTTTTTGTTTGAGGTCTTATTTCACGTTTTTTGGTGTTTTTTCCAAAACACTTTTTTGGGCGTTTTCTCAATTTTCTTAAATGGAAAAAAATGCCCGAAAGAGTTTTGGAAAAAATGGCAAAATTAGCGGCATTTGTGACAAAATATTTGGGCCATTGTTCCTAGGAAAAAATGCCACAAATTTGTATGGAGGTTTTTAGGCTCTTTTTCCACTTTAATTTTTTGGCGTAATTTCAGGGAGCCCATCGGTTAATCTCAACCGTTGCAGTTTACAAAACTGAGACCACTTTTTTTTTCATTAAAAAACACGCACCAGAGAGCCGAAAAACTCGACTTCTAAGCCTTTGTGAAACGCAAGATTCATTGAAAGGTATGACAGTATTATTTCCTTTGTAGAGCTCTTCAAATGCATCTCAATAAGTCTTGAAGAAATAATCAGCAGAACGTGGGACGTCTTCGAAAGCATCAATACTTTTGGCAGCGATCCAAAAAAGTGATTTCCTAGTAAGCCTCACTGTATGCGAAAAACTATTCAATTTAACGCTACCCTTATCAGTTTTCCTACAGACCTTAGATTTCGTTTCTGCTATCGACCGCACAAAAGAAGTTCTGAATTCTCTTAAGAAAATGCCGAAGATTTTTTCAGAGAGGCTTTTCAATCCAAATCCCAAATTGCCGAGGACTTATTTGAAGTTGAATTAAGAGCCCCAAGAACTTCATTGAAACAAACAACGCGTTCCAATCCAGTGTCTATACTGATTCCTTGCATAGGAAACATCGATAAAACAAAATCTTACGGACAGATTCATGGTCAACGAAGACGTTCTACCATCATGTCATGTCAAAAAAAATATCAAGACGTCTTCTGCTTTGAAAAAAAATAATTTTAGTATGTTCGTTTAGGTGCATACGATTTAAAAAGTAATAAGAATCAGTGAATTGGAATATACACGGTATCCCAGTTAAGCAGTAGGTATAATCCTTTAAGGGAAGATTCCTGAAGTTCCGCCGAACAAAAAATTGTATGGCAGGGGGGGGGGGGTCTATTTTCACCATATTTCCCGTTTTATTTTTTTTATGGAATTTTTATCCTTGAGAATTTTTCTAAAAATTATGTTAAGCAACTTGAATTTGTAAAAGCCGTTTTTTTGTCAGACAAAAATGGTCAAAAAGAGACTCGATATTTCTCTAAAATCAACTTTTTCTTTTACAGCACCCCAGAAGAAAAAATCCATGGGTGTTAGGTAAGGAGATATGCGGATAGCCAAGGATTGGGCGAAATCGACCAGTTCACCGTTCATTAAAAGTGACGCTGCTACTGTCACAAGGTGCTCCATCTTGTTGAAAGAACATCGCTCTTCTCTGAAAAAGAAGAACATCTTCAAGGAGCTTCGGCATTCGTTCTCTAAGAAATTCAAAAGAATTAACTGTTTATGGAAGAACGTGCGGGCCTACTAAAGTGTTTTCACTAAATGGGAATGGTAAAACCTATTACTCTGGAGAGTTCTGGGAAGTTCCAATTGCACAGCTTGTCCTCGGACCTGACTAAAGGCTTAACTTCCACAGCACGCAAAATCCCACCCTCAATTTCTGCCGCCGCTGGGTCTGAACGTCGTTTTTTTTGTTTCGAAGAGCTCACCCGGTATCAACAAGGCGCTGATACGCATCAGTACCCGGCTATACATGGTGTACTACGATTTGGGTATCGGCGTTGGACTCCTATCTTGCCAACAAAGCGTTTCCATGACAAAACCCGTTTACAAACACTATGTCCGCGTTTTGAATACGTTTTGTGGAGATCAACTTAATCAATGTTAAGCTTTTTTCATATTCGACAATTAACTGTTAACCATTGCTCATAACTACTTTAGTTTATTATTCTGACTTAATGTTTTTGACAAAAAACGGCTTTTACAACAACTTCTGTTGATCGTACGTAAAAAAGTTGCTTAACATAGCTTTTAGAAAGGAGCTATAACTCTTTTGCAGCTGCACACATGTACCTTATGACTTGTATGCGCTTCTAAATTGTCTTTTCAAAATGCACAAAACAATTTTTGTATCTCTAATAGTTTAGAAGTTATAGCGTTTTAAGTGGTAACACCTACAAATTAGAGGTCACATGCTTTGAAGGGCCATAACGGGAAATATGGTGAAAATAGACCACCCTTGGCACAAAATTTTTTGTTCTACGGAACTTCACGAATCTTCCCTTAAAGGATTATTCTGCTTAACTGGGACACCCTGTATATAGTTTTTTGTTTAAAGAATTAGTCGTAAGATTTGGAAGCAAGCCCCCCCCCCCCGAAACAAAATCCTGGCTACGGCCCTGGCTATGTACCCATTCAGGCACATTTTTAACTTTCTCCTATACGTAGTAAGAGAAAGATGCATATTGTTTTCGTACAAAATTTCGAACTCGAGATTTCGATCAATTCTGATATTACGATGATAGGGAAACTCAAAAAAGTGGGTCTCGCAATTCTACCCCACCCCTGGGGAATCTAAACGCTTGGATGGATTTGTTTCAAACTTCGTATTTAGAGTTTGTGGGCTTCCCGCTAGGAGGAGTTTTTTTGTTTTCATGCTATACCCTAATATTAACGGTACTTCCCATATAAAAATTTTACGAAATATTAAACAATTTAGATTTTTTCGAAAACGGCTCTAACGATTTGAACCAAAATTGATAGTTGAGTTAATGTAGGCATGTTTAAGATGACTGCATACCCAGTTTTTCGCTAAAAAGTTCAGCAACGGAGGTTTTGGTTTTTTCTCGAAAACAGTAAAAACGATTTAAAAAAAAAACTTATTTTTAAGGTACTATTGTTATTCTTAACTTGATAGCAAACTCAGTTTTTATTTCAAAAGACTGCGTTCTTTGATATCCACCCAAATCGCTAATAATAGTACTTAAAAAAAACTGCTCATATCTCAAAAACGCCATTTTCGATTATGATAAAAATGTAACTACTAGGTAATGTTTATTATCCTGAACAATACCTTGTACATACTCAATTTTCAGCTAAACAGTTTAATAACCGTGCTTTTCGAATCCAAAGTTGTATGTAACATTTGTCAGCATAATTTTACAAAAACCCGCTCTATTGATTTTGATCGAAATACATATTTAAGACAACATAAGCATTCTAAACATGATCACGTACATAGTTTTCCTCAAAAAAAACTCTTAATGAATCTCAACCGACGCAGTTTGCAAAACTGAAACCACTTTTTTTAAATCATTAAAAATGGGAATTCGAAATTCATCACCTATTTGCCCCCTTCAAGTGTCAGTTCGGTGTGAAATTTGAAAGCAAGTAGGTAATAAAGTGTTGTAGTTAATACGTATGTTTAAATAGTTTGTATTAAGTTTTTAATTAACAAGGGATCAGGGGCGAAGCAAGGGGGGGGGCGTGGGGGTGTGTCGCACCCCCCACGATTTTCAAGAGTCGGCAAATCAACGATCAATTTTCAAAAATTAGGTCTCAAGTTTGGATTTCCATTAGGTATAGGTTTTTAAACTTGCAAACGTATACAAAAGTCGGCATTTTGAAAGGTTCCACATGAACTCCTTAAAATCGGTGAATCGGTGAATTTGCCGACAGAAATCCTTAAAATTCAGCGAGCTTAGATTCGATTTTAAAAAGGGCAGTCGGCATCGGTGACATTGCCGACTGAAATCCTTAAAATTTAGCGAATTTCGATTCGATTTTAAAAGGACGGTTGGCATTTCTAATTTGAGGTTAAATTCGAAGGAATGTGTTTGAATTCGCTAGTTCGCGGTTAAGCAATCCACATTGATTGCGAACTTTAACAATTCGCGATAAACGTGTGTTTGGGCCAAGAGGAGGATAATTAATTAACCCATCAAAATGTAATAAGAAAATAAGTTTATAAACAGTTTAAATACCGAAATTTCGAATTACAAACTTTTGCTGCGAACGAAAACACCCTTTGGGGCGAATTGTCGGAGTTTATTCGCAATCCACATCATTTAATTAGCGTTACACAAACTAGCGAATAAAACATTCGTTCGAACTTAACCTCAAACTAGACATTGTAGAGACTGATGGCTGGAATTCGCGAACTTCCGCAACCTATAAAAGTGTTCATGTGAACGGGCTGACAAAACTTGCGAATAGTCGTTCGATCGTAGGTAGTTGGTCGCTCTTATGCGAATGGTCCTTTAGGTATTAGCCCAGGGATGTTCCTCTTAAGATTGGTCAAAATTGGACATAGGGGCGTGGCGCCTCCCATACAAAAAACATCTTCTATGGAGTGAAACTCGTTCACGTTAGATATAACTCGATAACCCCTGGGCCAATTTTCCTGATTTCTATACAGTCGGCAAGTTCCTGAAATAAGTCGGCATTTCAATGAAAGTCACCCCCCACCGGTCGAACCCTCGCTACTCCCCTGCAAGGGATCAGTTACTAAACCTTAGAACATCCTGAGCGGGTATGATTTTAAACGTGAAATGATTTTTGCTGAAATGTCTCTGAGATTCTGCGCGATTAGCAATAAACGAGAAAGTTACGTGCGACCCATTCAGGCAAATATTATAGAATGTTGCGTAACTTTTGATGCCAATGAATATACAGTTTTCGCAACGGGGCCGTGTAGGGCTCTAGACTTAGCTGCCCATTCGCCTGTGTATGCGATTTTATTTTTTGAGACGAATGGAAAAGAGACCTCAAGTCGTATGGCGAAAACGGCTGAATTGAGAAGCTGTTGACGCCACGGATAAATGGTTCTATGGTTGTTCTCCCTATTCTAACCCTGGTCGCTGGATGTGGTGAATGCTGAACGTCAAAGTTCTGTGCCTGACAGCACAATTAACAGATTTTTGAATCTGATTGCGCTAACAGCTATACGAAGCTTCTGAAAAAAATATTCGCTGCTATGCATGATTCCTGAAAAAAAATTCTAATTAAAAGCGTGTGTACTTGTACTTTATATGGTAAATCAGTTCTCTTACCATAAAACCATTTAATTATTCGATTGCGTTAATGATTTTATGGACTGGTTTTCTAAGTAGCTGTGCTAACACTTCACCACAAGGAGGTGCATATAAATGTCACATAAAATATAAAATATAAAATAATAATTCACTGAGAAATAATATTCAATATGAAAATGTATGTTCACCTAATGCGTGGTATGTAACGCGTACAATGTTGCAAAACTCCCACTACAAACAGGACTACAGATTTGATTATAAATTTTGCCATTCACTTTAGTGCCATGGACCAATTTGTATTCGTACGCAAGCCGCGCAGCCTCACCTTATCAGATACATTTATAATGTAAGCAAATTAATACTATGTTTTGGAGAGACATTTTACGGCTTAATTATCTCGCACAAATATCATCGTTACCTATACCAATTACAGAACGATAAATTGCGGCCTAATGTACCTACAGCGCATACAGCTGGGGTACATATGCAACTCCTGTTTACATCAGAAAATATTGGGTACTGAGGTTGCATTATAGAGAGCTTGTCTCTGCAGAAAATTGTTTATTTATTTTTTTACAATAATTATATCGGCGCGATGTAAAAAAGATAACTTCAACTGAAATTCATATTTTTGTGTACGAAGGCGGGTGGCATTAACAATATTTCTAGAAAAATGCAGTTGCTCGCCAATAAGGTTACTCGTATAGATATAGGTACCCTACATGAATGACTTGACCAAACCAGGCACTTAGGCGATGTAGTTGAAAAATTAAGATAATAATAGATACACAAGATGGATTCGAGTCGTATTTACAAATCAAAAATGAATGTCGCTAATTAATTTTTTGTTCGGATAAAGAGTTAGGCCTCAACAGACACTTTTTCTCCGGAATTTCTTGGCGGTGTTCAGTTGTTGTAATCGCAACTATCTCATACACATCAATCGTGCTAATCTTACGCCCCGTGGTGTAAGCGTGAATGTGGAGGTGGAGCATAAAGAAAATATCAACACTCTGTAGAATTTGACTGGCGGAATGACCCTCAAAAGTTTAGCATGAGTCTCTCAGAAAAAGCACCTACGGTACGCCTGGTTTGAATCAACGGTGTTGTCAAAAGGTAAGATGACAGATAACAGATACCTTATACATATGAGGTGAGTGGGTGCATGTAATACCGCCCAGTACTAAGGCCCATGCACCTTTGGATGTGCAATAACGCCCATGACAAGTGTGAATTAAAGCACACGAGCTTACAACCCCCAACCCCCCTGCTTGGGTTTACTGTCAGATCTTATTTCCCGCAGCCTTAAATTGGTTTTGCGTTAAAAACGTGTAATAAGGCCCGCGGGCGTTATTGCATTTTGGAAAGTGCGCTAAGGACAGTATTTTTCAGGACTATAGTCTATAGGTGCTGAAGAGAGATATTGGCAATCACATCCCCCGAAGTGGGTTAGTGAACGCCGTGTCTACCAGGATCAATACGCATCGCCAAAACATTAAAGTCATCCTCGGCAATTTCAACGCCAGAATGGGCAAAGAGGAAAACTTCGGTAGTAGAATCGGGAAGGAAAATCACCGGCCAGATTGATCACGTCGTAATCGACGTAAGACACTCATCCGGCATTCTAGATGCCCGAACTTTTCTAGCGACCAACACAGACTCCGGCTACTAACTTCCTGTGTAGCCTATGCAATCGCGTAACTCAGAAATACTGGGAGGATATTTGATGTTGAACGCGTAGCCTAAACTATAAATAAGCCTCCCGGATCAACCATCTAGTGACGAAGACGAAGACCAGTGATATGCCAAGAAGCAATTAGAGATACCGCAACTGATGTGCAAGGTCTCACCTGACCACCCCAATGAAAACCAAAGTTTGATAAAAAAAAATTGCCGACAAGCCGATGCAGCAAAGCAATTCACCTACAAAGCGGCTCTGTAGAGAAGGAGGAGAGCAGCTCGTGAGCTCTACGAGCAAAAGATGGCAAGCATCGGCTTCTCAGGAAGAAAACTAAATATCGAGAAAATAGACATGTGTAACTCCAGGAGCAATGTTCGGAAAGAACATGTCAAAGCAACAAGACCCGAGCAGAGACCTGCAGAACTGAGGAAGTCGGATTTGAGGATATTGAAGACCACTTCAGAGAAATCGAATCTTTCAGTATGAATGACCGTCCACTCAACCAAAATGAAGTGAGAATACCAATATCTAAACTCAAGTCCAACAAGACTACCGGACGCGGATCAGTCCGACCTATTAGCAGAAGAAGACTTCATATAGAGCATGCTCATGCACCAACTCATCTATTAGATTAGGAAGGAAGTATTATGCCTGATCAATGGAGCAGCAGCATCCTTTAAACAGCGCCAACTACTACTAGTAGTCTCCATAATGTTCTGTCTGTCGTATTGGGTGCACGCTTGCCATCATTTGTCAACTGTATTGGTATCTACCAATGCAATTTTAGGCCCAGAAATTCCACGACAATCATAGATTTATACCCAGCATCTGTCTATCGATTTTAAGGCACACACCACAGCATTTCAAGAGCCAAAGTTATATATAGGTAGAACCATGTTTAATTTTGACATTCCTGCCAAAGCCAAATTATAGGTATGAACATGAAGTATATACTGTCAACAAGAAGAGACATGAAAGGATATAACGTCATAATGGGCAACTTGTATATAGCTTTGAAGCAGTTTGGGATTTTATCTATATCTCGGCCTTTGAAAGTCACTTATTGGTTAGTATAAGTCCTTGTCAAGAAAACTCAAGGAGTCTATATAGGACTCTCATTATAAAAGTACTGCTCTATGGCACAGAAGTATGTTCATGTACCTTGTCGGTGAATGAATATATTCAATAAGTAGCATATCGCGGGAAACAATATTTCAACACATTACCTCATATTCAGGCGAAGATAAGCTAGACCAGGATCCAGATTTATTTGGGACCTTTATCGCTGCCACTAGGAGCCAGGGCTCTACAAACCGAAAAATAATTCCAAAATGACTAACTCACAAATAATTAGTTAAAGTTTCTTCCGAATAATATGTTGGCAATATGCGATCATTCACCTTATGACAGCGACGCATAAAAAATTCCTCAACAAATCAAACGGCCATAGTATAGTACTCGTAAAGCAAACACCTGTTAACGAATTCTTTCGATCTGCTGAAAAGCGATTAATTAATATACGTGTGCACTAATCTGGATATATTACGGTTGCACGCAATTCCACTAAAATGTTGTGTGGCTCAGATCAGACTCAGTATCAGTTACCACTCGTCTGAGACACGATCCTCCGGTTGCATTTTACATACATTTAGCTCTAATGCTCCAATGTTCCGGTTGCCTCGTTTATGTAATTTGTGTGGCAGTCTAGAATCATGCCTATACAGTTAATATAGGAGGACGCCACAGTGGGGTGTTTGTATTTAGGCCATCTTAGCATCTCTCAATGTCTCTCAACTTTGGTAACATCAGATTTCTTCGGGTAAAACATTGCAGGAGTTAGTTTCACAAGCAACTACACCGGAAAATGTGCAACTGCAAAAGTGCAGAGTTCGGGTATGCAAAAGGAATTTGTATGTACGAGTAGGAATACAACAGTACTGAGGAGTAAATCACTACATTGAAATAATTTATCATCAAAACGAAATAAAATGTGACTTCATTTATATGATTACATTTTTGCGGTTTGAAAGTGAACTCGTGGAGGATTATTTTACACTAGCTGATCCGTACTCGCCTTGCTTCGAATCCGCGGCAAGCAAACAGATAGTATGCTATGAAATAGATGGTACCAACATTGTATTCGATGGATTTTGTATTGAAAACTATACGCAACATTTTATACATATACTAGATGTACCCGCCCGGCTTTGCCCGTGCACAGGAATTGTAGGTATTGCTTTGGTCTTAAATAATAGTATTCTTTCGTAAAATGCGCAAAAATGATAAAAGAATAAATCGATTTGGTGGAATTTTCTTTCTGCCTATACCTGAAATACAGCAACACGAACAAAATATAAAAAGAATGATGAAAATCGGCCCAGCGGTTATCGAGATATAAGATATAACGTCAGGTTACACGCCCCTTTGTCCAATTGTTCACCTTTTAAACCTTCTCTGGACTTCCACAAATAATTCAAGTCCAAAATTAGCCAAATCGGTCCAGCCGTTCTCGAGTTTTAGCGAGACTAACGAACTGCAATTCATTTATCTTTATATATATGTAGAATCTTCGTTAATATTCATTCTTCCTCGGATATCGGTAGGATTTCGTTAATGATCCCAGAGCTTTTCTAAACAACGTCTCTTCTTTTCGGAATTTTTTTAAAATTACTTTTATTATTTTATTTTTTCAATCTCTTATCAATCTCGAACAATCACATTGCCAGCTCTGATTTCATTTAGGTAACTGATAATACAGTAAACCTAACGTTCTAATGTACAGTAGAATGCTGTACTATCTGAACCATTCTTCGACATATATAATTCTTCTGTCCGTGTTTGTTACCGTACTCCTCCTAAACGGCTGGACCGATTTTAATGAAACTTTGTGTGTGTGTTTGAATGGGTCTTGGTATGGTTTATATTCACAATTGAACCCAGTAGGTGGCGCTGCGATGCGATTCCACTAAAGTTATAAAGTATATATATATATAGATAGATATAATTCTTCTGTACATGCGTTGTAATCGAACTCCTCCTAAACGGCTGGACCGATTTTGATGAAATTTTGTGTGTGAGTTTGAGTGGGTACAAGATGGTTTAGATTCACATTTTGTGAAAATTGGACAAAAGAGCGTGACTCCTTCCATACGAAAAAAAAAAACAAAAAAATCTTATATCTAGAAAACTACCGAACTAATTGAACTCAAATAAGAAAATATTTTTTATCGGCCCAAAGGTGTTTCTGTGAAAGTTTGATCAAAATTGGACAAAGGGGCGTCGTATCTACTTATTAAAAAATATATACATTTTAAATGCTATTTCTCGACACCCATGTGAGCTAAAGTTGTAAAATTGTAGACATTGATAAGTGGAATTGAAAAACGGACCATGGCACCACCCTTACAACAAAGTTATTTAAATCACTATATCTGAACATTGCCTGATTGAAGCATTTTACAAAACCTGGCGTGATTGGACAAAAGGGCGTGACACCTCTCATAACAAAAAAATACATTTCAAACACTATTCTTCGACAGTCATGGGAAAAAATATATCTAGACAATACAATTCGTGGGTACACATCTGAGGGAGGAATCAGTCCGGACACATCGGTTAAATAAAACGACCGCAGAACAATTGATGGACAATGAAAATGTACGATCAAGCAAAACAACGTTTACCGGGTCCGCTAGTATAATATAATATTTTCGGTGTGCATCCACCCCCACCACCCCAAAAGGAGAACAGCAATTGGGAATATACATATTCGGATTTCATCTTTCGGGAAACTTTAAACTCGTATTTTTTTTCAAAGAGTCAGGCGATTTCAATTTTGAGGACTTTTCTCGAACTGAAGACAATAAGGATGAGTTTGGGGCCATACTGCAACAGGTTCCACAGGAAGCTTTGGAAGAGTCAGAGTTGGATTTTCTTCATAATCACAGCAGAAATAGAGGATCTGGTAGCACAAAAGTTAAAAGCAGAAAATCGACGAAGTATGCTGTCGAAAGTTCCTGGATTCGAGTCAGCTTAAAGGGAAAATTCTGTTCCTGAAAGTACAAACACCCTGCTCCGCCCAATCCATAAGTTTGGGCGGTATTTCAACGAACATAACTTCGACAAAGCACTGAGTTCACCGAAATGTATGGGTATGTTAAAATCTGGAAAAGATTTCAAAACTGATGCTTCTGAAATTAATTCATTTGTATACTTTGGCTGCATCCCATTACAACGAATATAATCACCCCTATCGTGGGATCCGCCGGCCGGGGGGAATTATGTAACATCTAGCATGTCCATAGAGTAAGATTTTATTTGCTTAGAAAATGTATCCATTACTTTGACAACAGCATTGAATCTTCTGACGCAGCATCAAATAGGTGCCTTAGCATTCCAAGATTCTCCCAACACTTTTCCATTAATGAACAATTAATGATTCCGTTCTTGGGAAGATGCCCGAACCGACTAAGACAATAATGTCCGAAATAAGAACTGTCCATTAGGACTCAACAACTTGCCTCTCTCATAATCAACATGTAAGTTTTTTGAGTTTATGAAAATCTATCTATATATAAAAATAAGTTGTATTGTGTTTGTCGCCAATGTTCTCTGTAATGCGTGAACCAATTTTGATTCTGGAAATTTTCCATGAAAGGTGACGGTAATACCATGGTTCATAAGTGTATTTGGTATTTGTAGGTATATTGGTTCATGAGTTATAAGCTCGTGGCACCTCCCATACAAAACATGCATTCAAAATATTTTGCCTCGAAAACCACAGAATCGATTGAGTTCTAATTTACATACAATCTTAGGTATCGGCCCAGAAGTTGCCCTGTGAAGATTGCTCAAAATTGTACAAAGGGGCGTGGCACCGTCCATATAAAAAAAAACATTAAAAATGTTAGGTATATTTCGAAAATCACCGAATCGATTGAGTTCTAATTTACATA
The DNA here is from genome assembly GCA_955612985.1 of Cheilosia scutellata. Lineage (NCBI taxonomy): Eukaryota > Metazoa > Arthropoda > Insecta > Diptera > Syrphidae > Cheilosia > Cheilosia scutellata. The sequence continues at coordinate 78,807,253 of OY015313.1, read as the reverse complement.
CAATCTTAGGTATCGGCACAGAAGTTGCACTGTGAAGATTGCTCAAAATTATACAAAGGGGCGTGGCACCGTCCATACAAAAAAAAACATTTCAAACGCTATTCGACAGTCATGGGAGCCAAAGTTTGTCAAACTTGTAACATTGATTATGCATTGTCCTGATAGAATGTTATCTAGGCAATACGATTCCTGGAAAAAACCAAATGTTGTGTATCACAGAGCATTACAATACAAACTGTTTATCAATGATTTAAAATAATTTTAAATTGATTTCTTTATTTTTCTATTTTGCACTACGAAGTGTGTAAGGGGTCCGCTAGTATTTAAAATAAATAATTTGTTTCCATCAGTCACGGTTTTGGATTTCAAGGTATATCAAGAAGGTATCAAGGAGCTCTGACCCCTCTTGGAGATTGATTGGGTCAAAGCGTTCTTCCAAGATTAACGAGAACTTTGCCAGAGAACCCGTTTTTGTTTTTATTCTTTATTTTACTACTATACCTTTTCTCGGCCGATTAAAAGCCTTAACATTGGCCGCGTTCCTTTGACCGCTAGTCATCTAGCACATAATATCCCTGATGGAGGAACGCTGGAAGATCTAGCGGCAGCGGCAAAGTGACATGAGAACCAATTTGAATTCGTATGATTTCATCCTCATGAGAGTCAAAAATGTATTTCGTGCCATCATGCCTAACGCTCGTATCTATCCTCTTTTTTAGGGGATTATCCCTTTTTTCGAAGTCAAAGAAACTATCCCCTGAAAATTTCCAAAATCCCTTTTTTATCCTATAAACTCCTCTTTTCGCCATAGCAGCTTTCTGGTGGAAATATTCAAACATCTGCAAGCCGAAAATAGTGAGCACAACGAAGTCGCTATGTTGGTGGAATGAATACATTTTGTGCTTGCCGCGAACAACAGTATCGGTGGAACGAGTCTTTTCTGCGATGACCAAGTATTCGACCAATGAAAAAACTCGATTGCAAACCAAAACGTTAAAAGCAATTCTCACAATAAAATGTAATATTCAGTACTCAACTCATGCATTGAATTCTACAAATTTCTGAAAACGAAGCCTGAAATATAAGAAGAAATCCAAAAGTGGAGAAATTATTGCTATCGAAAACGATTCAGATGCGAATAACGACGACGGCGATGATGGCACGTTGGTTGGATATATTATACACATATGTAATTTAAAAATAATAATAATTTATTAAACACAATTTACATTAATTTTTGTATTGATACCATTCTTGAATTATTTCATCAATTTAAGTGCAAAAACAAGTTAAAAACGTATCCCCTATGCCTATATATCCTCTTTTTTAAATTGGGATATCCCTTGAAATCTCCAAATTTCGAGCATCTAGCTATCCCCTTTTCTGTCCGCAAAAAGATACGAGCGTTAAATTCATGCCGCATATTTATTAGTACACAATAATTTAAATAAGCAAATACAATGTATATTAGTTACATAGAAGTTTGAATTTCCATTTTACACCAAATTGGAAATATTTGACTTCTGCACTTTCACTTTTATTTTGACAGTTCGTTATTTTTTTCAATCTAGCAGTTCATTTTGCGCTAGATTGAAAAATTTCCCAGAAAAGGATATTTCACAAAATGTGTTAGAGATCTAGCGCAAATGCTGAAAAGTCAGTTTTTTTTATATGGAGTTTGGCATGCCGCTAGTCATCTAGCGGTCAATGGAACGCGGCCATTCATGGAACTGGGAGGAAATTCTTACAAATGTAGAATCGAAAACTGAAAGGTCAATAAGGAGAAGCTGACCAAAAAGTTCGAGCAGATGGAAGAATTGTAGTAGTTAAATGGAAGGATATACTAAAAGCGTCACAACACTATAGCATCTACCGCATTTGAAAAGGACCGAATATTGTAACATTCATCTTTTTAAAAACCACTACAAATTCATTCACTTTTTTTTTTTAGAAATTCATTCACTAATCTCTGTACTATTTGTATTTAGATGACAACAATCCGACAAATAAATAAAAAAAGAAGTAGATATATTCCAACTATGTACAAGTACATGACACAATATAATGTCCAATAAATTAAAGTGTGACAACCAGACTTGTTTAAGTACATAGCCAACATGAACGTTACCACTCTAATTGAAGCAAATTACAAAATTAAAAACACGAAATCGAAATGCTTTTGCGTAGAGACAACCAAACGATGCGATGTCTAAATTGCCGCACTAAACCTATTGACTGCATCCCACAATAAATTCACCCATTGCCCCGATTGACAATGAGGAGTTGTATCGCACATACCGACACTAACCAATATCCTCCTAAACAAATTCCAAGATCATGATGGGATGCTCTCCTCATTCGGAACTCTTAATTAGCTCAGTCTACAATAGTAGCTCAAATCTCTTTTCGAATAGAAATTTTGTATTCCTTTCCTAGGCGAAGCCCCCAAAGAGCGCACATCTATTTAAGAGAAATAAGTTTACAATAGAGCCTACAGTATGGTATGGACCGATAAGATCCAAATCCAATGTATTGCAAACTGCAATTGCCAGTTAAAGCCACAAGCGAGCAATCACTCGTGCCCAATGGACCATTACTCATCTTCTTCTTGGTCCAGAGCGAGCGCAAGTAACAATCTGCCCGAAGCTGCATTATGTTTCCAGCCACACAGCCAGCGTAGAAAGACCACAATCAAGACCAACCCAGGTGACCATTGAGCCATTCATCCCTATGTGTGCACAGTCAGTTTCCGTAGATAGGTATAGGTGCTTACAGCGTGAGCACATGCAAGTCGCTCGCTCGTCTTGTGCGGATACTTACTCCAGATTATACGATTTTTCTAGCTTTGACTACTTCTGATACACATACACACAATTTGGGCGATTTGTTGTAGATGCTGTTGTTGCCACTGCCGTGTCGGTCGTCCGTCGCCACCACTATTACTGGTGGTGGTGGTGGTTGTGGTGAAACCCAGCCTCAATGTACTCCTAGAGTTGGCTCCACCGTACTACAGTCATTGCAATAAGACGATCGAGTTTAATGATACATAGCATGATGCTGTCTTTAGTGGACCTCTAACGTTTGATGGGTAAAGATCGGGAATTATTTAACTCGCAATATTAGCTATGAGTTTGTTTTAATTAATTGGATTATTACTATAATTTCCTTTTTTTTTCTAATTTTAATCGAATTTCGCGAATGATTTTCAAAGTGATATCCTCATCTATCCCCGGTATTTATGTTGTGATCGGATATAGTGCGACAAAGTGATTATTCAAATTTAATACAGGATGTTTTAATGTGCCCAATTAAAAGATAATTATCTTGCATACAAGTATAACTTAAATATTATATAGCACATTATACATCTCGGCATGTGAAGTGCAGTTGCAAAAAAATGTTTTGAATAAACCAAGTGTGTAATTAATTTAAAGAGGAAGATCACAGGAATTACAATAAGGATATTTTATTGGTAAGTTTATGATACTATTCCTTAGATAGGAAATGGTCCAAGGGGCGCGACATTCTTCAGCAAGTCTTATCCCCTGAGTGCCTACTGAATTGTTGAGCAAGTTAATAGGGGATGGTAAATTAGATAGACATCCCTCATGAAAAAATTACAGAACAAGTGGGAAGACTCGCGAAATCGCATGCAGGAAGAGTCATTCAATTTGCAGGAAATCAAAAACAGAATAGGTCTAAATAGCCGAAGTCGGATGACATTTGAAAAGGATCTGCTTAGGTCTGATTTTAGGTTCGGAAATATTTAAAAATTGCTGCATCTTTTAATAGCTAAGAAAAGCTGATCTTAATTTAATTGAGCTCAGATTACAATGTTTGACTCGTTTTACAACGCCTGACTTCAAAGATGCTACTTAAATTCGATACTAACGTCCGTTGGACATACTAAAGGTATAAATACAAATGCAATATGCGTTTGTATGCGTTCAAGACATCCTGTGTAGGTACTGCCAACGAGCTGATGCGAATGTGTCAAAATTGTGTTGATTTAGATTGATTAGGAGTTTTTCACTTGAAAGTATACGATGGGGTATAAATAGTATATAGCTATGGATAGCCGTATAACGACGAATTATCTGACTGAGGCACTCAATTGTATCAAACAAAATAAAATAACTTCAAAGACGAACAGCCGTATTTATTAGATTTCCTTAAAATGCCTCTGAGAGCTTGTTTAGTTAAACATCGCATAAGAATTTACGCAACCTCTACGCTACTTTGCTGAAATTGTTATTTATAAACATTTTTCCACTGTTGATTTACTAAACAGGGTTGGTGTCCAGATAGGGAGAAACTATTACAGAATATACAGAAAACTAGTACTTTCCTTTACTGAAACCATCATCAGCTGTTTTCTGACAGATTTTTCGTGTAAATAAAAATATTTTAAATAAAAAAAAAAAAATAGCTATGTAGGTACACCTAATGCAAACTTCGCTTAGAAAACCTGTGCCTGAAAGAACCTGGATCTCTAGATGTTGCTGATCCTGGCCTAATGAAGATAAAAAAGAAGAAGAAAACAAATAGGTTTCATTATATACTGGATGGCCATTTATTCGGCATTTTGTAAACAATTTTTCCATGGCACACACACAAAACTAGATAAGGTATTTCATCCAATTTTGAATCACAGACGAGGAACACCAACAAATTAGAGCTGAAATAAATAGTTTGTGAATGATATATGCGTATCAAAAAAATAATATCACCAGAACGAATGAAACAAATTGCTGCAATAATTGAACACGATTTTCATTTAAGCATTTTCATTCTTTTCAAATAGAAAAAATGTAACTCGATTTTTCAGACTACAACGCGAAAAACTATTAAAAGCAGTGAATACATAGGTAGATTTAAAAGAATACTCGAAATAAATGAACATATTACAATATACATAGGTATGTTTATTTGCAAATTTTTGTGATCACTCTATCACATTGACTGCCATGGCTATCATATGTGATAGCCAGTGGTAGTTCCGTGGTTGCCATGGCTATCAAATATGATAGCCAGGTATGTTTTCATATTGGGCTGTGGCGTGCAAAAACGATAGCCACTACGAACAAATCCGTATATGAGAAAAATTTGCTCGGCACCATGCGATGAGATAAACGTTTGTGGTTTGAGCAAATTTGGAATATTTAATGTTTTATGCCTACAGTTTAAGGAAAACTAAAAATAATTAAAATTTTGGAAAAAATAACTCAATTTTATAAGATAATTAATTTATAAATTTGTATTTAATAAAAAAAAAATAATTTATTACATTTGAAGAGCTTAGCTAAAACTAAAAATATAATTTATAAAAAGGAACACATTAGGAATCAGATAATTCATATTATACATTTTTATATAATAATATATAATAATAATAATAATTATAATATAAAAAATATATATAAAAAGTCATAAAATTGCAGCAAAATTATAAATTCAAAGTGATGTTATATTATCTCAAAAGAAAAGAAGGAAGCATATAAAATTAATAATTCTGGCTATCAATCATGAATAGTGAAAGAATTTGCATTAAAATTTCTTCAGGTGCCATGCTAAAACTAAATTCGTCCTAGACGTCAAGGATGCATTGACAATAAATAATATTGCATCCTATTATTGTTTTATTTGTCCATAACTGTAAATAACGAAATATTTTGTGTTGGCAACCCAAGAAATTTTTCCAAAATTGCCTTGGCAGTCAATGTGCTATTTACGATACCACCACGAAAATGACATTTCCAATGAAAAAAAAAAAAATTACGCAAGCCCTACGCAGCCTCTAAACGCAAATTTTTGTGTTTAAGTTACGCGAATGAACTATATCACGCCAACGGATGATAAAAAAAACACGATTTATTTGGGCAGACCTTCGCCCTAGGAAATTTTATTGACAGAACTGAACATCGTTTTAGTTTTTTAATGGCTTATATAGTAATTCTATTGTGCTTATGCTACAAGATACAAATTATGAGAACGGAAGGTAATTGGAATGTGATCTATTGTGCTGATACTACAATATACAAATCGTGAGAACGAAAGGTGGATGGAATGTGACTACGAATGAATATAATATTATGTTACAGAATTTAGAATTATAATATGATACAATTTAGAGAGGTAAAATATAACTTAATGAATATATTGGATTACATTATTCTTTTATTGGATTACATTATTCTATTAGAGAGGTGTGGGATCGTAACTTCTCCCCCCTTAGCGGAGCGACTGCCAGAGGATGTTTTTCCTCGAAGGAGCATCTGGCATTTCTCTCGTGCTAGTGTTGGTTTCCGTTTTATGGTCTTCAAGGGTTTGTTTGCTTTTGATACTTGTTCTGATAAAAGCTGCTATTATGATAATGATTACTGGGGTCAATATGGTCCAAATAGATATGAGATGTGTTTTTGAATGTATGGTGAGTAACTGGATCTTCTCGTTGTTTTTTAGCTGGTCCAGATGGAGTCTTGTTAGTGAAAGATGTTGGTTGATTATTGTAGAATTTATTAAGCTGCGAGTCGGTGGGTGTATTACTACACTATCCCAGAAGATATCTGTTCTAGAATCATAAGTGATATTATTAATGAAGATAGTGCAATTTTGAAAATGTAATAGTGCGGTGACATAAATATTGTATCTGTTGATACCACAGGTTGTTTCGACGGTCATGTTGCGAACATCGGTGAGGAGGATGTAGTTCGGTTCGGGTTGCGATATTGGATTAGGTTCGAAACCAGCTGTAAGGTTACATACTGCAGGCTGGTTGTTAATAATATTTCGTACGCATTCAGGAAATTTTGTTTGTCTTCTTTGTTTCTTTTTACATAGATAGATGCCTTCTATGAGATCGCATACTTCCTCAAAATAAAGTTCGTCGGATTCATGTATAGCAAGGTAGGGGTAGGTTGATATGGAAATAGTTTTATTGATCGGGAGAGGTATAAGATGGAAGAGGGAATACGTTTTTTGAGATGTAATGGGAATTTCAATGCTAAATACAATATTCGAATTATTATAATAAGCTTGTAACCGTAAAATTTCATATATTTGCTCATCTGAAGAGAAATCAATGGATTGTTTTTGTAAAATGGCTCTTATTTCGTCTAGTTCGGTTTTGCTTAATATCTGTTTAGAAATTATGTGTAATTGAGCAAGAGTAACTGCTTCGGCAATATTTACTAAATGGTTGTAAAGTAAGTCTATATTGAAATTAATTCTGTGAATATATTGAAGGTGTTTTAGAGTTTCCTGATCTGTTTTTAGTGCGTTACTTATATTATCATTGTAAAGCTTCAAAAATGTTTCTATTGTACTTTGTTGTTCGTTTATGTGACGAGTAATATTATCAAATCTCTCTATCATATTTTTATTAATACTGATTTGCTGGTTAGCTTGATTTTTTAAAATGTTATGATTCAAGTTTAAATTTTTTAGTTCTTCATTAATGGCTATTGCGTCATTCGTGTCCATGTTTCCTGTTATAGCTTTTATAACAGTACCTAATCCATTTATTATGCCTCTTTTTTTCCTTTGTTTAGGTAAGAGTGTCTGGAGTTTGTGTTCAAGTTCTTTGAATTTAATATGAGCTATATTTATTGTGTCAATATTTGTTTGTTCATTTCCCAGAGCTTGTACTGATTTACGAATTTTTTCAATACTTTCTACGTAGTTATTTAAATTTACGATGTGGATGAATTTTTTATAAGTTTCTATTACCTTAGTGGGTCCTAGTCGAAGAGGTAGTAATCCGTAATTGTCAGTCAGGTTGTGTATTTCCATTTCTTGTCCTTGTACTGTTGTCACTATTGTCGTCAGTAACCTGAAATTTCCTTTTCTTTTTAATTCTAGCTTTATGAAGTTTTCTTGTATCGTTAGTTATAACTGTGAATCTATTGTTAGTTTTGACTTTCTGTTTCTTGAATCTTGGGGTCATTTTGTTACGCCTACATTCTTTCCGGTAGATTATCTCTCCTTCTTTGAGATCATGAGGGTCTTGCCTATTTTTATTTCTTTTTTCTAAATATTTATCTCTTTTTTTATCTAGGAGGTTTTTGATAGATTGAAAAAGTTCGGTCTGAAAAGCGTTTAGTTTTTGTAAGTAGTCATGTTGGTTATCATATGTCAAGGTTTTGTCAAAGTCGTATGTGCGTCCGTAAAAGAGTTCATATGGTGTATGATTTGTAGCAGAATGGATCGCGTTATTGTATGTAATGATAGTTTCATTGAGTATATCGTCGTGATCCTTCTCTTTATATTTATCATGAATGATTCTATATACTTCTGTTAATGTCGAATGCATCCTTTCTACAGGAGAATTACTGGTTGTTTGCTGAAAGGATGTGACATGGAGATCGATATTGAACTGTTTACAGAAGTCTTGGAAGATGTTTGAAGTGAATTCTGACCCTTGGTCACAAACAATCTTGCGAGGTATGCCGTGTAGGCTTATAAAATGTTTGATTTGCTTAACGATGTTTAAGCTATTTCGGGTTGCCAAAGTATATGCAGCACCAAATTTTGAAAATTTATCGATAATAGTGAGAATGCTTTTGTTGTTAATACTATATACGTCTATATGTATAATGTCAAGTGGTTTTATAGGTGTTTCTGTTGATGCAAAAGCTATTTTGGGAGGTTGCCTATCGTATTTTTGAGTCTGGCAAGTATTGCAATTATTAATTATTTGAGTTATTTTGCTCTTCATATAAGGGAAAAAATAGTCTCGTTGTAAGTGTTGGTGTGTTTCGGTAATGCCTCTGTGGTTAGATTTTGAATGATAGTCGTTAATTATTTGGTCTTGTTCGTCGTTTTCCGTTATGTCTGTCAAAAGTTTTGTACACCTTAGTAAGCGGAAGGTTTTATTCCTAGCGAAGTATGTTGAGTAAACTTGTTGTATTAATTTAAATGTTTCGTCGTCCGTCATTATTGCAATTAATCTGTTTGGAGGAAGGTATTCTTTAAATATATTAATGATATCGTTTTCAGAAAATGATTGTCTGGTAATAGTACGTCTTTGTTTGTTCCTAAAAAGTATTTTTAATACGTTTCGAGGTGGATTATTTGATATTTGTAATATTACTTGCAGATTAAACTCATTAAGTGATTTCTCCGAAATAGGGATTCCATCACCTAGGTCTTCTTCTGCAGAATGTATGGTAGCAGCTGTTGTATCATTCAAGTTTAATTCTGTTTGGAAATAGTTTTGAGTATTATTGGGATATGTCAGTTTCTGTAGAGAAGAGTTGTTTTCATCCTCTATAGGTTCTGTTCCATCTGTTTCAGGTATGTCTGGTTCATTGATATTGTGAATTTCTTGTGTATTTTGCCGGAATGTATTGATTTGTTGTCCGGAAGGGGGTCTTCTTACTAAGGTTTGAGCCGAAGTTGTATCCATTGGCTCTGGTTTAATGTAAGGTGGTCTTGACTGGAAATTGTTTGGATGTTGTGTGATTGCTCTTTGGTAATCAACTTGTTGTTGGGGTCTATATTGTTGTGGTCTTTGCAAATTATTTTGTTGTTGGGGCCTATATTGCTGTGGTCTCTGAAAATTATTTTGTTGTTGGGGTCTATATTGCTGAGGAATAAATGGTGGTCTCATGTTTGATTGGTTAAATCTTGGGTAGTATAAAACTGGTTGTATAGGGTTATAATGAGGTTGTGCAATTGGTATGCTTTTAATTTGGGGTTTTGGGGTCATAGATGGGTTAGACGGAGGTTTATGATCATATCTGATGTAAGACATGTTCTGTTCTTTAATGCAATTAGCAAATGCTTCAGCTAAAGATTGAGGTTTCATAGATCTTACTATGGAACCTAAGGGTTCCTTTAAACCGGTTAAGAAAATGTTTAAACACATTTCATTATACAATTCTCCCTTTGCCTTAATAACATTAGGATCTCTGTTGTGGATTTGAATATGGTTTCTTATTGTGGAGAAAATTTCGATCACTTCACTGTAAAACTGTTCTGTCGTTTTATTGCCTTGTCGAAGATTATGTAAATCTTTGATTAGGGAAGTTTCGTTACGCTTGTCTGCGTAATGTAATATGAGATTAGCTTTAATTTGGGACCACTCTAATGGTGTTCCATACATATTAAGAACCTCATTAGCAGGTCCTTCAATTTTATTACGGATAGCTCGTAACAGAAGTTTGCCATAGGTATTATTGTTCACTGTTGTCACCAGTAGTAAAATCTCTTCTACATTTGTTAAAAAATCATAGAGAAGACGCGGATTGCCATCGAATTTCGGCAAATCTTTAATTGCGTCCGGAACTCGTAGAGAATTGAAAAGGTCATTTGGACCGAAATTATTAGAGGGGTTTGATGTACCACTCGTTGCCATATTTGTATTATTTACGAAACTAGTAGAGGGGTTTGATGTACCACTCGTCGCCATATTAGTATTATTTATTGTAATAGGTGAATACGTTTCACTATTAATTTCAATATCACTTTCTCTATTGCTTATTGTAATTGGTAGATATGTTTCACGATTAATTTCGATATTACGCTCTTCGTCGCTATTGCTCAATTCACTATTTATTTCACTATTTCTTTGATACGGTTTGGATCTTAATCTATACTTAATTGTATTGGGCATTGAACTTGTGATTAGGTTGTGGAACTTAAAAAGGTTGCTAAAACTATCTTAACTATAACATGAATCAAACTTACAGTATAATAAGGGTAGCCATATTCTCTGGCCTGGTTGGTCCTGTTTTTCCTGTTTCCGTGTTTCCGTGGGTTGAAGGTTCTGGAACTTAAGAGTTGTAACTCAGCCAATTGGTGTTTCCTGCACTAGAGTGTTGTACTTCAGCCAAATTGTGTCCCATGCACTATTCACTATTTAGATTCAGATACAGATTCACGCCACTACTATCAGTATGCAGCTGATATTGAATTGTTTATTCGAACCGGAAAATGTCACATTACCAGTATACCGCTGGTATTTTATTTTACCGACAACTAAACATTCACGACGTAAATGCGTTTGGATTTGTTGCAATCCTACCGACTGCGCCAATGAACTATATCACGCCAACGGATGATAAAAAAAACACGATTTATTTGGGCAGAGCTTCGCCCTAGGAAATTTTATTGACAGAACTGAACATCGTTTTAGTTTTTTAATGGCTTATATAGTAATTCTATTGTGCTTATGCTACAAGATACAAATTATGAGAACGGAAGGTAATTGGAATGTGATCTATTGTGCTGATACTACAATATACAAATCGTGAGAACGAAAGGTGGATGGAATGTGACTACGAATGAATATAATATTATGTTACAGAATTTAGAATTATAATATGATACAATTTAGAGAGGTAAAATATAACTTAATGAATATATTGGATTACATTATTCTTTTATTGGATTACATTATTCTATTAGAGAGGTGTGGGATCGTAACTCGCGGCCTTAAAACTACGTTACCTAAATTCGAAAAATGTTTATAAATAACGTTTTCTTGCGTAAGGGCATTTTAGAGGGTGCGTAAAGTTAAGCAGACTCTACGACACGTTTATAAATACGGCTGGAAATAAATTACGAAGCTTTAATCCGAATAATGTCTTGTAATCCCGTACAAGAGCTTTCGCATGGCCTACGCATGGTCTGTACCACAAAACAACAATTTAACTTTTTAACAAGTAATTTCTTAACAAATAAATTTAACAAGCGAAATTAGTTTCTGTACCACCAAATTATTCGCTATGAAAGTTAACAAGGAAAATTTCCCTTAACTCTTGTTATAGAATTTTTCAAATCTAAATGGTGATTCAAAGCATGTACGCGTTGGGAGAGTAGTTTAGTTTAGGCTAATATACATTTAGTTCAAAGCAGATTTTTTTATTTTTTTTAAATACTTTTAAAGGCGAACCTATAACGCTTCAACAGCGCCCCGAGATGCCTGCAGATGAATGTTAGTTCTGCACTTAAATTGCTTCAAATTGTATACTTCTGGAAATATATCCCCAGGAAGCGAGTTCCAAAGTTTGCTTGTCCTGTAACAGAAGGAGTTTTGGAAAGTTGATGTCCTCGCGGTTGTCAAGTGTTCTGTACGGTCATGAGCATTAGCAGACGCATGTCTTGTGGGGCGCCCAAAAGTTGCATTTCGAGGGATAATGTCTTTGAGTTTCTCGGAACATCTACCATGGAAGTACCTATAGAACAAGCATAGGTCAGCGACTTGTCTTTTGTGCACCAATGGTTGAAGATTCGATGTGATTGTAGGGTTTCCAATAAGTCGAGCTGCTCGTCTCTGTATGCTGTCAAGTAGGTTAAGTGAATGTTTAGGGGCCGAGCTCCATATATGGGAACAATATTCCAGGCCTGGTCTAACCTGAGCTTTGTAGAGAAGGAGAAGTTGCTTGGGGCTAAAGTACCTCTTTGCTCTAAATAGGTAGCTCAACTTAGCGGACGCCGATCTTGCGATATAGGAAATGTGGTCCTGCCATGTGATTCCTGAATTGACTGTGACTCCTAGAAGGTGCATTGAGTCCTTGGGATGGATTGGATGGTCATATATTTGGATCTGAGGAACTGTTGATGCATTTTTCCTAGAAAATGTTGTGAGCTCTGTCCTGTTTGCATTAAATACAACCAAGTTGTCTTTTCCCCACTGCAAGATTTTGTCCAGATCATCATTTAGAGAACTAATTTGTTCACAACTCTGACTGTGTGATGTAGCCGCATTCACAGGCCCACTGTTGCAGATTATATTCACGATTAGAATGAAGTATGCTCTAGAATAGTGAAATATTCTGTAAATATGTAGTATAGTCCGGAAATTAAACCTCAAGACAACAAATCTAAAAAAAAAAACTGTTGTCAAATACGCCTGCCGGACGAAAAACACATAGATATCCCGAGGGGAGCAACGAAGTTGTATGAGCAGGACCTGCGACATGCGATAAGAAAGTTTAAATCCCTTAATCACATGAAGCGGGCCACTTAGGTACTACTGTTTAATAAAATAATTACTAGCTATAGTTGCCTGTTTCACTACTTGATCAACCTTGGAGTTTTTGCTGCTGGAAATTGCAGTGGGATTTTTGTCTTATAAAAGCAAAACAAACATTAAACAGTTTATAATTATGATTCGAATTTAATAGAATATAAAAAAACACTTGAAAATCTCGAATACCAAATCAAGAAATATAAATTGTTACGAGCTAACAATTTTCTATTCATCAGTTAGAATTTTGCAACAATTTAACAACAATTGTTATTTTGTGGTACAGAAACCGAGAACTCATCAAATTTCGCACTTGATAGAAATTGTGTTAACAAGTGTTAAGACGATTGTTAACTTATGTTTTGGTGGTACAGAAAGTATTGTTAATTGTTAAAATTTGCCTGTTTAACTAGAGTTGTTGTTTTGTGGTACAGGCCCCAGGCCTCAACGGCCTATACGAACATATATATACGGCCTATACTGGAACAGATTTCAGACCTTCTTTCACAGTTAGATCAGCCAGCGTTACTATAAGGAATTTTCGAATTGCATCTCTTTTCGGTTGAGATCACTGTCGATTCTTACACATATATGCCTCAAATCTGGTCTACTCCTCCCATAATTTTATGAACTTAATTCTTCTTCTGGACAAGGCATTTCGATTTTTACAAGTTTCAAATTTGTTCATTATGGTGGATAATAATAATTACTTAAGCTAGTATTAGACGATATGTTGAATCATCATACGTATGCTGACTATCATTTGCTAACAATTCTAAGCATATATGCATATTTTCGTCTGGCGTATGATGCCCTATTACACGATATGTTGAATTACTCCGAAAGCAGCAAATTGTTTGTTGTCAGAATATGCTAACATACGGTTTGCTATCATATTTTTTCAGGACGTATGATGCCATATTAGACAATATGTTGAATTCGGTATACTTAAAATTTTGAATACCCGTATGATTATATGCTGATAAATTAACAAATCAGGATTTTAGCATACGGGCGCGTTGTATTTATCGATTTTCTGCGATTCTGGTGAAATGTACGCGTTCGACGTACAACGAAATGAAAAGACAACAGACTCAGAGTAGGGCACTAGCTCCTATACGGTTTTGGGCATAAGCTGTAAAGGGGTCGTCGGTCGGGGGTGCTTGTTATGCGCTCTACAGTGTACAGGACGGTATATTCACTTTGCCATTACATTTTTAACGCCAAGAAGGAGACATCGGAGACCCCATATATTCTGAATCAGGATCAAATTCTGAATCGTTTTAGCTATGTCCAGTCCATCTGTCTGTCTGTTGAAAAGACGATAGCGTAGAAACGAATCGACCTAGGCGAATGAAACTTTGTGAGAGGACTTGTTTTTAGCCTCGTCGGGTTAGTTTGGAAATTGAGGTATACCGGTAAAGTAGTTATGGTACCTCCCATACAAAACCAATATTAGAATACAATATTAAAACCATGTGTTGCGTACGTACTCAAATGCCTCACATTTTGCCTCAATTGTTTGCAGTGGAGGGTATGAAAGCATCGGCCAGGCCGATGATAATACTTCTACTTGTTTTCTCTTGTATTTGTACCATATTAAAAATGACCACGACGACAGGAAGAAGGAAAAAGAAACGAATGAATTTAACTTTTATTTGAATTGCATTCAACTTAACTTTTTATTGAAGAAAATGATAATATGCACGAGACAATTTACGTTACGCAAATATCATTTATGCGGCTCGAAGGCTCCGCAATTCTCCTGCAATATAATGCTGCATTTCCGGCACACCCAAGTCATTCAAAATTGACTTGTCACTAACCGCGGATGGCTAAAAACTGCACAACAAAAACAGCCTATAAGCTGCGAACGAACAACTGAGCCATTTTTTCTTTTAAAAGTAAAAATCAAGGCAATATAAATACAAAAAACATGTCCGGCGCGTTCAAAATGAATCGAAACTTCAAAAATAACAAACCCGTATGCTGAAAAATGTGGTGTATGCTGATGAGCCTACTTTAGCTCGTCAGCATATATCATACGAGTCATCATACACCGAAAATTTGTCCGAATGTTAGCATACGGTCCCAAAAGGGGTATTACACGATATGTTTAGTTCGTCAACAAACGTATGCTGACTAGCCAACAAATTTGTCAACAAACGCCTTTCAGCATACATATGATGACAGAAATTTGCCTATTACACGATATGTTGCGATTCTTCCTCAACCATTTTAATGTTTAGATCTCTACGTAGATCAGCGTTGCGTATATACCAAGGTGCATGAACTATGTTCCTTACTACTTTATTTTGGAAAACTTGAATTTTTTGCAAATTTGTTAGGCATGTGCAATTGTGCATGCCCACAACTGGAGCCCATAGGTCCATACTGGTTTTAAAACTTGCTTGTATAGCAATCATTTATTGTAATTGGACAGAGATGAATAGAATATCTCCCTATAAGCCAATACATTTTACTGTATCGCATGTTCAACTCATCTCTTTTTTTCTTTACATGCGCTTTCCAACGCAGTTTAGCATCTAGAGTCATGCCTAGATATTTGGCTGTATTTGAGTATATTCCACTATAGGTATATTGTTGTTTATGTATACTGGAATAATATATGGTACGTTTTTAAACGTAAAATTAATATGGACTGACTTAAGGTCATTTAATCTAATCTGCCATTTTTTTGTCCAATCTGAGATATTGTCTATTGCCCTTTGAAGCTTTTTTGTTGCTACTTCGACAGTTTCTCCCACAGCTAGGACAGCTGTGTCATCTGCAAAAGTAGCTATAGTGGTTTCCCAATTTTCAGTCAAATCGCTAGTGAACAGAATGTATAAAACCGGACCTAGCACGATGCCTTGTGGTACACGAGTGCTGCCAGATGTTTTCACCAGAAATCGTTATTACTTTCTTTCAAAATCGTGGAAATACGATTTTGTTGGAAATAAAAAAAAACAAAACAAAAACACAGAAGAACGTTATTATACTTGAATTTAGGTATTACAACATAAATTATTTTGGATAACATACAAATTTTTCGAAACATAACATTTTTAATTGATTAAATAAGAAAAAAACTTATATGTATAACATGTTTTTACTACTGTATTCTATTACAGTCTACTTCATTACACATTCATACTTGAATTAAATTGATTCAAAATGCTGCTATTTATATTCAAATTGTCTTGCATTCTTAGCAAATCTTTGGTATGCAAAATTCCTTGCAAGGTTTCTGTTACCAAAGAATTTCTTGTTTTCTTTTTATTTAGGTTAACCGCCGAAAATATACGTTCAACAGTAGCAGATGAATTCGGAAGTGATAAGACTTCAAAAATGAACTTTTTCATTAACGGAAATGGTAAACTTTCATTACCATGCTTTGTTTGTAAAACGCTTTTCCAAAAAAATGTTATCTACATCTATTGAAGATCGAGGTGCAGAAAAAAGATTTTAAAAATTGAGGTCTCTTATCTCGGCATCGGCGCGCGTCTTGAATATCTTTATTTAGAATTAAATTTGGAAAACTTTTGAATTATGGATACAAATAATCAACTTTTTTCAATTATATGTTTAGTGGACTTAGAAGGGTTAAACTTTGAAGCAATTGGTTTTTGAAGTCAAATCAAGCTCTATATAGAATCCCAAGCAAGTCTGTTTGAATGCTTCAACATCGTTCCTGTTTCAAAGAATCCAACTGGTCTTGAACTTCTACACCGAGATACAATTTACCAAAGAAACAATATTCGAAGGCAATATAAATTCATCATTAAGGTATTTTATGTTTACCACCTTTAAAATATCGGGTTTAAGAAAAAAATCGAAAATTGTAAAAACTAATTGCTTCACTTGATTTGATCATACATTTTATGTATTTGTGGCTGCTCCTTCACCTTCACATTTTCAGAAGATATTTGGAAAATTGCAAATGAATTTTTGTATTCGATAAATCTGAAAAATCTTGGAATTTTATGCTTTTTTAGCTCAAAAATCTTGGAATAAGTTTTAAGCCCTAAAATCGTAAAAATACGATAAATCGTGGAATCTGGCACCGCTCGTACACCAGCTTTAATTTCTCTTAAAGTTGAGTACTCGTCTCTTGTTTAATTCTGAAGAATCGGTCTGATATATATGACTCCGGAATTGTCGAATATTGCTTTGGCAGTTGCCTTTGCAGTTTGTGGATCAGACCTTTGTGCCAGACTTTATCGAAAGCTTGTGCTATATCAAGAAATATTGTAGAGCAAACTTTTTCCTCTTCAAATGTTTTTCGATTTTATCTGTGATTCTATGCACCTAGAGTGTAGAGTGCTTATTTCTAAAACCAAATTGGTGATTGGGAAGATAAGACTTGCTTTTAAAATTTAGACTCCGCAAAATGTTTACAACGAATTCAACCATATACACTAATGCGTCACATGAATAGCACACCCCCTAAGGTCGGTTTTCTATCGCCCACTGGTCCCCAACCAAGCATGCTAGAGACTTTTTTTTTAAAATCAAAGTTCATTTAATTGTTGTGATTTGACCAGAAGGAAGATTTAAAACTAAAACTTTAAGTTTTATCAAAAAAACATTAACTAAAAACTGGCAAAATGTGGAGTATTCATTTTGCGCCATTTTTATTTATTTTTATTTATTTTAATCAATTTTCTGTTATTTTAATAATGTGTGAAGCAGTAGGTACCATTTGATATAATCTCAAAAATTATATTCTTCAAAGAGCCATATAAACTTTTAAGGTTATTCAAGGAAGCTTTAATCGCCGCATTCAGTTCTTGATTGTGTTGATACTTATTGTTGCCTCAATAAATTTCACGGGGCAACAGTTTCAATAATATTCAAATCAGGCGAATGTCGCGGACAGTGCAATATTTTAATATTTTCACTGGCAATCCATTCTTTAACAAGGCGTGAATTGTGTATAGGCACGTTATCCTTCTGGAATATCCATGGAATAGGAATAGATGGAATTGCGCGAAAAGCTGCTTCCAAAAAAGTTTTGCAAGAAATAGTAGATACTAATTTGATTGAAAACCATTACCCATTTTAAAAGCGCCGAAGTATGAAATTGCACCCCATACCATAACTACCCCTAATTTTGAATGATAAACATTAAAAACATACTTTCTTTCCAGAGTTCATGAAAGTAATAGCTGTAGTTGCAGGATCATCCAAGTTAAAGTCCTTTTTGTTCGATAAGTCGACTTTTTCTAGAGACCACTTAAATGTTCATATAATCATATCCCACGCCATGTGAGACCTTGCAAATTCAAGGCTTGGGTTGCTTGCGTGCTTGATTAGCCGGTGTTTTTTTTTTTTTTTTTTTTGCAAATTAACTTGTTGTTAACTAACCAATTTAACCGGTGCGTCTATTCAAGTGAACCAAAAAAATTCACACATTTTTGCATGGTATAGGAACAAAATGAGCAAAACTACCGTTATGGGTCAGTTATCAACTTATTAAGTTTGAAATTATGTTTGTTTTATAGTGTATCAAAGTACGTTAGTTCATAATAATATGCATGCATAGTTAAGGTATATTGTTCCCTAACGTCGGTCAGTCGTCGCCAATCGTCAGTTTCGACCTATTCCTACTTGGATCTTCGAAAACTAACTATGTAGTAGTACCTATATAGTATATACATACCTTTACTGACCTACCCCCTAAAAATGCGAACAAGATACTTCATTGCAAAATCATCAGCCCCACCCAACTCGTAATAATACAAATGAACAGACAGAGCACACGTGCAACAAAAATGCATACACGAACACGATACAACGAATATGAAACAATGCGATGATCGTGGGGATGATCCGCCTCCTATCCAACAAAAATAATTTTCTCCCACAGCAACCACCACGCAACGCACCATCACCACTGCCAGCTGCCAGCCACGACTCCACGAGCCACGACATTCCACTCATATCCAACACGAAATCTCCCTATGCAATCCAACAAACAAGCCACACCCTTTTCGGAGTAATTCTCTCGGCTTGCTTGCGCGTGCCGTGCCGGGTGGTGTAGACAGTGCTACCAGATTGTGGGAAATTTCCCTTTTTGAGGGAATATTTGTACTCGAAATGAGCTAAAAGGGAAAAAGGGAAAGTTTCCGTTTTCCAGAACAAACAAAAGGGAATTTTTTGTTCTTTGAAACTTTACTTTAATTTTCGTGTTCAACTTCAGGAAGACAATTTATTTTATACACCTGACTGCGTCCATGAACAAGCGCTTGTATTGACACAAAAAGAAAGAAGTCCTGGGGCCAAATAACATAAAATGAAAACGTCTCTGTCTATTATTTTTATTATTATTACCACAAATATGATAGATCAATGTTCACTGTTTAGTGAAAACATAAGTGGTTTTCGTTTCGTATTTTACAGAATCCCACCCCTTTTTTTTTTTGCAATAACTATAATGAAGACTGACTACCCTATCCTAGCCTTTTATCCTAGCCGATAAAAGCCGATTAGAAAGAGGGTTTAGGCTAGGAGGTTCTCCACTTTTTTGTAAAGTTTATGATACTGCTGCAGATGATTTTTTTATCTCTTTCGGGTCCAGTTGGTCCCTGGAGAAGATCTTCCTTCGAAAGACGCATATAATGTTGTTTCGTCTTCTCTCGTACATAGCCTGCTCTCCGCTGAGTTGGCAAGATTTATTTAGCTTAGGTAGTATTGTAACCCATGATGTCCTATAAGGAATCCTATACAAGGTTTCTGATATCATGTCTGCTGTGGGCATTGTTCTCGCATTATGAGATACTTTTGTATGTTCCCAACATTTTATGGATAAGTTTTTAACCAATTTGGGGGTATATCAGAAAGTTTTCGGTCCCGCGAAAGGGGGTTTGGAGCATATTCTGGCCAAATCGTCTGCTTTTCGTTTCCTTCGAAGAATTCATGGCCAGGAACCCACCATAAATTTGGTTCTGTTCCCGAGGCTAAGGTCAGTTTCAAGACTAGCTGATAAAGTCTCGATTAGCCTATCAGGAACTTATCTGCCAGATCGGATAGTGATATCTAACAGATAAAGTCTAGGATAGCCCATCAGCCGATTCAAGTGCCTGTTAAAGCCTTTAGGCAAATATTTATTATAAGTGGTTGGAAAAAATATGGTTTCAGATAATTTTTTCGTTGACGAGCGTATAAATTGCAGCCACAACATGGATTTATTAGAATTTTTAGAAAACTAATTTTTACATCAGTCTCTATGCGAAAAGTAGTTGGAACAATTTGTTCATGAATCCTAATAAATATTCATAATACATAAACACTATGACAAACAAGTTGTAAATAAATAATTGACAAGACTCTTAGAAACTAGTATCACAGGGATTTTATTGCCACACTGATACTCCTTTACCTGTCGGATAGCGTTCTGTGTCACATAATATTATCCGAAACTTTTTCCGAAACCTTTGAAGCTGGCCCTAAGCCTTTGAAGGGTGTTGAAATAGGCATAGTGGAATACACTAAGGTTTTTCCCCATAGTTATTGAGGCAGTTTTGTTTGTTTCGTAATTTTTTTTTTTTTGTTTTCCTTTGTAAAATATGTGTGGGAAAATCTGAGGTACTTTTTTGAGCCAGGCGAGGGAAAAAGAGGGATTTTTTTGGCACTTGCGTGGGAATTCTTATGACAAAACACTGTCAGCACTGGGTGTAGATCGTATTCAGCCAAACACCAATATGGTATGCATGCGTATGGTCGTGTGGGGGCGGTGACATTGACAATGGTGTATGAGATGGGAATGCATTGGGATTGGAATGGAAGTTCCAATTGTGGCGTATTTTATGTGGTGATTGATTTTTTTTTTGTAAATATCTTCTAAAATATTAGCTTTTCGATATAACAGTCTTCAGTAAATATATAGCTACGAAGATGATCTACAAGAAAGGATCAAATGTATTTTTTTTAAATCTAAAAATAAACAGTTTTTTGTGCGAATGAACATATTTTTTCCACGAAATTAAGAATAACTCCCAAACCAGCCGATGTATTGTTAATATTGGTATTTGACGATTAACTAGAGGTTATACCTGATACTGTGTGCAAATTCCAGCCTTCTACGTCAATTAGTTCTTGAGATAGACTTAGGTACAAAATTTTCTTATTTTATTCCGACAGACATCGTAGCGAAAGCAATAAGGTTCCTCCACATGGAAACGGAATCTTTAAAATTAAGGCCTTTATTGTGATTATCGATCAGCGATCGTCACAACAATTGTTGATTGCGTTGATCGATTTTAGCTATTGGCATTGCGTAACTCAATCGATGGGGGAATAGACAATGCACATAATAAATAATTTACAATTTTACAATTTTAGCTTCCAAGAAATAGCATTCGAAATTTATTTATTTTTTGTATGAGAGTGGCACCCCTCCATTTGCTCAATTTTGACCAATCTTAACAGGAATGTCTGAAAATGTGAATCAATCGTTTCGGTGGTTTTTCGAGATATACGGTTTGTAGATACCTATGTTTTTTTTTATGGAAGGTGCCACGTCCCTTTATTCAATTTTGCTCAAACTTCACAGAAACCCGCACTACCGTTTTGCTATCAACTTGCCTCGTAACCAGGGGCGTAGCGAGGGTTCGAGCCGTGGGGGGGGTGAATTTCATTGAAATGCCGACTTATTTCAGGAACTTGCCGACTGCATAGAAATCATGAAAATCGGCCCAGCGGTTATTCACTCCATAGAAGATGTTTTTTGTATGGGGGATGCCACGCCCCTTTGTCCAATTTTGACCAATCTTAACAGGAACACCCCTGGGCTAATACCTAAAGAACCATTCACATAAGACCGACCAACTACCTACGATCGAACGACTATTCTCAAGTTTTGACAGCCCGTTCACATGAACACTTTTATAGGTCGCGGCAGTTCGCGAATTCCAGCCAGCAGTTTTTACCCTCAATGTCTAGCTTGAGGTTAAGTTCGAACGAATGTTTTATTCGCTAGTTTGTGGAACCCTAATTAAATGATGTGGATTGCGAATAAACTTTGACAATTCGCGCCAAGGGTGTATTCGTTCACGACAAAAATTTTGTAATTCGAAATTTCGTTATTTAAACTGTTTATAAACTTATTTTCTTAATACATTTTGTTGGGATAATTAATTATCCTCCTCTTGGCCCAACCACACGTTTGCCACGAATTGTTAAAGTTCGCAATCTACATCAATAAGCCGCGAACTAGCGAACAACACATTCCTTCGAATTTAACCTCAAATTAGAAATGCCAACCGTCCTTTTAAAATCGAATCTAAACTCGCTAAATTTTAAGGATTTCAGTCGGCAAATTCACCGATTAACCGATTTTAAGGAGTTCATGTGGAACCTTTGAAAATGCCGACTTTTGTATACATTTACAAGTTTAAAAACCTATACCTAATGGAAATCCAACTTAAGATCTAATTTTTGAAAATTGATCGTTGATTTGCCGACTCTTGAAAAGTGTGGGGCGGTGGGACACCCCCCCTCGCTACGCCCCTGCTCGTAACATATTTTAGTTAGTTAGAATACCGTTACATATTTTAGCAATAGGTACAAATACTCTTTTGAGATAGATCAAATGAGAATTATTTGTAGCTTAGAACGAAATGCCCTACCGAATCATATGCACGATATGTAATACCTATCCAATTCACCTAATATCGCAAATTGGATTTAGACTATTTTGGAATTATTCTTATTTAAACTTGAAAACGTATGAATAATTTATCTATTCCATACTAAAATGTCACACTGAACGATTTGAAATTAATTTAGTTATAGAACAGATTGGTTCTTATAACCAATTATAAAATATCTGATGATCCGAACAAAAAGACGGATTTCAGATTCAGAACGAGCGGCCACAACTCAGAAAAACTGATTCACAAATTATTATGGATAAAAAATCCGAATACCTAGACAAATTTTGCTTTCCGTTGTCGACAATACATGCGATTCAAAAATGCACAAACACTCATAAATTTTTACACTTTTTAAAAGGAGTGATAACTATTCCACTCAAGGAAATAGAAAATTCGAAATCAAAGGGCACGGTAGTGCCCCAGCCCTTTACAGGAACAAACTCAGGCGGTTTTCGACCCCCCTCTAACTGTGGAACCAATTAAGCCAAAAACTTCAAACTTGAAACATTTACTGTGCTCATTGAAAAGGTTCACCTCACCAAATTTCATTTCTATTAGCATTAGTGGTTCTCAACATACAGGACTTCAAAAATCGCAAAAACCGTAACTGACTGACTCACTAACTCACTTAGATGATGATCATCAAAATTATGAAGCAGTTCCGGCCATCCTAGAATCGTGAAATTTGGCAGAATGCTAGATCCTGTGGTGCATACACTGGGAAAAGTCCAAAACTTGAGATTTTCCATTCAAGAGGCGTGGTATACGCCCACTTTTAAAAATTGGTTATTATTTATTTGGGCCACTTCCCATTGCCGTAGAATGTTGAAATTTGGTAGAGCAGTGAGACTTGCAGTGTGCAGAAAGAAAAAAATTAAAAATGTATTATTCTCCATTTAGGAGGCGTGGTATCCGCCCACTTTTGAAAATCGGTCATTATTTATTTGGGCCACTTACCAGTGCCGTAGAATGTTGAAATTTGGTGGAGCGGTAGGACTTGCAGTGTACAGAAAGAAAAAAATCTAAAATTTTATATTCTCTATTCAAGAGGCATGGTATCCGCCCACTTTTGAAAATCGGTCATTATTTATTTGGGTCAGTTCCCATTGCCGTAGAATGTTGAAATTTGGTGGAGCGGTAGGACTTGCATTGTACGAAAAGAGAAATATCAAAAATTAAAAATTTTCCATTTAAGGGGCGTGGAATCTGCCCATATGAATAGATATTAATCTACCTGCTGATTGAAATTTTAATGAATAGTTTATTAGAAAGAAAACCAAAGTGACGGTAGTGGTAGCCAGTGTCTGTTGGCATATTAAAAAATAAAGACGTTCAACGTTGTTTGTGAAATCAAATAAGGAAAAACTTCGCAAAAAGTAGTGAAATCACACCAAAAACATAAATGTAAAAGAAGAGCCAAGTTCTGTTATATAGAACAAAAAGTGTGTAATTCGTCAGCCACGAAAAGTAATGAGATCTAAATGTACGCCAAGTTCTTAGTTTAAGAAGGTTAAATGTTAAGCAATTGGTAGGTTTACTTGGCAAGTTTTTCGTTTATAACTTTATTATATCGTACAATATATAAGAGTTTGAAAACTTGACCAGTGACCTACCAATTGCTTAACATTTAACCTTCTTAAACTAAGAACTTGGCGTACATTTAGATCTCATTACTTTTCGTGGCTGACGAATTACACACTTTTTGTTCTATATAACAGAACTTGGCTCTTCTTTTACATTTATGTTTTTGGTGTGATCGCATTTACCAGATCCGTGCCATCCACGTTATTCGTTTCAACTGTAACAATCGTGTCACAGTGTGACACAACATAAAGAATGAAATACATATCTATGCATAACTGATCTTAAAAGCCTAGATTTTTTTCCTAACACTCGTATGTTCCACAGACGTGCAAACGTCCAAATATTAAACCTCCTATACTGGTCTTGAATATGCTAACCATACTATGTTGCCCGACTGTTCTAAGAGCGACCTATTTTTCCGGAACAGAATGTGGGTGGTCCATAGCTCTCTCCAAACTATCGAACAAGAAATTATACATTTCCGCCATACGTCTGCGTGTAGGCATGTAGGTCCCATGTAATAATAACATTTTATAAGGAAGCAACTTCAACTCGACTCTATCAAACACCATGTAATATAGTATAAAAGTATAAGAAGCATACCATACCACATAATCGCAGGAACAATTTCCAATCACTATTATCTATGAAATATTACACCCTGAAATTGAACGCAAACTTTAAGCCTACAAGACTAAACGCAAACGCAATGTTCAGCATTAGTACCTAAAATAATAATTTCACACACCTTACCACTTTAACCGGTGCGATTTCCTCCGTCAACAACCTCTTATGAAAACCAGTTGACAGCATCCAACCAAACCCTTGCATTTTAATCAATATTTTTTTTTTTCCTTCTCATGTGGATAGTGGATTTTCTTCAGTCCTACTTAATGTTGGTGTTGGATGAATTAGAGCAGAAGGTGCTTACGAACACACACGCTTCATTGGCGCTTACAGTTCGCATATAAATGGCTAGATATCAGAGAGGTATGTAGAAAAAAAAACAGGACGGACTATAATTTGAGGAGATTTAAAGATATCATTAAGTAATTATCATCTTATTATGCAAATTTTACCTGCTTCTGCTCCTTGATGGCGACATGTTGTACAGGTTCATGACATACATAGTTTGTGCGGATTTTACGTGAATTCAACTTCAGATGTAGGATAATGATTTATTTATTTTAGCGTTTATTTATAGGTTCATCGGTCTTTGCTATATCTGCGATAGCAGTTAAACTGTAGATAATTATAATTTGTTATAGGACGGCACTGCGGTATGACATCTCAGACGATTGTTTACACAAAAAACAAATAAATTTATTGTATCTGGCATTCGAGCAGAGGTACCTACTCGTGTGATCAGGAACTTAAAAATTTTTATTTACAAATTTAACTATAGGTACCAGGCGCGTGGTGGCCCTACGGGAAACCGGGAATATTCCCGGGGCGTTTCGTTTTTATGGGTGTTTTTTCAGAAAAAAAAAATATATAATTGACACAAATTTTAATGTTGATTAATTTTTTCTTATTTTAAAATTAGTTCTTCTCATTTTTGTACTGCGTATGTTACCCATTGAAGTTCATGAGATTTTCAAAATAATTGACTGAAGTTCAAATATATGTAACCGACAAATTCGCGGTGGATTTATCCACAAAAGGCCTGGCACCTCCCATAAAAAAAACCAAATAATCTTATACATATCTAGAAAACTACCGAACTGATTGAACTCAAATTTTAAGAAAATATTTGTTATTGACCCAAAAGTGTTTCTATGAAAGTTTGATCAAAATGGACATGGCGTGGTACCTCCCGTATAAAAAAAAAATATATGAAAATACATATTAAATGCTATTTCCCGAAACCCATGGGAGCTAAAGTTGAAAAATTGTATACATTGATGTGCATTGTCCAAACAAACATGTGTGGTTGGGATTGGAAAACGGGCCATGGGACCACCCTTACAGCTAAGTTATTTAAATCACTATATCTAAACATTGCTTGATTGAAGCATTTTACAAAACCTGGCGGGATTGGACAAAAGGGCGCGACACCTCTCATAAAAAAAATACATTTCAAACGCTATTCTTCGACAGTCATCGGAAAAAATATATCTAGACAATACTATTCGAGTACACCGCGCACGTCTGAGGAAATATCGGTCGAAGCACAGGGAACAGAATCAGTCCGGACACCACGATTAAAAAAAACGGCCGCAGAACAATTGACAATTGACAATAATTGATGTATGTAGGTACTTATATTTTGCAATCAAATTAGAGTTTATAAAATATTTTATTATAATTTATTGTTGGGGGCGTTTTCAATTTAAAATCCCGGTAGCAAATTTGTTCCCACCACGCGCCTGAGTACGCATTTTATGTAAATTTGTGCAAAATTCACCTATGGCGAAGACTTCTCTGTATAACGAATTCTTCTAAAGACACTGCGATTTTTTCCGTTTTTTTTATATCGTTTAAAGACGTCTCTTTAGCGAACCTCTCTATAGCAAATTCCCCACTGTAACCATGTTTTTTCAAGTACGCAAATATACTTTTTCATACAGAAGAACTTGTCTATCGGTGATGTGCCGAGTGATGCGAATACGAATAACTCAAGAACGTCTCAACCGATTTTAACAATTTATGCTTTGTATAATTTAATTTGGCTATAAACTAATTAGAGTTTGGGGTTTGTGGCCTCAAATTTAGGTCAGGTTAGGTTATATAGGACAGTCTTAAATAGCAGTGTATCCGGATAGGGAGGACTGGCAAACAAATAAAGTTTCGAGCGAAAATGAAATTTTCGTATTTATACGGATGGTTCCAAAACTAGTGAGGCTATTCACAATATGTATATGGGTTCAATATCCAACAAGAATATTGCCATCTGAGTTGATAGTCATTAACGTTTTCCCCAACTCTATTTTTTCCATACCAAAATTTTTTTTTTTTTTTTTTTTTAATAATAATAATATTTATAGCTGTGCTTATCAGAGCACACTTATGTCTTATCTTATCTTAAAACTTAGTTATACTTTATGCACAGAAAGACACAGATCATAACTTTTACAAATAAAAATCCTGCGGTTGTAGATACCACCGATTAAAATAGGCAACAAATCCATCCGAGAATTCATGGTATTTATTTTAGTCAAAGTCAATGACACGGCAGGCCTTACTTACTTACTTAGGTCCGGGGTGGTACTGGGCCTCAACCAACATGCCTCACCAGTTAACACGATCTTTGGCTAACCGCCTCCAGTTCCGCACTGCAAGTTTATTGATGTCCCCTTCCACTTGTGCGCGCCACCTAAGGCGAGGTCTTCCTACACAGCGTTGTCCCTCCGGGTTGGAATCGAAGACTCTTCGGGCCGGAGCGTTGGCGTCCATTCGCACTACATGTCCTAGACATCTTAGTCGAGTGATTCGAACGTCTTTTTCTGAACAGGTCGATGTCGCTGTACAGATCGTTAAGTTCGCTATTATTTCTCCTCCTCAAAAGCCCGTCAACGCAAACGCAACGCAAATTTTGAGCTCGAAACAACCAAGAAGATCTTCATCCGCCTTTGCTAAAATCCGTGCTTATGCTTCATAGATGAGGATTGGGACGATGAGGGTCTTATATACAGTCTACTTAATGTTTCTTGACAATGTCTTACAAGTCAGTTGCCTTCTTAGACCGAAAAAACATCGGTTGGCTAGTGTAACTCTTCGTTTGATTTCTGCTGTGGTGTCATTGTCAGAGTTTAAAGCGGAGCCGAGGTAGACAAAGTCTCTAACCACATCACAGTTGTAACATTCAGTCCGATTCGTCGATGTTTTTTTTTTTGTAAGGATGGAAGGTGGAAACCTTGCATGAGGCACCAATGATCCGACGTTCATTTTTAGTGCCGGATTCTTACCGGCTAAAACCACCCTTCATGAACAGACCGATATTTGTCCCCCGCGGAACCTCTGTAAGGCATTACTTCGCGGGGGTCGGTGTAAATCCATATTAGATCACTCTATTATTTGAGCTATTCACTTTTCGTTGGCGCTCTAAACGCCTCAGATCGCTGAGTATTCGCACGGCCACGTTGCTTACAATAGTCCAATGTTCGTTTTTAAGCAACATGTAATTTACGATGTTATCGGGAGTGGGCCATTCCCCAAATTGATGCCGTAATCCTCTCAGTTTCATACCGTGGGCAATGGGAAAACACGTGCTCCGCATTTTCAGAAACGGTCTCGCAATGTGGACAGTTTGGGATGGTTTCATGTCCGCGTTTAAAGAGATATTCTCTGTAACAGCCATGACCCGTCAAGAACTGGGTCAGATAGAAATTTGTTTCGCCATGAATTCGTTTAATCCATATGCATCAATCACTGGTATGAGACGTTGTGTCCATCTTCCCTTCAACGATTCGTTCCATTGTTGTTGCCAGGTTGCGATACTGCGATTTCTTTCGTACCTTCTTTTATCGTCGTCTAACCGGCCATTTCGAACTCGCTCGGTTCTTAGCGTTTTCATTTCTTCAGCGAGTAAATCGTTAGGCAACATTGAAGATACGACGAGTATCGCATCGTTTGAAACAGTTCTGAACGCACAGTGCGCTAAGACGGTAGACGGATTTAGTTCCGCGTACATAAGACTTAACTTTCGTGGCACTTGACCATATTTCGGCTGCGTACATGAGCCGACAGCTCCTACAAGAATTAGTCTCTTATTCTGTTTCGGGCCTCCGATGTTACTCATCAACCTGGAAAGTGCACTAACAGTTTTCGCAGACTTTTTGCATACATGCTCTAGATGGTATCTGAAGCTGAGACGAGCATCAATAACCACGCCTAGGTATTTATTCGTCGATGTTCTGTGTCCCTTATTGTTGACAGCATGTATATAATATTTTGTTTTGTCCTCATTCACCAGTAAACCCATTTTTTCCGCTTCTGTGCTAATACTTGCAAACGTACCAATGACAGCTATCTGCGTTCTGCCAATGATGTCAATCAAGTCACATTGCGTATGCAAGTACCTACCTATAGTTGCAAATATTTTCGGAAAATTGTTCCCCTTGTTTTGGCTTGCGACTTTCGCAGAATTTTCTCAAGTATGATGTTGAAAAAGTTATATGACAGCGCATCACCATGCCTAGGTCCATTTTTAACATCAAAGATCAAAGGTATCGGTGAGATTGCTTCCGACCTTTACGGAGCAGCGAGCGAGGAATGCCAAAACATGGTCCTGTATAACTCGTCTCTAATAATTGCCGCCTTAAAAACGATAAATAGATGGTGAGTCTGTGTATGGCATTGGACTGCTTAGATCCAGTAGTGAGAATATTTGGTCGGTTGTAGACAATTCTTTGTTGAATGGTTTCAGGCGTTTACACAGCAGATAGGATCTTATATGCGCTGCTGAGGAGAGGAGACTGCTGCCTTTATTATATCTAGTTGTCGCAGCTTAGAGGGTCTCCGTTTTTGTAGAAAGATATTAAGATGTAGTGAAAAAAGCAATAACACGTCTAAGATACTAGACATTAAAACAGACGGGTCAAGTAAACTGTCAATAATTCTCCATCCCAAAGGAGAATCCCAGTCCACAATCTCCTTTTCAAAGGCAAACCCATCGCTCTGGGTTTGGACCATTTAATGGAAGGTCCCTGTGATAGGAGAGAATGGAATCTGTATAGTGTCTCAGACAGATGGTATTCAGGGCCGGGAGCTTAATGTATAATTTGTATGATTTTTTTAACTTTTTACGTATGGACGAAGTAGCTCCTTAAGGGCACTCATTAAAATATTTCTCATCAAAATAAATCTCAGCGTAGTCTAGTCCTCCAGAATCGCTTCCATTATACGATAGGACTTATTTCAATAACTCGAAACAAATGTCACTTTTGTTGGCCTCAAAAGCTGCAATTGCGTTGCAAATTGCAATCCGACCGAGTTCATTGTATGACTCAGTATTCCATTTAAACAAATTAGATTCAAATCCGACCGACACATGAGTAACAAAATTCCTCAAATAAAAGTCTTAAATGACTATATTGAAATGACTTTAATTGCGCTCCTATCATAGTGCACACAAATTAATGATATTATGTAGGCAGGTATATGAGCCCGCCTTAAATTCAATCAACATTCAGTTACCACCTCTTTTGATGTCAATGTCTATACCAGTGACAACCATTCAAAGTTTATTCCCCAGTGGCAGCACAAAGGAAATCCATTTTATAACATCATTTCAAATCGAATATAATTCATCCGCAAGCAAGCGGCATCCGACTGTATTCCGCTTTCTTCAATTTGGTTGCACCTTAGGCAACCGAAAGATATTGCGCGCATTCTTCGTTTAGACGCCTATGGATATCAGCACGCATTCGATTTGATCGCGCCACATGATGTTTTCAATACATTAGATCATATCACGAGAGTCGTCATCATCATCAACGCAGTGCGCAGTTGCAGCAGTAGCACTAACTTGAGTTGGAGTTCAGCTTCAGCATCAGCGTAAGCCGCAGCGCTGCGTATTCTCTTCTTTGGGTGGGAAAGCGTTTTTACCTACAGGTGGGATCGCATATTGCTAAAAAGAATGACTGCGTTGTCCCAAACCGCTTGCGGCCAGCTATATCCAAGTTCGGCTTACGTTTACTTTGCGGCCGACTCTTATGTCGCTTTTTCTGCATTTATTAGACTTAAGTGCGTCTCGAAGACCTGATGGAAGGAGAGGACGTGCATCAAAGCGCCAGCGCGCAGATCCAGCTTGTCATGCCGTGACATTTTCATTTATTATGTATTTCTTTTCCATTTTTGGCCGTGCCTTAATCAATATGGATGTAGATCGCTAACTTTGTATCTACGGCTCATTAATTGCCGTGCAACTGGAAAACGTTTCTTTTTTAAGGATTACAATACACAATGTCATCTAATCCCTTACAAATACGGGTATTTATATTAAATTTCTTCTGCAAAAACGCACTTATTGAGGTATTCAATGGGAATTCCTTATTATGCGATGAATGCGAGGCAAAGAAAAAGAAGCACTATACCTACTGCAAAGCCAGTTACTATCGATAGGAGCAATGTTTTGCGGTTACAGTCTTGCTGGCAATGATTCTCCCATTTAGATGAATAAACCGATTGATATGCGAATAGAAAAGGATTTAACAGCCGCAGACACCTGAATTCCCACCAGGGAGCATCAACGACCACGACCGATGACAACTGGAACTTGAACGTGAAAAGTAGATACCCCGCGCTCCTGAACCCGATATTGAATCAAACAGTTGACTCTATTTTCTGGAGTGTATGTTTTATTAATGAAGCTTGACATTAATAAAACATCTGCATGGATTATGCTGATTCCCCTTAGGAATGATGACGATGATGATGATAATGATGCGATGGGGACCGGAACGCCGGCCGGCCGTTGCTTATTCCGCCAGCTGAGAATAAGAAAATCACACACACCACAAGTCTGTGAGGCATTTGCGATTGCGGCGACTAAAGAGATTTATTCGTATAAGAGCATTTCGTGCACGCGGTATACTGCCGCAACTACTCAACTCAGATACATCGGTGAAATTTCGCTAGCAAGTATAGCTGAACCTGATGGTGCTGGAAAACGGCTGGTGCCCGTGCCGCCTTTGTGGAATCGGATTGCTTTGATTTAAATCTAATGAAGGCTCTGTGGAATGCCTTGGAGTGTTTAACAATATGAATACTTTTCGATGGTATTTTTATTGCCCACAAATCTAACGGATGGCTCTTATGGGAGGTGCAACAAGTGCGAGTGAATCCATATGGATGTGTGGCATAAATAGCTGTGCGAGTGCTATTGCTTATTTATTGATTAGGGATAACTATGCACATTTTGCTCTGATCCAGCTATATGGTATTTTGGTCATACTTGAGGCGATTTCCTATCCAGCATTCTTCAATTGATTGAGACCTATTTGTCGTGATTGTTATCAAGTCCTAGGCGAATTATGCATCTAGATACAGCAATTTATGTTGATCTGATTAAGCCACGCTGAATCTACAATTTTCAATTTTCTTTATAAATAAAATATTACATGCTGTGCAGTGATGCCATGAGGTATATGAGCTCATTGAGAACGTCTGGTTTTGGTTGGCAAGGCATGAAGTATATCCTGTCAGATCGTGGGTGGATTGGAAGCGCAATTGATTAATGAATTGTGTATCTGATCGGATTTACTTTGCAATCGTGAATACACTTTTATTTGCTATATAGGTAGAGGGATGAGGGAATTTCTATTGTAAATGTAAACTTACATATTTGTTTCTTTCGCATTTGTATAGCCGATGCGAAAGGAGAAAGATTTATCATCACTGATGGCTAAAGTGGAACAAAATATTATGTAGGTACTGGTACATATACCTAACCTACTACTGACATGAGGCTATTTTTAGTACGCTTATAATTAGTGTAGATACTTCTAGGCAGATGGTGGTTAAAAAGAACTTGAGTCTTCGACCACGCATATTTCGGTCCACAAACTGTTGCGAAAGGTGAAAGCGAAAAAATTGCGGCACTATAACGCTTTGTTCGAATGACTCTGAGTGGTTGCGTAACAGAAAGCCTAATATGAGGCCCCCTCAGAAAGAGGAGCTACAGTGGAGGAATTGACTAGATTGAATAAATGGTGTCAACAGTCAACATGGCAGAAACTATACTTGATCTACTCTAGCATAGGTATTTGGAGCTGAGGTCAGTGAGGATTTTCAGGACCCGGAATATCGGAACCTTAAAGTGAACCAGCCGAGCAACTAGTGGAGACTCTGGACAGGAGTACAACCGATGCTAAAGGTAACATCCAGAAAGTGAAGTAGGATGAGGAGAGGACAGCGCGCAAGAACAGCGAAGAACTACGTAACTGAGGCGGAGAAAGCCGACCAATCTCAAGTCAATGACTAAAATACTAGTCTTTGTATGTATACGGACAACGCGCGATGAAAATGAAAACCATACCTACAGCTGCACTGGAGGCAATTCTTAATCTAATTCCTCTAGGTCTAGACCTATATACAATATACATGGAATCTGCTACCAAAAGTACCTTAAGGCCATAAGTGCCTTAGCCAAACTAATACTTGGAACCCGTGCAATTTTGGTCACGCACAGATTCTAAGGAAATACGTTGGAAACATTGTTCCATTCATCCATGCTCGTTTCCTAGTATGGATGAATGGAACATAAATGAACGAACGAAGAGGAAATCGATATCCATCTGCAGAAATGGCTTCCTGATAGCAGCAGTGTTTTCCAAGCAGAGGTTCTAGCAATAGCGGAAGCGGCCTGTAAGGTGTCATTGTGGCAATACCACCAAACGATATTAACGTTTTCATTGGCAGCCAGGCGGCTATAAAAACAGCTATTGAAATAAAATCCATTCTAGTTCATCGCTTGGGCGCAGTAGTGCAGTGGTTAGTGTGCTGGACTACTGTGCGGGGGATCCCAGGTTCGATCGTCTCACAAATGTGTTTTAAATCGTCTACCTACTCCAGAACTTCAGAGCTATCAAAATGGAAACGAATCCATTGTTATTACAGATAACAAAATTAATGTTTTGGAATGACCCGCGCAAAGTTCCGATTTGAACCCAATTGGAAACTTGTGGGCCGACATCGAAAGATTATTAAAAGCCAAAAAATCAAGAAATATGCTGAAGAGCTTTTCGAAAACATTAAGGAGGTCTGGTCAGTGTGCTGCACTACTGTGCGAGGGGTCCCAGGTTCGACCACCGGAAAACACAAATTACATCTTAAGGTTTTGTCCACTGCGCCACCCTCTCGCGAACGTCTGACAAACATCCGAGAGTCTAACTATCCTGAAAAAGCTTCTCAAATCAGCCGTTTGACTCGGCATAAAATTGTAGGTCCCTTCCATTCGTCCCAAAAATAAAACTCACAAAACAAATGGTTGTGAGAAGCTAGTCCTAAGGTGCCTATACAGACCTGCTGCGCCAAATTTATATTCATTTATTTATAAGATGCCGGATTTTAGGAGAAAGTCTTCAGAAAAGGTTGACTGCTAAAAAATAAAGGATTCCACTAAATTTGGTAATTTTTATAAGATTCGGAAACGGAAATTTTACATTTTTTTTTGTTATTCTGTGGCAAACTCGAATATGAGTTAAAATGTTTTGAATTATTTTTTTTTTTAAATATATCTACTAGATTTATATATTTAAAAAAATGCTAAAGGTCACATCACCTAGCTTGCTACATGTTACTAATTTCTTCAATCTAATAAAATTAAAAAAAAAATGGAAAATAGTAATTGCGTTTTCTATAACTACGAAAAATGGGATACGTACGGACAACGAAGTGCTCCGCTAGGAATTTCTCTCCAAAAAAGTCCTCCGCGACCAAAAAAGATTGGGAACCGCTGATATAGACGATATAGATAGATAGATAGATTTTTATTTAGCTATTTCTTATCGCTATTTCTAACATTGTTAATTTTTCTAGTTATAGTTAGATCTTACAAAATTAATAACTAGTGACTTAAATCTAAACAAATTGTTCACTGACTTTATGTCATTAGGTAGTTCATTAAACATTTTCAAACCTTTATAAAAAAGCATATTCTGTGTTCTATGGTTTCTAAAAAATTTTAAATTAAAACCAGTAAGACAATTATCTTCGACTATGCCGAAGCTCAAATACCCGGTACTATATTAGGCGTATTTTTTGGGAAGTGAGTATAACAAAATCAAAAGTGAGTATAACCGTTTTGCATGTAAAACCAAAAGTGGGTATAACAAAACCAAAAGTGAGTATACCAGTTTTGCATGTAAAAGTAAAAGGTAACTAGCTATAGATTTCCAAAAAATACGCCTGTTATTGTAAAATAAAAAAATATTTTAGTATTAAAAAATTATATATTTGTATGGGAGGTATGGGTAGTTTTTATTCGATCAAGCTCCTTTCTTGTCAAAAAATTTTAAATATTATTAAAACAATACGTGCAAAGTTTAAACTTGCTATCTTTACTGTAGCTATTTAAATTTAATTTTTAACATAAAAAGCTATATAAATCTGATACTTTTGTATGGGAGGTAGTAGTAGTTTTCATCCGATCTTGCTCATCTTCGAACTTAGCCTCAGTCTGGTGGATAAAAGCTTACGTACCAAATTTCAAGTCGATAGCTCTTAAATTACGGCCGTAATCATGCGGACAGACAGACAGACGGACAGACAGACGGACAGACAGACGGACAGACGGACAGACAGACGGACAGACAGACGGACAGACAGACGGACAGACAGACGGACATCGCTAGATCGACTAAGAAAGTGATGCTGATCAATAATATATATAGTTTGTCACACCTACAACGCCTCCTTATGGGCGTTACAAATGGAATGACAAAGTGAATATACCCTCACCACAGTGTGGTACCGGGTATAATTATTATTGTTTCTTAAGCTATATGGCTGGGAATCTGCTCTTATAGTCAATTTATTTTTTTAAATATTTAGGTAATATATTATTTTTAATCTTATAAATATAAACAATTACTAGCATTACAATTCTTTGGTTCACTTTTAGCCATTTCAAGGTTTCTAACATATAATTAATGTTTGTATAACTATTACATTTGAAAATACATCTCATAGCCTTATTTTGTAATTTTTGCAATTTATCAAAATATGGCCGAATTATTACATTATATATTTTTATAGCAGTTAATATACAGTAGACGCTCGATATAGTGAACTAATAAAAACCAGGCCTGTTCACTATATCGAAATTGTTCACTATTTCGAGCGGGAGTTTTTAAATGTTCAAATAAGCTAATTTGCTATAAATAAACACATATTTGAGTGTTTAACAAAAAAAAATGTATTAATCTTTAAAAAACACTGAGATGAAGATATTTTTTTTGAGGAACACAGAAATAAATATCATTTTTTTCCATAATTAAATTTTTAAAAAATAATTTGTCACCTTCATTAAGTGTCTTCTTGCCATCGTCGAAGACTAACCGCCACCTGTAGGAGCTGACTACATCAGTCAACTTCATTTGGACACTGTAAACATCTCGTCAGAGGCAATAGACTGTTAAACTGATTCGGTCACCATTCGCCTTTGCTTTCCCTGAAGGAGAAACTCTAACCCTTTTTTTGGTACCAAGCAGTACATTATGGTGGTTTGCTTCAATCAAGCTCTTCTGGTCAACACCAGTCTTTGTCTCGTGGACGGGATTTCAGAGGAAATAAACGGGGGGCAGAGTGCTACGGTTACCCTCCATCCTTTTCTTCCAGTAGACAATCCATCCACTGACTTTTGGTCAAGCAGAAGAACAGATTGATTCAACCACCCATTTCTGCAATGTATCAGTCTCTCTCTCCTCAGTGGTGGACTGTCAGAGGCAATAGGCAGGGGGTAGACTGCTACGGTTACCCTCCGTCTATACCCGAAGACAAACCGCCACCAGGAGATGCTAAATTCAAACATGTTTAACCAACTGAGTTGACTGTTTCAGCCATCACGGTAAGATGTACGGAGATACCTTTCTTTAAAAGAAACTCGTAGGTAGCAATAGAGTTCCCACCTGTAATGTCCGGCCCATAATTTTTCTGGCTACTTCCTGTGTCCTGTTTTTGGGACAGTCTAGGTCTAACTAATATATAAAAAAAAAAACACACAAATGAACTGTAAATTGTTCTCAATTTGTATACCCAAGTATTTTGTTTCTTCTACTATTTCAAAGTTCTCAAATTTATCCATATTAAATTTACCATTTAAAATCATAACTTTAGTTTTATTTTCATTTAATTTTAATTTGTTTATTTGAAGATATTTTTTAATATTTTTAATGTCCCCAGCTAATTTAATTTTACATAAATCAATGTTTTTCTCTATAACAAATAATAGTCCATCGTCAGCAAATAGTAGGTATTAAGTTTCCGTTTTTGAGTGATTTATTCATGTCATTAATATACAGTAAGAACAGTAAGGGTCCTAGTATAGTACCTACCTTGTGGCACTCCTAAATTAACATCAATTGGCTCCGATAAAGTGTTGTTGACTTTTACCTGTTATTTTCGTCCAATAAGATATGATTTAAACCAGTTAAGTTCAACGTTCCTTACGCCATACGCTTCCAATTTTTGTATCAATATACTTTTATCGACTGTTTCAATTTATTTGCTGTTTCAATTTTATTGCTAATTACCTTTTATGAAAGTGATAAATCCTTGATTAATGAAAATTAGCAACATCCAATTAATTAACAATATCCAATAATAACACTGCAATTCACATTTAGAAATAACAAAATGCAAAAGAAAAATTTTAATTCGGCCTGAAGCAACTTCCGGGCTGGTCCAGGTCTTGAGCTCAATATGGTCATCAAGTTACTTTTTACCTTTTCAAATTTATTTGCATATACCATGGACATTTGGGCACACAATATACCTACCTCATTTTGCACTGCACGTCCAGCAAAATTTCAATTAAGCTGTATGACACTTCAAAGACTTGTTTGCTTTTCATATTCACATGATTTTATTAGCACCTATAGTTTTCCATATATATATACGAGTAGGTACTTGTTGCCCACGTAGGCAGCAACCAATATTATGAGCTGCTTGTAAAATAATAACCACGTTACAAAGTTGCAAGGTGTCGTTTAACTTGCTCGCCGAATTTTAAATATTTATGCAAATGAGCTCCAATTTGTTGTAATTGATTTGAATCGGGTTTATAAACTTTCAATTTAAGGCAGATATTTCAGCCATGCAATTAGTACGATGTTTGATGTATAAAGTTGGTGGCACATTTTTGTAAATAGTGTAGGTAGTAGAGTCTAAATTATTTATTGGAGACGGAATTTATTCAGTATTGTTAACCCTTTCGGTATTTTGATGCCATATGGCAACACGAATATTCATAACACCCATTCTCGCTCTCTCAGTATATTTTTTCTATTTTTTTTTCTGATTAACTTCTTAGAGTATCTGCTTAATAATTAGAAGCAAAAAAACTGGGTGGTAGTTGTTGTCATTGTGCTTTTAGCTCTCGTGAAAGATCGGTCTGTAATAGAGTTCGAATTTTTTCGTTGGAAGACTATTTTTATTATTTCTTTTTTACATTGGTAATTGTCAAATAGATTATCAATTTCGATTTTATTTGATTGACTAATATCAGGCGCACAATTAAAAAAATAAAATAAACATATAAGTTCCGTCTATTCAATTTGGCACAATTTTCCTTTTCTGTGTTGCCATATGGCATCAATATTACCTAGAGGTGCATTTTAAGGCATCATTTCTATAAATAAAATTATATATATACCTACATATGTATAAAAATAAATGTATTTTTATGCATAAATAGTCTTGAATATCATTACTTTTTAATTTGGTTTGAATTAAAAAAAAATACTTTGATTTTTATGAATATTTAATTTTTTGTTTAATATTTTTTATTTTTTAATTATTTTTTTATATAAATACACGTGTTTATCTTGGAATATGCTTAGTTTTTAATTTGTAGTACTTGTAATGTTTGAAGTTTATAAAGAAAACCGAGTATAAATGCAACAATTTATTATTTTTTTTAGTTTTTTATTTTTATACATATATGAAAATATGTGTTTTTTTTAAATATTTTCAAAAATCCTTATTTTTTTACAATACATTTTAATTAAAAAAAATAATTATACTTTTTTCTTTTCAATTTTGTTTAAAAATTAATATATAAAAATAAGAAACTAAAACAAAAATATTAATTTTGTCATTTATTTTGCTACCACTTGAGACAATTGATGCCATATGACAACGTTCCCAAAAACCACTTTAGAACCAATATTTACCAAAAATAATGTTATAATGTTTTTAGTATGAGTCTAAGTAGCAACAAAAAGAAATAAAATATTTTTTTTAACCTTAGAACAAAAAAGATGTACCGAAAGGGTTAACAATGCACAGCTGTACAGCTGTTGGTCAACAAATGCGTTCTTGATTAGGTTAGGGGTCGGTTATAGCTATCAGCAAAATGGGACCGAAACATTTTTTTTTTTTGCTTTTTGGGACTATGTACTTAAACTTAGTCGTTGAACTCAATCTTGGTCTTAAAATGTTGGTTTTAAATTATATGTTAGTTCGTCAAAAAAAAAAAAAAAA
The DNA here is from genome assembly GCA_955612985.1 of Cheilosia scutellata. Classification (NCBI taxonomy): domain Eukaryota; kingdom Metazoa; phylum Arthropoda; class Insecta; order Diptera; family Syrphidae; genus Cheilosia; species Cheilosia scutellata. Next base: position 78,767,890 of record OY015313.1, on the reverse strand, counting down.
AGCAATTGATCTCTAAATTTTATAGACAACGAATTTATTAATTTGTCCCTACGTAAAACTTTCTCTGTTCAACTTCTCAGCCAATTCCAGAGCAGGTTCAACTGAATTCCTATGAAATGCTGGGGTTAAATGCTTCAATTTTGCTCTGTTTCGTACTTTTACGGGTGCATTTTATTGATGGCTATAACTGGCCCCAGGGGCGTAGCGAGAGGGGGCGTGGGGGGGTGTCAAAAATTAGACCTTAGATTTGGATTTTCATTAGGTATAGGTTTTCAACTTGTAAATCTATACCTATAAGTCGGCATTTTCAAAGGTTCCACATGAACTCGTAAAAATTTAGCTAGTTCCGATTCGATTTTAAAAAGGACGGTCGGCATCGGTGAATATGCCGACTGAAATCCTTAAAATTTTGCGAGTAAATTAAATTTTTTTAGATTCGACGGTCGGCATCGGCGAATTTGCCGACTGAAATCCTTAAAATTTAACGAGTTTAGATTCGATTTTAAAATGAACTGTCGGCATCGCTGAATTTGCCGACTCAAATTCTTAACATTTAGCATGTTTCGATTCGATTTTAAAATGACCGGGCGGTATTTCTAATTTGAGGTTAAATTCGAAGGAATATGTTATTCGCTAGTTTGTGAAACTCGGCTTATTGATGTGGGCGAACTTTGTCCATTCGTGGCAAGGATGTTTTCGTTCGCGGCAAATAGTTTGAAAAACGAAATTTCGTTATTTAAACTGTTTATAAACTTGTTTTCTTAATACTGCTGATGACTGAAATTTGCGAACTGCCGCGATATAGAAAAGTGTTCATGTGAGCGGACTGTTGCGAATATTCGTTCGTAGATAGTTAGTCGCTGTCATGTGAATGGTCCTTTAGGTATCAAAATCTTATATCCGAAAGACCACCGAATCGATTGAACTCAAATTTACAGGAGATCTTAGGTATTGGCACGGGATATTTCCTGTGAAAATTGGTCAAAATTGGAGAAAGGGGCGTGGGACCTCCCATACAAAAAAAACAAATTCTATGATAGGGTGAAATTAATTCGATGACGTTAGATATAACTCGTTAGACGTTAGATATAACTCGATAAGCTTTGGCTTTATTTGCTTAACGTATAGGATATTGGTGCATACACGTTATTCAGACTTAAACTATATACTTCATAGCCTATACTATAGTCGTCTGCTGCACATCCTTGGATGTCACAGTGACCATAGAAACGCAGCAAAGTGTGATGTTGCACTGTCCACCTATCGTCCACCTGTCGTTAAGAAATACGTGGCAATCTTCCAAGGCTTTAGATCTTGTTTCGCTGGATACTAGGGATCTGATGCCATCAGCTTGTCTTCTTCAATGTATATGACGATATCCCTTTGTGATACCGCTTCGGCTTGGAAGACATACTGGAGTGTTTTGAAAGACAGAATGAGAGCTCCAGTTTTAGATCTTATGAGAAAACCCTGGCGCCAACTCCCTCAGGTGTATTGAAATCGTCTGTGAATACTGACAGTGATGTGTCGTGTATAGAACATTTCGTGAATCCCATTGGTTCCGGTTCGGTATTTCATGTGTAAAGCCTTTTTAAAAGTTTTTTTTCGAGGGCAGGTAATCACTACAGTACTGAGCAAGGGGCTAGTCTGTATAGAAAGATGCTGGCATTTCCAGTCGGTTCTCCTGTCAAGCACTACCCTTCCCTTAGTCCAATTTAATTTTAGAATACTGTGCTCAACTGGTTGAGGGATATGAATCATGGATGGTGTTTAGTGGCGGGAAAGCCACAATACACCAGTCGGTTATCGCCTTTTCCTTTTCAGGATACAAAATGGATTCGCGTCCCTTACATTTTCCATCTACTCATGCAACCTATCGTGCAAAGTACCCTTGGGGTGTTGCATTTGGAAGCACCTTCTAACATTGCTCAAGTCATTTTGCCGTATAGCCTCCAAGGCAAGCTGGATTTTATTACTTCGAGATACCTAAGCGTTTCGAAACGTTGCTCTGTTTTCGAGAGTACTGGTGCTCCGTAATGTGGTGCCGCCGTGCCGGGTGGCTTTCGCGGATAATCCGCTGTGTTCTGGTCGGAGATTGGATCAAATTAAGAAAAACTATGACCTATCTGGTTCCGCCTTCTTGTAGCTTCATCTATTTGGCTTCTGCTTGTGTCCTCAATTAACTAGCGGCGGCGGTAAGCAGCTCTTGGTTTGCGTATGGTGGGATCTGAACTGAATCCGATGTCGTATTATCGGGTTTATGAATGATGTGGATGCACCATGTCTACTATAGAGCGTGGAAATTTTGATCTCAGATGCGAATAAGGATGAATTATCGCTGAGAGACCCAGGTGCAGGACAACATAGCGGTAGGTTTTTCGACATTATGAGCAGTTTTGATACAACCTTCTGTCCTTTTTGGAGAATGACCAAAACAACTAGAAGGGTCGGCGGCAGTTACGTTCCTCCGCTTTGATGAACTCTAATTTTTCGGATGTTGAGTTTATACTCGGGCGATGGACTGCAATATATCCGGTCGATGTTTATTTCTAACAGCATTAACCCTAGATTCATAAACATGGGTCTCATAGGCCTTCTCAGTTGATTAATCAATCATTGCATGCGGTGTGAAAGAGATACAAATCAGAAAAGTCGGGAAATTGGAAAAATTGAAAATTGAGAACGGCTGGGCCGAATTGGCTCAACTTTTTTCAGTTATTCGTAATTGGCAGGAGAAGGATTTTACGAAAGAAAATTTTGGGAAAACCCTCCGGAAAAGTCGGAAATTTGGAAAAAGCGAAAATTGATTTTTTTGTATGGAATTTTGTGTGCAATTGTTCCGGAATGGCTTTTCACATGGAAAAATAGAAAATTCTTATTAGAAAACTCAGCAAATTCCGGAAAAACGCGAAAAATTTGAATTATTTTTTAGACGAAATTTTGCAATTTATTGCATGATTTGAAGATTTTAGAAGATGTAAAGGCGGAAAATTCGTTGTGAAGCTTGGGGAATTTCGGATAATTGTGAAATTCATTGTGAAAAAAGACGTTTTGAGTGCATTTTGAACTATCTGTGTTTTATTATACCACTCTGGAGTCTATCTGAAGTCGTTAAATTGGGGCGAGACTAAGTTCGCCGGGTACGCTACTTTAAATTAAATATTCTTTAAGTACCTACCTAGACGGTGTGTTTTTTGTTTTTTTTTGTTTTTCAAAAATGGCCTTCGGAGAGCCATTCAAAATCCCTCAAAAAAAAAAAATTGAATTGAAAATGCTTAAATTAGGTATATAAAAACGCTTGAGTCACCGTAAACACAGATTGATAGGTTTCACAAATTTTGTATGCCCACTAATGACTCAATTATTATAGAAAGCCACCGTACGTACAATTGAAGCAAATTGACCACAACTCAATCCTGCCTTTTACACAACCCTGCATCCCATATCCGCATGTTTATGTATCTGTATAAATATTGTAAAATTATCAAATATGGACAAGGAAATACCAAAGCCAGACACATCCAATTATGAAGCAATACTTAGTCAAACAGAAACGCATCTTTGGAACATACTTCAGCATTAAAAAAAAATACATCATATCGGATCTCTATGATTCCAATGACCAATTAAACTTGCCTCTTGCCCCTGTTGTCCGTCAGATAATATTTGGTGCTGCTATTACAACGCCAACTATGTACCTTCCTAGTAGGAATGCACTGTGAGAAGGTGAATCGATTGTAAGAGAAAAGCGCGGCTCCATTTAGTCACCAAAGAAAGAAGCCGTCGATTTGATTTATGATTGACAATTAACAACCAAAGTGATCAAATATTGACATCAAACTGGAGTCGTCGCATTGGCAACGTATCCGCCACCACTTCGTTCGCATTGAGTGTCAGCGACACAAACATTGTTATGCAGTTGAACCACCAGCACCACCAACCGATTGACGTCTAAGGAAACACCGATTTTCTCGCACGATGTGCAGTTCCCCATCGCACAGATCGAGGCAATAAAAAGAAGAATAATGTTTTTATGGGATGCATTGCGACAGTTGAAGTGAAACGGCCAGCGACTAGAAAGAAAATGCCGCACATATGTTGGCTGACGACGACCAACGCGACACGACGCGAAGCTCCGCTCTGTTCTAGTATTTCGTAGCTTACACAGTCAGTGACCAATTCGACACAAGAATCACAGGAATGCAATAGCTCTTGGTCAAAGGGACATGTGTCAGGTGGAAATGGTGTGACGACCACGACCGGCACCGTGCAAAGAATCGAGCATAAATGAATTTAAATTCTGATATTAAGGTGTCGCCATGAAGCATGACTTCAATAATTCTATAGCATTTTGCATTCACACAAAACCAAAAAAAAAAAAAAAAATATTTTCATCTGCATGGTATGAAATATGTAAGAGAGTGCGCCTATCCATCAGACGACTTTCCCGAAATGGGAAAATTATTCCACCGTACGAAACAAAGTCCAAACTAAATGCATCAATTCCGAGACCGAGTTCAAGCGCAACATAGTACCTATAGAATGGAATATAGAAATGCATACTTCCGGAATCGCCACAATTCAGTATCTGTAACATTGGTAACATAACAGGTTTGGCCTGTTGAAGTGTCGATTGTTTTGCAGCCATAGCCACAAGGTAACAAATGTGTAACGATTAATCTTTTCCGTTTTCCGTCCGTCCGATTTATTATATGTACGTGAATATACCTTAGGCGCTGCCTTGGATTTACCATGAGGCCAACAAGGACCAGGCCTAGGGCATCACGACAGATGGGGCACCACGTAGCAATTGAAACTAAAATTGCTTAACGGTTTTTTCAATAATATCTTAAACACTTCTAACACCAAATTTTACGTATCTACCTATCCATAATGTACATTTGTACAAAATCTGCTTGCAATTTTCGCTTTTTCTATTTTGTACCGTCGCGACATTAACATTTTCATTATCTCAGAAAAACAGATAGTTCCCATTTCGTTCGCTTTGAGTTCCTCTGATTTTGTTTGCCATCGAGTTCATTTAAGAATCCCAAGCGATACATATAAAGGGTCCGCCATCTAACGTTTTTTTTTTCAACTAGTGCTTATTTCGCGAATGGTAACACTTAGCTCATGTTTGATTTGACAGATAATTAGTTTTATCCTTCCGCTGAACGAATATGGTTGTGTATACGCTTGAACAACGCTGGGAAATATTGCGACATTACTTTGAAAATCATGGTAATGTTGCAGAATGTGTGCGAAAATTGCGTACGGATTTTGGAAGAAGAGAAGCACCGTCAGCGGGTATGCAAACAAGCAAAATTGTCGCATTTGGGGCACAGAAAACCTGCACGCATACATTGAAAAGCCGATATACCCAAAACGAGTCACTGTTTGGTGCGGATTTTGGTCCAGAGGCATAATTGGGCCATTTTTCTTCGAAAATGAGCAAGGAGTGGCCGTTACAGTCAATGGCGATCGTTATCGGGCCATGTTGAACGAATTTTTGTTCACAAAAATTGAAGAGGAGGATATTGGCAACATTTGGTTTCAACAGGACGGCGCTACGTGCCACACAGCCGAAAGCTACACTCGATGATTTGCGCCCTGTTTTTGAAGATCGCATTATCAGCCGCAGAGCTGATGTCGTTTGGCCACCGCGGAGCTGCGATTTGACACCGTATAGGACTATTATTTGTGGGGTGCCGTAAAAGATAAGTGTTACGCCGACATGCCAGAGACAATTGACGCTTTAAAGGACAATATTCCTGAAGCCATTGGTGAAATACAGCTGCACACAATCGATAATGTGCTTAAAAATTGGACCGATCGTGTAGGCTACTGCATGGCCAGCCGAGGCAGCCATTTGAATGAAATTATTTTCCATTATTAACCGGAAGGATTGTACTTTCAAATAAAAAAAGAAATTTGAGAAAATATTCAGTAGTTTTTTTTATAGCATTTTCAAAAAAAAAAAAAGTTATTTGGCGGACCCTTTACCTATCGTGCGAAATGATTGGCGTCGCACAGAGGAGTATTTTACCTTAAAATGTGGACATATAAGGGTTTGTTCAATAAAACTGATGAGTTGTTGAAAAGTGTTTTGGCTCATATCAAGAAAGAATTATCGAGTTGTTATACTAAAAATTAAAAATCTATACGAACAAAATTTTAATAAAAATACAATTTTAATTTTATTCAATTTCGTAATCAAAATTTTCGTTACATGTTTCATAAGATAATGACCTTCTTGACATCCCTATCTTCATTTCCATAAGTTATATTCGAATTTTTGCAAGATAAGATAAAATGGCCAATACCTACTGTCAATTTAAAATTGATAGCAAATCGTTTGGCGGGAGTATGCGGACATTTTTTTTTAGGAAACCTTTAAAGAAATAACCGAATTCAATATTACTCAAAGAATTTTAGTTGAACTCATTTTAACTCGTATAGATAACACCTACAATATAAACACATTTTAAACAAAACACGCATTTTTTATAATGCTAAGTAAAAGCGGGAGAAATAGAGTTGTATCAATAGTAAATACAGAAATTTATATGAGTTTGCAAAGTACACATCTTCTACTTACAGATATATATTGATCACAATAAATTTTCACGCAATATAAATCATACCAAAAATATAAATGTTTAAAAAAGAGCCAAGTTCTCTTATATCTAAATGTACGCCAAGTTTTTTTACATTTTACATTTCAAACATCACAAGAATGAAAAATGTGTTACTTTTTTGTACTCAGCAGATGTTTTTATTAGTTAGTTTTTGTTCGAATATAAAGTAAGCTTGAAAAAATCGTGTTTTTATCATTATTCTAATTATTATTACAATTTACCTACTGCTTTTATGGCAATGACGATTTTTTTGGCGATTTTTTAAGCAGAAAATGCAAATTTTGTAAAATTTGATCTGGCACCACTGAGTGTAGCGTTGTACAGCGTTGTCCATTGCGGACAACGGCCTCAGGTTACTCTCGTTCAAATTAAAAGAAGCTAGCCATTCTGAGAACCTTCACTATACCTTAGTCGAGAAGTATCTCCACATTCCAGAATAAAATCTTACTTAGGACTACAACTTCCTTCATCAATCTGTGATCTTTCCCTATCCACGGCATAGTGCTGGTTTTTATCGTGAAAGACATACGCTACCTCGGTTAGAAACTCTAGATCCATAAGGGTTTATATACATTTTATTGCACTGTGTTCACAACCAAAAGGTAGAATAAGCCTCACGAAATTGATTGTTGTGCTACTACATTGGCCCACTCCAAACTTGGACCAGTTGGTAGTTTTTCCGATCAATCACAATCCAGAGCAGCAAAGTCAATTCAGCTCATTGCAAATATCGTTGGCTATAAATTTCAATTTTCAGCGTCCTTTTTTACCTCTATAGTGAGTAACAAGAAATATGCGTGTTTAAACACAAATTGACCATATTGTCTGACCATATCCCAGAGGCACCCTTACGTGGGTGTAGCATGCGGAGTTCACTGCGGTTCATTAGGCTAATAGATATTTACTCAACTGAGCTAGGCATTATTATTTATGGGTGCATTTTTCAAATTTTGTGTTTGTGTAGTCCAAGTTATCCCTGATGCCATGCCCTGAATCTGATGTCGATGTCGTATAATGGTAGCAGTCGTTTGCGACGAGAGCGCCTCTTGTGTGTCGTTGTCATAAAAACGGACATGGCCCATGGTTAATTGCTTGCCGTCTACGCAATGACAGTGTCGCTCAATCACTAATACCGAGCCAGAGACAACATCCAGCGTCACCGCTGATTGGAGGCAAAACCCATCGATCCATTCAACGATCGATTGCGCTGTTACACTTGAGGTGGATATGTCAACTTGATGCATTAGGATGGCCAAGGTAAGCAGTTGTGGTAATTTGATTAATGGACAATTGGCGCGTAATGAATTGAGAAGCAGGCCAGCGGACACTATGATCGGGCAGTTCAAGTATTTCGCGAACGCGATCATCGCGCGGCCTAAAAATCAATATCAATGAGTAATTCAGTCGTTAAACCTAATGTCATACACATGACCATAAGGGGAAGCAAAACATTTTATTTATGACTGCAATGTTAAGAGGAATAATGAATGTCTTCTTGTATGAGCCGATTTATTTGAAGTTTTCCTAGCATGACGTGGTTATGCTCCGTCTATTCTTTTATAATGGATGCCTTCTGTTATATCTGGGGAAAAAATACTAACGAATCGCATGGAGGTTGGAAAATGGGGAACAGTGTATAAATAACTTTGTGATGAATTGCCTTATTGCTAACATGGAAAATTAGCTATGTGATGGAAAGATTAGTTATCTCAAGTTCATATCTTTGCTTCGAGTCGTGTGAAATATACGCGGTGCAATCAATGTCCGTATTAGCGCAGCATGATGTATAGGGGAGACGAATGTGTGTCCAAAAGTTGATACATCCTTATGAGTAGTTTGAAATCAATTAGTCAATTTTTTTTTTAAATATATTACCTAACGGCAGAACAATGCGTGCAAATTAGGCAAAATTATTTTGAAAACCATGGTTTGGTTCGCCAAACTTATCGTGCGCTACGACCATTATTTTACGGTAGACATAATCGTCCATCTGAGCAAGTTATTCGGAACACGATGAGGCCCATTTTTGGTTAAATGTATAAACAAGCAAAATTGCCGAATTTGAAGTGGAGAAAACCCAAAAGCCTTTGTTGAGAAGTCCTTAAAACTCAATGTTTGGTGTGCTTACGTGTACGATGTGCTTGGTGTACGATGCCGGCCAGAATGTTACCTGGACCTGTGAACTGGCCTCCACGATCCTGTGATCTCACACATTTATATTACTTTCTTTGGGGGTATGTGAAGTTACTAGTCTATGCCGATAAACCAGAGACGTTGGACAATTTGGAAGTCAACATTCGCCATGTTATTGGTCATATAAACTGCTTGATAAAATTGTCGAAAATTGGAAATTGCGCTTCATTCAACCTAGCCGTTTCGCGCAATACCTATAAAAAAAACACCCTTTACATTATTCCATATAGTCTTTGCCCGTAATGAAGAACATGGAACAAGGTTAGGTCAGGTTAGTTTGTATAGGGTGTGAGTTCATTACAGTAGACTATAGGCATCATATATTGGGTGCATCACATTCCCTGGTGAATCCTCACGGTCAAAACCTAAATCAATTCGCCTAGACACCTAATTTCCCTAAATAACCAGAAAACGGTTTCAATATTGCTGCCAACCTCCTCCAAATTCCTTCATCGACATCTAATCTAAGTCTTCGCAATACTTTCATGGCTGATTCACAATGCAGCGTGAGAGCGAGACGAGAGAGAGATTGTGTATTATCTGTTATAGAACGTTCGAAATATTTTGAATAATCCGTTATTTTGCGCAGTTGCAATATTTCTACAATGGATGGCACTGTGTTCTATGTAAAAAGTACCTAGCTATGGCGCTATTTCATACTTTCGCCGCACTGAACCAAAAGGGCTATACTCTGTCCAACAAAAATTGTCAGTACAGGGAAGATAGGGTGTTTGTCTCTCAGTCTGGTTGCAATCACTTACATAAATCGGTCCCTCTTTAAAGCTCTTACAGGGTTGCCATAGTTTGTATGATAATTCGCCATAACTCAGAGAGCAAAACTATTAGGGTTACCATCTTCCAATTTAAAATAAAAATATTGCTGAACGAAATAAATTCCGTCTTTTTAATTTTCCGGTAAGATAATGGGCGCATTTTAAGGGTATCCCCAGTAGGCCTAATCGTAGTAGGCAATTAGAATACAAAATTATATAACCACGACGCAATGTCATATACCTAAACAGACGGTAAAACATGCACATGTGCAGCTGTACATACCTACATTTTTTAATTTCGACATGCCAAAAATATCCTCTACAAAGTCAAATATGCATCTATACCCAAATATGCAGAAATATGCCCTAACGAATAGGACTGAAAATATGTACTTAGTTTTGTATATTAAGATATTTAATACGATATCCCAAAGAAAAACCATGCTTTTGCATGAATCCGGTTGCCCTATAGTAATCACTATTAATTTATCGCAATATCACTACAACGCACTTATGATCACTTGTTGCGTTAATGAAATGAATGCATTTAAACACCTCACGAATAAACCTTATTTCTAAAAGACAACATTAAAAAAAAATGGTTTAACTGAATATTATGGATCCTTCAGATATACTAACAAACTAAAACCGAATGGCAACACCCACATAATAATTCGTTCTCAAAAGCACCAAAACCGAAAGTTCTTTGACAAAATCCATAGAAAAGCCCTTAATGATATGTTTTCATTGTATGCATGGTAACACTCTTCTGATGTGCTTTCCTCACACACACTGCTTATTTTCGTGAATGATAATAGCAAGCGAACAGTGTTGCCAGCACGGGCTATTTATCGCCAATTAGGCTACTCGGATTTTTCACTCGCTCCATGAAAGTTCGATTTGGGATTTATCCCAATTTGGGCTATTTCATTTTAAAATTGGGCTATTTTTAGGCTCCTTAGAAATTTATTGAAAAAAGTCATACATCATGAAAAAAATATAATGATTTTTTCATTGCGAACTCGTAGAACTGAAACTTTTAAAAAATGTAATTGTGAATGAGTCAACTCCAGTTTCGATTTCGATATTGTTTTAACCACACACTCTCACTTCTGAGTAGTAAAATCAGCTCACAAGACTTATGCATGAATATGAAAACTCATTATTTGCCCAAGCATATGTCCCCTTCCAGTAAAATGTTTTTTTTTGTACAACATGTACAACATTGTAGATTTATTTAATCTTAACATTTATGCAAATTTGACTTCAGAAACAACCGAAGAATCAGCCTCCACAATGAAAGAAATTTTGGAGGAAACTTGCGATTTTTAATTGAGTTTTTTGAGTTTATTAACTGATTACTTTCACCAAAATTAATCTTATATATTTTTGAATTACTTTTCTTTTAATATCTTTTCTTTTGAATACCTACAGTTTTATTAATTATTATTTTTAGTCTGTTCTACTCTTTTATTTAAAACGTTAGGTTGTTGTTGTTTCTATGTTTCTAATCAAACCTTAATGCCCAATTTTCACGAAGAGGCTGATATTTTAATTGTTTTTTGGTATTTTTATTGGAATTATTTTATGTTTTGTTAACATAACACATAAATATATATTTTTTGTTTTTATTACTTTAATTTCCAATTACGAGTTCGTATATAAATGGAATGAAGAAGCTAATAGTTCTTTTTTGTTAATTTTGAATTCAATCAATTTAATCAAAATAAATGTGCGTAAACAATTAAACAAATAGGTGCGCATTTTTATTCCTCATATTCGTGTTGGGCTATTTTTGGCTACAAGATTCTTAAAGTTGGGCTCCATACCCCTTAGAAAAGCTGGCAACACTGCAAGCGAACACAAAACGATAATGCTCATCAGCGTTGCCCCCCTAACACAATTGTAGCGTTTTCACTACATTTTTCGCCCTCAAAAAGTCACTACGAAAATTCGTTAAATATTCACAAAACACTACAATTTCAAAATTTCAGAAAATAAAAATCTAAAAGAAAAATTAAAACTTATATCGAATATTGTGTTTGACCCCTAAGCACTTGCGAAGCACTTTTGATTTTCATGCAATTATATTTCCACAGGAATGTCATGTGGTGAAAAGAATTTTGAAGCCAGCATTTACAAACTTATGTAATTACATGCTAACGTTATGTAGTTTGCCTCATAGTAGTGAAACTGCAGAACGATGCTTTTCAAACTTAAATATAATTAAAGACGACTTACGAAATAATTTAAATATTTCTACTGTGGATGCAATAATGCAATCGAAGGAATTATTAAGGCATGTAGAAGGAGTTTTTGTCCCACCCTCATCATTAATAACCTACGCTAATACGTTTTTTTTACCATAATGGTGGATTTACATCACCATACCACGCAATTTTGCATGACTTCAGAGAGAAAGATCCGTTTTTTCACAGTCAAGGATAATGATGTGTAAGAGTGAGACCAAAAGCCTAGCAGTTGAATTTAGGCCGCAAAATTGCGTGGCGTGATAATGTAAATCCAGCATAATGCAACACATTATAGAAATAATATGTAAATATTAGTTCATAAGATATTGTATTCTATACTATTCTATTAATTATTTATTTTTCTTAATAATCTTCTTGAATTAAAAGATTAAATTATCGTTGAGTAATACACGCCTATTGTTTTACTACACTTTAAATCCGCCACGCTACATTTTCAACCAGTTGGGGGGGCAACACTGATGCTCATTCTGCCCGCAGTTGTGTGGCAGAGTGGTTGTGGTGGGCTGTATGCGAATTTTGGGAAAATTATGACAATAATTCCTTGGTAAGTCAGTGGTTTGGTTTGTATTTCAGTGGCAATTCTTGTGTTTGAGTGCCGTGAGAGCACCTACAGGCACCCTTGGTAGAAAAAAAGCTCCCCCATAAGGCCTGTACTGACAATTTTTGTTGGACAGAGTATAGTGCTTATGTTCGCTTCATTTTCCCTCGAAGGTTTGTATGAAACTGACATTTCACTAGCAGTCCATGTATATTATGAAGCGTTCCCACTTTCACTACGATCTACGATTTTGCTAGGCTAAACTACATTCGGCACAAAGTAAAGTAGGTTGCACGAAAATGTGCCAATTACTGATATCGCCATTAGAAGGCTCTGATGCGACTTAGAATGTGGCATTTTTGTTTACGTTTTAACATGGAAATTAACCTTTTAAACAAAATGCCATAGAAAGGAACTCTTTATGCACAAAATGGCAGTGTTTTGTTTGGGTTTACTTTCTTGTCAGAGCAAGCTTTTTAAATATGTAGTTTTAAGAATGTAGTTAAGCCTTTTAGCTTGTCAAAATCATTAAGTCACTACGAAAAATTTGGAAACACTACGATTTTCTGTTGTACTTCGTATATTTTGCTTAGGTATATAAAATTCCTTCAGTAAGTAAAAAGATTGACTACTAAAAATTTTTTTCCCTGAAAATGTAGTCTAAGCGCATTCACAACATTAATTGAATGCATCCACTTTCAGCGCAATAATGGAAGTTACAGTTCAGCGTATTGCACTTTGCATAAACTATATCGGCCGTAGACCGTGGTTTAAAATATCTTCGGGAATAATGGTAAATTTTCGTTAAAAGGATATACTCCACTCAAGTACCATCGTTCGAATGCCATCAATGGAATTACATTTCTGACATTTTAAGCTTTTATAAATTTGTCCTATATCTACCCAAAATAACTGAAATGTTTCACAAAATTTTTAAATTTTTCACAAATCACACAGCACATTTGAGGCAACAGATGCACGGTATCAAAAAACAAAATCCTATGTTCCATTTCAGGCAAAAACTGAAAGTCGCCCCGGTATTTTGAGTGTCTTTTTTTTTTTTTTTGATTTCTTGGTTATTGGGTTATTTTCTTCATCAAATTTTGTTAGGATAGGTATATGGTTATTTATTCAAAACTTTTGTTCCTAGCCGTCGTAATTTCGCCAATTACGCAAACCTAGGTATATTTTAATGCTATACTTAGGTACTAAATACAAAATGTTACTTATATATAAATTGCCGATAGGTATAGGTGTAGTGTTAGTGTAGGTAAACATTTCACAGGAATTCAGTGGAACATGTTGTGGAATTGACTAAGAAGTTGAACAGAAAAAGTTGTACGTACGAAAAAATTAATAAATTCGTTTTCTATCAGATCTATAAGATCTTTCGTGGCACATTGTTCCAATGTTCAAAGCAGATTGATCTACTTTTGTAAATGCATTAGTGCGTTATTTGACAGTACATCAGCTGTGCAAATTGTTTTCGTTTGTCGATGGAAACATAGGTATCTACAAACTTCATATTGATAATCATATCAACGAAGAATCGAAATCCACAGACGACGAGGAAGAAGATGATAGCAATTGCTCCCAAATTTAGTCTATGTCCATTATTTAGGTTTTTTTTTCTGAATAATTGGTTTTCAAAAGGCTTTTCGTAATTTTGTATTGAAAACAAATTCTGAATGACGTAAAACAGCTGGTGCAAGGTATATTGGTATTAGTGAGAGTATGTGTAAATCTCGAAAAATATCGAGATCAAACAAATTTGCAATACCTTCATTTTAGGATAAAGGAGGCGAGGCTTAATGTCCAGCAGATAGGCACTGCACTAGTTCCTCTATCATCGGTACTAATTCGATTCTTGTGTTAAAAGAAGGATCGGGTCGGGAGTGATATTCCTATAGTTTAATACAGCTTGAAACACCGCTAGACATCTCTCTTGCTAAAAACATACAATTCTGTACAATTTTGTTAAATGTCCTTTGAAAAGTGTTTACTTATGTTTTTCCGAATCAAGTATCGTTAAAAGATCAGATTATACCGATGATCTGCGAATACAAACTAATATCAGAATCAATCAGGCAAACTCTAGGGGGCTTCGCAATTGGATCAAATTGTCTCGTTAGGCATTTGGCATGTCTAATGCCTCACCATATTAGTCAACTAAATTTATTGCCTACACGTATGGAGAAATAGACAGACGATAGACGGCAATTCACCACGCAGCAGAACAGAACGTTCCACTTTGAGCGGAGCTTGTTTCCATGCCGTGCAGTCAATTTGAGAATGCCTTCCTTCTATATCCAGTACTGTGCAGTTTTTTTTCCTTCTTTTTGTATAAAGTTAACTCCTTTCTGTATTTGGTTTCTTTATTTATAACATTTGCCCGATGCGATGGTTGACAATCTTCTTGTGTGGCTGTGGCACGAGAACAAGACCCACCAAACGACAGAACACGAACCGTACTCGCGGAACGGAATCAATGCACCAAATTGCATGCGCCAATTGAGCATTTTTGCAGTAATTTATGGTCATCGCTAACAGTGGGAATTCTGGATTAAATATATACATTCGTATAGGCAATAGCCATACCTATATATGAGTCATGTGTATGAATTGAGTCTGGAATCAGAAGAAAGAAGCGTTGCATGTGCCCTTTGTGGTTAAAAATCAATATATCATCGTTACCATAGGTAATGCAAAACAGTTTATTGCATCCTGAGATAAATATGTTTCAGAAGACTGGGTATCTAAAATCTAATCATTCTGAGTTAAGTTGTACAAAGAGGGCATTCAAATCGTATTGGTTCTAGGGGTGCACGTCATGTGCACTGCACCATATATGACTTAAATAAATGCAGGAAAATGTATCGCCAGAACCCGAATTCAAAAACGTAACAGGAATTGTTGATAAACATAGCTAAAAATAAAAATTGTGGGAAAACTTGTCAACAATCGAAGTACGCTGAAAAAAATACAGCAACACAACAATAGCCAAGTCAAAATACATAAATAGCTAGAACGTTAGGCACCCCAGGTCTAGCTTCTCTTAACCATTCGTTTTGTGTGAGTTCTTACGTTTGGGGCGAATGGAAGTGGAAGAGACCTACAACTATATGCCGAGTCCAAACGACTGAATTGAGAAGCTTTTTCAGGACAGTTATACTCTCGGATGTTTGTCAAATGTTCGCGAGAGGTGACTCAGTGGAAAAAACCTTAAGAAATAAATAAATTGTGTTTTTCCGAGGATCGAACTTGGGATCCTTCGCACAGTAGTCTAGTACAATAACCAAACCACTGAGCAACTGCGCCCAAGTAATAACCCAAAAAATCCTGAAAATAATTAAATGCAGTATAGAAATTGCTTAAAAAAAACTTGGAAAAACTTCTCCCAAGTGACGTAAGTCGTGTCAAATGACGGGTGGTATTCTGTCAAGGGCTACACTTAATGCCGTTGAAATAGTAATTACATAATATTATGTATGTCTTTCCAATGCGGATCTAAGTCGCAGATGTTCTGTCTACAAACGAAGCCATTTTAGTAACTTCCTCCAGAAACGTAGTCGAACAACAGGTACCCATCGCAACTAGCTTTGCTTTTCGACATTCGGCCAGGCAACCCTAGCTTCTTCAGTAGCGGTAAGACGACAGTGATGGTAGTTGCCGTGAACCGCATCCAATGAACCAACAAAAAGTTAGTGGTATTTCGGTTGGGCATTTGCTAATCCTGCAATACTGTCGTACTGGATAGGCTGCTTTCCACAGAGGAAAGGACAAAGGACCCCAGAAAAGACTAACTACTCCGGCAAGCTATATCCTCTAAAGAAGAACAACAAATGAGACTCTGTATACCTAGGTAATACCGTGATTATCTCAGTCCTGCTTTATATATCGCTGAAGCTTTTTCTCTATAAAAAGCTGAAGATATCATCGGTCGCTTCGAGAAAAAGATTCTTTGTAAAATTGTCAGTCGCTTTTGCGTTGACGGTCTTTGGATGTCGACGATCTATAATGAGCTGTTAAGTTGCATAGACGTATTTGAGGCCTTAGTAAGCTAGGTGGCTGCCAAATAATTTACTCGGGCGGGTTTCCATTATGAACACTGAGCAAACACTTTTTTTATTTTTTTGCTGGCTTAAAATAGCCTAAAAAACATAAACATAATTTTTTTTTAATTTTTTTTTTTTTGTCTAAATTTTAATATATTTTTTTTTATTTTTTAATCAAATCTTGTTTATGTGACTCATTTCAGTTACATAGTTGAATAAGTCAATACCAAAAACTGTCAGAAACTCTGGTGTATTTAAAGTATGGGGTGGGGCTGGCTCGCTTCGCTCTCTAACAGGATTTTAACTCTTTTTTCTCAAGGTTTAGCCGCTCATGCGACTTCGTCGCTCCGCTAAGGGTATGTCAACAACTGTCTGGCAGGCGCCTGGAGCTAAAGTTTAATTATATTTACTTTTGGGTATTTAGCAGTAGGTAGTCAATAAAAATACATGCACTTTTCTGTGAAAATTTAAAACTTTAAATTAAAAAAAAAAAAATTTAAAATAAAGTTTCCGCAGAAAAATTATACTACAGTACATCTTAGAATAAGTCAATTAAAAAAAAAAATTTGCTTAGAAACCTCAAGCAAAATTTAAAACTTTAAAAATAAAAAAAATAGAAAAAAAAGTTTCCGCAGAAAAATTCTTTTACAGTACATCTTAGAATAAGTCAATTTAAAAAAAAAAAAAAAAATTTAAAAAAATTTAAAACTTTAAAAATAAAAAAAATAGAAAAAAAGTTTCCGCAGAAAAATTCTTTTACAGTACATCTTAGAATAAGTCAATTTAAACAAAAAAAAAAAATTTAAAAAAATTTAAAACTTTAAAAATAAAAAAAAAAATAGAAAAAAAAGTTTCCGCAGAAAAATTCTTTTACAGTACATCTTAGAATAAGTCAATTTAAACAAAAATAAATTTGCTTAGTGTTCATAATCGAAACCTGAGCCATTTACTCTTAAACAACTTATACGACCGATGCCTTTTAGAACGAATTAGGGAAGCCTCTTCGTTCGGGAAATTTGGGAAATGAGTACGTCTATGAAAGGCATAACATAAAATGAGCAGGAAAGGAAGAAAATGACAACTCGGGTAAGAAACCCGTTGAAAGAAGATCGACAAGTATGACGTATGAGGGTCTCACTTTAGATTCCAACGCCCGCAACTCTTGTAAGGCTTGGACGGGACATTGCAAATTATGATGTTGGTTAGGTTACTCGGGCCTAGTAGTAGATACAACATCTTCAACATGTTCATTTTTCTACCATAGGTGTGTCCGGTGGTAATGGTCGATAAAAACAATAAATTTAGCTGCAAAAAATGTCTTTCTACTTACTTAAAGTCCGTCGGTGACAGCGTTAATATTTATACGCAGTACTTCAGTACCAGTTGTAATCACTTCACTGAAATGTTTGTAGGCATAAATTAGCCAAGCCAATTAGTGCTTGTACAACGATCGGAGTATTTCCCATACATTAGCACCTATGTGCACCATCGTCTTTAGTTGAATCTAACAACGAACCAAATCTATTGCGTTGATTGCTGAGGAATTCACTTGAATTGCAAAGTAGTTTTTATTGTTAAACGTCAACTATTAGAATGGGGCCGCCTCCTTACGAATAAGTATAAATTACCATTTAAGTTTACGCACAACATAGACGATCTTCTTGTTCCCACCGCGAAGCCAGATTAAACACTCAGCAAGCACCTTGGCAATGGTCCTGCTGTAATCCATCCTAATCTCTTTAGCTACTGGCTGTTGTCATGACCGTCTATCACTGCAACTCAACTGGCTAGTAATTAACATAAATCATTTTATATGAAACCCACTACTTTGGTACCGCCTCCCACTTACATGCGGCCTGTTGGCATATTACCGTCGTGATTCGCTTCAGGTCCAATCAAAACGTTGTGCACTTGAATAGTGTAATGGAGGAGTTGCATTGTAATTATGCTTCATCAGATGCTCTGCATTCAGTGGCTTTATACCCCCGTTGGTGATTTCCATCAGCAGCGTCGTCGTCGCATGCCACTGGTGTAAGTGAAAACAAGAGTTTATTATAATTTTAATCGCGTGCCTTGTCGTCGAAACCACGAAGTGTGCTGCTGCAACGGCGCGATGCTTTTGAAAGTTCAACTGCATCTCCTTCGAGATGTCATGAATGACTGCAAAACAGGCAGAGGCGGCCTGGCCTGGCCTGGCCTGTGTGTGGCGGAACACAGTTGGAGCACCTACCTATAGTCCGTATACTATCAACATCAAGTTTTCGGTGTCTTCAACGGACGAACAAATTTTAGATGTTGTGCTGTTCAAAACACTCATCTATTGCGAACTATAGGAATTCCAGTTGAACATTGGTATTCTACTTGATTTAA
Source organism: Cheilosia scutellata (assembly GCA_955612985.1). Lineage (NCBI taxonomy): Eukaryota > Metazoa > Arthropoda > Insecta > Diptera > Syrphidae > Cheilosia > Cheilosia scutellata. The sequence continues at coordinate 78,749,050 of OY015313.1, read as the reverse complement.
AGATAGGTACAGTGAAAATCGGTTATAGCGAACTCTAGGGCTTTGGAAATCTTATTCGTTTTATATGGCTTTTTATGGCTCTTTGGGCAGTAGTGGTGAAACGAAAAAGCGACAGGATATAGAATGAGGTAGGTATCGCGTGTAGGCAACACTCTAAAAAATGCGTGTAAAATTACTATGAAAATGTATGTAATTTTTAATGTAAAAATAGGCAAGTTGCGTGTTTATACACACGACAATAGGTAAAAAAAAAATGTAAACACATAATGTTAGATATTACAAACATTTGTTGCAAATGTACTCCTTTTGTGTACTTTTCAACAACTTTTGTTCAATAATATTCTATTATTGTTTAAACTTTACTCTCAAAATGTTTATAAATAAACAAATTTTGTTTAAATATAAACACCTTATGAAAATTACACACACAGTGTTTAAAGACCAACACCCATTTACATCAATCTGATGAAAGTTACACATTTTATGTGTAATTTTGCAATTCGATTGTGAGTGACGGTGCATTTGCGAGCTCATACGTGATCAGACCATTGAATGAAGCGGTTGCAGCTTTTGCGCTCCCAAGTTCCATGGCATCTTTTAGTGAAAGAAGTGTTTTTTTACTTTCTTTACGGAAGTATTTTTTTTTTTGTTAAATCGAATAATTTTTAATAAATATCTTAAGCATTTTTGGATTGTTTTATTTCGTTTAGACAGGTTCACTGCAGTGGAGGATATCAAGGCCGATGATAACACTTTTACTTGTTTTTGAATTGTTTTGAATATACTTTCTGACGATGTACAATTTTGTTTAATTGTACACATTAAATATTGAATTTAAGCAAAATTACATAAAAAAGTCTAATTTTAAGCTTCTTCATACACAATTTTGTTGGATTTTACACATTGTATGTCGAATTTTGCTACAAATTTAAACATAAAAGGTTTAAATTTACACATTTTATGTTGATTTATAAACATTTCTTTCACACCTTAAGTGTAGAAATACGCATTTATATTTAAAATCTATGTGTGAATTTACACAAGAAAGGTTTAAGATTTACGCATTAAATATTTAAAATTGATACGTGCGTAAAATTACTGCAATTATGGTAGGCAAGTAGATTCCTCGCTTAATGATAGTAAAATTACACGATTTTTTCTTAGAGTGAACTCGGTCAGAATGAGACATGGGGGAGGAACGAAAAAGTGACGTATTCGAGGTAGGGAGAGGGGTAGCGCCCGTTATGTGCAGTTATGTCATTCTGATCGGAACCCGGTCATATCTGACCGAAATCTCTTTACTCTGACCGGAGAAAATTTTGAAATCCTGTCTAACCGATTTTTGACCGAAAAAAAAAAATTGGTTACACAAAACCTTTTTTGACCGGTAAAATATTATTGTTCTATAGACTAGACATAAAGATAGATTCCTATAATTGGACTGAAATTTTGCCATAACTAAAGAATATGCTCACAAATTTAAACAGAAAAAAATTTTGTATGTATGTTCAGCGGCTGCACGGCACGTGGTGTGGTGTGTGAGTATAGGGTTGCCAGTTCGAAATCAGTATATATCTGGACATTGTGTGGAAATTCCGGGACTCGTCTGGACATTTCAAAGTTCGATTATCTTATTTTTGTTTATTAATAATAAAAATGTAAATAATTTGTTTTATTGATGTGCAAATAAGCATATTTATTGTTATATGTTATAGTCAAACATCGAAGTTCAGTCGCTCCTATAAGGGTCTAGGAATGCATCAGTCAATGGCCGAAATAAAACCCTCCAACTTCGACCTTTGACTGAAGTATTTTTAGTCAAACCTGAGAGCGCCTGAGCCTCGGCCTTTGACTACAGCATATAGAATAAATTACAAGCGTGTTTATAGAGGATTATTGCCACATATATTTAGTGTTGGCTTTTACAGAATTTACAAGTTTAGTGCCTTCAGTCGTATTTAAAAATGACTTACAACTTAGACAGCTTTCGTCAAAATTCAACCGAATTAATAACTCGGCCTTTATTCCAGTCAAATGCCTTTTTGTTTCTTTTTTTAGTATATAGGTCGTTCAATAAGCTGAAAACTATTTCGCTAAACGCATTACTAACGGGTATTCTAAGTACGAATGATATCAGCTACTTAAAGTTTTTCAATTCAGTACATACATATTACATACACATTTTTTAATAAATGATGGAATTTGAAAAATAAGTTTTTCCGGGACTTTCGACTGGACAACTTATTTTTAACTGGGACTCTGGACACCACTTAAAATATCTGGACAATCCCGGCGAGTCCCGGCCGTCTGGCAACCTTAGGTGAGTATGACATGCAAAATTAATAGGAAATGAATAAATATGAAAAAGCGCATTTCCTTAAGTAACAGGCACAGAAAAACGCGACATCTATTCAAAAGATCTTTCAAAATTTAAATCTTAGTTGGGGTATTCCATGACATAGTAAACATTGGTATCCAATTATGAAGATAATTATTTATTATTAACTATAAGATAAAACAAAAGCCAAAACACAGAATCAACATAATCCACAAAAATAAGATTGTTTTTTTTATTTTTTTAATGGTTATCAAAGGCTTACGATCAAAAGTTGTTTCAAACGTAACTTTTTTTTCCAATGTTGGAAATACTTAACCGTCTTTTGTGTGCTCTGTGCGAAATAAAAACGCATCTAAAGTGTTAATTAAATTTCGCGATCTTTCTGCTTCAAATACGAGAAATTGTATTTTGATTTGTGTAAGTGTATCAATAATATTTAAATAATAACAAAACATCATTTTGCTTGTCCCACCCGTGACAAATATACAGAAAAAGTTTTTTTTTTATTAGTTACTGACATAGAGGTTATGTCTAAAATTTGATAAATAATATTATTATTTTACAATGAAAACCTATGTGACTTTTTTTTCTATTGTGAACGGGTGTCACAGGTGGGACACTTGTCCCGGTCCCGAAGGGCTATTAGGCTTTCAAGTCTGATAGAGTTATACGTTATTACATTAGCCCGTATTTTGCGTATGACCAACAAACCAGAGAGAATAGACCACCAGTTTCGGGCAAAAATGAGAGATCCATAGAGTCAGTTTCAAAAAGTTATTAGGTGGTTGAGTACGTGTGCCATGTTAAAGTAATTGGAGGCGAATTTGGTCACGCATACACTGGCACTTAATAACATTTACAGTTATTTCTGTGGTACAACACGTATTCACAGATAGAAAAAGAGGCGGAGCTACTTATTTCAAAACTGGCTCTATGGATCTTCCATTTTTGCGTGAAGCTGGTGGTCTATTCTCTCTGGTTTGTGGATTTGGCACTATTGCTACCCCAAAAGTACAATCATATCACTATTTCAAGAAATTTAACAATATCCCTTACGTTTAAATCTCAACCAATCACGTGTAGGGCCCTTAAATTAAGTGTAGCTCAGATATACTCGGACCTAGACAAAAGTGATTAGAATGACTCAGACTGCGAGCTCTTGGCCTCGTTAATTCATAGTAAATAACATTTAAATTAATGACAATATAACTTTTTTGTTTTCTTTTAAATTGAACTAAAAAAATATCGTTTCTTGCAAAGAAATTCGTACGTGTCCAACCCGTGACAAACATTGTCCCACCCGTGACATTTACATTTTTATTTTTTTTTGTCTTAAGACAATAATTTTTATTTTTATTCGCTTTTTGTTATAGTACCTAAGAACGTTTTATGTAAGAAACAAAAGGTTTTAAATAAATATGTGAAATAAATTCGCAGAATTTCTGTAAAAACATTCACTGCTCGAAAATCATGTCTTTTATTTGTCCCACCCGTGACAGAGAAAAAGATCTTGTCTATTTTCAAAATAAATTAAGGTGGCGTATTTTTCTTTACGTTAAAAATGAACTAACAAATAGAATATTGGTTTAATGGAAGTCTAGGTACATTTGATACAGCAATGTATAAAATTTGAAAAGGAAACAACAAATTTATTATACAATTGTCCAACCCGTGACGATGGAATACCCCAGTTGCAGGCACGTAGCCAGGGGGGGGGCTTGAGGGGCTGAAGCCCCCCCCCGAAACGTTAAGCAAAAAATAAAAAACTGAAACTTTCTAATATAAATTCAAATCTTCCGCAACCATTCAAAAGCAAATATAACTTTAAAAAATGTCATTAAAAAACACGCACCAGAGAGCCGAAAAACTCGACTTATTCTAAGCCTTTGTGAAACGAAAGATTCATTGAAAGGTATGACAGTATTATTTCCTTTGTAGAGCTCTTCAAATGCATCTCAATAAGTCTTGAAGAAATAACCAGCAGAACGTGGGCGATGTCTTCGAAAGCATCAACACTTTTGGCAGCGATCCAAAAAAGTTATTTCCTAGTAAGCTTCATTGTATGCGAAAAACTTTTCAATTTAACGCTACCCTTATCAGTTTTCCTACAGACCAATTCCTTAGATTTCGTTTCTGCTATCGACCGCACAAAAGACGTTCTGAATTCTCTTAAGAACATCAGAGAAAATGCCGAAGATTTTTTCAGATAGGCTTTTCAATCCGAATCCCAATTTGCCGAGGACTTATTTGAAGTTGAATTAAGAGCCCCAAGAACTTCATTGAAACAAACAACGCGTTCCAATCCAGAAACCTATTCTACTGAAGCCTATTTTAGAGTGTCTATACTGATTCCTTGCAGAGGAAACATGGTTAAAACAAAATCTTACGGAGAGATTCATGGTCAACGAAGACGTTCTACCATCATGTCATGTCAAAAAAAAAAAAAACAAGACGTCTTCTGTTTTGAAAAAAATAATTTTAGTATGTTCGTTTAGGTACATACGAATTAAAAACTAATAATAATCAGTGAATTGGAATATACAGGGTATCCCAGTTAAGCAGTATAATCCTTTAAGGATTAACTTGAATTTGTAGTAAAAGCCGTTTTTTTTGTCAGACAAAAATGGTCAAAAAGAGACTCGATATTTCTCTAAAATCAACTTTTTCTTTCACAGCACCCCAGAAGAAAAAATCCATGGGTGTTAGATAAGGTGTAAGGAGATCTGGGTGGCCAAGGATTGGGCGAAATCGACCAGTTCACCGTTCATTAAAAGTATGGTTAAGGAAAGGAATTACCCCGCTGCTACTGCCACAAGGTGCTCCATCTTGTTGAAAGAACATCGCTCTTCTCTGAAAAAGAAGAACATCTTCAAGGAGCTTCGGCATTCGTTCTCTAAGAAATTCAAGAGAATTAACTGTTTGTGGAAGAACGTGCGGGCCACTAGTGTTTTCAAACATTTTCGCTAAACCTCCTTTGAAATACGAACACATTTTGAAGAAGTTGTTCAAAATAATTAAATTCTTACGTTTGAAAGGATGTTGTGTGTATTAAATGGGGATTGGGGTCTGACCAAATGGTGCAAATCATAGAGGTTTGTAGCTTTATAAATTTGTGAAATTGTGTGAATTGCGCTTCGTCAGTCCACAGAATGTTCTTGAGAAAGTGTCCGTACCGGTGCTAAATGGAAAGGGTGTAACCTATTACTCTGGAGAGTACTGTGAATCCTGGTTCTGGGAAGCTTCAGTTGCACAGCTAGTCCTCGGACCTGACTAAAGGCTTAACTTCCACAGCACGCAAAATTCCACCCTTAATTTCTGCTGCCGCTGAGTCTGAACGTCGTTTTTTTATTTCGAGGAGCTCACCCGGTATCAACAAGGCGCTGATACGCATCAGTACCCGGCTACATGGTGTATTACGATTTGGGTTTCGGCGTTGAACTCCTATCTTGTCAACGAAGCGTTTCCATGGCAGAACCCGCTTACAAACACTATGTCCGCATAATCACGTTTTGAATACATTTTGTGGAGATCAACTTAGCAATGTTAAGCTTTTTTTCATATTCGACAATTAACTGTTAACCATTGCAAATAATTACGTTAGTTTATTATTCTGACTTAATTTTGTTTGACCATTTTTTTTTTTTTACAAAAACGGCTTTTACAACAACATCTGTTGATCGTACGTAAAAATGTTGCTTGACATCATTTTTAGAAAATTCCTCAAGGATAAAAATTTCATAAAAAAATACAAATTTATTAAGTAAACATTTTGAGAAAAAAGCATTTTAAGTAAAAAAATGTAACAACAAATTTTCAAAATGTTGAGTTTAAGGAGCCATAACTCTTTTGCAGCTGCACATATGTACCTTATGACTTGTATGCGCTTCTAAATTGTGTTTTCAAAATGCACAAAACAATTTTTGTATCTCTAATAGTTTAGAAGTTATAGCGTTTTAAGTGGTAACACCTACAAATTAGAGGTCACATGCTTTGAAGGTCCATAACGGGAAATATGGTGAAAATAGACCCCCCTTGGCATACAAATTTTTGTTCTACGGAACTTCACGAATCTTCCCTTAAAAGATTATTCTGCTTAACTGGGACACAATATATATAGTTTTTTGTTTAAAGAATTCCTCGTAAGATTTGGAAGCAAGCCCCCCCCCGAAACAAAATTCTGGCTACGGCCCTGCCCAGTTGGTCATAATGTAAACGTAAAAGATGTCACTAATTATAATCTTGTAGCAACCAACTATTTATTATATTATATATTATCATTTATTTCATTTATTATATTAAAACTAAGCCCTTGTGGCAATATGTACTCTAAGATATTACTAATTTGTAAGATCTGGCAATGCTGTAAATTAAATAAAGAAAGCTCTGAAAGCTTACCCACAGCCGATCACAAGTCACAACAAAGAATAAACAAATAAAAGCTCTGTTAAATATAGTATATAAAAGGCAATGAAAATTCTGAATAAAGTTCAGTTGAACTTGCGAAGTGGACAGTACGGTCGAGTACCTCAACCTCTGCCACACCAACAAAAACGACTTCTAAGTAAATAAACAAGTTGTCAGCGTAATTAATTTTCTTCCCAAACAGACTCTGCATATAAGTAACCCAGGCCCAGTGTTACCGATGGGCGACATATGTCGCCAAATGGCGACTTTTCTACTGTCGGGACGCGTGGCGACCACAATTCGAAATAATCGTTTTTTGGACCCCTTTCACAAGGGAGTCGGACAGAATCCCGAAAAATGTAATCCCGAAAGCCCAAAATCCCGAAAATCCAAAATCCCGAAAGCCCAAAATCCCGAAAATCGAAAATCCCGAAAACCCACAATCCCGAAAAACCACAATACCGAAAAGCCACAATCCTGAAAATCCACAATCCGGAAAATCCAAAATTCCGAAAGGCCAAAATCCCGAAAGTGAAACTAAAAATTTTATTGTAGCAACAAAAATATAAGCCAAAATAAACAAAATAACAAACTTCAAATAAATAGATCATAACAAAAACAGTTCAAGTCTTATTAACAAAAACATTATAAAAAACGATCCTTGACAAAACAATATCTAATGGAAGTTCATATTGTACGTAATAACTTATTTCAGAACGCTCGTTACGTTCCGCGTACATTTTTTGTCCCTTCGTCAAATTGTTACATAACGATTTCTTAGTTGTTGCGTCTCACCGGCAATTATTTTAGCCAAACATGTTTTCACACGGATTTGCTCTTCACATAAAAGAGAATATACAATACACCAATGTGTGAAAGTGAATGCCCTGCGAGAACTTTCAGCCGGCGGCGGCTGTGCCACGCCTCTACGTTGTTCTGTGTCCGCGGTAGATTTTGTTTCAAAAAGTTACAAATCGACCAAATATTAGGGGAGTATGCAGGACCTACAAGTCCGTAACGTTTTCTTTTTCTACTCACTTTGTATTACGATGTTCACTGGCTAACAAAAATCTAGTCGGTCAGCTATCACACTATATGAGATCAGCACAACTGAATGTACATTGCGAATTGCAGCGCAACATTACAAAACATTATTACGGTAAATGGAATGGACAAACACTTGTCTATTTTACATTCAAAACAAAATAAAGAATCCCGAAAAATTATATAAAATTAAAAATTTGCGCAAATTTTTAATTTTATATAATTTTTCGGGATTCTTTTTTCAGGAGTTTGGCTTTTCGGGATTGTGGGTTTTCGGGATATTAGTTTTTCGGGATTTTGTTTTTTCGGGATTTTGGATTTTCGGGATTTTGGGTTTTCGGGATTTTGAATTTTCGGGATTTTAGATTTTCGGGATTTTGGTTTTCGGGATCGTGTCCCCAATCCCTTTCACAAATACAGGCGACATTGGGACGCATTTTCAAAGCTTCAATTTATTTCTCAAATAACACCCAAACATTTTGAAAAAAGAAATACATACATATTTGCGTGTGTTTTCTGCTTTAATAATTCTCCACAGGCGCATAGTACCAAACGGTACTACGGTACGGTACGGTACCAAACTCAATGAGATCGGGAATATTGGCCGCACTGTCTACAGTTTAAGTTTCGTTTAGTGATTAAATGAAACACTTTCGAATAATTCAAATGAATTCAAAAGCTTAAGCTATAGTGTTTTAAATAACTTGTATGGGTCGTGCCATTCCCCGATTTCCAGTCCCACCCTATTCGAATTTGTAAGTAGGTACAATGCACTTCAATGTCAACAATCTTACAATTTTTGAAATGCATTTTTATCGTATGGGAGGTTCCAGGCCCCTTCATCAAATTTTTACCAAATCTCACAGAAACACCTTCGGGCCAATAACAAAGATTTTCTCAATATTTGAGATCAATTTATTCTGTGGTTTTCGAGATATACGATTTTTAAGAATTTTTTGTATGGGAGGTGCCAAGCCCCTTTGTCCAATTTTCACCAAACTTTGCAGAAACTCTATTAACCTAATAGAGCAAAGATTCTCCCAAAATTTGAGATCAATCGGTTTGGTGGTTTTCGAGTTTTGATATCATTGATGGTGTATACTCCCATACAAAATGGAAATTTAGATTTTTGTCGATTTTCCGGCTTTTCATTTGGGATTTTCAGAATTTTCTAGACCACCCCTGATTCCAGATCAATAAGTTTTGAGGATTTACGGGTCTAGCGCACACCAAACAAAAAAACTATATACCTACATGAACTGTTATTTTTTCATTATTTTTTTAACTTTAAGTTTATTTCAGTAGGTAAGAAAATAAATGCTCTCCTATTTTTGTTTTTTTTTTTTTTTTTTTTTGCAATAAACTGTTTAATTTAAACCTGAACGAAATTCAGTGGGACGCATTTTTTGGCTCGGGCGACCTTTTTTGGAGACATTTTCAAATTGTCCATCGGTAACGCTGCCCAGGCCTAGTGTTCCCAGGTTGAGGGGAAAATCGCCATTTTTGCCGATTTTTTAAGACAAAAGGGATAAAAACGGGGAAACAAATCCAAAAAGGGGAAAAATCTTAAAATCCTATCAAAAACAGTTTGTAAGAAAATCTTTTAGATGGAATAAATGTTAACAACATACAAAACACAACCATGCTCAAGACATGTGCCCATGCAACATGCCACTTTTTTTGTTTGGTGTCTGAATGCATTCATTCTTTTGACAGTCTACACTTATATGTACATGCAGCACGGTAGACCACCTCCGCTTCTGCAGTGTGTAAGTAGAGAAGCGGCAAACGACGAAGCAGCGAGCTCGACCCTTGCCCTCTAACAAATTGCACTCTACAATCTCAGGTTTACTTCATATTCGCAATATTTTCGACAAGATGTCGTGTTTCTTCAAGTATACGCTAACTCTGGAAAGCTGTAGCGCCCCTAAAAAAATAAACATTCAAAATCTTATATCTCGAAAACCACCGAATCGATTGAGTTTAAATTTACAGACAATCTTAAGTATTGGCCCTGGAGTATTCCTGTCATTGGATTGTGTAAAATTGGACAAAGAGGCGTGGCACCGCCCATACAAAAAAACACATTCAAAATCTTATATCTCGAAAATCACCGAATCGATTGAGCTCAAATTCAGATACAGATAATCTTAGGTATTAGTCCGGGAGTGTTACTGCCAAAGTCGGGAGAATTGGGCAAAGGGGCGTGGCACCTCACAAAAAAAAAAAACAAAACAATGTAAATGCCATGGGAGCCAAAGTTTGGAAAATTTGTAACATTGATATATGCATTGTCCTGAGTCCTGACAAACAAAAATATTATCTAGGCAGTACCTACGATTCCTGGAAAAACAAAAAATTTTGTATACCACAAAGCATCAATAAAAACTGTTTATCACTGTCAAATGAAATTGAATTTGATTTTTCTACTTTTAATAAAAGTCCATTCGTTTTTTCACCATATTGCGTTTGTGTTGCGAATTTGGTTTGTTATTTGTCGTAATAAATAGCACATGCAAAATAAAAAATGTGTATGCACTTTCTGGTCACGTAGCCATTAGAATTTTCATTATTTGAGAGCGCCATCTACAAACTAAAAGGTTAAGTATTAATTGTTGCCAACTTAAAAAAAGAGAGACAATATTGTGCGAAGAGGCGTAGGGCGACCATCTTGGGTGTGGCATTCTGAAAAAGACAGACGACGAGAGGAAGCGAAAAAATAAAAAAAAAAAACGTTTCATTCTTGTCTTTGCTTTAGTTTGTGTAGTGTTTTCTGACAGTATTTTAGATATTCATTAAAATGGAAATTTAAATACAAATATTTGTAGTGTTTTGTGTGCTTTGTTTTAGAAACTTTTCAAAAATTATAAGATAAAATTAAGAACGCTTGTTTTATCAGAAGTTTCTGACAACAAGGAGTAATCGATATAATTCTTGATTGCTTATTTTGAAAACGTTTTTTATTTACATTTTGATTTATTTTGTTGTGATATTCAATATAATATTTGTGATGAGTCTGAGTTTATTCAGCTAAAAAGCAGTAAATTTATTAGTGCTGACCATAATGTCATTGAGTCAGTTGCTTGTCCTCTCTCGCATGAATCGCATGCTAACTCTATTTTATCCACTATTAAGTAATAAAGAACCTGAATTCTTAGAGAAAGCGTTTAGGTACTTAACTGAGTCATCACAATGTTGATAAAGATGTGGTCTAAAAGAAGATTCTTCTGTTGCAGGCACTTAAAAAAAAATATTACATGCAAAAGCGAAGATGATTATTTTACAAGGGTAACGACGCAGCATACAAATATTGCAATGTAATTTTAAAGCAGCCCAAATGGTTAGCATTAAAAGATCATATGAATACAAAGAAACATAGGTATTGACGCAGTTCAGCCTTTTTCGAAAAATAGCCAGTCAGTATTGAATGTTTTATTAGGTAACACAAAAAAAAAAAGTTCAAGGGGCAAGAACATGCTGGTTCATTTCAAAGCACTCTTCAATATTAACAGTTGATCATCATCACCTCACAAAATTATTTCAAGCCAATTTTCCTGATAGTGAAATTTCTTCCAACATCAAAATGCACAGAACCAATTATGGACATCAATAATTAAAACTGCTGGTACCCTTAATTTCAATCTGAAGATATAGGGAAAAGTCCTTTTAGCCTGACTATAGATGAATCGACAGATGTTAGTGTCATCAAATATTGAGCAGTTGTTATAAAATACTACAGTCACAATTCAAATTCGATTAAAACAAAACTTAAGAAGCTTCAACCTCTGGTTGCATCGGATGCAAGTGCAATAGTTGAGGCACTTAAAAAAATGTGTTCTTAAAGAATATGATCTGAAGATAGAAAAATTGTGTGGACTAGGTACAGATAATGCTAGTGTTATGGTAGAAAATGGTGTTATAACTAAGTTATGCGAAATAAACCCCAAAATAGTATTAATACCATATGCGTCTGCCATTCAATGCAATTAGTTATCTCCTTTCTACCTACGGAAATCGAATTCATTATTAGTGAAACATACACATGGTTTTCCCGATCCTCTAGTCGCCAACATGATTATCAGAGACTTTTTAAGTTAATTAATGATGTAAATAATCCATTAAAAATTACGCAATCTTACTACACTCGGTGGTTGTGGTTGCCCATTGAGTCAGCCATTGCCAGAATTCACCAACAGTTTTTAGAGCTTAAAACATATTTTTTGAAATGTGTGAACAAAATTCTAAAACGCAGCGTTTGAAAACTCAAACTCAAACTACGATGCAATGAATACTTTTCTTAAATGCATTCTGAAGGCAACTCCGCAAACAAAAGCAAATAGAGCATCGTGAATGATTAGGATGCAAATGACATTTCAGTTTGAACCGCCCAATAAAATGGATTCATAGCCGGAGTCGTAAGTAAAATAATTTTAAATAATAATAATAAAAAAGAGTGTTTTCAACCCCTGCACACACTTAATAAAACTCACAGTCACCGTCACCGCCCATGTACACCAATTCCAATTCATGCGATTTCGCAACATGTTGTGAGTTTGAATGTACTGAATGAATGCTTTTTTCGTCAGCCGAGTGAGCATCAGAAAAGCAGTGTGCATTCGCAATGTGAATTTTTTTTACGTTTTGAAATTCAGCCTAAATAAAAATTAAGCAAAGCACTTTAGCTTCCTGGGGTAAAGTTATGAATTTTAGAGACGCAGGTGGTGAAAATCAATTCAATTGGTTTTAAAAATTTCGAACCCCGAAGTGGAGCGGATTTTCAGCCAACTGAATCTAATAAAAACAAAAGAAAGAAATAAAATTAAATCACACCAAAATCCAACTTCTCTTATATATAGAACAACAAAAATTAGGTGCGTAACTAGACAGCCACGAAAAGTAATGAGATCTTGTATTTGGTGTGATTTCACTACTTTTTGTGAAGTTTTTTTTTATCAGATTTCACAAACGTTGAAATGTCTTCGCTTTTTAATATGTCAATTGACACTGACTACCAGTGGCGTGGCGTCCATATAACCCGATTCCTACCGTGTTACCTTTTAAAAGTTTCAGTTTCAGCTACACAACAATGTTTACTTAAAAACGAGCAACATAAAACCCACGGGATAAACTTAATAATATGTATCTATTCATCTGCGCAAGCTACATAGCCCGACTCCACCAACTCAATTGAACTTTATACACACGGAAACACACACCCTTCGGGCCTTCTTCGCCTTCATTATTATTAGTATTATAACTGCTCACACTGTCTGAGCATAACCCAAATCTAAAATAACCCGAAATATGACGGGTTATAAAATCTCTCACTGGATAGAACAAATTTGTCTCCTTTCTCTTTAGTACACTTGCGTTTATCTGAGTTTAGTCCTCTCTGTTCAACGCCCGCTTTCTTATGCAAAAAATAACCCGCTTTTCTTCTGGTTATTTGGTGAATTTGAATTGTGTGTGTATCTCCTATCGCTGCGCTGTGATGAAGTCATAGTAATAGTCAGTTCCCTTTTTTACCTAATCATTTTCTGAGTTTTTCTGAGGGGAGTATCCTCTGTTCAAAGGCCGCTTTCTTATGCAACAAAATAACACGCTTTTCTCCGAGTTATTTGGTGAATTTTGTAAGTATCTTTTAAAAAATAAACATACTGATGTGTTTATAAAGTTTATAAACAAGTGGCTAAGTGAGAAATCAAGTGTTTTGAGTCTTGGCTATGATCTTCGTACCTAAATACGTTTGAAGAAATGTTTCAAAGAGTAAGTAGATGATTGTACTGAAGCTCCACAAAAACCCCAAATGCTCGATTTAAACACTCATTTAAAGAACCTTTATGTAGAAATAAAGGACAATATTATAAGACATGATATAAATCATGTTTACACGAAATACATATGAAAGTTTTGCACTCAAGATGAAAAAATATCTTCATTAATTTAATTTCTTCCTGGAGTTTTCGATTGTATGGCTTTAAAAAATAACTGAAGGTTTTGTATACATAGATAGGTACTACCTACATCTTCCCTTCGACATTTTGATATTTTTCGACTTCGACTTACCATTTAAAATTATTCACGCCACGCCACTGCTGACTACCTACCATCACTTTGGCTTTCTTTCTTATAAACTATTCATTAAAATTATATTCAGCAGGTAGATTAATTTCTATTCATATTTTAAGTGGGCAGATTCCACACCCCTTAAATGGACAATTTTAATTTTTTGATATTTCTCCTGTTGTACAATGCTATGCAGCTCCTACCGCTATACCAAATTTCTACATTCTACGGCAGTCGGTAGTGGTCCAAATAAATAACTTCCAATTTTCAAAAGTGGGCGGATACCACGCCTCCTAAAGAAAGAATATAAAATTTTTAATTTTTTTCTGTTTGCACACTGCAAGTTCTACCGCTCAACTGAATTTCAACATTCTACTGCAACTGGAAGTGGAAGTGGCCCAAAGAAATAGTAACCGATTTTCAAAAGTGGGCGGATACCACGTCCTCTGAAGGGAAAATCTCAAGTTTGGACTCTTCCCAGTGTATGCACCAAAGGATCTAGCATTATACCAAATTTCACGACTCTAGGATGGGCGGAAGTGCTTCATAATTTTGATGATCATCGTCTAAGTGAGTGAGTGAGTGAGTGAGTTACGGTTTTTGCGATTTTTGAAGTCCTGTATGTTGAGAACCACTAATGCTATAGAGATGAAATTTAGTGAGGTGCACCTTTTTAATGAGCTAGGTAAATGTTTGAAGTTTCTGGCTCAATTGGTTCCGAAGTTAGAGTTTTGACCGCATTTCTAGTCAGAAATTCGATATTTAACTTTTGATCGGAATTTTTTGAGCAGATTTAAAAAAAAGAACAGTCATTCCGTCAGATTTGATCAGATTCGCTTTTTTCAGTGGCAACACTGGTTATGTGGCACTGACTCGATCAGAATGAGACATGAGCGGCATGGGGACGTGCAAAATGCACGCGTGTGATACCGAATGTACAGTCATCCCTGGTTTCGAATGTGAGTATGGCCAGTTCTCATGAGAATTAGCTATGATAGAAATGATAAGAAAACCTATCAAAGTGTACTTCAAATAAACAACAAAGAAATTTAATTAATAAAGGAATATTTTTACATACAGTGCTGTATAAAACATTTGCAACTACGGTTGACAAACATTAAGATGTTTCTTTTAATATAATAAAGTTGAACAAAATAAAATGCTATATGTCGTTAATGATTATAATATATTCCACTGAAATTAGGAAGAACAAAAATGTACAGAATTTCATTTTATTAGAAAATAAACATTATAAAATGAAAAAAAATGTACGCTGTGCAAAACATTTGCAACCAAATCACCAATCATCACATTTAAGTTTTATTTTCAATATTTAGTTCCATATCCCTTAGCCTTTATAACAACAGCACACCTTCTTGGCATCAAAGCTATTAAATTGTCAATAATCGATTTTGGAACGTCTCTCCACTGCCTTTGGATTTCTTCGAAAAGTTATTCTTTTTTTTGAAAGTATTGGTTCTGATTCTTCTCTTTACTATCTCCCACAGGTTTTCGATTGGATTGAGGTCTGGGGACTACGGCGGGTCGGGCGCGGCGGCCGGCCGTTGCAAAAAAATTGATATTTTGATCCGTACGCCAATTTCTTACCAAATTAGACGTGTGCTTGGGATTGGGATCATTATCGTGTTGGAAACACCAAGCCAGTGGCATTTCCCACTCTGCATGAGGGAGCATTACATTTTGCAGAATGTCCTTATAATCACACGATCTCATTATCCCTTCAACGCGATGAATTGGGCCAAGACCTTGAGATGAGAAGCAGCCCCAGACCATAACACTTCCACCTCCATGCTTTACTGTCCGTGTTCCCTTAGTAAATCTGGGATTTAGCCTTTCGCCTTTCGGCATTGAATATGAATTTCGATTCATCAGAAAATAAATTTTTTTTTTTTTTTTTTTTGTCGGAGGTTGTTACTATCCGATGGAGCACTCAGACACAACTACTGGTCCATTGTACTGCCAAACAGACACCTTACATTGCTGTACTTAGTTTTCCCGTCTTTCGAAGAAAGATAAGAAGGAGCTTCAGTGATGAAGAGCTTAGATGTTCGGCACTCACCACGTCAGCCCCAAAAATCCGCCACCTGATGCGAGCAAAGGCAGGACAACTACAGAGGAAGTGTTCCGCCGTATCATCGTCCTCTCCACAAGCAGGACAGATGGTGGTGTCGCTCAAGCCCAATACATTTAAGTGTTTGGCGAAAGCTTGGTGGCCCGAAAGGACGCCCACAAGCAGTCTACAGTCGATTCTCCTGAGAGACAGAAGAAAGGACGCGGACCTTTTGCAGATGTCCGGAAGCAGTCGCTTGGCCTGTCTGCACCCAGCACAATCACGCCACCGACGCTCGTGTTTGCGAGAAACCCAAATATCGATGGATGACCCAACCACAGATGCAGGCAGACCCAGCGCGGGTTCAGGTCCTGAAAGAGCTTCTTCTGAACCCAGCCTGGCAAGCCCATCAGCGATCTCATTTCCCTGGATACCAGTGTGACCTGGGACCCAAACAAGTTTGACCGTGTTTAGCCTACCGACCAAGTTCAAAGCAAGCTTGAGTTCGAGCACTAGCTTGGACGAGGTGAGAGGGTTAAGCAGCGCTTTTAGTGCAGCCTGGCTGTCACTGCAAACGCATATACTTTTAGCCCTCCACATGTTTGTCACAATATAGCGCATAGCCATAAGGATAGCGAAAATCTCCGCCTGGAAGACAGTCGCGTGGTTACCTAAAGGGTAGTGTAGTCTAATGTTCTCGCATTCCACGAAGACTCCAGAACCAGACCCCTGTCCGGTTTTAGAGCCATCCGTGAATACACGATGGCATTCTTTCCCTGGCTCAGAGTCCGGCCGAAGCCATTCCGTTGCCTGAGGAAAGTTGACGTGGTAGTTTTGTCGCAGTAGGATTTCTGGTGTCATTGCATCAGACGGCATATCCATAAGACAGGGGTCAAAGGATAATTCTCGCACAAGTTCATCAAAATTCCAATGCGCGTGGTACCAAAAGCCACCTCTCTTTAAACGGGAGATGGTTTTCAGTGTACACCCCATGATAAAAATATCAAGGGGGGGGAGATTCATCATAGCATCTAGAGCAGAACCCGGGGTGCTGGGGAAGGCCCCTGTGCAGCCAAGGCAAACTGTTCTTTGGAGTTTGGCGAAAGAGGCAGTAACACGTTTCCGCGAAAGCCTGTTCCACCACACAACCGATGCATATGAGAGAAGTGGTCTTACCATTGCCGTATAGATCCAAAGGACCCTTTTCGGAGATAAGCCCCATGTCTTACCAAAAGCGCCTTTGCACTGCCAGAAAGTCGACAGCGCTTTATCGGTTTTCGATTCAACATGCTTGGACCAAAGAAGTTTTCTATCGAGGATTACTCCAAGATATTTGACTTCGTCAGAGATCGGGATAGTGACACCTTTTAGCACAAGTTGAGTCAGACCAGTGAAGTTCCTCCTCCTCGTGAAGAGAACAACCGTAGTTTTAAGAGGATTCACTGAAAGCCCATTTCTTGTGCACCAATCATCGATCAAGCCCAAGGATCTCTGCGCCTGAGAGCAGACAGTCCTTAGGTTCGAGCCGACAGACAGAACGGCGACATCGTCCGCGTAGGCTTGTGTGTAGGTTCCAGGAAGATTGAGTAACGTTAGCAGAGAGTCTACTACCATACACCATAAAAGGGGAGACAGAACACCACCTTGTGGGCAGCCCCTGTTTACCCCTGTCATGACGCATTTGCCACAATCCGCCTCGGCAATCAACGTCCTGTACATTAGCATTGCTTTAATCCACAACACCAATGTTTCATCTATACCGTGATGTCTAGCTGCGTTACACATGCTGTCAAAAGTCGCATTATCAAAAGCACCCTCAATATCGACGAAAATACCCAACGCGTACTCCTTCCGATCAAGAGCGCTTTCGATCCTACCAACAAGGTTCTGAAGCGCAGTTTCACAGGATTTTCCGCGCTGATAAGCATGTTGCATCTCAGAAAGAGGATGCGATCGAAGAGCAACATTGCGCACGTGCAGCTCAACCAGTCTTTCCAAACTTTTCAGCAGGAAGGAAGACAGACTTATGGGTCTGAAACTTTTGGCGAGAGTGTAGTCAGTCTTACCGATTTTTGGTATGAACACGACTTTAACCATACGCCAAAGAGAAGGTATGTAGGCCAAGGCCAAGCTAGCGGTGAAAATTCTTTTCAACGTCGGCATCAGCTGACTAAAACCTTGTTTCAGCATAGCCGGGTAAATTCCATCCGGACCAGGTGCCTTGAAACTCTCAAACGATGCAATTGCATATTTGATAGCGTCATCCGTCACCACTCTGGATGCAATATACCAGCTACGCCGCGTGGTGTTTGTCCGTTCCGTGGTGGCCACCGTTTCCGGTACCACTGAAGAGCGCGTAGTGATCTGATTTCCCGGGAAATGAGTCTCCAACAGAAGACTGAAAGTCTCCGCCTTTGTCTCAGTGTAGGTGCCATCAGATTTTTGGAGCGATTCCAGTTTACTTGGTCTGTCCCTTTTGAGGACTTTAACAAGTCTACTGGTTGCACTTAGTGATTCGACCTCCTCACAAAATTTCCTATAAGAGTCATTTTTCGATTTACGAATCAGTCTCTTAAATTCTTTTTGCTTCGATCGATACAGATTCCAGTCTTCTTCTAAGTTGGTTTTTAAAGACCGATTTAGGAGCTTCCTGGTTTCTCTGCGAAAACGCTGCAGTTCGGTATTCCACCAAGGTACCGGTTTTCTGCAGGAGTTTTTTGTAACCGGACACGCTTGTTCAAAACAACGGATAAGGACGCTGTTCAGATCCTGAGCAGACCTCTCTACCCCTTGTATTGACCTTAATTTAAGTGGAGCTTTAACAGAATTGCCAAGTTCCTCCTTAAACCGTGCCCAATTCGTTTTTCTCGGATTTCTCCTCTCTTGCGAAGGTGAAACTTCACAGTAGATTTGAAATTCGATGTATCTGTGATCTGACAAAGTGCTATCTGGCGATACCCTCCAATTGATGATAGTCTTGGAATGCCTGTTGGACAGGGTAATATCGATTACTTGCTGTCTCCTGGCTGTAACAAATGTAGGCCGACGACCCACATTGTTGATGGTGATGTCAGACGATAGGATGAAATCCAGAAGACGATCTCCTCGTATATTGCATTTGCTGCTGCCCCAAACAGTGTTTTGAGCATTAGCATCGCAACATAAGACAAGACCAATCTTTTTGACCTCGCAGTACTCTATGAGCTCAACAATTGCCTTTGGTGGTGGAGGAATTAGAGAGTCATAGGGGAAGTAAGCCGATGCAACAACAAAGGTTTCCCAATTGCCATTTGCATGGTAAGTGATAGTTGCAGCAACCAAATCTTGGCCACAAAACCGTTTGATTTTAACTGCCGTGAGGGATTTCGATACAACAAGACATGTCCTAGGTCTCTCGGACAGTTCATCGTAAAGAACATGGTATGCACCGCTCAACTCACCAAGGCCACAGATGCGATTTTTCCACACCCATGGTTCCTGGATGGATGTTATGCGGTTTTTTGTCCTACTGACAGCAAGCCTCCTACTTAAAAGAGCAGTAGCAGCCTTACAGTGTTGTAGGTTGATCTGAGTGAACAAAATGGATGTAAACTCTGGGTTACGACCACTATTAGCACTACTTGACATTGAAATGGAAATTAATCCTACCAAGGTGCAGATAGGGACGCATGTCGTACCTAGACTTGATGATCTCGGCAGAAGCCTTGTCTATGCTCACAACCAGAGAGCTACCATCTTCATCGTGACGGTTTTTACTCTGCCTGTGAGAACGGACAATCCAGGCTTTTGTGTCGAGACCAGGATTCTGGGCATGCAAACGCGTTAGCACGTCCGCCGATTTCCCCAGTTTCCCAGGAATCCAGCAGACAGCACGCGTGAGCTTGGGTGGTTTGTAGACCTCAAAAATTGTGGTCCCGTGGGGAGGGATCTTCGGCACCATGTTGCTGACCCATTTCGAGGTAAGCTGCGAGGAGGTATTCACCGTGAAGGTTCCGTCCTTGAACTCACATCCCTCAACCTGGATACAAGCATTAGTTGCCGCGGCAAGCTCCAAAAGATGTGCTTTACAGTGTTTGCACTCTGCATCGCTCATGCTATTGTCATTGCCTGCTTTCCCTATACGAACTGCTAGAGAGGAGACAGCGGCATCTTTGTAGGATGGCCTCTTGTCCCGCACCTTAGCTGTTCTGCGTTCGAAAGAAGCACTCTGACCGACAGAGCCATCCGCATCAACAAAGTTCTGTCCGCTGGTACTGCAACCTGGGTTGGTTCCAGCACCTGCATCATTCAGTACCAGTGCACAGGTAGCTCCAACGATTGGAGGGCCTCGGGAGCTCTCGCCTGTAGGTGCGATTGCGACGTCCAGTTTCCTTCCGCCAGTACTGCTTCCATTTCTGGTAGAAGCACCGGCTTCATTAGGAGACCGCACGCGGACAGACTCACAGACTTGAGGGGGGTTTATTCTCTTTTCGAGCTTGGGTCGCTTCTTCTTGCTTTTCGGGTAGGCAGAAGAGGAGGCAGCGTCAGATCCAAGGGGTTGGTTGGCTTCAGTTGGTGAGACTTCCACCGACCGGTTCCTTTTCAAAGGCGCCGCCGAAGAGCTGACGGATGTGCTTGCGCCTTCAGCAGGTGCAGCTTCTTTGCGCCGCAGATCCCTCAGCTTCTTCCTTTTCCTTTTCCGCTGTCCCTTAGACAGGCACAGCTCAAGGACCGCCTCTTCAGGAGCCCGTTCAACCAAGGTGTCCCGGGTCTGACCGTCATTGGCAGTGCAGTGAGCCACAGCTTGTCTCATGCTCAATTTGCCGAATGAATCAGACATAGAGCCGCATGAGTCGCTTGTGAAATCGGGTATGAATGTTGGGACCTCCAGAAAATAAATGGTGTTCCATTTCTGTGTGCTCCAATTTAGATGTTCCCTGGCGAAATCTAAACGAGCTTTCAGATTTTTCTACGAAATGAAAAGTTTTTTCGCTAGTTTAAAACTTCGAAGTCCGCTTTGTAGCTCTTCGTCTTATTGTTGATGAGTTAATTTCAAGGTCAAAGGTATAAAATTTAAAATTTTCCTCTCTTCTTTTGCAGTTGTTTTGCGAGGTCTACCCCCCTTGTGAGAGGATACCACGTTTCCGTACTTTATAACACGACAAATCGTCGACTTGTGGATTAAATATTTTTCCGATATTTCTTTCTGTGTGAGCCCATTATTATAATCACACAGAATTTTTAATGACGGAACAATATTTGTTTCCACCCATTTAAAACAATAAGATTGAAAAAAATGCACCGCGTCACTTTAACTTCCAGTCACTATGGCTTAAACTGTTGGAATGAGTCAAAAAGTAACTGGTTACATAGAAGGTAGAAATATATAAACACATGTAGGTATTAACCATTTTTTTTACCGTTATTAAAACAAATGTTGAGAGTAGATAGAGAGCCGGCGCCCATTAGTTGCAAATGTTTTGCACAGTAAAATAGGAACTTTTATTGAATTAACGTGTATATTTGTTGTTGTAATACAACATGTAAAATTTTTCCAATCCCAAATAATTGTTAAATTTAATTTGTATCCAAAAATATTAGGTATATATAATATATATATATATATGTAGGAGTTAATTGAAAGCAGACGGCAACACTCAAATGAACTCTCTGTTTTTCCTCTCAACTGGTCCATGCAAGCAAAAAATACCTGCAATGGGAGCTAGCGGCACTCTTAATCTCGACGACGAACGACGAAGACGTAATCGATCCCGCTGCCTATTTCATCCGATTTAAACTTATTATTATAATTTTGCGTTCACTCAATCGCTATTTTCTTTATTACTGTCTAATTACTTAAATTAAATAAACCTGAATTCTATATATATATAAGTTTAATTGATTATATTAAGAAAAGTGATAGTTGCCTACGATAGCATTGATTAAGCATTTACCATAATAATTATAATGTACCTATAAGAGAAAATGTATAATAGAAATTAAATTTTGTCTTACAAATACAAAAAAAATAGAAAGAATCGCAAGTTCAACGTGACACATTAAAGCTCTCTGTCAGCTCCAATAGCGCCATAAAAACAACTCGGATTTTAAATATTGAATTGGGAATCGACAAATATGGAAAGCGGCTTTCATCATATAATAATTTAAAAATGTCTTGTTGCGCTGCTCGAATGCGAGATTTTGACACTAAATTGCAACGTCTTGCTGTAATCCAAAGCATTTGGCGTAAACAGTTCTTGGAGCCTACTTTGAAAGAAAAATATCCAGATTTGTCGAAAGTAACTGCTCCTCTCACTTAATTTTTTGCCTTCACATACTCATGTGAATCATTCTTCAATCAGAAAGTACATTTATTCTGAACCAGGATTATATTCTGAATCGATTTAGTCATGTCCATCTGTCTGTTAAAAACACGATAGCGTCCAAACGAATCGACCCAGGCGAATGAAATTTTGTGAGAGGACTTCTTTTTACCGTCAGGTTGGTATTATTTTTTTGAAATTCGCCAACAGCTAATATTAATAGCCTTATTAAATACATATATCCATACATTTCTTAAAAGTTTAGTTTGATAAGCCATAGACATATTCGTCTCTACTTTCATTGCCCGAATACAACCAATCTTTTCAGGGATCCTGCTTTTTCATATACGCATTATCAAGTTCACAAATCACTTACTTACCGGTGGTCAAAAATTCCATAAAATTTCGAAAAAGCACGAGAATAGTTGAAGCAAAACTGTTACAGCTCATAACGTTTCTTCAAATCAAATTAGGCTTCGTTCCCAATGTCAACTCTTATTTTTAAACACTGTATTCACACTAAAATTCGCAAAGTCAAATGTCCCCCGGTGTCAAATGTACGTGTCATTTTACACTCTGACATAAGACTGGAGATTTACGCATTATCTATGACATAAGACTAAGACAGCGTTAACGTTTTTAAGTAAGCATTGGCTTCTTTAAATAGGTATTCTTATTTCTTATGTTTTAGTATTGAAGTGACGTAAAAAATCACATTTTGGTCAAAAACGGGAAGCGGGTTTCACTGAGCAAAAATTTATTTTTTATTTTTGTCTGGCTTAAAATGGCCTAAAAAACATAGATAAATATAATATTCTTTTCTTGAGGAAATTAAAATTTTTCATCATTTTTATCATTTGAATAAGTCTGTACCAAAAACTGACAGATAGGCGCCTGTAAGAAAGTCTGGTGTATTTCAAGTATGGGGTGGGTGCGCTCCGCTAAGGGTATGTCAACAACTGTCTGGCAGGCGCCTGGAGCTAAAGTTTAATTATATGTACTCTCTGGGGTTAAATACCACATTATCATAGTCAATAAAAATACAAACACTTTTCTGTGAAAATTGAAAAGTTTAAAATTAAAAAAAATAAAAATAGCAAATAAAGGTTCCGCAGAAAATTTATATTACAGTACATCTTAGAATAAGTCAATTTAAACAAAAATAATAAAAAAAATTAATTTGCTTAGTGTTCATAATCGAAACCTGAGCCAAAAACGGCCCCAAATGATCATCTTAAAGTCAAGACCAATAATTAAAAATTGTTTTTTAATCTTTCTAAAAGGTATCACGCTTTGAGTTAACAAAGAAAATTTATTATATGTATTATATTTGTATACCCAGATGACACGTTTAAAAAAAAATAAACATCCGACAGTTGTTTGTATGAAAAAAAATTTTTTTAATTTTTAATAATATAATTTTTTCGCTAAATTATTAATTATTACATTATTATTGGTATTTATCGTTTAACTAGAGGTTATACGTATACGTATAGCTGATGTTGGTACAAAATATGCTTAGTGGAGAAAACAATAAGGTTCCGTTTTGTCCCTATGTGGATAAAATGGAATAGCGATTTATATAATTTGTGAAATTTTGTAATACCATTATGTGAGAAACAAATATGTATAGCTGTAATTGAATATTTTCTCTAACACTGCCCTATGTGTGTGGGCAAAATACTCACGTAGACTACAGAAACATACATGCATTCAATGCCTAAACTGAAATTGTAAAATATGGTGCAGTCATAAAGTTTCAAGTTATTAAATTTGTGGAACATTAATTTTCTTATCCGCCTTAAGGCATATATTTACATTTGTACATGTCCAGTCTATTGCTCAAGCTCAATGTCCAACGAATACCGGCTAACATTTTATTACCGTCGCGTCGCCTAGCAATTGGATTTGGAATACAGGCTTTTAGCCAAACGTGAATTGGAAGATGTTTCTTTACTTGTTCTTTTTGTACTTGTTGTAGGAGATGGGTGGCAGCTTACGTTATAAAATAATTAGGGATCGAAGGTATTAGGTAGATAAGCGACAAGCTTATTCCTAAAGGATTATACTAATTGTTAATTAGATCACAACAAATTTACCTACCTACACTTTTAAATTCAAAACCTATGACTATCCAATTGTTCATTACCTAAATTTTAGGGATATCATGTTATGAATTTAAACAAATAAATTGGCTCAACCATTTTTTGGAACGACTGGAAGGGACAACAATAAGATTTTTCTGCTCATTCTCTTATTTAGATATTTGGTTCTATACAGCCAGCGCCGGTTTTGTCGCTGAGTTTTGCGTGGCAGTCGGGTGAAACCCAGCACATCAGTTGTTACATTTCGTTGCATCGATACCACATGTCCTCAGTACTTGAGACGGCCCTACGAACTAAGTCCCAACTGGAACTAACTCCCACTAGCCAAATGAACTAAGTCCCACCAAATATTCAGTGGGATTTAGTTCATATGTTTGGGAGATAGTTCGTAGTTCATTATGAACAATTTGAGAGAAGTGGAAGTTTGTTCATTTAACTTGTTTTGACGAAAAAATAAATCTTACATACACCCAAACCTCCCACTTAATCCAAATCCAATAGTGATCGTAAGCATGGGGGTTGCAGGGAGGCAGCATGCCCCCCATACATATCGCACTGTGCCTATAATGGGATATCAAATGGAAGATCAATTTCCGTAGGAATACTGGTTGAAGTTCTGAGTATTGGCGAGAGGAGACCTCGCAGACAGTTAGTTAATTTAGGCCTGTTTGTGTTTACTGACGTGGTGGCGTTTACGTTATGCGATTGGCAGCCCGATGTTAACGAATTTACCCTTGATGCGGCTTGTCATAATCATAATACGTTCACTAATTCGTCGAAAGTCTTCCGCTTAAAACAAATATACGCACACAAAATCGATGATTTTCTATGTGACCCTCAACGTAGTAGATGTCACTGTTTTCCAAAATTAGTTTTGCCCTCCCCATCGTAAGCTTTCTTAATGGCGGTAATTTGTAGCTAATTTTTCGGCTACATCGTCCGAATGTTTTATATGCAGATCTGAATATAGTTCTTTATCCTTTTTGCAGGGTTGTTAAGAGTAAATCAATCATTTTTCGATGCTCGTCCTTGATTCAAAGCTGACATATTTTTTCGTAATTGGATAGCTCGCCATACACGAACAATCTCGAAACCTTCATATCCATAACCGACTTCTGGATGTTAGAGCTTTATGGGCCAACGACTGCTCCCAATGAAATCAGCTGCAAATATGTCGGAGTGTGTCACGTAAAGTAGGTATCTGCCATCTTAGCTGTCGACAAAATGACGACCATTGAATCTAGTGAATTTATCCGCCGGCCGTACTGTTCCGAGGTGTTCATGTTACACTTCTGAATCACTCATTTAACCAGTCCATTTCGACAAAGCTTTATACCGTGTTCAAAAGTTTATGAGATATGTACTTCCAACCACTGGACACTGACAAATTGATCCCAATCACAGTACATCCACGCTATTCATGGATAATTTGATAATTGATAATTTTTTTTTAATTAAAATTGTACCTACTATCAATGTCAGACTGATGCATTTCCAACTAATGTTTTCATTCTTCGACGTCCGTTTTTTTCGGCAATCCTTGATAGAGACGCTGACGGAAACGAAAGAAACGCAGCTATTAGCAAATATGAAATACAAATTATTTCGAGTTTTACTTATTTTAAGATCCACAATACAGAGATGAGTTTACCCAGCAAGTTAAGGAGCAGACTTCAAGAAAATCACGGTCTCAGAGTTGTCGAGAAATGGGCAAAATTTCCACAACTCTCAGACCGAAGAATCCAAAGATAACGAAACAACAGAAAATCCAAACGACAATCAAAAGAGAATGTGGTTAGAAACACCTGCCTACCAAACTGCTACTGTCACTTTATGAAGAGTTAATGCACCTACTCCTACTCGGAAAAACCCAAAAATTAAAAACAAAAAGAAGATGTGGGCTTATATAACAAGTGAACCTACATAAAAGGGTTCTATTTTTACTGAAGCGCAAATTCGCAGCAAATACGGCAGTTTAGAGCGGCAGTATAAGAAAACGAAACTGCATAATTCAAAAACAGGACGTGATCGGAAGACCTGCTTATATAAAAAGTAAGATTTCGATATTTTTTTTCTTTTTCATTAACGAAAACTTTGTTCCAAATTCAAGTGAACTTAACCAGGTCCTAGGAGAGAGGAGAGGAATTAACCCGTAGATGAAGGTACTCTTCATAGTGAAGTAATAAATGAAGACACTTGTTGTTTATTTGTAATCAAATGCACATTTCTTGATAAATCGCATCACGAATACAATTTTCTCTAACTGATTCCCCATCAGGAGTGCCGCTACCGAAGTGCTGGGTTTCACTAGGCGACCACAACGAAACCCCTGGTTCGATGAGGAATGCCGCCAGGCACATGCAGCCAAGAACGAGGCCTACCATTTAGTTAATGCTACAGACAAGAACCAGAGCGGTTGAGAGAGCTGCCCGCGAGCTCTACGGGAGAGAGCACGAGAAGCGAGCGGTTGAATCAATTGAGGGACACTACTGCAGAGGCAATGTTCGAAAGTTCTAACAAAGGGTAAAACGATCCACCCAAGGATACAAGGCCCGAACAGAAGCCTGCAGAGATGAGCATGGGAATACAGTAAAAATTCACAGTCGGTGCTGAGGATTTGGAAAGAAGACTTCTGCAGACTGTTAAACGGCGGAGACAGCCAACAACCCGCTGTCAGGCAGAATGAACTGTTCAGCTTGGACGATGATAGCCAAAATTTCCGTCCACCCGACCTATACACGAAGTGAGGATAGCGATATCCAAACTTAAGTCCAACAAAACTGCTGGAGCGGATGGCCTCCCGGCCGAGCTTTTTAAAGCAGCGGGAGATGGCTTGGTAAGGAGCATGCACCAACTCATCTGTAAAATCTGGTCGGATGAAAGCATGCCCGACGAATGGAACCTCAGCATCGTGTGCCCCATCCACAAGAAAGGAGATACTCTGAACTGCGCCAACTACTGGGGAATAAGTCTCTTGAATGTCGCGTATAACATCTTGTCGGCTGTATTGTGTGAACGCCTTAAACCTTTCGCCAATAACCTGATCGGCCCATATCAGTATGGTTTTAGACCAGGAAAGTCAACAATCGACCACATTTTCACACTCCAACAGATCTTGGAAAAAACCCAGGAATTTCAGATCGATACACACCATCTATTTATCGACTTTAAAGTCACCTATTATAGCGTATATAGGGACGAACTATACAAAGCCATGTCAAGTTTTGGCATCCCCGCCAAACTCGTCCGTCTGTGCAGGATGACGATGAAGAAATCTCGCTGCTCCGTCAAAGTCGGCAAGAACACTACCGAGCCATTTGATGTCGAAAAAGGTTTGAGACAAGGCGAAATCATGCGTACTTTCGTTAAAATCGTTCTTGAAGCAATTGTACGAAACTCACAAGCCAACACCAGATGTACAATTTTTCAAAAGTCCGTCCAACTACTTGCCTAGGCTGATGACATTGACATTATTGGGAGAACGCGGCGAGCTGTCAGTGGCGCATTTGCAAGCATCGAAACGGATGCGGCGAGGATGGGTCTGGATGTCAATGAGGACAAAACGAAGTATATGCTGTCAACGAGAAAGGACTCTCAACATCGGCGACTTGGACAAAACGTCACGATGGACAGATACAACTTCGAAGTAGTTAAAGACTTTGTATACCTGGGCTCCACTATCAATTCGCAAAATGACATCGGCGCAGAGATCAAGCGAAGAAACACTCTTGCCAATCGCTGTTTCTTCGGGCTAAGAAGGCATCTAAGAAGTAAAGCCCTCTCTCATAGAACCAAGGAGATATTATATAAGACCTTAATCATCCCGGTCCTGCTGTATGGTGCAGAAGCATGTACCTGTCAAAAGCTGATAAAAACCTTCTGGGATGCTTTGAGAGAAAGATTCTTCGATTGATATTCGGTCCAGTGTGTGACGATGGAGTGTGGAGAAGAAGATTCAATGACGAACTATACGGGCTATACAGCGACGCTGACCTGGTCAAAAAGCTAAAAATTCAACGGCTGAAATGGTGAGACACGTGGAGCGTATGGACAACATCGCACCAGCCAGACGAGTCTTCGAATCCACCCGTGAGGGACAACGCAGCAGAGGAAGACCCCACCTTAGGTGGCGCGCACAATTGAAGAACGACCTGAACCAACTTGGTGTGCGCAACTAGAGGCAGCTAGCGAGAGACCGAGCTGGCTGGAGGGGCTTGTTGGTTGAGGCCGTGGTCCACCCGGACTGTAAGTGCCACCAAAAGAAAAAAAGAAGATTCCCCATACTGAGTTTATGCTGCAGTTTCAGATGGATCTTCTTTTGGATGCTCTTCGAGAAAATCTTCTTCATTTGCTAGGTTATGCAAAACGCAGCAGGCTCTTAGTTTGCAGTAATAGAGCTGCCGAAAACGTTGTTTTAAAATTCCACATGTATGCTCAATGGTGACCCGATAAGAGCTCAACTTTATATTCAAATATTTTTGAGCTCTTGTCAAATTGGTCAAACATTGTGACCCTATTTACCACTCGACGTAGGTACCGAAAACAATGAAATATCAAAACGATCTGCTAAATCGCGAAAGCTACAGGCCTCGTGCCCAGCAAGCCACAGAAAAACTGCAAGATTCTTTTCGCTGGTCATTCGTTTATCAGGACGTAGCTTCTTATAGGATTCACACTGTTCGAATCGTCCTTTAATATTTTTGTAGAAACTACTTGATATACGAAAGTAGCAACGAAATTATTCTTCGATGTAAGAAGGAATATCCTCCACGTACCTAATATTTAATGCAGTGTCGCTTTTTCCTCTTCTCGAATGCTTGTAGTTCAGTAAGTAGAAGTATAAACTCGTCCACACACTCGGATTCATCAAAAAGAAGTGCAATTAATTCCCAATCACTTTCATCGCTAGATATGATTCAAATAAATGTAACAAATTAACAAATTCTTCGTCTTTATCGGACATTTTACAATCTTTTCTTTATCACTCCAATTTATGAATTATCTGTATCAATATTCACAGGTTACCTAGGTACTACAAAAGCGTTCCTTAACTTTTGCGTAGGTCTCTCTCTCTGAGAGAGAATTCATCCCCACCACTGACATTTTGACACTCTTTTCCTTTTTTACTACAAAAGTACCTATAGGAACAGACCTATAAATTCACTTAGATGTCTCCCGTATATGCAGTGTTTAAATCATTTCCTTTCCCTTAATGGCCATGCAACAAGACTACACAATTAAATCTAATCATTTTAAACAGCCTCCTGAAGATAGGTATTTAATTTGTGCAGACACTCTTGTCACGCGATTTCGAATGCTTCCACTCATCGAGATCGAATATCTGCGCGCACGACTGACTTCCTGTAGGCCGCACTATTTGGATGCACAAGCACAACCACTTTGGCTGTCGTCATGCTAATTCCTTTAAATGGCATCCTCGTCATGTTTACGATGTTTTATGCAAATACACATCCTTGCAGCTGTTGATCTATTTGGATACTGATGCTCTTTTTTTTTTGTGTGTTTATGCATACTAACGTATCTATCACAACTATGTACCTACGTCAGATCAGTTTACAAAAATGTGTTGCTACCCTATAGTGTCTGGGGCAGTGCGAGGCGAGCTACCCGGCTACAGCTTACTATCGTGTTAACATCGGACGCTATGTAAAAACATATTCCTACACATTGCAAAGTTCTTCATGTATAACATTTCTAGACAGATCACAAGTCGTGTTAAAAGCGTCTCGCCACCGACGCCGCCGCTCTGTGCCAAACACCCGATATAGCCAGCCATACGAACGCTTACCATGCACAATTTGCCAACCTCGTGTCATATCAATTTGTCACGCAAACTTAAAGCTTGTAGCTCACGCCGCAGCTGCCGACTCATATCAACAATAATTATTGTGCTCCTACATAATCGTAATTAATCGGGGACCAGCCAGACCAGACATATTCTGCGTTAGCGTAGCTCCTTCTCCTGGGCGCAGAGGTCCCCTTTGGTTGGGTTGGGGTTACTGTCGTGTTGTTTTACCTTGTCAGTGGGTCGTATATAGAATGCATTGCAATTGGATTGTATCGGTTAACCGCTCCACGCCACGGTTAATAGAATAAAACAAAGCAATCCAATCTGTAGTGGATTACACGGGCCGCAGCTATTATTCGTCAAGAAAAAGATCAAAATAAATTCAATTGTGGCGGCAAATTAAACGACATGACACCGTGCCGCTTTGATTTATGAACCAAGATCGCAAAGTGACAGGAAACACGTTCGGCTCGGCTTCGGCCGCATTTTACTGTACATCAGCACGCTCTGGGAGAGGATACACCGCCGGCCGGCCGGTCCCAGATGGTGTGTGTATAAGGTCCACGCTCCGTTGATAGTCGGTCGCGCGACCAACTGATGAGGTGAGGAAGGCTCCGTTATTGGGGGTGTCATGTCGGCCTTTCAGGTCCGCTGTTATTCTGCCTGTTCAGCGAGTACCTTGTCCGTTTCAGGGAAACCTTTAAAAAACCGAAACAATGTTTTCGCAGATAGCGATCTGATTTTCACGGAACATTTATTCTCACTCCGCCACAGATAGATAGATAGAGAAGAGTGCGAACTATGAAGCGGTGAGTTTGATGTATTCCATATAATGAAACATTCCCGCTAACACGGATCTTTCCAGATAAAACACTTTTATTATGGCTTCTTTTGTAATCCATGTTAATAGTGTTAAACTATTTTTCGCACCACCACCATCTCTAGTGGTCTCTATTGCTCCAGCTCCAGCACTGAAGCTGAAGTAAATTGTAGGGGGTTCCATCGATGATTAATGCTTACAAGTGCTTCACATTCCAGTTCGTTCGTGGTCGTATACGTATTCGTATCTCGTATAACTGCGGCAATCGGCCGATGGAGTGCATCTCAGAGTCAGACTCAGAACTCCCTATTTTGGTGAGTTGGCTAATTGAAAATGTCCGTAGCAATGTATGTACGCTGTACGGTACGTCCAAAAAGGACGGAGAGAGAAAGTCGAGATGACTTTTTGTCGCCATGGCCATTTCGTTTGCAGAACTGCAATACAACACAGAAAATCGAATAAAGAACGCCAAAAGGAGAAACCCAACATCCATTTGGTCGCAAAGGTTAATTACAGTTCTAGGCGCATGTTGTGTTGCACTCCCGTGTTCCTTGTACTTAAATTTATTGCAATCGCAGAGGCAAACTTCGCTCTATAACACCTACATAGGAGATGCTGGAAGGGGGTACAGCCCATCAACAGATCTCTTCAACCACTTAATCGGTAGGCAATAGCTGCG
Organism: Cheilosia scutellata; assembly: GCA_955612985.1. Classification (NCBI taxonomy): domain Eukaryota; kingdom Metazoa; phylum Arthropoda; class Insecta; order Diptera; family Syrphidae; genus Cheilosia; species Cheilosia scutellata. The sequence continues at coordinate 78,717,412 of OY015313.1, read as the reverse complement.
GATGCGGAATGCTGCAGTACACAACTCGAGTGGGTACAACTGAAATTGAGATGGGGCAAAGGGAGTATACGCTCATCGGCTCAAGGAATCTTCGAATTCCGTGCATCGAAGATATTATTATTATTTAATAGTAGCATGAGTATAAATCATCGAATAATGCCACATGGAAACTGTTGGATCGTGTAATCTAGATCCAAGTTGCTGTGCGGTAGTTGGCGGTCATTTGAGCAATCTGATCCCGTTGAAATGAAAACTACAGAGTTGCTATGCAGGAAGATGCCGTGGCATGGCTTATGGTATGGATCACCGCAACATGCCTGTGTGCGCAATATCAGTCTATGTCAGTGGCTTATCTTATGAATGGTTGTTGCATCAGTGCGGTAGGAATCCGTAATAAAATGTTTGCAGGAGCATTCAAATATATAGTGAGCGTCTTACAATTTGTAAGATCTATCGTCAATCTGATTTTTAGGAATTTAATGGAGTGCATAATGGAAATATGAGACACAGTTACATTTACTTCATGCTAAAATGTGTCTGCACGCATAATATTATGGTAGGTATAGATACTCGTTCCGAATTCGGTTATTCTGGTTATTTAAAAAATCAAACGTATACAAATTAGACAATTAGTGCAATGTGCATGCTTAGCAAATATGTATTTTCAAACGTTTTTATTAGATATACCGTCCAATATGTGTAGGTACATGAAGTAGCTTCTATTATCTTCGCGCTATATTTTAGCGACCGTTTTTATTTCAGAAGCGGGCAGATGTCATTATGGGTATAGTCCACGACACATAGGATATACCTACAATTTGTGAGTGCTGTATGCGTTTTCACCAAAAAATTGCCAGTAGATCTCGGCTCACAGGTGTTTCCCATAGAAAATCGTTTGAGCAAAGACTACCTAGTGGTAATCGTGTGTCGCGTTCCTTTTCGTCGACATTTGAGATGAGTATTCGACTAAGAGTGAAGTAATAGAGTAGACTTTCAAGTAAGCTTTCATTGTGTTGACTCCTAGTTTTGTTGTCGCCTTTATTACCTTTTTTTGTAACGTCCATTGGCCGCATCTGTTCTGAAGAACTTCGAAATCTCAACCAAAAACACTGACTACACCACCCCATCTCTAAATTTGTACAATAACTTTCTTGTCACCATCCCCTCCAGAGCAATCTAGAATGTGGAAACTTTTTCAGAAGATGAATCAGTTCACTTCTACACTGACGGCTCAAAAACCAAAGACGGAGTTGGTGGGGGCGTTTTCTCCGAAAGTCTTAATCTTAAGCTCTCCTTCCGTCTACCAAATTATTGTAGCGTGTTCCAGGCGGAAATAATGGCGATAAAAGAAGTCTTATCTTGGCTCAAGAAAAACGTGATATCCGTTAAGGATATCTGCATATTTTTGGACAGCCAAGCAGCCATCAAATAAATCCTTGAATTCGATCTAACTTCTCTAGTAGCCCTCGACTGCCGATCGTCTCTTACGGAGATGGCCGAGCAGTTCAACATTCACCTAATTTGGGTGCCGAGCCCTAGAGACATTCCAGGGAATTATAACTAAACCTTGCGAGTCTTCCTTGACCACTCCAATCCAATGCTGCCAGATTTTTGGAAATTTGTATACCATACCTACGTTAGAAAGAGGACTTAGGCTACTCCACTTTCTTTTTATAAAGTTTTTCATCTCTGCAGGGTCCAGTTGGTCCCAGGAGAAGATCTTTCTTCTAATTCCACATTCGCATATAATGTTGTTTCGTCTTCTTCAATACATAGCCTGCATAGGTAGTATCGTATCGCGTGATCTCCTGTGAGGAATCCTACTATAGGTGTCTAATATCATGCCTGCTATTATCATATTGTGATTTAAAAAAGTGTTATCACAACTATTTAAAAAATCGATTTTAGGCTACTTTAAGAGCGTCTTGTAGGTAGAAGGCAGCCTGCAAAACGTCTTGGACCACCATATTGGTAATCAGGACACTTACCTCACTCTACATTTTGAAATGATATTAAAGTTGTTATACCAATTATTTGTAATTCAGAAAAAACTGCATTTTTGATATGCAATTACTCACCATTGCCCCCACTACAGCATGCAAGACGGTAACATTTAGGAACAACTACTTAAGAACTACTTAATTATGTGAGTTATTTTGTGTTATCAATCACACCCAAAAATTACTGTGGGCTCTCGGTCTAATAGCTCATGTCTTAGAAGAGGATATTCTCCGAGAATAATGCGAAAGCCTTTCATTCTAATTTTATTGGATCTGATGGGCGCATTCTTAAATGGTGTGGGGCTTGCCTGGATTACACTAGGGTTTTTTCCGATCGTTATTGAGACTCACTTTTGTTGTTTCGTTAATTATCTGTTTTTTTTTTTTTTTTTTTTTTGTGGGAATGAATTGCATTTTTTGGCACTAGCGTGGGAATTCTTATGACAAAACACTGGCAGCACTGCTGCTATCTGCGTAAGGTATTTCAATTTCAGAGTTGGTTATATCCGAGAACAACGTTTTCACCGTATTCATTGTGGCGACAACCTTATGAGCGTGAAAAAATATGAACTCCTGATGGGCATGTTGAAGTCAGGAAAACAAATTTTCGTCGGGAGTTGACGACGTCGGGCTATTTTCGAGTCCAGAATAAATTTCAAAATTATATGCAAAGCCAGAAACCCCACATAACACAAAGAGCTTGTACCCCCATTTATGGGGCTTAAGCGGCAAGTACCTACTGTTTCAAATGTTTCGTTGCACAAATTTGTTCATCAATAGAAAGATGTTCTTCCATCGGAATAGACAAACACTTCCTTCTGAAACCTTCAACGATTGGGCGAATTTTGAAGAGCTTGTCGAATTGAGGTGCAGTTTTGTCTGTTATCATCTTTGAATTATCATTGAAATGCAGTACAGATCGAAGTTTTTCAAAATGATTTACCGTCATTATGTTTTTCACTAGTTCTATTCCAATGTCTGTGTCCCAATAAAGTCTTATATTTGAAAACTTACCGACTGATGATAGGATAAGAATCCCGAGATATTTTAGGATATCATATTTCGTAACGGAGAATGAATCACCTATGTTTTTGGATTGTGCGTATAGATTCGTTTCTTCCACAATTTTGGATATTGCTTCGTCGTCCATAAAATATATAAAAAACTCGTAAGGTGTCTCAAGATTTGTTACTGATGATGGTAGTTCAGTTGAGCCATTAAATTTTAACTGGTCAGCAGGAATACTTATGTTTTTCTTTTTCCAGCGAAGTGATTTTTTTATTCAATTCATAGTTTTCACTTTCATTTTCATCAGATGCATTGGATGGAGCAGCATTTGGCTCATTTTCTAAATAAGGGCATTCTATTTCCATGAAATCTTCATCTCCCAGAAGAGCTCCTAGCAATTCCTCGCTAAAAACATCGCCCGCACTTTCTAAAGGCTCATCTTCTTCACACTCATTGCTTTCATTATCATCTTCACTGTCGCTAGGTATTTCTGCTAGAACTTCTTCCTCAGAAACGGTTTTCCTACTACCAGAAGCCTTACAAACACCGAACATCTATAATCAAATTGTTATATATGTTATTGCATGGTGTGCCATATATAGCACAAACAATTTTGTTCTCATTATAACTAATTGCAAACTTACTGTGGAATATTTTATTCTTTTTACTGATTTATGCACTATTCACCCCTATCGTGGAATCCGCCGGGGGGAATTATTCACGGAAAAGAATATTTTGGTATCGTCAAAATCGCAAAGTGAACAGTTCCCCGTTCGGGAAAAATTCGATTTGGACGTTTTTAACTATACATTGAAACTTATTCACATTATCTACACGGGGAACTGTTCACTTTGCGATTTTCACGATACCAAAATATTCTTTTCCGTGAATAATTCCCCCCGGCGGATTCCACGATAGGTGTGATTATTTTAGTAGAAAACAATTTTTAAATTCACCAAATTATAATATTCAATGCACACGATGTACTTCACTGAATCGATTTCTACTGACAGACTGAACCTGATATGACCGTTACGCAAAGGTGTTTTCATTTGAATATTCTAACGGGACCAAAATAATAATAGCATCATTGCATTAACTGAATGTGCCATATGTGGCACTCGATGCGCTTACATACATTTTTTTATTTATATGCCAATATATCGGCAAGAAACCGGTTTGTGCCAGATATGGGCCACTATGCATTTAAGGGTTAAAAGTCGTACACTCAGATACCAGCTGTCTGTAGAAATTATTAGCCAACGAACCAAAATTTATCGATCGACATGGGAAACATTCTATAATAGTATGGCAGTGTGTGGACCCGACCTCACATTCTATTATGTCAGTTTCAACTAGCCTGGAGGTCATTTCCTAATGCAATTATTATATGCGACAGTGCCTATCCTTTGAAAACTTGCCTCTTACCATATGCGGCTCCATCAGGCGCTTCTGATGATGAGAGGTACAATAGTGCACGCACATAGAAGTTCACGGCGTTTAATTGAGTGTGCATTTGGTGTACCTACTAAAAGAAAGATGTATTTGGTTAAATCACTTGCGGGTTAATCCTGTATTTGCGGAGTACATTTTCAAATGTTGTAGGTATAACATTGTTCAACATTTGTCGTAATGAAGATAATATGGAAAACCCTAAAGCATGTAGATGTAGATCTAGAAATAAGCTCTATAGTCATCCTCAAACTCAGCGTTGTTATATGATCTTAATTATCTTATTTTTTAAGATATTGAGGTAGTCTCCAGATGAGAAGATATTCACTCAATTTTAATGCATTTTTTAAGATTTGTAGAATTTTAATAAGATTTGTTAAGATATCAGCTTTAAAATAAAAATTTAATTAAAAAAACTCACTTCGAATATACTCTTCATATTCTATTCTCCATGTTTTTGGAATTGAAGATACCAATTTTCTCAGATTGCTCATTACGCGTCCAATTCAATTTAGCATAGTCTTAGCGCTCAAAATTGGTTGCCAAACATTAATGGCATTGATTGTAATTTTAGTTTTCAAATTACACCGATAATCTGTTGAAATTCTGAACGTTTTAAATAATTGTATTTATTTTTAATTCTGCAGAGTCCCTTTTATGGTGTAGTGTGAAGTTGAATATTTGTGGAGTACATTTCACAATTCGGTTTCAATATGATTTAAGCAGGTTCAATAAAGCTGCACACGACTAAGGCTTGACCATTTTACTCAGTACAGTAGAACTTGCAAAGTAAATAGTTAGCGAGCTTTGCACAGCCTCGTGTTATAGAGCAGTGAGAAATAACTGAAAGCAATTTGGAATCTCAGATTGGCTTCTAAAAGTGGTTTCTTTCAAATGTCGCGATAAACAAAATATGTAAGTTAACACTCTAGTTCTCCCACTGAACTATCCATTTTCAAACAACAACAACAACAACAAAAATACAGCAAAGCAGGAGGTTGAATTAATTTCCCACACTATTTGGGAACGAGATAACGATCGCGAGAAAACATCTGGCGAACGATCGTAAAACCAACACAACACCTTGCATCATCCGACCCCCATCAACAATAACAAACGATCGTGAGAACCATCATAGAACATCTGGCGAAAGGTCACCGAGCGACACACCCGAATCGACTATAAAAGGGACATCAACGGTAACCAGGACACACAGTCATCAGTGCAACTCGTAATAGTAACGTAATAATAATAGATTTTGTTGTGAATAAAATTTGTTCTGTTTTTATAAAATTTAATTGCGTTTTGATAATTGTTAATTGGGGGCTCAACCGGGATGCTCAAGTTTAATTAAAGTTGAAAAAATAAAGTAAACTTAAACTCAGTGCATCGCCAAATAAACAGCCAAAGTACTCCGCACGACAGAGGAAAGAGCAAATCAAAAAGAATAAAAGCAAAAGGATTCATCAGATCGAGACGACCGAGTATCCAGCTTTGAAAACCAGGAAAAGTATCCAGAAACAAGGAGAAAATAATAGTAAGAAATATTTTTAAGAATTGTAAGATTATAAGAGAAAAAAGTGTTGTATGGATAGATTTAGAAAAACTAAAAACAGATATTTTAAGCCATATAAAACTTGTTTAAAATTAAACGATTTAGAATCAGATTCCGAACTTGAAAATAAAACAGAAATGGCTTTTGGTACTACTCTAAATCAACAAACAGTTGATGAAATTATAGCAAAGGCTTTAACACTCAATAACGAGTCTATTCAAAGGTCATTCCAAGAACAAGAAAATAAACACCAAAAGGAAATTAATAAATTAGAGAATCTCATATCATCAATGGGAATTACTAGCTCTATTACGGAGTATAAAGTACAGACTATTGATCCTACGATAAACTGTAATGAGGCACTTGATGTAATCAAGTCACTTCCCGAATTCTCTGGAATTCAAACAGCATATGTGAGTTGGCGAGAGGCTGCTCACAATTCTATATCTTTATACGATATAGGAAGCAAAAAATATTTCGCGGCATTGACAATATTCCGCAATAAAATCACTGACCACGCTAACGATGTACTCACCAATCACGGAACAGTACTAAATTTCGATGCGATCATAGCACGTCTCGATTTTGCTTATGCGGATAAACGCCCTGCTCATGTTATAGAACAAGAATTGAGTATCCTTCGACAAGGATCCACGTCCTTGTTAGATTTCTACAATACAGTGAACCAAAAACTAACACTGTTAACTAATAAAACCATAATGACACACGGATCTAATTCTCTAGTTACTTTAGAATTAAATAACATACATCGCAGAAACGCACTGCGCATATTTATCACGGGACTAAATGGCCAACTGGCAAATATATTGTTTTCACTAAATCCAGAAGATTTGCCAAACGCTCTTGCCAAGGCTCAGGAATTAGAAAGTAATAACACAAGAGCAAATTTCGCCCTTCAATTTAGTTCCCAGAAAGGGGGAAATAAAAGAGATTCTAACGTCCTGCGTTTTCCTACACGGAATAATTATGCCCAAGTTCCACAACACCAAAATAGCAATGGTTATAGACAGTTACCACAGCATTGTGAACCAATGGTTCTCGGCAGCTCCGCTAACAAACCTATCAGTTCTCACGAACTGAATAGATTCAAACAAATACATCAGCAGACAAATAATGCCCACCAATTCCGTGGTAACAATAATTATTTTTATAATAATAACAAAAACCCACACTGGCAAACACCCCAGTACAACACACACAACAATAATACGCGTCCAAACTTTAAACGAGAGAGAGAACCGAGTGCACAATACTCTGCTCAACCTCCCCCACAAAAAAATGAGAGAATCAACAATTTAAACGAAGATGTTGATTTTTTAGGCGAAGAGTGGGGCTACCCCACTTACGCCGACGAATAAACAATAAAAATATAAGAATACTCATCGATACCGGAGCTAGCTGCAACTACTGCAAATCTGGTATTCTCAGCGATGAGATTATTTTGCCCGTAAAAAAAAGAGTATGTACAGTCAATGGTGAGACCATAATTGATTCTTGTCATGAAGCTCTAATTCTGGGGACAAAAACAAGATTCTATATTTTAAAAAATTTAGAATATGAAGCTCTGATCGGAGCTAATTTATTGAATCGAGTGAACGCTAAAATAGACTTCGAAAAAAGTATCCTTAGCTACGGCGACAAGAAGGAGAAAATTTATTTTAACGATTCAACTAAAATTAATAATATTCAGGAGAAGAATACGGATTACCTTTCTGAATCAATGATGAAGAAAATAGAAAATATTCATAGTAACATTGATACTACTTTACCATTCAGAACGGACGTTTTGGCAGAAATTCGCACCAATAACGATAAACCAATCTGGAGTAAACAATATCCGTACCCTTTATCCGCAAATAACTTTGTGAACAGCGAAGTGCTAAAACTATTAAAAGAAGGTATAATTAGACCTTCCAAATCTCCATACAATAGCCCTGTATGGGTTGTACCGAAAAAAGGTACAAATAAAGATGGCTCGCCTAAAAGCAGGTTAGTTACCGACTACAAGAAATTGAACGAAAATACAATTTCAGACAAGTATCCAATACCGGATACCAATGTAATTTTATCTAATCTCGGAAAAGCTAAATATTTTTCCACGTTAGACTTAGAATCAGGGTTCCATCAGATAAAGATGAAGGAATCCGATATAGAAAAAACAAGCTTTTCTGTCAATAATGGCAAGTACGAATACATACGATTGCCTTTTGGATTGAAGAATGCTCCTTCAATTTTTCAAAAAGCAATGGACGACATTCTCCGACCATATATTGGCAAAATATGTCATGTCTATATAGACGACATAATTGTGTATTCCCATAGTATTCAAGAACATACACAACATTTGGACACGATAATCCAAGTGCTTAAAAACGCGAATATGAAAATTTCAATTGAAAAGTCGATGTTATACCAAGAAAAAGTAGACTTCTTAGGTTATGTCGTGGGACATAACGTTATCAAAACAAACCCGGACAAGGTAGCAACAATCAAAGAATACCCTGAACCAACGACTCTACGTCAACTTAGAAGTTTCTTAGGCATGATTGGTTACTACCGTAAATTTATAAAGAATTATGCAAGCATAGCTAAGCCATTAACTAAATATCTCCAAAGCGAGAGCGGGCAAGTGTCTACCCATATGGCAAAAAAGACCAATATAAAATTAGATGCGGATGCGGTGCAAGCATTTAATACACTTAAAGACCACCTAATAACTGAGACTGAACTTACCCAGCCCGACTTTTCAAAAAAATTTGTCCTCACTACCGATGCTTCTGACGACGCAATCGGAGCGGTCTTATCGCAAGATGGAAAACCTATTACTTTTATATCCAAAACATTAGGCAAAACTGAGAGAAATTATGCGGCAAACGAGAAAGAACTCTACGCCATAGTTTTCGCTCTAAAAAATTTACGCAATTATTTGTATGGAGTGACAAATTTAGAGATTCATACGGATCACCAGCCCTTAACATTTGCGGTTTCACCCAGAAACCCTAATGCTAAAATGAAACGCTGGCATGCTCTCATTGAAGAACATGCACCGAAAATGGTCTATAAACCTGGAACTACAAACATAGTGGCTGACGCCCTATCCAGACAAAATTTAAACCAGATTTCGGACAGCTCTTCTGAAGCCACTCAGCACTCAGCCGAAAGTAGTGATGAATATCAAATTGAATTGATTAATAGACCTCTAAACCAGTTTAACCAACAGATAATAATAGAGAAAGGAATAGCAACTATTCACGAACATCTTAAACCATTCCCTACAAAAGTTAGACACATCATCACATATAGTGAACCTTCCGACCTGATACCTATATTCAAGGAATTTATAAAAGAAGGTTTAGTAGCCTTGTTTGCTACCCCCGAAACAATCTATGAAATCAAAAACATTTTGAAAGAGTGCTTCAAGAATAAATTCATTCAGGCAAAATATTTTGCCCACGATATTTCTAATAAAGATGATCAGGTATCAATAGTCGAGCAAACGCACACTCGCGCCCACAGAAACTTCAGAGAAAACCTTAAACAAGTTATTGATAAATATTATTGGCCTGGTATGTCAGACGAATTCCAACAATTCACGAGGAACTGCGAGATATGCAAAGTAAATAAATACGATAGGCACCCTAATAAACAACCAATTGGCGAGGCACCAATTCCTGTAAAAGAGGGAGAGTGCGTACATATTGATGTAATGTTTGCAGAAAAAATAAAGATTCTCACATGCATCGACGCATATTCTAAATTCCTAATTTTAAAAATTCTAGACAATCGTCAAGAAATGCAAAATAAAGTTCTCGAACTACTGCAAGCATTTCCTGATTGCAAAAACTTAGTCTGCGACCAAGATCCCACATTTACCTCCGCTTCCTTCGTAGCACTAATGAGAAGATCGAAAATTTCTGTATACTATACACCAGCTAACCACAGTACGACCAATGGTCAAGTGGAACGAGCTCATAGTACCCTTCAGGAGATAGCCAGATGCGTTAAAGAAGAGTTTAAATTATTAGATCCAGTTGAAATATTCATTAGAGCAGCTAAAGAATATAATAAAACTATTCATTCTTCTACAGAGAAGAAACCCGCAGAAGTTCTGTTCAACAGAATTAATCATTCCGATGTTCCATTAAAACTTGCGATGGCCCAAGATAAAATGCTTGAAGCCCTTAATAAAAAACGGAAATCTATAGAAGTCAAACCCAATGAAACGGTGTATCAAAAGACTACAGGTGCCCACTGGGGCAAATTGCAACCCAAGTATAAACCTCGGAAGGTATCCGAAGATTTAGGGAACAAAGTCAAACTTAAAAATGGTAAAACTGTCCACAAAGATAATCTGAAATTTTAATTTCAGACAATGGACATTATCACCCTTCTGATAACATTCATGATAACAACTCATGCAGAAATCATCGACTACACTCGAGACAACTATGTGTTAATCGAAACTGGGGACGCACTCCTATACGAAAATACTTCAAGCATCTTCCACGTAACAAACTTGACTTATTTCCAAGATTTTCTTGACAAAACCAAGGAATCGTTGAAACAGCCTCATGACAAGGAAACCTATGCCGACTCACTGCCGTATAACACACATAATAACAATTTCAATATCATACAAATGCTTTTAGACCAACTTATGGTTTCTCGCTCTAAACGAGCAATCGAAACAATAGGAACTATCTGGAAATGGATAGCTGGTACCCCAGACCATGATGATGAGCTTACGATAGAGAATAAAATTAATGATCTTGTAATAAACAACAATAAACAATTTGTAACAAATTCTAAAATATTCGAAGCAATCAAATCTGTAAAACATGTTTTTAAAAATGAACTTATTTCCGAAAAATGCAAGTTAATTATCTTTGAACTTCAAAATTTGATAAACACACTCACTCTAGCCAAGCTAAACATTTTAAATCCAGCTATATTAAATATGGATGATATAAACAAAATTGTAAAAAATGAACCTATTAAAACTTTTACTATAAGCGACCTAATTGATATGTCTAAATTTAAGATTTTACAAAAAAATGGAATAATTATAATTTACATTAAATACCCCATCATTAACAAACATTGTAAATTATATGAAAGTAGGGCCATAAGCCAAGAGGATGGGAAATTAATTTTAAGTAAAGAAATAGCCAAATGTAATGAAAAATTTATTAATATACAAAATTGTAAACATGAATTAAAGCACACATTCTGCAAAACAGATAAAAACCAAACATGTCTATCAGAACAATTAAACAATCAGAAAACAGTATGTAATAAAATTAAGGAGAAGAACTTAGATTTAGAAGTAATTAAAGATGGAACCATTCTCATATCTGGCGAACATACCGTGGAGAATAACACTTTAAAGGGCGTCTACCTTGTAAATTTTGAAATTAATACAACGATCGATGGAAGATTGTACGAAAATCCTACACGCCTGATCCAGAATTACCTGAAGACCTTCACAATCGATAAATACGAAATTGGCCAATATCTGGAATCACTTGATGAGCAACTAAAGTTTGATAATATAAACCTATTACAATCTTTACAGATAGAAGCAACTAAAAGCCCTATTATCTTTACTCTTGGACTAGTCTCATTCACTGTCCTCGTAATAACATTTATAGTTGCTCTGAACAGACGAAGAACTCATAAGCCTACCCCAGAACAAATCCTCGAACAGAGAGCCGAAAAAATACAAAACCTTGTACGGCAATACGAAGCTGCGGGGCGCGCTTTTTAAAGGAAAGGGGGAGTTAACACTCTAGTTCTCCCACTGAACTATCCATTTTCAAACAACAACAACAACAACAAAAATACAGCAAAGCAGGAGGTTGAATTGATTTCCCACACTATTTGGGAACGAGATAACGATCGCGAGAAAACATCTGGCGAACGATCGTAAAACCAACACAACACCTTGCATCATCCGACCCCCATCAACAATAACAAACGATCGTGAGAACCATCATAGAACATCTGGCGAAAGGTCACCGAGCGACACACCCGAATCGACTATAAAAGGGACATCAACGGTAACCAGGACACACAGTCATCAGTGCAACTCGTAATAGTAACGTAATAATAATAGATTTTGTTGTGAATAAAATTTGTTCTGTTTTTATAAAATTTAATTGCGTTTTGATAATTGTTAATTTGTATACATGTGCGAAAGTACTTTTCTTAAGATTTTTTAAATTCACTCTTTAATGGGATTACAGCTCTCCTGAACTCAAAATATTAATACTTCGACTTATCGGTCTAATTGACTTAATGGCTGCTTTACATAATAACTATATTCCCATCAGATTTTTTTTCAGATATCGAAATCGGGGAAAGATGTTGATAAAAATCGGTCTGCATTAAAAATAGGATTACCAATCCATGTATCAAAAACGGTTTTATGATTTTTATGAAATTTTTCATATAAATATTAGATATACGGTTCCAACTGAGTTTTCAAACTGGTAGATTCAAAAACAGAGCATATCTAAAATACCTTCAAAAATGCTGCACAGGCCTAGTTTTTGACTAGGAAATATGATACATATTCAAAATTTCTTTAGGTATAGGTATAACTGTCATTTAAGATAAATTAAGATATGAAATCGAAAGTTGTAAGATCTAGAAAAAATCTTTATAACAACACTGCTCAAACTGACCTTTTGCCACTATTCCAATCATGTATTTGAAACATGCATAATATTGATAAAGCTTTAGTTTTATGTCACTCGTATCTAATTGTGTGGGACGAATACACTATGGCCGGGGCCGTAGCTACCCCTGTGATCCCCCCCCCCCCCCCCCGAAATTCTTAACAAGTGCACTTTTTTTAAACGAGATCAGAGCAAATCCAAACAAAAATGAGCCAATTTGGCCTTGGCCATTTACCTAAATGCAAAAAGATTCAAATCAAGCATAGCATTGACTTTTTTCAATTAAAAATACCTAAGCACCGTTACATACTGCACAAGAATACCAAAAAAAATAAAATACACTCCATTCATTAAACCTCGCTTTAGGACATTCTTGTCAAATTCAGCCTATACGTAATACGATTGACATTGTAAAATCGGTTGGACATTTTTTTAAACTATCCGCAAAACGAACACACTTGTTGCAAGAAAACATTAAAAAAAATTATCCGGAAACTAAATGGAAGAATTTAACTGCTATGTGTGAAACTCGATGGGTTGAAAATCATGACGGATTATTAAGGTTCAAAGAAATTTTTAAAGGCATAGACTGTGGATACCTTGGATGTGTTGAGTATTGATAAGGATTCTGAGACCTCATCTAAAGCTTCTTGTTTTTTTAAATCAGTTTTGACCAGTGATTTTTTGATAAGCTTTACTGCTTAAGTATTTTGTTTTCGTACACACTACCATTGTGCACAATTTTGCAATCCGCTTCTTGTGACCTAGTGTCAGCTCTGGACCACGTAAAGCTAGTTTTAAATACGTTTCGAAAAATTCAAGAAAATGTTAGTTTAGAATTTAATGATATTTTTGAGACTGCGCAAGTCCTTTTAAGTATTGTGGATGAAACTGACACCTTGAAAATTTCACGAACAGTATCGAAGCAGCAGCATAAGGCCAATGTAAAGGCGTCTGATCCTGAAAACTTTTATAGGATAGTTGTTATGATTCCCCTTTTGGACGACTTCATAACTCAGCTCCAAACGCGGTTCGAGGACCATAATTATTATTTTGATCCCGTCAATACTTGGCAAAAGCAAAACATAATTGAACGAAGAAAATTTTAAATTTTATAAAAGATTTTTGAAGGCTGAGTTTCTACTGTGGAAGACAAAATGTCATGAACAACCGAGGCACTGCGTTCACAGAACGCCATAACAGCTTTAGGAGACTGAAGTAAAGATTTTTTTTCCAACATACATAGACTTTTAAAAATGTTGGCAACATTACCAGTATCGACATGCACACCAGAAAGAACGTTTTCGACGATGAAACGCTTAAAAACTTGTTTAAGAAACTCGACTTACTGGTTTAGCCTTAATGTCAATTCATTGGAAGATAGAAATAAATACTGACGAAGTAATTGATGTATTTGCAGCAAAGAAGGCCAGGGTACTCATTCCGTAAAATTTAAAACGACAGTCGTTATAGTAGTGCACGAGATCGTCTTTTATTTGCTTAACGTAGATAACTCTACCACCATCGTATCGTCCATCGTTTATTTTACACAAAGTTTGAGAACTTTCGGTACCTTTAAGAGGCTCACAAACAAATAAGCACTAGACGTCATCGTAATTGTCATAAATAACATTTGACAAATTACAGTGGCCTACTTTGTGCTTACGGATTATTTAAATTACAGTCACCCACAAAAGCTTGTTTATTTATTTTGTTCCTAATTGATGATTTACATTATTTATAATGTCGGATGAACTATTATGTAATTTAAATCGTAAAAAAAATCTGAATTCAATTGCTCGCTTTAAACTTTTCTGGAAAAAACTTAAAATTGTCTGCAAAACATACAAAACAATGCAAGACGCTACCTAATTCGCTATTGCCTTAACTATTGCCCCCCCCCCCCCCGAAATATTTTTCTGGCGACGGCCTTGACTATGGCACACCGTAGGGCAGTGGAAGCTGTTAACTTATAAATAACAGAACTGATTTCAATGAGTAGGTAGTTTTAATTTATTCTGAAAAATGGATGGATGGAAAAATGGATTAATTTATTCTAAATGGATCAGTTGGCCATATTGATTTTTTTTTTTGGCAAATATCGATTTTCAATATTTCTTTTTTTTTGTATTCTTTACAGAAAACTAAGTCGCATGGTCTAGGTGAAAGGTAGCTACGCAAATGCCTTATATAATTGTGCATATATCCAATATATACCTACCTACAATAGGTAAGTACTTTTACATTTATATGATATTCTAATCCAAGTATAATCGCTTGAAGTCCTCAAATTAGCAATGGTAAAAGGCTGTCAGTATCGATTTATATTCTTTTTGTTAATTGACAAACAGCTGCTTATAACCATACAACAGACATTCAAATGGTCATACAATCAGAGAGAATGGCTATATGGAGAACGGAAACACGCTATAGCAGTGCCGCCGCCGCGCCGCCATCGTCCACTATAGTATTTGAGTTTGAACCGCTCGCTGCTGCCATTACCAACACATTCCTTCCGTGACGAAATAATATGAAAATGCCCCAGCAACGATGACTTACACTTAATTAATGGACAAAATCCTTTAATAGTATCACAGTATCATGTCTTCATAATCGCATCCAACAAATCACAAGCAAATGACACGAAACCGACTGGTAAAATAACTCCTGTGAGCTCATTAGGGTTAGGCAAAAAGCCGTCAACACGATTCAATTCCAATTTCCAGCAAAGGCAAATCTGCATAAACTTCCATCACATTCGCATCCGCAGCGTCATTGACACCCTCTCAGCCGAAGGAGTACAGGAGCAGCAGAAGCCCAAGCAGAAGCGTACCAATGTACACCACGTTCGTCATCTGTTACGGACTACGGTTACGGGTGCACCACAGCACAGCTACAACCTACAAGACAACAGCTAGACCATGATGGCATGACTATGTGACTTGGCGCAGTTCGGCACACATCCGCGGCCGTGTATAGGTACTGCGGCTAATTTCTGCGACTGACAAAAACAAATTTTGCTTCTTTTGACGGTGAAGTTCGCTGCTGTTGCTTCTGGATCGATCATTAGTCAGCAGCTGAATGCGGTCATCGATTATGTTCGTCTCTGACATGGTAGATTTAGTCTTTTGACCGAGCTCCTCTAGCCATCCTTTCGTTCCGGAGATCCATGAGTGTAGTGTTGAAGAGTAATGATTATCTGTGTTGTGTGGAGCGACTATTGCAATTACTCCATATTAAAGAGTTTGCTCGTTTTTTGCCGCATCACATCGTAGGCACTATACGTTTCAGCTGAGGACACGCTTTCAATTTATCAACAGATGAATGCGGGAACAATTTCAAAGCACGTTAACCGATTAAAATAATTCGACTTTCTGATTAATTGTAATCCTGGGTTAACTACAATTATCGTTGTAGGTACCCATTTGCTATATGATACAATGTAGGTCTAGGTACTTATATTATTAAATCCAGAAATGTGGTAACTATATTTTCTAAATTAAATAATTAACCATTCTTATGTTGGGTGTATTCTATGTAACATGTGCTGTGTATATTAACTGAACGTGAATGCACGCTGGGTTGTATAGTATATTATGCTGTATTGTATAGTATTGCCGAAAGTAGTTGCACGCTTATTTATATCCCGTGATATTAGGTATTAGGTGCTCTACAAATTGAATCAATATGGTTTTAAGGCAAACTTTTATGTCCGAAAAAATCATAGGAACTACTGCACCGAATTACAAATTTATTTTTTCTAAATGTAATATAAAAATTAGCAGGCTATAGGCTACTTTTGTTTAAGAAAGAACATAATTTTTCAATTTATAAAATTATGTTTTTTTTTGGTGTTGAATGAGAGACTGGTTTGTGGATTGATACCTGAACATTATTCCCGTGTTCTTTTCCAGAAACTATTCAGGCACTCAAGAACAATATTGGTCAGGCTTTTTGTAAAATAGTGGCCGAAAACATCGAAAATATATTGAAAAAATTGAGTTGACAAGATGGAGCACTTCCAACCTAGTTGGCTAACTGTTGCCCCACGACTGAATGTTAAAGATACCTAATTTCAATAAATTTGTAGAAAATGAATAAAAGCAATTACTATAACCATCAGTTCCTTCTTTACCCTAACGGCACGTTAAAACCCCAGGGTGATGTGGGACCCGAGTTAACCAATCTATATGTCACCTAGGTGCTGACACCAGTCTTAATGGTAGAACAACAAGCAAACACAAGTGGAGTCCTTTTTTATATAACGAAGATAACGACAAAAGCATTGTTCATTTCCTTTGCACATGCCGAGTCCTTATAGCACTTTACACAAGTCATATTCAAACACAACCTGGGAGGAGACAGGCTGGCGCCCTAATAACTAGGGCGGAATTATTATTGACTTTCAGAGATTGCTTATAATACCCAAACGTTTTTTTCTTTCATTTATTCATTTCATTCATTTTCAAATGGTCCGCTTGTCCATTAAGTGGGTCGCGGGTGTAGGTTGCTCAATTGGACCCTCCATAGCTCTCGATTCTCCGCCATTGACTCCAAATCATCAAGGGCAATCCCCATACGGGTAGAGGAGAGATTATGGACTTGATCCATCTCATCCTAGGTCTACCTAGAGAACGCCTGCCTGATGGTACGGATTCCATAGCACGTCGTGGAATCCTGGTCGGGGACATGCGTTTAACATGACCAAACCACCGAAGCATGGACCGCTCCGTCCGGAGAAGTAGCTGCTCGACATTGAGTTCCTCACGTATTCTGGTATTTCTAATGCGATCTCCAGGAGTCACACCAGCAATACAACGGATAAATCTCATTTCGGCAGCTTGTATCCTCTATCTTATTATTTCGGTCATTACCCAAACCCCATGACCATATAGGTAAGAGTTGGAACAAACTCCGAATTAAAGACTGACAACTTAGATTTGACACCAAGTTCAGTCCTCCTAATAACAGAATGAAAGCTGTCTCAAAATTGACCCAACCTGACCAATCCTACAGGAAAACTCGGCATTGCTCCTTTCATCACTCGTGAATAAGACCCCGAGATACATACTTAAACTTCTCCACCTGCTTAAATGGGACTCCACTAACATGCAGAATGCATTGCATTGAACAGGCGTTCTTGAGACGACCATCACTTCAGATTTGTTCACGTTAACCTTCATCACAGCTTCAACACTAACGGCTACAAACCGATCGAATGCGCGCTGAAGTTCAGTCTGAGAGGTCCCAAGGATGACCAAGTCATCAGCGAAAATCAAATGACTTATCCTCAGATCTCCCAATTCGAAACGTTCTTCGCCAAGACCAGTCCATATAAGTAATGAAAAGGAGAGGAGACAAGACGCATCCCTGGCGAAGTCCAACGCCCACGGTGAAAGATATTGATTTAACGCCGTTTATCCGAACACAGCTTTTACAGTTTGTTTAAAGAGATTGAATGGCTCTCAAGAGAGAACGAAAACCGGGACGAAAACCACACTGCTCATCTCCTAATCGTGACTCGACCACAGCTCTGCAACGCGTTTCCAGCACCTTGGCAAAGACTTTCCTGGGGAGACTTAAAAGTGATATACCCCTGTAATTGGAGCAATCCCATTTATCCCCTTGCTTGAAAAGGGGCGCACTGCTCATATCCTAATCGTGACTCGACCACAGCTCTGAAACGCGTTTCCAGCACCTTTGCAAAGACTTTCCCGGGGAGACTTAAAAGTGATATACCCCTGTAATTGGAGCAATCCCATTTATCCCCTTTCTTGAAAAGGGGCACAATCACCCCAATTTGCCAATCACTGGGAGTTTCGCCGCATTCCCAGACCACTTTAATGACGCGAGAGAGCCATATTTAACTCCCTCTTCACCTAAAGCCTTGAGCATTTATTTCTGGCCGGATTTCATCCACTCCGGCAGATTTGCCAGATTTTAGCGATTTGATCGCAAAAGTGACTTCCTCTACCCTGGGACTATTTTCCACCCTGCTCAAGGCGATGCGATGGATTTGTCATCCTTAATGCCCTGTATTGGATTGAGCAATTCAGAAATTCCGTTTTTTTTTTTTTCGGAAAGTAAATTCTCCGAAAAAAGGAAATTTGTTTCAAAATGTCAGCTACCTAGCTCTTACCGTTTTGGCTGGACTTTGATCACGAATCACCAATAAGTCAGGACAAATTGTTTTATATATGAGACTAGCTGACCCGGCAAACGTTGTTCTGCCTAAAATAGTTATTTTGAATATTTCAAGATTTAGTTTGATATTTTTTGTTCAATTATTATTTTTTTAATAGAAAATGAAGGCGGATAGCTTCACTGGTTCAGCGGCCATTCTGAGAACGCCGGCTACTGTTACCATTGTCTCTTCTTGGCATCGTTACAAATATCGAACTGTAGAGTAAGTGCGACAAATGTGGCCCAGGTGGGTAATATGGCCCACCATTATATATCCTGAATCAAAAAGCGCAGGTAGATAACAACTAATACATTTCAAACAAGTTAAGACCGGTTTTGTCTCTGTCGATTATGGTAGGCGTAGCTCGACGGATCTGTAAAATATAGACCATAGTAGCTTTTTTTCGTTTTCGATGTAATTTTTTGGGAAGTTTTGTTAATTTTTTTCGGATTGAATTTTGCTTAAATTCGATAATCTTTTTCTAAGAGTGAATAATGTTAAATCTTTTATTATTTTGTGTGGCATTAGAAGTTAAAAAAAGTTTATCAGTTGTATTAAAAATAAAAAATGAGTGAAAAAATCACGGTGTGTTTAATATGGCCTACCTATGTAACCCAGTAGGCCATATTTGACACCTGATATTAATTGAACGTTTGACATATAAAATGGCTTCTAGCTCCAACAAGAGCACAAAACAACAATAGACCCGGGTCAAAGAAGAAATAATTCTAGCAAACCAAACTCAATTTTCTTGAAAACGATAGGGTTAAATATGGCCCACCATGGGCTAATAGTAGATAGTCACCTTGGGCCATATTTAACACAGGGTGGGCCATATTACCCGCACTTCTTTTAAAATTGAAAAATTGAGTTCCTTTACGTTTTTGTTTATATCTTTTTGTTACGTTTTTTGTTATTATTTTAGATAATAAAGACTGAAGTACAAATGTTTTGTAAAACTGTTTAAAAAAACAGAAATGAATTCGACTTAAATTCATGGTTTTATTCTAAAAAATGTTAAGGGTGGGCCACATTTGCCGCACTTACTCTAAATGATCATTTCACGCACATAAATTTTTCACTATCAATAATTTACCTTCGAAATAGCCAGTAAAGAAAGTTAGGTTTTTTTTCCTAAACCTTCGGGTAGCAATTACGAACAAACCCGCAGAAGAAAGTGTACAATTCGGTCGCGCCATGTCCCTTTGTCCAATTTTGGCCAATGACCACTCCTGTGCCAATACCTTTGATTGTCTGCAAATTCGAACTGAATTGATTCGGTGGTTTTCGAGATATAATATTTTGAATGTTTTTTTGTATGGGCGGTGCCACGCCCTTTGTCCAATTTTGACAAATCTTCAGAGGAGCACTCCTGGGCCAATACCTAGGATTGTCTGTAAGTTTCAACAAAATCGATTCGGTCGTTTTCGAGATATAAGATTTTGAATGTTTTTTTTGTATGGGCGGTGCCACGCCCTTTGTGCAATTTCGACCAATCTTCAGAGGAGCACTCCTGGGCCAATACCTAGGATTGTCTGTAAGTTTCAACTCAATCGATTCGGTGGTTTTCGAGATATAAGATTTTGAATGTTTTTTTTTTATGGGCGGTGCCACGCCCTTTGTGCAATTTTGACCAATCTTCAAAGGAGCACTCCTGGGCCAATACCTAGGATTGTCTGTAAGTTTCAACTCAATCGATTCGGTGGTTTTCGAGATATAAGATTTTGAATGTTTTTTTTGTATGGGCGGTGCCACGCCCTTTGTCCAATTTTGACCAATCTTCAGAGGAGCACTCCTGGGCCAATACCTAGGATTGTCTGTAAGTTTCAACTCAATCGATTCGGTGGTTTTCGAGATATAAGATTTTGAATGTTTTTTTTGTATGGGCGGTGCCACGCCCTTTGTCCAATTTTGACCAATCTTCACAGCAACACTCCTGGGCCAATAACTAAGATTATCTGTAAGTTTGAGCTTAATCGATTTGGCAGTTTTCGAGATATACGATTTTGAGTTATTTTTTTGTATGGGAGGTGCCACTCCCCTTTGTCCAATTTTGACCAATCTCCTTCAGTGCACTCCTGGGCTAATACCTAAGATTATCTGTAAATTTGAGCGCAATAGAGTCGGTGGTTTTCAAGTTATACGTATCCGAACACATTTTAAAACTCATTTTTATATATATAGATTAAGATTTTTTATTTGAATTTTGTAATTTCAAAAAAAAAAAAAAAAAACATTTCAATCTGACATTTGGCAAATGTATTCGAGGTTCAAGAGTCAAGAAAATTCTGACAAATTATCTCGAGCACTTCTCTAGTTTTAAGAATTGACCTGGAATTGCACTTTTTCCTTAATGAATCACAGAAAACCTAGAAATAAAATAGCACTTCTGAATTTACGTGATTGGTGGAGTGGAGAATTATTTCCTGCAAAGGAAAACGCCATTAGGCAGGCTAAATGCTATAACTATTATAAAAGGCTCCCTCACATAAATACGTCTGTAATGTATTAATCATCCACAAAAGAAATATACATTCTACTTGACTAAACGACTCCAATTGTATCCTTCTTTTAAGCAGAAATATGGTAATGTTAACCATCGCAAAGAATTCGCCTAATTGAACGATCGGAAGGACCAAATGTAACTTTGATTGCCGCCTCAGTATTCTCAGGTGATCTGAAGGGCCGAGACCGAGAGAATCCAGCTCCTCCTCTTGTTAGGAAAAAAACACTCGCGTTTTATCTGAACCTAGTGACCCATGCAACTATTGATTTTCAGACCGGGCCGGGACCTAACTTGGAAGGAAACAAAACTTTAAAACCACGTCTGTCTTATGTTACAATTTCCGCCCGCTACGACCCCAACAGTCTGAATTTGGCGCATTTAAAAAAAAAGGGAGTTATGCTGACTCACGTTGTCAAAAAAACCAGGAAACATTTTAAGAGCCTGGGAACAACCCAACCACACCACATTCGCTTCCATAACAGAAATATTGACCTGAGCAACAGACTTATTTGTAGCTCAACAACAGTATAAAAATATTTGTTCATCAGGACGACAAGTAGCCACTTTTGACCCGCTCAATCCTGTAATCTATTCAAGAACATATTTTCGAAAAGTTATGAATCACTACAAATTTTTCGTAGAGTTGGATGCTAAGTTGTTGTACCTACATTCTGCCAAATAACACGTAACCTATTTTTCGTAATACCTACTTGTTTTATTTCATCAAAAATGTCGACGCGTCCAAATGCACCTACACACACCCATCACTTGGACAGCAATTAAGGAGTGCATAAGAAGAAAATCCACAGTATTTGCATTGTTCCTGTTCATTGTCTTGTACATTCCTATTGCGGACTGGCCAATTTGAATCGTGCGCGCATATCGGCTCTGTGTATACATAGCGCACGGCATTTTCACTACAATCGCAACAAACCGCCGCGCCACCGCCGCAGAGGATAGCACCAAACCAGAGAGGTGCGCTAAGGAGGTGCCCATAGTTACACCCAATAACTTCTGCACTTGGGCCTTTGGTCCATTAAACATGAAAGGAACACGAAGACCCTTGCTTTGACATTATTTGTGTGGTGTGCTGCTGGTGCTGGTGCGCGTCGCGTCGCATGAACAAACTCACTGTTTTTCGCTCTTTTTGACGTTGTTCCGCAATAGTATTTCACCGCGCAGCGCAACGCTTTTGTCTGCGAACGAAAATTCACTTAATTCATCTTCCTCCATACATTTTGCCGAAGCAGATGCCAAGGGAATGGTACTGGCTGATAGCCACCATCCTCGACCGTTTATACCGAATATATTATAATCGGCTGCTGCACTGTAAAGAAGCAGTTCCGATCCGACCGACACAGTGCGGCTACTGGTATTGCCGCCAAGTGTAGGTACCGTAAGCGCCTCAGTATATGGGCAGCTCTTACATTTTTCAACAGGGAGTTTGTCGTTGCGAATAGACTTTTAACATGGTCTTCCAAAGAATTCACTTTGGCTTTGATAGGTTTCTTCCTCGCTTTTCCACTTCTCTCTGGCGATGTGTACATATTTATAACTTAGAGGACTGAGCTGTCCGCCAGCGGATATCTGATGTAGGCGGGTGTCGTCTTTGGTTTCCATTTGGGAACCGGTGCGGTTTTGCGATGCCGACTGGCAACAGTGACAACGAACGGTGGTCGCATTACATTTGACTTTTCAATGAAACATTCCAGCTGTTTGCAAGTGTTATGGTTATGTTCAGTGCCCATATGGTGCAGGACCCACAAAGAGGGACACGCCAATTCGAGTCGAAATGTAAAAGTAGAATTTATTATTGTGTGTTGGGGAGGCTGCACTATAGTTCAAAGCCATATATCTCCAGCAATTTGGTCCAAATGGTTGCCAATAGTCCAAGTAGCTTAAAATGCGGCCCACACATTGTAATCTGCATACACGGGACCACCAAGCAGTCATAAGCTAAAACCAATATTGATGGTACTGCATCTAAATGCGATTTAGAGAAAGTGGAATTGAGTAAAAATTCATTTGAAAAGCGAGCTGCATTCTTATCGATAAATAATGTGATCTGATTTGGATTCAAGGTGCTGGACTGTACCCGCAGTAAAATCTTGTTTTTGGTGCGGTCTTTGCGATGATTGAGCAATGTTAATGGAAAATTCTTGGGAGCGGCCGGTTTGACTTTATGCTGATAGGTACATGCATTTTAAAGTACAATTCTGACAAACCTTATGCAGTGTGTGGGAAGTTGTATGTCGTAACAATGGACTTGATTGACTTGTACGTACAAATTGACATTTCATTGTTATAAATAGTTATGCATTTTCAATTAGCTGACTGTCTCCATTTAAGGAGGTCCGATATGTTAATATTTGTTAACGTTTGTTTAAAATTAGGGTTTGCCTCTAGTCTGTTGAATAACAGCTTTGAAACGCATTTTAGGAACGAAGCTGTTGGTTGTATACGGATTATAGCAAAATTTGATGGCCGATAGTTGGGTTCTTCAAGAGGATAGGTATACTAATTCCCATCTGCTCTTATTTTTGAGGAACCATTATTAAACCCTATAGGGTTCAACGTGCCTGCAGAAGTGTAGAGTGGACTGATCAGCAGACAACACAGATGGAGATGATTAAAAGTGCCCCCAACTGTTAGAAACCGTACCGTGAATCGCCTTTTACCTTGAACGGGCACAATACATCCAATGGGAGCATCAAATGATCCCTTATGAAAGGAAAAGTAGTCAGTATACAATATTCTAATAGTTGGTGAACTCAACAGAGATTCAAACATCCACCGGGACTAAAGTAGACCCGATACTAGACATTTGGCCACGTACGATTGGGAACAGTGATGGAACTTCTACCACTTAAGTGGTATTTCTACCACTTTTTACTCAACCCAAAATTCTACCACCCGCAAATCCAAATCTACCACTTTTTCAGATTGGGAAAAATAGAACAATAACGCATATAATAACAAATACCTACGCACTATAAGACTTATTTTCCATCATCCACACAATAGAAACCGAGTGGTTGAATAATTTTAGATTTTTGTGCACTGGGAAATTGGTACTAGTACTGAACTTTGGAAAAAAATCGGTGATACTTTGTGAGGTGACGTTTATAGAGCTCAAGAAACTTTGTTCTGAATGTTTGCAAAAAATTATCTATCCTATTTTGAGTAATGATAGCATGATAGCAGCATTTATGGTACGTTTTAAAAATCTACCACTTTCTACCACTTTTTGGTTTCCCAATATACCTACCACCTTTTGCCTACCCTCAAGTCCCAACACTGATTGGGAATCATGGTTAAAGAGGCATTAATGCAAACTCTCTGGCATCCCAATTTGTTTTGATCTGGGATAGGGGAACACAACGTATCAAAAAATTTCAAGAGACCGGAGAAGAAAAAGAATCTTAATTTTTTGCATTTTATCAAATAACATAATGTTTTGAATTTAATGTTGCTTAACTTTTTGACAACGCCAGAAAATTTAATGCTAGCTAAAAAAAATACTCGGAGAAGTATTCATGTCTATCACAGAATCCGTCGTACTCGGAATTTTGTTATACGGACCCCGAAAGAACTATCCCAGAATCCGTCGTAGTATAGACATTTTTCTACGAATTTCGAAGAAGAATACTAATACGAATACGAACAAACTTCTAATACCTAACAACGGATTCGTAACAAAATTCCGAGTACGATGAATTCTGTGATAGACAATCATGTCTCAAAAATGTTTTAACACTTTTTACATTGATTTAGGTTTATGAATAGGTATAATGACAAGTTGAATGAAGTAGGTATAGTCAAAATTGGTTTTGTATGGGAGGCACCAGAACTGCTCGACCGATATAGCCCATTTTCAATACAATATCAATAAGTAGAAATCCGACTTTAAAGAATGACTTTTATTACCGACTGCAGATGACCCGTACTACTTAAAATTGATTTGTTTGTAACTTCATAAGAGATTATGAATCCGAACCAACCTTCTAACTTCACTCCAGTTCAATGAAATTTTATATAGGTACATACATATTCTAAGAGAAAAATATTCCGAAAACAAATACATATTTCTTTCATATTTTGTATAAGGTTCGCGAATTCATGAGAATCACGGAGAAGGGCCATTTTCTTGATTCTCACAGATTTAAGTACCTAAAGCCAGGACCAGACTTGTAACGTGTGGTGTGTTGCCATACAGTAGTATGGCGCAATCGGACCATAAAGGCTTAGGACACAACACACTACACTGCTAAACAATACACGAGACAAAAATTACTTAGCAGTGATAGCGACACAGCACTCCTCAACACCCCACGCGTTAGAAGTGTGTTTCTGGCTGAAGGCGATTCCCTAAGAACGGAGTGAACATAGGAGAGATTGTAGTAGATTGTGAGATTTTCCTGAGTTAGACTTAACCACCCATATGTTCCATGGAGCCTATCACAAACAGTGCTTAATTTCTACGTTAGGTTAAACTAAGTGAATTATCGTCCTTTTAAGGGCGACAAAATAATATTTTAGGGTATAAGAAATCGATTTCACCAAAATGAAATGTTTTTGCAAAATCTCGAAATTTTTCGGCATTTTTCAGATTTTTTTTTCTTTAGATTTTGGTTTTCGACAGATTTTGCTTTCGAGATTTTTCTTTTTTCGATTTACTTTTTTCGGTGATCTTCCAACAATCTCGATATTTTTTTCGACATTTTGTCGAATCGAGATTTTTTTTGTCGGTGAAAAGTGGTGCTCCCTAAAAATTGAGGTTAATATTCAATTCAAAGTTTTGATCTTTGTCTAATATTGACCAAACTTTTGACCTTATGTAAGAATCTTAAGGTTTATTTTGTATGAGAGATGCCACGCCCCTATGATCAATTTTCGAACAATCTTCCCGGTCCAATACCTTAGATTTCCTGAAAATTTTAGCTCAATCGATTTGGTAGTTTGCGAGATATAAGATTTGTAAGGTTTTCTTTTGTGTGGGATTTAATTTGTAAATTTGGTTAATTTGCTGATTTCAGTAGGTAATAACTCTTTATTTTTCTTCACTGCCAAGCTATACGACGAATAATTATAAGCCGTAAAACGACACTACTCACATACGTGTGAGTACTACTAGAACGACACAATGGTGTTTTGGAACGGCAGGCTGAAAAAACGGCACCTTTTTTAAATTCCTCAAAGTTATTTGCAATGAAGAGTTTTTAAAAAGAGCGATCCTTTGAAATGTTTAGGATCTTCTGCCCAAAAGAAGCGAAAAATGTCTATGTTGTAGATGTAAATAGAGACGCCAGACTTGAAGAAGAAAATCTTATGATGAAAAGGAATATACTGGTCTTTGACAGATCAAACTACACAATGACCCAATTATACCACAATTCATTTTTGTAACTATGTCAATGGTACTGGTGTTTTCCCAAACAACATCTAATTGTGGATACCGGGATTCCCCCAATATCATTTTTTTTATGGTTTTTCCCGACTTCTAAATAAATGGGGACAATAGACATTTTTTATGATTTGTTCCCACTTCTACATATTTGAGATCTATTTGCTACCTATACGTTTTCAATCATGGCGTTATTGAATTTTTTTCTGATTTAATTTAATTTTTACATAAAAAAATTGAAAACCAACTCTCATTTATTCGGAAAAATCTCTTTAATTCGAAAAAAATTTTTCCCGAATTAAAGGGGTTTTACTGTATACACAAACAATTTCATACAAATCGGTCGAGCCGTTTCGGAGGAGTGCGCAATAAAATGCAAAAATTTGTCGAAAAAAAAAAATTCAAATTTTTCGCGTTTTCCAGAATTTTCTATTTTTTTCATTCGAAAAGCCATTCCGGAACAATTGCACACAAAATTCCAATTACGAACAACTGAAACAAAATTTGAGCCAAATCGGCCCAGCCGTTCTCAATTGTTGAATTACTATACATTTTTCACACCAGTTTTATACAAATAGTGGACAGTGGTGGAAAAAATAATAGAAACAAGCTTGTTCTTCGTCGCTTATCGAAGAAATTTAATGTTCTCGGGAAAAAAGATAAATTAAACCCATACTAATAGCTTGGCACAAGTTTGGCGAGTTATAGAGTGCCATGCATTTTGAATAATTGACCAAAGTTTTTCCTTGTTTTTTGGCTCTGCAGCCGCCGATCCAGCGCTTAAGAACGCCCCATAGATGTTCTATCGGGTTAAGATCAGGAGATTGTGATGGCCACTCCATAACATTGATTTTATTTTTTATGAAATCATTCTTTGGCCAACTCTGAGGAGTGCTTGGGGTCATTATCCTGCATAAACTCCCGTTTAATAGAACTGTCCACTTCAGCAAATGACAGGGTAACAATGTTTGAGATTTCCACGTAGTCTATGGCACACATTTTATCCTTTATCATCAAAAATGGACCAACCCCAGATGCTGAAAAGCACCCCCAAATCATTAAATTTCCTCCGCAATGTATTAACTGTATTCTATGTCTATTTGGGATCTAATTCGGAATTCTTTGGTCGTCTGACGTACATTTTCCCATCGGAACCAAACAAATTGACCATGGTTTCATTCGACCATAAGACGTTATTCCAATTAGCACGGTGGAGGTGTTTGTTGGCGAAACTTAGTCTCTGTTTAATATTTTTATTGCTCAAGTATGGAATTTTTCTGGGACTTCTTCCAGGAAGACCGGCTTCCTTTAATATATTTCTTATTGTACGACTTGTAACCAGTGTTCCAGGTTGAAGGGAAAATCGCCATTTTTGCCGATTTTTTAAGACGAAAGGGGAAAAAAAGGGGACAGGGATAAAAACGGGGAAACAAATCCAAAAAGGGGGAAAATCTTAAAATCGTATCAAAAACAGTTTGTAAGTGAATTTTTTAGAATAAATAAATGTTAACAACCTACAAAAACAACCATGCTCAAGAAAGGTGTCCATGCAACATCTCACTTTTTTGTTTGTTTTCTGAATGCATTCATTCTTTTGGCATTTCATAAAACTGTTACCACGGTTGGCCATACACTCCTTACCATGAACGTCGTGTCAGAATCAGGTAGATTTTGAGTGAGTATAGAAAGGAGATAGGTAGATCATACAGAAAATGGACAAAAAATCCACTTTCAGAAATAATTCTCGCATGGGCATGAAATGACGCATGAAGGTTCTTTTTCGAAACCAAAGCGCTTTCGATACAAATCTTTGGTATTTGCGTTGGTAGAGTGAGGACGTAAAAAGCGGGAGTCCGCTTTGGCTTTACCATACAATTTTTGTATTTTCGATTTCATTATTCCTGTCAAACTTTATTTCATTGCAATGAGGCGTTGTTTTTGAGTATAGCCAAGTCGTTCATGTGAATGGGCCTCCGCACACGAGATTAATTCTGCCGACATAAAAACGGTTTTATACTGTACTTCGAGCACACGGGATGTTTTCTGCCGGCAGAACAAATTGTATACCTACATGAACCTCCTTTCAATGTGATAGTGTTTTTTTTTTTTTTTTTTTGTTTTCAAAATTGACATTTGACTTTAAAAAGTTTTAATTTTTTCAGACCCAATATTTTGAAAATTGTATATGTATTAGTTTTCTGCCTTGTTCAACCGCTCAAACTAGGCAGAACATTTTCTGCCGTTTCTTCCACTCACCTCAGTCCCCTCGCCTACAAAATCGGTTTTATGCCGGCAGAATTCATCTCGTGTGCGGAGGCCGAATGAAAGTCATGCCCGTGTACGGGCCACACATTCCTTTCCTTCCTATGAAAGTCGTTTTGGGCGAGACAGGTCGATTTTAAGTGACACAACTTAATGGGTAAGTGAAAATAATTTTCATTTTATTTAGCATTTTGAAATGAAGGAAGAACCAACAAAAAAATAAAAATATCTCACGTAATAGGAAGCATTGTCCGAGTTCAAAAGCTGGTTACTCAAAGATTTTTTCTTCGGGGGAAAAAAAGGGATTTTTTTGATTTTCAAAGGGGAAAAAAAGTCATTTTGGTGTTAAGAAAAGGGGATTTTTTTTCTTAAGACCTGGGAACCCTGCGTGTAACTGGTGCATTAAACTCATTTTTTAGGTCTGTGGAAGAAAAAAAAAAGGTTTCTTCTTGCATAGTCGTATTAACAGTTTGTCAAATCGTGGAGTCGTTTTTCGTTGTCTGCCTCTGGTTTCTACTTTGGGACTTGAATAGATAGCTGTGAATACTTTTTAGAACACTATATGACCTTAGCTATTTAATCCATTGTTTTGCCGTCTTTTCTTAGCTTTTTTATCACGCTCAGAACTGGTGCAATGGACTCCAAGACCCATTTTAACAAAATGTTAATTTCATAGTTTTAAGATTTTCTTCTAAAAAACACTAAATTACGGGATAAACTAATTTACAACAATTTCAATTAATAAAAAACCGTGCTTTACTTCAAAATCACTGATGCTGACTGTGGTAATCGTTTGTTTTTATTATTTTTTCCAGGCAAAATAACATTTTTGCTCACACTTTTTACTGTTAGACGAAAACCAAAAGCTGATAAGAGCAAATTGCTGCAGCATTTGAAAGTACTTTTACCTAGCATTTGAGTATAGAATTAATTTGTTTGACTTTCAATTGACCAAATTGTATGCAGTTAATGAGGGTTCAGTATTATATGTAAATATTCGTTTCTATTATTTTTTCCATCACTGTAGGTAGTAATAGATGTCGGAAGAGTTGGGACTTTAGATCAGAGCAGATCTGCACATGTGAAAAGCAAAAGAAAAACTTATTGATAACCAACCACAGTCTTCTAGAATAGGACATTTCGATTTTATTTCATTTAGAACGGAATGCTAAAACGCTTACTAGCTTCTAGAGCTTCGTTACAATCACCTGTTCAATATCATAACCACGAACAGGATATTGAGGTACAAAATTAAAATAATAGATATATATTAAAAGAAAGTATCCAAAATGCGTCTGTCTGGAACTACGCGCTAATCTCGAGAGCCAATAAACGGATTTGGATGCGACTTCCATTGTTACACTCCACATTTAACTTAACGTATAGTTGTAATTCATAGGATCTTAGCATTCGAGGTATTCAAATCAAATTTTCCCCCACTTAAAGTTGGGCGCAGTAGCGCAGTGGTTAGTGTGCTGGACTACTGTGCGAGGGATCCCAGGTTCGATCCCCGGAAAAACACAAATTACATCTTAAGGTTTTTTCTACTGCGCCACCTCTCGCGAACGTCTGACAAACATCCGAGAGTATGACTGTTCTGAAAAAGCTTCTCAATTCAGCCGTTCGGACTCGGCATAAAATTGTAGGTCCCTTCCATTCGTCCCAAAAATAGAAACTCACACAAATCGAATAGTTGCGAGAAGCTAGGCCTTGGGTGTCTACCTGCCTGTTGCGCCACCTATTTATTTATTTATTTATTTATTTAAAGCTGAATACCCAGCCACAATATCAAAATGCGTGTTTAGATTAAAAAGCTTAACAAACAGTTTTTTTATAAGTTCGTCCCTGATTTATTTGGGCTATAAAACAGAGCTCTACTCAGAAGCTAAGCCACACCAGATCTTATTCGATTAAATGCTACAGCTTTGGTTAAAATGCTGCCTATTTAAATAATGCTACGAGCAATGCAGTACGTCGGTAATTATTCGACATTATTAAAAGTACAGAGTGATCAACTAAAAAAAAAACCTCTATGGCACGATCGGAGCACACTTGCAATTTAACAATAACAATACGTTTATGGGGGTGTTTCCACAGTAAAATACTCTAATTTCTGGCTGAATACCTGTTCTTAAACTGAAATGTTCACAAGTCAATTTTGAGTAATAGATCAGATAGAACCGCATTACAGGTGAGACAGGAAAACAACGCCAAAGTGATATTTTACTTACGGTTTTGACAATCCAAGTAATTTATTGCCAGGCGTCTATTCCACCTTGGGCAAACGATCGACCGATCGACCGATGGACCGACCGACCGAACGAACAAGCGAATGAATGAATGAACATATACCAACTCAGCATTCACGACAGACGACTTGCGTCCACCACATAAACAAAGATTTATGCGAATGGGAACTGTTTGGCATCACCT
The DNA here is from genome assembly GCA_955612985.1 of Cheilosia scutellata. NCBI lineage: Eukaryota > Metazoa > Arthropoda > Insecta > Diptera > Syrphidae > Cheilosia > Cheilosia scutellata. The sequence goes on along the minus strand of OY015313.1, from coordinate 78,685,907 downwards.
GTAATTTATTAGTACGTTATTTCACGCATCAGTGGCAGGTAGCGCCTAATCCGGAGTTACATTCAGTCGCTGGAAAAATGTTACAAAAACATTAAAGCCCACAATTACGGTGCACCTACATAACTGTCTAAGGGAACGCGATTGCGGATGGTATTTACAAGGTTACCCTCAGGACAATTTCGTATAGCAAAGCTGTTCAATTAATTTGTTACATAAACTCGAATGGAAGGTATCCAACTATCCGATCGCAATGATAGAGATCGGCATCGGGGGCAAAGGCTTGATTATAGTTGTAGGCAAGTTAGCTAATGAAATTGAAATGCCGTGCAAGTGGAATCGAATTACATAGTTGGGCGCAGTCAAAAATGTCAGGACTAAAAAATTATTCGCCAGCAATTAATATCAAGTTTAGCCGTTGGTCGTCTATACGCGGTGCCTTGCCGCCCGTAGGCTGCATATAAATTTGCTACAAATTTAAAAGTAAGTAGTTTCTATACTAGCTTAGTTAAGGTGCGGAATTTGAAAGATTTTAAATTGATTTTTTTAAATCAGGACCACAAAAGAGGGAAGCAGCTTCATAAATCGTTTAAAAATTTCCAAAAATCCGAAAATGATACATTCTTAAAGCTTAGCCGGTTATATTTACTGAAACTAAACCGACTTGAGGTTGGTATAGTAAAATAAATTTAGCCTTTTACTCATAACTCCACCTTCTTCTGTTTAGGTAGGTAACTCTATAAAATACGGGGTGCACCCGGTCTGGTGAAGGCCCAATACCCCCTGTCAGCTAACTGCCTTCACTTCCTACATTGTAATGGGCATCTATATATCAAGCCGCTTATATCTCAACGATTTGGCCAAACAATGCAAAATTCACCTCATTTGGGTGCCGACCTTTAGAACCATTCCAGGTAATTGCACAGTGAAATATCCTTCTACAGTCTGACCGGGAAGTCATACTAGTTCTAGATTGTCAGGGCAGAGATAGCTGCATACAGGGGTTGAAGAAAATGTTGGAAGAAAGGGAAGACTGTTCTTATAAGATGCGTTATGCGGGTTAGTCTTCTGAAATTTGAGAGACACATTCTATTTTATATGCCGGAAGAAATGCAGAGACACATACTCCATTAACACCATGACGAAATGGGGCAAGTGGCCATAGACAAAGCCATCGAGTCGATTTAGTAAATCAGCTGGTTTCCCAACAGAAGGCAGGAGGCAGAAGGTCCACATCTTATATCTTCTTCTATCTATCTTCTATATAAATACATTCCAATCAATTGGGGTGTGTTAGTCTTGCAAAAAGTCGAGAGCTGCTGAACCGATTTGGATGATTCATTAATTATTTTGTTCGTCTTGAATCATTTTTTTCCAAATATCTATAAAGTATTTTACATTGTCGAAATTAAATACGTTTTGACATTGTTATTTCGTTATCAAACTTTTTACAGATTTCTGGTTTTTAAGAACTTTTTCAAAACCCTAAAGAAAACTTAAAAGAGCATTGGTGTTTACTAATTTTTGACGCTCACTCTGTATATCTCGAAAGCCACCGAAACCATTGAGCTCAAATTCAGGTATTCTTAGGTATTGGCCCGGGAGTGTTCCTGTGAAGATTGGCTAAAATTTGATGGGCTTAAGTATTTGATGGGCGTCAAAAACATCGGCCTTGTCTTTGTCGCCTTTTAAGCCCAAGAATGCTACTAGCCATTTAAAACTAGCCAAATAAGCTAACCTTACCTATTAAATAAATGAAATCGTGTTTAAGTTTTAATGTGAAATTCGAATAACTAACTAATAACTAATATGATCTACCTATTCTCAACAGGTATAAATAGAAGTGTTGTCACCTCACAATTTCATCCAACACTGAAAACAATAATTATCACGTTTTGGCATGCCTTCTACTATTAAACAAATTTGCTATTTATGCTTTTGTATCTTAATAAAAAAATTAAAACGAGGCGCACTTTAAATGGGATTTTTTGTATCATTTTGTCGTAACTAATATTATCTACACTAATTAATTTCACACCCCATCAAACATACAATTCGAATTTCGTTCGCTTCAAGTTCTTCGAAGAAGATTTTATTCGCCAGAGAGTTCATCTGAGAATTTCAAGCTATACGGGTGGGCCATCTAGTAGTTTCTTTTTAAATCATAGGTTATTTTGACACTGACAGCTCTTTCCCGCTCTAAATCTTGACAGAAAGTCAGTTTCAGTATACCTCCGCGGAACGAAATGCGCTTTACGCTTGTACAACATTGGGAAATATTGAAAACTTATTTCCAAAGTGAGTGCTGTGTAGCCCAAACAGTGCGTTTTTTGAAAAGAAGTTTTGGCCGAAATTAAGCAGTGTTCATTTGAATGAACCGCGCCTGCTGTACGCAAGTTTGTGCAAAACGTTTGTGAGACTGGTATGCTAGTGGAAAACACGCACAGACGAGAATGTGGCTGCTGTAGCCGAAAGTGTGAGATTAGATTCACGAACATCAACTCGCCATAGATCTCAACAAGCTCAAAATTTCATGCGATAGTCTGAGTAAGAACTCTGCACTCGGATTATGCGCTTAGAAGGTCCAATTGACTCTGCAATTGAAGGCGCACGACCATCCGCTTCGTTATCGCTTCGCAGTTTGGGCTTGGGATTTTTGACGAAAAATCATCTTTTCTGACGAGGCACATTTTCATCTTGGCGGCTACGTTAACAAACAAAATTGCCGCATCTGGGGTCTCGGAAAACCCGCACGTTATTGTCGAGAAGACAATGTATCCACAGAGAGTTACAGTTTGGTGCGGATTGTGGAGTGGTGGCATCATTGGACGATATGGGCGTTAAAGAGCCATGTTAACCGATTTTTTTTTACTGAAATTGAAGACATGGCCGACCTCTGGTACATGCAGGGTGGCGCGCCATGCCACACAGTCCATGCCACAATCGAGCTCTTGCACACCAAATTCCCAAATTGTGTTATCAGCCGTCTTGGCGATGTCAAATGGCTGCCTCGGAGCTACGATTTGTTCCCTTTTGTTTGTGGGGATCAACAACAACCCGGAAACGATTCAAGCTCTTAAGCAGGCAATATCATCCAAGCAATCCGTGAGTTACAGCCCGAAACCATCAACAACGTCTTGGAAAATTGGAGTGACAGAATGCGCTACTGAGAAGCCATCCGAGGCAGCCACTTGACCGACGTTGTGTTCCATAATTAATGGGAATGTTTGCTCTTACTAAACTAAGCCATAATATACAAGGAAAAAAAATTTAATTCTGTTCATTTTATTGAATTTTTAAAAAGAAACTTGTATTTGGCCCACACTTTACATACCTACATCTACAATGTACATATATCGTGAGAAAAGCTTGACGCACGCCGCCGGCCGGCTGGAATGTCAATGTAAAAATTATAAGCGAATCGAATAATTAAGGGAAGAAAATGCGAAATTTCTCTAGCAGTCAATATTCTGAAGAAGTATATGTTCGAATGGACTACCTTCATTGTTCCATGGTGACAGTCACATAATCTACCCATTTCTGATATGTAAAAAAAAAAAAAAAATAGGTGGCGCAACAGGCGGTAGACACCCTAGGCCTAGCTTCTCGCAACCATTCGTTTTGTGTGAGTTTCTATTTTTGGAACGAATGGAAGGGACCTACAATTTTATGCCGAGTAAGAACGGCTGAATTGAGAAGCTTTTTCAGGACAGTCATACTCTCGGATGTTTGTCAGACGTTCGCGAGAGGTGGCGCAGTAGAAAAAACCTTAAGATGTAATTTGTGTTTTTCCGGGGGTCGAACCTGGGATAGTAGTCCAGCACACTAACCACTGCGCTACTGCGCCCACTGATATGTAATCTAATTAATAAAACCAATAACGGAGATTTCCAGGATAAAACACTCGGCCAGTGGTTTGCTGGAATCACACACTACATACATTTTTTCTGCTCTAAGTATGTAACTTAACTACTGTTTTTCCTTCAAATCTACCAAATTTTTGAAAATCTAAGTGACAACACTGACAAATAGTGTTACCGAGGAAGCAGGGATGTAAGTATCTACTTATTTACCTTTTTTATTCCTTCCACGATTAATAAACATAATCATCCAAATGTGTATGTCCTCCTTGCCTCCTTGCCAAGTACATACATATTTCCACAAGTTCTAAATTTATATCCATAGCCACAATTAAAAAATTCTTATCGCATTTGCCAAACTAGAGATACTGTACTCGTACCTTGTCAACGCAATTTAAATTTCAATCACTAATTTTCCCGATAAATTACCATTAAGCCAATAATCACTGTTATTGATCCAACAGCCACCTCTGCCTCTCGTACATACGGAATGCACTCATATCAACATTTTATATTGCAAAATCGTATGAACCACTTTTTAAACGTTCCGTTCCATAACATTTTGACGGCACATAGATATAGAAATTCAATTACGAATATACCCAGCTAGTGGTGGTAACACCAGACCGGGCTCTCGCTCTGATCTATTTTTGAATGTCATAATTTGTGCGCTTATCTTACGAACTAGTTTGCGGTTAATAACTTCTTTTAACAATGTCGGATATATAAACATCGGACCCATTTTCAAAGAGAAACGCATTTAGTGCTGTCATACTTTTCAAAAGATTTTCCCACATTTATGTCCAGTTTCTCATTGAGGATTTAACGTTTTCAGCGAATAACTTATCAAATTAATTGAATACAAAATACCCGTTTCTCTTTCAAGTTGAATATTACGCGCACGTACTACTGAAGCTGCATCGTTAGTCGTACGCGCCGCGCCGCGCCGGCTCTGTCCGCCCGATCAACTATCGAATCGACCAATCGTCCGATCCTTCCATTGACAATTTCATCTGGCTTAAATCGTCGCTGCAATTTGTCCGTCCCGCTGTTTATTTCGAATGATTCTCCTTTTTGGATGGTCATGGTATAGAGCAGTGTTGTTATATCGTGGGATTTATCCCTTTTTGTGGGAATTTCGATGTCCGAAAAGCCTTCCGTGGGATAAAGGGAAAAAGCACCACAATCGTGGGATTTTCAGGAATCTGACAAAAAAAATTGTAAAACCAAATTTTTCTGAAATTTCACCAAAACTAATTCAAAAATTCACAACAATTATCAGCAGAAATAAAAGGAGCTCATGTAAATAGCCTCTTAACAAAAAAATTCTAGTACAAAAACGGCGCAGCGACAGCGTATGTAACTAGAGCTCTAGCGCCAGCGGCAAAGTGACATTGGAATGGAACCAGTTTAAATTTTTATTACTTTATCTTCATGATCATCAAAAATGTATTTTGTGTAACTTCTACACTTTCACTTTTCCTTATTTTGTATTAAATTAATTTAGACTTGATAGATTTGTTTTGGCAGTTCGTTATTTTTCCTCCAATTTACCAGTTAATTTTGTGGGCGCAGTGGCTCAGCGGTTAATGTGTGAGAGGTCCCAGGTTCAGTCCCCGGAAAAGCACCACCTCTCGCGAACGTCTGACAAACATACGAGAGTATAAATGTACTGAAAAATCTTCTCAATTCAGCCGTTCGGAGTCGGCATAAAATGGTAGGTCCCTTCCATTAGCCCCAAAAATAAAAACTCACACAAACTAGAGAAGCTAGACCTATAGGGTGCCTATACGGACTTGTTGAATGAACTATTTATTTATTTATTTAGTTAATTTTGCGCTAGATTGAAACATTTCCCAGAAAAGGATATTTCACAATATGTGCTACATCTCTAGCGCAAATGCTGAAATGTCAGTTTTTTATATGAAGTTTGGCATACCGCTAGATGACTATAGCTGTCAATCCAACGCGGCCATTCTGATTTTCTTACAATATAATAAAAATGAGTTAACATTTTATTTATTATTATTTTTATTTTTTTTTTTTTCATTTTAATGCATCGTGGGAATTTCGTGGGAATTTGAGTTCGGTGAAAAGGGAAAAAAGGGAAAAATGACCACGTTTCGTGGGAAAAATGAAGAGAGAGTCCTAACAACACTGGTATAGAGTAGAGACTAGCTGCAGCGAGAAGAGGACAGCACGCAGTAACGAGGTGAGAAGAAGCAATTAAAATAGAAATACTCCACACCGATGAGTAAGTATCTGTAATCTCACGGTAATTAAAAGTAAGACTGAGAATGTCATTAATCTGTGTGATTATTATTTTTTATCGTTTATCAATGTGAATTGATAATTTAGCTCGGCTGATGTGTTTTCGAAAACTGGTCATAAAAACGCCCACAGGCACCACTACCGCAAACACTTGTGAGGTGTTAGCCACTTCCTCTGTTCAAACTGCCTGATGATCATCCAATTAAACCAGGAAATGCTTAAAACAATTTGCAGCAAAGCTCTTTGGCACTGTAACGGGCAATTTGAATCGGCCGCTGTTAAAAATCCAACTCAATCCGGCCACAATCCAATAAATTGATACGTACACGTAGAGAGTCGATGGTCGTGGATAAACGTCGGTAATTAAAGCTGAAAAGGACTTGCCCCAGAAGACCGCCGCGCCGATGTTAATGCAGGTTATACTTAAACGAAAATGGATTAATGACACAGTAAGCACGCATCGTTTAAATTCATAGCTCATGTTTACACAGTTTCTGGTGTATTTAATACTTCCCTTAGAACGGGGACAGTGCGCACACTGCGTTGCAATTAGCGCAAAACGTGAGCTTGCTGTGATAGGATGCATACTGAAGACTTTAATGCTCTAACGCTTCTGTTTTGGGTTACATGGTGCAGTTGGGATTGCGAGTACACCTGCTGCTAATGAGACTTAGTTTATGAGTTTAATTATTGAAACTGAATTCAATTTACAAAGGCTCCAAGCAACTGTACGCCTTTCTGGTCGGCATTGATAATAATTTAAAACGAAATGCCTCCGGTCTGCTATTTACAAATTAATTGTTGTAATTTATATAGACATTGGCAAACGGAGTTTGCACTGCAAGTGCATTTGAATTAGAATGATTTTCGTTCGAGAAAAATATGAGTTTTGGCAAAAGAGAGCTTAAATTAATAGTCAGCTTAGGTCACTATACTCACTGCATCTGGTGAAATGCAAATGACATTGGCTATACTACGCAGATTTATGTCAGTTTCAAAAGCAGAGACTAATGTCGATTTTCTTTGGGCTTTTACCGGTTTGCTCTCAATCTCAGATTTTTCCTGCCCCAATCGAACATGAAATGAGATCAATTTTTTTTGCATTTGTGTTGGTGTGTGATTTGACAGTCAGCTGTTTTTAGATTCCAATTTGTGTTTATAAAATTGAATTGTTATTTGCTAGTTTTTTACTTGTACTTGTACAATAACTACTTATTTGTTTTGTTTTGAATTAGAACTTCGTCCTTCCCCATGAAAACAACCCCATTGGCATTTTCTACGACGGTCCATTAATATCCATTTTCAATTTTCAAATTTATTCCACAATAGGTAGGAGAGACTGGGGCACATTGAACCCTTTTTGCTTTGAGGTTTCATAAAATCCTATTTGTTTAATTTATTAGACTGTAAAGTATTCTCACTTTAAGAAATGCAAATAAACTTAAATTTGGACATATAACTACGTAAATTTAGTAAGGGCGTATAATTTATTTAAAAACGAAATAGGTCCTTATGTTCAAAGGTACCCCCCATGTGGGCAGTTTTGAACTAGGCTGGGCACTTTTGAACGGCAGTAGGTACCTTATTTGTAATTGCTTTTAGAAGCTAATAAGTTACTAGGTACAAGGTTTGTATTTTTTTAATAAAATAAATTAACTTTATTATTTTAATAAAGAAAATAAAAACGACTTACCCCCAGTTTCACACTGAAAGTTTAAACTAAAGTTCAACTGAACCTGAACGTGAGTTTAAATTTGAAGTTCAACTCGTCCGGTTTCACAATATAATCTAAACTTCAGTTCAATTGAACTCAGTTCAACTAAATTTAATGAATGAATTTGATAGTATTGTACAGTACTTAGCTTTTATACGACTTTTCTAAAATCGTTCCTTGTCTTTGCTTTCAAAGAATACGAAAAATAACGTCAAATATTTGTGTTTTTGACAATCGGCTGATCTGAGGTTTAAACGGCAGATTACTGTAGTTTAACTTAAACTATAGAATGAACTCTGTTCAAGGTTTAAACGAAATTCTGAAACAGAATTAATTGCTGAACTAAAGTTTAAACTAAAAGTGTAGTTTAAACTCCTACTGTGAAACTGGGGGTTAGCAAAAGCAAACTGAAATTTTGAAATTATTGAAATATTTTACAAATGACTGAAGAAACTTTATAAAAACAAAAATGAGTTATTTTATTAACCGAACAGAAATTTTGAAAAAATTAAGACAAAAATTATCACCGGAGCGTTAATTGGTAGTGGTAGCTTAGCTTTTAGTTCAATGCCACTTACAGACCCCTTGTTCAAATGTGCCGCGACTGTTTTGTTCAAACCTGCCCCAATAAGTCAAGCGACAGAAAAATGTGCGCAAATATTTATATTTTTCATATTTGTCAAAAAACGTACCTTTATACATTTTCAAATGAAGTTGCGCCTTAAAAATATATTTTACACAAAAAGAAAAGCTCACTATAAAATTTATAGATTCAAATAAGCCTCACGTTCAAATGTGCCCCAGTCTCCCCTAACAATAACTAACCTCAAAGTTTGACAAATGGCACTTGTTTTGGTATTGGTGAAAGTACGTGCGAATCTCTCTTTCGAATCGAGATTCGCAAAAGTAATCTGAATCTTAAAAAAGTGCTTTTTTTTTGCCCAAAGAAAATTGATTTTGACAGACAGCTGATTTCTAGAGAAGAAAAACTGCTCTGAATCTTAAAAAAAGTGCTTTTTTTTGCCCAAAGAATATAAATCGACATAAATAAGGAAAAGATATCCAGCTGAGAAAAAATGCATCGTTTACAAGCTGATTGCGATACAGGATTATGTCTGTGTGGGCTTTATTAAATCGCAAATGAAATTGCTATTGTCCAGGTGAATAATTGCTGCACAAACGTAATAAGTGAAGTCCCGATAATTTTCTTATAAAGGGTGGTCCAACGAAAACGGACGATGTTACTTGTAAATAAAAAAAAAAGTTTTGAGAGAATTATCTTAATATTTTTAATTATGACTAGCTTTTGCCCGCGGCTTCGCTCGCGCAATCCTCAGGATTTGGACACAGAGATTCCTTTACAGTCATTTAGTTGCCTTTTTAATATTTATATATATCGTGCAGGAAACCTGCCTAAGACAGTACTTAAGAAGCATTTAGTATCTCTGAAAAATATGTCTAACGCCCTATTGGAGAAAACAGCTATTATCAATATTTGTTGGTGAAGCGCTGGCATCTCAACACAGATCATATTATACATCAGGCGGAGCCACTGTCTGCGGGACACTACATATTCTTTAGTTAGCAAATCCTTAATTATACTCCACACTGCCCAGATCTTCCTATACTGTGCAACATATGCAACTGGAAAGATCGTGAGGATGTGTACCACTTTCTAGCAGTATAACCCCATTCTTACAGAATTCCGTTTGAATATCTTTGGAGTACGTACGCTGGAGTTAGATGAAGCGATCAGCATATTCAACAGCGATGAAGTTTGGACGCATTACAAAGTTTCAAATCGATACGATGACGAACGGCTCGTGAGTTAAGAAAAGGCCCCCCTTAAAAGTGGTCATCGTCAATAACTCGGGCCCCAAGCAAAATTTCCAAAATCGAAAAAATATTATCTTTATTTCTTATAATAGAGTAGGTACACAAACCGAGTTTGAAGTCGATCGGATGAAAAATAAAAATGTTCCCATACAAACTTTAACCTCCCTTTTACCCCTTTAAGGGTTGAATTTCCAAAATTGGAGAAAACAGTTTTCTTTATTTCTCATAGAGAGTACAAAAACCGATTTTTAAATCAATCGGAAGAAAGTTAAAAATTTTCCATACAAACTTTGACGCCCCTGTTTACCCCTTTAGGGGTTGAATTTCAAAATATCCTTTCTTAGCTTTCTAGAGCAAAGGGTTTAGGCTGGGCGTTGATGATCAGTGAGTGGTAAACTTCATTTTTATATATACAGCGAACTCTACGAGCGGTACAGCGACATCGACTTGGTCAGAAAAGTAAGTATCACTCGACTAAGATGGGTAGAACATGTAGAGCCAAAGGACACCAATGCTCCGGCATGAAGAGTCTTCGAAAGAAATTTTAAATAAACATACCCAGCATTTCATCCCGGTTTGTATTTTCTTCCAATTTGTTTCGTTTCTTGTATGGCTATCAATTTGACATTTAATACCAAACAATGGAAATATCACACCGGAAAATTTAAGCAAAGGTTACCAAATCTAAATTTCCAGGCGATGAAAATAAGAGAATTAAGATTTTTTTTTTAGATATTTTAATTCTTTTAAGATTATGTTAATACAATTATGCGAGGCACGCATCCAACATCCTCGACGTGCACACATTCCGAGGGGCAAACGTCGACTCCGACCATTTCCTTGTCGGGGCTAAATTCAGAGCTCGACTGTCCAACGAGAAGAAGCTGCGAACCGCCCAGAAGAACAAATTCGACGTTGGACGCCTTAGCACACCTGGAGTAGCCAGAGCCTACAGCGAGCGCTTGAGCATGAAACTCTCCTCTGTGCACTCACCTACCACAAACGTCAACAATCAGTGGTGCCAGTATCGCGACATCATCAAGGAGGTAGCCGAAACCACTGTAGGGTACCAGCCACCCCAGAGAAAGAGCCCGTGGTATGATGATGAATGCGTGTACAGGAAAAAGGTAACAGAAGATGCACACAAGAAAGCGCTGCAGCGCAAAACAAGGGCAGCGAGAGAAGAGTATCGAGCCAGGAGAAGAGAGGAAAAGAAGATCCTGCGTAGGAAGAAGAGGGCTTACGCAGCCTCCCAGCGAGTCTCTTCGAGACAGCGAAGGAAACCTAGTCACCGAAGCGCAGGGAATAGTAGATGTGTTTAAGCAGCATTTCCAGCAACTGCTAAATGGGCATCATGTAGAGAGAGTGATAGGGCAAGAAGAGAACCCGCGTCCAGTCAATGAAGAACTAGTTCCACCACCTAGTATAGAAGAAGTTGGCCTAGCTATAAAAAATCTTAAGAACAACAAAGCCGCAGGCTCTGATGGTTTACCAGCGGAGCTCTTTAAATACGGTGGTGATGTTTTGGTAGGGAGCATGCACCGGATCATCAACCAAGTATGGGTGGAAGAAAACATGCCCGATGACTGGACTATCAGCTCCATATGCCCCATCTACAAAAAGGGCGATGTCTTGCAAGAACTATCGAGGCATATCCCTGCTTAATGTCGCATACAAGATCCTATCCAACGTACTGTGTGAACGTCTTAAACCGTACTGCAACACACTAATCGGCACGTACCAGTGTGGCTTCCGGCCCGGCAGATCGACTATAGACCAAATTTTCACACTGAGGCAAATCCTGGAAAAGACCAACGAATTTCAAGTCGAAACTCACCACCTATTCATCGACTTCAAAGCCGCGTATGATAGCATACATCGTCAGGAGCTCTATGTGGCGATGGCCGAATTCAGAATCCCGGCAAAACTGATTCAGCTGTGTCGCGTGACGCTGGAAAACAGCTCCTCCGATCTATTTCAAACTTGCACCGGATAGGAGACGCGCTATCATGAGATTTCTTCAATCTCGTACTGGAGTAGATAGTGCGCAGGGCAGGTGTCAACACGAAAGGCACTATCTTCAACAGATCCGTCCAGCTGCTGGGCTATGCGGACGATATTGACATCATCGGTCGCTCCCAGCGTGCCGTGATAGAAGCGTTTACGGCGATTGAAGAACAGGCGAAATCCGTTAGCCTTGAAGTAAATGAGGACAAGACTAAATACATGCTATCAACAAACAAACAAGCGTCTGTCCACCGCCTAGGACAAAACGTCACTATTGATAGCAACAACTTCGAGGTAGTTAAGGAGTTCACCTACCTCGGAGTAAACATGAACTCCACGAATGACACCTTAGTGGAGATCCGGCGAAGAATTACCCTAGGAAACCGTTGCTGCTTCGGTTTGGCAAAACAACTGGGTTCAAAACTCCTAACTCGAAGGACGTTTTGTGTGCTCTACAAAACCCTTATCCTCTATCGCTCTACCAAATTTCAACATTCTACGGCAATTGGAAGTAGCCCAAATAAATAATAACCGATTTTCAAATGTGTGCGTATACCACGCCCCCTGAATGGAAAATCTCAAGCTTTGGACTTTTCCCAGTGTATGCACTACAGGATCTAGCATTCTGCCAAATTTCACGATTCTAGGATGGCTGGAAGTGCTTCATAATTTTGATGATCATCATCTAAGTGAGTGAGTGAGTCAGTTACGGTTTTTGCGATTTTTGAAGTCCTGTATGTTGAGAAGCACTAATGCTATAGAAATGAAATTTGGTGAGGTGGACCTTTTTAATGAGTACAGTAAATGTTTCAAGTTTGAAGTTTTTGGCTTAATTGGTTCCAAAGTTAGAGGGGAGTCGAAAACCGCCTGAGTTTGTTCCTGTATAAAAAGGGTAAGTGCCTTTACTAGAGAACTTGGCTGGGGCACTACCGAGCCCTTTGATATCGAAGTGGGAGTATTTTCACTGATTGAAAAAGGGACAACGAGGGCTCAAATCTATTTTTAAACAACATTAACCGAATTATTTTTTTCTGTGCAGCAGGTCTGAGGCAGCTTATAAAAGCACAGCCCCAACATGCCAGACCATACTCTAGCTTAGATTGAACTAAATATGTGGAACAAGCTATCTCAAGTGATATATTTTGTTTAGCGATATATATAATATTCTTTTTAGTGACGTTATATGCGATTTACAATTTAATTTATTGTCTATTGTGACGACAAGATACTTGAACTCTTTTACGAACTCAAAAATAAAGCATTTGTTTGTGCAGTTCACCTTGTCGCAGGTAATATGATGAGAGATTATGCCCGCAACCACTATATTAGGGTTAGAAAATGAAAAACACATTGCTTTAGACTTTATTTAGACTGATTGGTTTCCTATTAGCATATAACTTGGTGAGAATTTTCTCCTTCGTACATGTTCGCAGTGTCTTCAGTACCAGGACATCAGAATCAGAAAGTTTTCCGTTTACTCTTCGTTTTTTTCTGTAGCAGAGGTCAATTTCTTCGTTGAATATCTGCAATCCTAATCCAGTGGAAATGATTTGTACAGCTGTATCAATGACACATTCGTTGTTGACAACAGGTACGTTGCGGATCTCCAAGTAGTTGGTAGTTAAGAAAGCAGGACGTAAATAGGTAGTTGGGAAAAGAGAATTGGTTACTCTCTAGTCTAGAGGAGAGATATAGGAATAGGGAAACCGGTGCTAGACCCTCAAGTACGAGGTACTTTACCTATGTGAACGTATCAATTTCAACGTCAGTTCCAAATTGAAACAATTTTCATTCGATCATCTGCAAATGCAGATTCTCATTTTAATTTATATCAACTGAAGAGTGAGTGAATATTTTAATTTTTGTTGTTGTGTAGATTCAGATACCTATATATTTTTTGTTTAAACGGCCTTAACGAATAGAAAAAAAAAATAAAATTAAACGCTATCGAGGTGATCACTGACCGTCCTCAGCAAAGCAAAGTGGTCGTGATAGACATTATTTTAAAACCATAGGCCTTTTTTTATTGTTCAAAGCCAAATGAATCCGTCAGAAACTTGTCCAACGGCTAGGTAAGTGATGCTGATGATTATATTTCCTTTAAAAAAGCCTAAAATAAGAAAAAGATTATAAATCATAACCTCAAATATAATCCGCCAACTACAACCAAAATTAAGCTGTATTGCAGCCACATTCCGCCAAACTCCAATGAATAATTGTGAAGAAACCATGTGATTTAATAGTACAAAATACAAAATCCAAAACAAGGTGAAAGGTGTGCTAGACTTACTTCGGCGAAGATGAAATAAACTAGTGACAATATCTGCCCTATTGGGGAAATCCAAAATGGCCGCCGGATTGCCAGATGGGGAGGAAGAAGACCATCGCCGAACAACAACGCAGGACCCCAGTCCCTCCGTGATAATTGTATAAAAATCGTTGTTGTAGGCTTCGTCGTGTAGCGGGGACAAGAATCACCCCATTCGGTGTGCTTTGCCAGCATTTTGGGCTCCTCGCCCTCGACCTTCATTCCCTTTCTTCGCCGATCCCATCCTAAAGTCCCATCCACATTTCTGCTTCCCAGAGCCCTTTAGATTTCAGCAACCGGGCCTATTACAAGGTATAGCAGAATTTTTAATGGTAACTGTGATTGGAATAATATGACTAACTAAGCGAATTCCAGGCTTGAAAAATTCAAATTGGTAAGCACTGTTTTAACGCCAAGGACATTATCTTGGTAACGGCAGATGCACTTTAATGATGCATCTGATGCTGTTCATCGCCACGCCCTTATTTAAATAAGCTGAGTAACTTGTGAGTTTCAAAGATGGATAAGTTTATTGAAAATTGTATAATTAAACGATGACGAGAGGGTTGTCTCCTAAGCACTATCTCCTGTTCTCAATCTTTTTTGATAGATATGTGTAATTACTATTGGGGGAATCTTAAGAACACCATGGTATAATTCATAAATAAGATAACTTCGTCAGACGTTAAATAAAATCTACTGGAGTCGAGGCCAACTCAAATTTAAAAATTTGTGATGACAATCGTACACTCCAACAATTTATTCATTTCATAAATATGTTTATGATTTGAAAATAGTTTGATTAAATCTGCTGTCGTTATGGTTGGGATTTTTTGGACCAGCAGTTCGAGATAATTTGTATGAATTTCGATATTTTTTTATATCTACTGGCCTACTAAGTCCCAACATAACGGCTGCATAGACGACTTATACAATAAATGTTTTCTTAGAAGTGCGTAGAAGTATTTTTAAAGTCTTAATAAATAATACAAACTAGTATACACGTTAGTGTATAACAAAACCTGATTTTAACGTTTGCGCTGACTTGAGATTTCTCTGTGGCAATTGCGTCTATAAAATTAACTCGTAATGCCCTTGGAAATTTCAAAAAATGGCACAACACTGTACTCTCATTGTTGATTCGACTAGAAATAAGCAAAACAAATAAAATGTGTATAATAATAATGTATAATAATAAATGTGTTTAAACTAAAGTTCAACTGAACTTGAACTTGAGTTTAAATTTTAAGTTCAACTCGACCGTTTTCACAATGTAATCTGAACTTCAGTTCAATTGAACTCAGTTTAACGAAATTTAATGAATAGAATTTGGCAGTATTGTACAGTACTTAGCTTTTATACGACTTTACCAAAATCGTTCCTTGTATTTTCATTCAAAAAACACGCAAAACAACGTCAAATATTTGTGTTTTTGTCAATAGGCAGCTATGACACTGTGTCAAGTGATATGTTTAAATGGCAGAATACTGTCGCAATAGCGATATATAGTGATCTGTTTCAAAAATCACTCAAAGTAAAAAGAAAAATCTCAGCCTTCAATATTTCAATAACAATATTGCTTCTTCCACTGTATAGCGACACCCAGTCCCAAGAGTCAAGTCATGACAGCAATATGTCTGGTGTCGATTTTGTCGATAAGACAAAGACATAAATATCTGGACAAATAAAAACTCTTTAATTATTACAGAAGCCGCATATATTATACAAACGTGTAGATCTAAAAAATAAAGGCTTGGAAGAATTCGCTGAACGATTCGGAAGGGGCAAAAAGAGTTGACAAATCCTAGAAGTCGGGCGCTGGGTCTGTTGTAATTCATCAGCCGCATCTATTTTTTATGATGCAATTTTATTTTCTAGACGGCTCTACCTATAATAAAATGGAAATACATACCAACAATCTGTAAAAAGATTGATAACAATTAACAAAATAACAATAACGAAACATATTTCATTTCGACAGCATAGAATACTTTATAGATATTTAAAAAAAATGTTTCTAAACTTCAAAGACAAATGAAAACAGCGACAAATTTATTTGTAGTAGCAGATATTCGAATTTTTTCTTGACATTCTGCAAAAATGTTTGTAGTCCATAACAGGAAAACAAATTTCAGAATGTTAGCAAAGGTGTTTCCTTATCCTTCTGCTATTAGTTAGTCATATTAATGAAAATGATATTCTACACCCTTCTGATAGGTACCCTCAGCCAAGAATCCAATTTTACTGTCAGCACCGTTCATCAACTGATTTCGACCGAATGTGGAATGTGAACGAAAGTTTGCTTCGCAATTCCGTACTTCTGCCTGCCTGATGTCCTTCTGCTCCTGACAGCTACAGCTTCATACAGCCTATCCGACTGCAGCAATATTTGTTTCAAACCTCGTATATAGGCTCATTGGCAATTTTTGTATTGTGCATTTTAGATCTAATATTAGCAGCATCTACTTCCCATATAACGTTTTTGAAGAAGCTGATTTTTTCAAAAACACTTCTAACGATTGGAACCAAAATTTATATTTTTATTAAAATATCCATACATATTTAATTAACACTCCTAAATATTAAGCTAACAAATCGAATAACTGTGCCTTTGAAAATTGTATTTCTCCCGAAAACGGTAATTACCTATAGTGATGATTTTTACAAAAATACTCAATTGGCTAGTCTTTGTTTATAGAAAACTCAGTTATTATTTAGAATATCGTATATAAAGGATTTTTACTTATAGCGTTTTTTAAAATATGTTTTCTTTAATTTAAATAAAATCCCGTACTTAGCTTATTCACAAATAAAAATTCAAATACATAATAGTCTTTTGTAAATATTTATTAAAAATGTTCGCCCAAATCCCACTCTGTTTTCGAACATAGTATATTTTGTAGAGCTCACTACCACAGTTACAAATTCCGCTATAAATGATCTATTTTGGAAAACAACCAAATTTCAAGAGGGCGATTCATTGGAATTAGCTATGCATTGCATATATGTACATATTCCATCAATGGTTACCAGAGGCTTATTAAAGATTAGTGCTGGGTAGTAATGTGCATAAAGTAATTATTCGGTATTTAGTATTCGATACTTGAAATGAGTATCGATACCGAATACTACTCAAAATAAGTATTCGATACTGATACTCATTTGCTTACTACTAACATGCAGCACTAACTCCATATAAACAATCAGTATCAGTATTTAAAATACACATACATAATGTTACCTGCAAATACAAAGCAACATACACAACACACCCAGCAAACCTCGTCTCCCTCGTTCATTATGTCTCGCAGTCACATACTCATATGATCTTCCATTCTCTTACAATGTACTTGATACTCATACAGTTCCAATTTGATTACTTTTCTCCACACATATTTTAAACCATATTTCCCTAGGAATCAGTACTCAGTAGTCAAGTAATCAAAGTAATCAAAGTATGTACCTACCTACCTATTGATTACTGAGTCTGCATCAAATACCAGAATATGTGTGGAGAAAAGTAATCAAATTGGAACTGTATGAGTATAAGTATCATGTACCATTGTAAGAGAATGGAAGATAGTGAGTGAGTATGTGACTGCGAGACAAAATGAACGAGGGAGACGAGGTTTGTTGGGTGTGTTGTGTATGCAGTTCCAATTTCATGCAGTTTCAATTTGATTACTTTTCTCCACACATATTTTATACCACATTATAACAGGAATCAGTAGTCAAGTAATCAAAGTAATCAAAAAGTACTTTTACCTAATCAGAGTATTGATTACTGAGTCTTATACGAATACCAGGACTCGTTGTATGCAAGCATTCAAGTAATTATGTATATTAACTGATCTTGAATACTTTTAAGAAACAAGATTCAACGAATTTATTGATTACTGATTACTGAGTTTACTTTTTTGGAGGTGAGTAGATTTAAGTACATTTCATTTGTGAATATGTAGGTACAAACAAACCTTTAATTAATAGGTTTAACAATCGCTGATAGATGCGAATGTGTATAAAAGAAAAAGATGTAGCACCTGGTTGCATTTTACGGTGGAAGGATAAGGGAAAGCTAAGTGTGATATTTGTAAAAGTACGTACATATATAGCCCTACATGTATACCTATAGCCTATATACATTTTACTGCGAGACAAAGTACTAGGTATCGAATACCAAATACCGAATACTGAACTTGAAGTAATCAGTACTCATTCGTTACTCAAAAGTAATCAAATTGCACACCACTAGTGCTGGGGTGCTTCAATGTTGTCGCTCCCACAGCTAGCAAATCTTAAGGTAAGAGCTATCAAGCTCACATTTTGAAACTAATTTTCGGCTCCGCGAAACAACGCTCCAGGAAATAAGGCCACAAAAGTAAAAATGAAATAAGTCCCCAAATTTGGGGTGTTATTTCATAATGAAAGAATACCCCAATTTCAAATATGAAATAAAGCCCCACTGTGATGAAATAAGGCCCCAACAAAATTAAACAAGGCCCCAAATCTGACAGTAAACTCAAGCAGGGAGGCAGCATGCCCCCCCATACGTTTTCGTTTTCCGTTTGGGATCTTATTTCATTTCTTCTTTTGGGGTCTTATTTCATAATGAAAATGTTTTTATACCCGGTACCACACTGTGGTGAGGGTATTTATTCACTTTGTCATTCCATTTGTAACGCCCATAAGGAGGCGTTGTAGGTATGACAAACTATATATATTATTGATCAGCATCACTTTCTTAGTCGATCTAGCGATGTCCGTCTGTCTGTCTGTCTGTCCGCACGATTACGGCCGTAATTTAAGAGCTATCGACTTGAAATTTGGTACGTAAGCTTTTATCCACCAGACTGAGGCTAAGTTCGAAGATGAGCAAAATCGGATGAAAACTACTACTAGCTCCCATACAAAAATATCAGATTTATATAGCTTTTTATGTTAAAAATTAAATTTAAATAGCTACAGTAAAGATAGCAAGTTTAAACTTTGCACGTATTGTTTTAATAATATTTAAAATTTTTTGACAAAAAAGGAGCTTGATCGAATAAAAACTACCCATACCTCCCATACAAATATATAATTTTTTAATACTAAAATATTTTTTTTATTTTACAATAATATAGTACCGGGTATTTGAGCTTCGGCATAGTCGAAGATAATTGTCTTATTGGTTTTATTTTCTTATGTTTGCAAAGAACAATTTTTATTCGTTCCACACCTCCAGTCGATCACAAAAATGCAAAAGACAACGAAGGATTGCTATCCGACAAATGTCGATTTCGTCGAGACTCGCAATGTAAAATCAAAAATCGACGATTGACTTAGAATTAGATGGTCTTGGTCACATAGATATAAAACCACATGATCTTAAAGTGTTTGTGGCCTCAGTTGGGTTGAAAAATAATTGGTCAATTGGTAAAACTCCTTGATCAATGTTACGAAAATTAGAAAATTAGGTTTACCGAATAAGGATACGTGCCAGTATTGCGAGGACCTACATGCTTTGCAGAAGATATTATTAATTTGTCTCTATGAATGCCAAGCCATGTTGCTCGCAATAGAAGGAAGCACTACGAAAGGTAGTTCTTCGACAATTTAGAGGCAGGTTTATGAAACAAAATTTAACCCATATTTAGGTTCTGTAGTGAAATTAAGTGCTTGGACGAATTAGTCTAGTTTACGTTCTAAAATTGGGCAAGCAAAAGTAGGTTTTTCAGATTAAGAATCGTTTTTCGGCTAGCAATCAGCTGATCTGATTTTAAGCGCATAGAGCAATTTTTTAGATTTACACCTAATTTCACTAACACCAAAACAGTTTACATTTATCACTCCTTAGGCGACGAGTCCTGGTCCTGCACTCCTGGATAATCAAAATAGAGAAAAATTTACAAATAGTTATTTTAAATATTTCAAGATCTAGTTTCATATTTTTTGTTCAATTATTTTTTGTTTAATAGAAAATGAAGACGGATAGCTTCACTGGTTCAGAGGCCATTCTGAGAACGCCGAACTGTAAATGAGCATCTCTATCTCTTTGTATAAATCGCACATACATTTTTCACTACCTATCAATAATTTACCTTTGAAATAGCCAGTGAAGAAAGTTAACGAACGAAAAAGATACAATTGAAATTTGGAAATAAATTTGAGAAACAAAACAAATCGATTACTTTTACGTTTTTTTTTTCCTAAACATTCGGGTAGCAATTACGAACAAACCCGTAGAAGAAAGTATCCAATTTGGACGCGCCATGCCCCTTTGTCCAATTTGGGCCAATGACCACTCCTGGCCCAATAATACCTTTGATTGTCTGCAAATTCGAACTGAATTGATTCGGTGGTTTTCGAGATATACAACCCTATCGAGGTATCCGATCGGAACGGAATTTTTTTCGCTACGCATACTCCGTCGGAGACTGAAATTACATTCGATTTATCAATAGGTACTTCACTGCAAATCGTAGTAACCAAATTCCGTAACCAATTCCTGTCGGAGCATATCGGAAGAAAATTCATTCGAAGCTGTCAAAAATATCGGTAAAAACGCACTTGATCGCACTGAAATGACAGTAGGCCTTGCATATGTGTCGAAAAGAAGTTCCGGAAAGCCGTTCGGAAGAATACCTCGAAATAAAAATCCTCCGATTCGTGTTCGTATGAAATCGGAAAATTTTTCGTTCCGGCACGGATACCTCGATAGGGCTGATAATGTTTTGAATGTTTTATTTTTGTATGGGCGGTGCCACTCCCTTTGTCCAATTTTGACCAATCTCCTTCAGTGCACTCCTGGGCTAATACCTAAGGTTAAGATTATCTGTAAATATGGGCGCAATAGAGTCGGTGGTTTTCAAATTATACTACGTATCCGAACACATTTTAGAACTCATTTTTATATATATAGATTACATTTTAAAAACAGTCACACCCCAATTCAAATGCAAAAAAAAGTCATCTCATTTTAGGTACGAAAAATCGAAAATCTCAGCACAAAATCTGAAAAGCGCAATGGAAAACGATATTAATTTTCTATCATTGTTCATTTTGCTTGAACTAAACTGCTTTTTTCTCAAATCGATTTACTGCTTTTCTTAAATTATTGAGTGAAATATACTGCGTCCGTAGTATAGTGTCCAGGTCCACGTTAAGTTTTACCAACTCGCAGTAGCGGGTTTTCCCTATAAAATTATCTATTGTGACCTTCAACGTACTTAAGGTGGAGGTTAAAAATGTAGGCAAGAGACACTCCGCGGTACTAATAATCATTTTTAGTGTCCAGGCTAACTTTTACGAAGTCACAATGGAGAAAATTTCCATATAAAATTATCCATTGTGACTGTCAACATATTTAAGTTGAAGACTAAAAATGATTATTGGTAAGGCCCACTGTGTTTGGTCTGAATAAAGATATCTACGAGCGTTAGAATGCCTTTTGTAAAAAAGACTGAAATACGACTATGTACCTAACTGATTTGCACTTTTTAGGAACACCAAAATGACGTATGTACGAGTGTGTTGTGTATTGTTATTGACCTGTCACATCAGTGGCTTTCATATTCACTTTGACGTCTCGGTAAATACTTTTGTTTACATAACGTGTCCCAAGGCCACGTATGTACCAATAAAATTTATGTTGAAAGTAGACGTCGCGCAAATGAAAACGGAGTTGGATTTATTTAATTTCAGGGTTTGTATATAAATTCAGGATTTGCCTGTCCACAGTCCTATTTCACTCATAATACCTCGAATAGAACAATGATAAAACAATCACCCCTATTCACTTCGTTTTTTAGTCAAATGAATTGAGAATTGAATTCATTTTTTGAGACAAATGAATTGAAATGATGGTGAGCACATAGAAAAGGAAATAAAATTGTTAAAAAAAAATCTGTTTACAACGACACGAAACATGAGTCGTATCCGACAAACGCCAACGGGAATAGAGGTGAATAATTGCAACTGCACTTACCTTACGAACTTCATGCGACCATTGGTTAATGCGTTTCTTCAAAAGTGCTTCTGAGGTCTTTTTCTGATCGGTTATCATTGTTACGACCTCAATTGCATCACACTCACTCATCACCAAAAGCAATAGCACATCCGCGTTAGTTAATATAAACAATTTTAATTAAACATAACAATTAGGTAGAAATTGAGAAAATATTACTCCTTTCGACATCGACACACACAATTAATAATTGCACAGAACCACTAGGTTAGCACTTCGCCTATAAAGACAACAAGATATTAGCAACTGTTCCAGAGGTATGTCCCATTTCCATGTACCGATAGTCTACAAGCGCTGAGCTGATTGACGTTTCAAACGGTTTTCCAAAAAAAAAAAACACATTTGGCGGCAACCGGCAAATCACTGAATTTATGTAAACCATATGTACAGATCGAGTATGTGCCAATTTCGTCAATTTGTGTTGCACTGATTGCGAATGGAATTTAAATGGTCCCTTGGCGCATATCGTCATCGATGTTGTTAATTCGTAATTGCCCGAACGTGCCACAATCTGCGATAATTGTTAATTAACCTGCCGCTGCGCTTGGGACTATGTTTACAATCAGAAGTTGTTATTACATAAGAATTAGCATAGTTTATTTAGGTTGTCTCGGCCAAAATGCAATACAAAGTATTTATACATCGGGATTGCGTGCGAGTGGCCGATTGCCGATGTTAGAGGTTGTCTGTATAGCAAGCAGAGTTGTAAAATTTGCTTTTTTTTAATTAGTTTACTTAAACACTTTTAGGCAAGCCAGTGAATGTAGTTTGAGAGACAAAAACGTTTCCATGGCTAAAATGCATGCAGCTATGCATGGACGGAAGGATTTTGCGATTTCATTTGCAGGGGTGGGTTGGTTGATTGCTGCAATTAGCAATCACTACGTTTAGTGATTGAATTGGCCATGCGTTTCTGTCAAGGAGTTTTGAACGTCTGTAATAAGGCTCTGGTGACAGGCCCCGGAAGGCACTTTGCTACGTCGAACAAATTTGAAAAATTATTATTTGTATGCTTTTGATCTATTTATTTTTAAATAAATAGGTACACTTTGGATCGATTTTTCTTCAATGGATAACCCCACTGCCGAATTTTTTTTTTTTTTTTAAATATTTCTCCCGGGAAAGGCGAACCTGTAACGATTCAACAGCGCCCCGAGATGCTTGCAGATGTATGTTAGTTCCGCACTTAAGTTGCTGCAAATTGTAGTCTTCTGGAAATATATCCCCAGGAAGCGAGTTCCAAAGTTTGCTTGTCCTGTAACAGAAGGAGTTTTGGAAAGTTGATGTCCTCGCAGTTGTCAAGTGTACTGTATGGTCGAGGGATAATCTTGCGATTTAGGATATGTGGTCGTGCCATGTGATTCCTGAATTGACTGTGACTCCTAGTAGGTGCATTGACTCCTTGGCAGGGCTGACTTTATGCGACTAAAGTTGCATTTTTCCCCTTTTTTTCTTTTTATTCCCAATGAGACCACTTTTCCAAAATTGTCCGTATTTGGCCCTTTTCTGTATTTTAAAAAAATACAGTGGCCGGCATAAGTATTTTGACAAAACTAAAGTTAATTCTGCTCATAATTTGAACTTACTTCATGTAATGGAAAGGTCATTTAAGTTCCGTTTGAATGATACAAAACTTTCCTTAACTTTAATATACCTACTTTACGAAACTAGTTCGCAAATAATTGGGATCTGAATGCATCCTTTTTCTATCAGCTATTGTCCTATTGTCATAAGTTTAGCCATATAGCCATAACTTCCATGTTCAAGGCACAATAAGATAGAACGAGAGGAGAATATGCGCAAGCCATTTTAACTTTAGTGAATTTAACTAGTTTTGCGTTTTTTGTTGTGTGCCATTTGTGGGCAGATTAGTATTGCCCCTTTTTTTTATTCTAATCCCCTTTTTTTTGCGACTTTTTCAAAATCTTCGAAGTCAGCCCTGCTCCTTGGGATGGATTGCATGGTCATCCATTTGGATCTGTGGAACTGTTGATGCATTTTTCCTAGAAAATGTTGTGAGCTGTGTCTTGTTTGCATTAAATACAACCAAGTTGTCTTTTTCCCACTTCAAGATTTTGTCCAGATCATCATTTACAGAACTAATTTGCTTACATCTCTGACTGTGATGTAGCCGCATACAGCCGCACACAGGCCCACTGTTCGAAAATGTGGATATAAGAGTGCTGTCATCAGCAAAGCTGTAGATATTATTATTTGCCGATCCAAGCAAATCGTTGATGTGGAGAAGAAATAGAATTGGAGAAAGAATAGATCCTTGGGGCATTCCTGCATTTATAGCAAACGAATTAGATGATACACCATCTACAACAACTTGGACCGATCTTCCCAGAAGAAAATTTTGCACCCATCCCCAGAGTTGTTGTGGTAAGCCATAATACGTTAACTTGCCTAATAGGGCTCTATGTCAGACTCGGTCAAATGCCTTTGATATGTCCATTGTCCAAGGCTACGGCTCTGTGTTCGCCGTGTTGTTCAATTGTTTTTTTTCCGTTGGGAGGGGTAATCTTCAAAAGACGAAACTCAGCACGTACTGAGTGACAGTGTGGGATTTTTATCCACTAACATATATGTTAACATATGGTGTACAATGTTCTCGGGGGTTGGTACTTCTCCAATTATTTGTTCTATTTCTCTACGTTCTACACAGAAACGTGGGGACGAGGTTGTTCAATTGCTTGCGTCCATAAGTGGGTTACGTAGCTTAGCAGGACTCCAGTGGAACGACGGCTCCAAAATCCGTATTGCCTGCCGCTTATTAATCGGTGGCCTTCTAGATATTTGCTTATTTCGACATTTATTGCCTTTCCATTATTTTTGAGAGCATTAAAAGTAACGCTCGATCAAACCATTCCTTAGCCTGGCTTGTCTAAGTCTATATTATGTACTTCTGTTGTTGAAACAAATTATGGAGCTTTCTTTTGCAAATTAGAACCCTGATATTCATTTCAATTTTCTCGGATAGGTAGTAAGAGAAAGATATTGTTTTCGTACAAAATTTCGAACTCGAGATTTTAATCAAATCTGACATTGCGATTATAGGCGAACTCAAAAATGTGGGTCTCGCAAATCTGTCCGACAGTTGAAGAACAGTGAAAAGTTTGAAAATCACATGTCCTTTCAACGAGGTTGAGAGGTAGAAAGTTGCTTAAAAGCAACACCCGTTAATAGTGATAAATGAAACACATAACACTACTATTATCAAATTCTATATAATCAAAAAATATAGCCAAATTCTCTAGTAAAGGCACACACCCGTTTTACAGATACAAAACTCAGCCTGTTTTCGACCTCACTCTAACTTCGGAACCAATTGAGCCAAATACATCAAACTTGAAGCATTTACCAAGCTTTTAAAAAGGTCCACCTCACCAAATTTCATCAAATTCACCAAAATCACAAAAACCGTAACTGCCTCACTCATACTCACTCACTCACTCATTTAGATGATAATCATCAAAGTTATGAAGCACTTTCCAATTACATACTGACAAAATTGTAAAGAGTAAAATTTTATCTGTCAAATAAAAAAAATATCAGTACAAATTATGTCAGAACATTCATGACAATTATCTGAAAATTTGTCCGTTATTTTCCAACAATTCTACAAAGCTATCTAATTTATTTATGAAACAGGAATTTAACAATTATCCAGTTGTCAGTTTACAAATTATCACCCGCCGCAATTGTCAACTTTTATGAAATAGGGCCCTGGACTTACTGATGTATAATTATCAGCGCCGGATTTACATTTTTTGGGCCCTAGGCCTTTACAACAAATGGTGCCCTATTTTATATTTCCTTTTATATTACATATCTGGTAAATATTTTCTATTGAAAATGGACCTTACCAATAATTATTTTTAATCTGCAACTTAAATATTTTGACGGTCACAATAGAACATTTTATATGGAAATATTCACCATTGTGAAATGTGACTTCGTTAAAGTTAGCTTGGCCTGGACACTAAAAATGGTTTTACCGCGTATAATGGTATAAGCGCACGAAATGATGTCCTACCCAAACGGGCATAGCGACATATCTCCGCCCAGTACATTTTTCGAGCGGAATTATGTCGCTTTATTTCTGGCGGAGTTATGTCGTTTTGAAAACGTCATATCTCCGCGCGGAGCTATGTCGCATTTAAAACGACATATCTCCGCCGAACTAAGAACGACATATCTCCGCGCGAAGATATGTAGCTTTAAAACGACATATCTCCAAATGTTAATCAAACATAATGCAAAAGGTAGGTAATTCTTTTTTATTTGTTTAATTGCTGAATAAGTCTATAGCAAAAACTGTCAGATAGGCGTCTGTAAGAAAGTTTGGTGTATTTAAAGTATGGGGTGGGTGGCTCGCTTCGCCCGCTAACAGGATTTTAACCCTTTTTTTATCGCAGGGTTTAGCCGCTCACGCGATTTCGTCGCTCCGCTAAGGGTATGTCAACGACTGTCTGGCAGGCGCCTGGAGCTAAAGTTTAATTATATTTACTCTGGGGTATTTAGCAGTAGGTATAATATTTTTAGTCAATAAAAATACATGCACTTTTCTGTATTTTGAAAACGTCATATCTCCGCCAAACAAAGACCGACATATCTCCGCGCGGAGATATAGATTAAAACGTCATAACTCTGCGCGGAGATATGTCACTTGAAAACGACATAACTTCGCGCGGAGATATGTCGTTCTTAGTTCGGCGGAGATATGTCGCGCGGACTTATGTCGCTACCCCCCCAAACGTTACATTTCACATTTTCCTATAAGTCTATATATTTATTTGCATTATGTATCTAAGTTCGAAATACACTCATGCAGTCATGCCATGCTCAAAGGCTTCGATACGTTCCACAAAATCTGGCCGCCGACTTTAAACAAAAAACCCGTTGCTGGAAGACGTCCAATGCAGTACTATAACCAGTGACATGACTATCGTGTAATTTCAAGCAGCTGTGGCCATTGTTTCTTAGAGAAAACTCGGTTCAAAATTCGGAAAGGTCTGGCCAGACCTTATAGTTGATGGAAGGGGTATAATCTGAAAAACGCTTCTGTCTATCTAACGAGTACATTAGAAAAACAAAAGAAAAATATGAAATCACAGAAAACATTTTCGTTGACTATATTCTGAACTTTCAAGAAGCTATTTGCATTATGTTTTAAAGAAAACTCCCATCAAAAGTTAGAAAGGTCTGCCCAGACCTTATAGTTGACAGAAGGGTTAAGTTATGAAGAATAGGGAAGAATTGGAAGTATCGTCATGTAAATTCAATTTCAATTGCTGTGTTTGCTTTGCAGTTTTTGTGGCCCCATCTGTCGTGATGCCCTAGGCCTGGGCCTAGTTGGCCTAAGGGTAAATCCAAGGCTGATAATTATGTATCAAAAGTTGTTGATCTGTCCAAGCAACTTCCTTACGAACTTCGTATTAATCGCGGTTTAACCAATGTAGATATTGATATTCGATTTTGCATGTTAAGAATGTTCGCTTGGAGCATGAAAAGTTAAAGCCTTGCAAATAAAGAAATTCAATTGACTAGAAAATAGACACATACCTACTGCCTCGAGGCAACAACTAATAGTTATCTACCTACTGATAGTAAAAAATAGTTTATAGCTTCTAATTAAATGGATTAAAGTACCATTCCGGAGTCAGGACATATGAAAACCAACGTGTAATTGTTTAATTTGTACGTTCAGGCAAAGGCATTAATTAGTTTCTGTTTCTCTTTTTTTATGAAGAATTTAAGTTCCTTGCTTGTGGTGGCACCTGAAGTGAGGTATACACTTAGATCAGTCCATGCCATTGAGAAAGCGTCAGAAGTCACAGCTGGCTGAAACCTTAAGCGCTCAGATATGTTATTTAAATCAGAAGTTAAGGTTACCTAATGAACATTTGATTATACACGTGAAGAAAGAAAATGCCAGGAATTCAACTCTATTTTCCGATCTCATAATATTCTGTTAGCGCAACGGGTGCATAGACATTATAAAGGAATAGGATACTATACATGGAGCTATTCAATTCGTTTGTGTGAACATTTCAACGCAATAAGTTCAGTTATTTGGGTTTTACTGACGTCTTCCTGTCAGACAGCATACAATGTCCTTAATGTTTCTGATATTTATTTATTTTATTTTGCTCTTATAAATAATAAATAGTTGGCGCAACAGGTCCTTACAGGACCGTATAGCAAGCTAGGCCTAGCTTCTCACTACCATTCGTTTGCGTGAGTTTTTATTTTTTCGGGTTAGTTATACTCTCGGATGTTTGTCAGACGTTCGCGAGTACGTTATAAAGTTGCTGATAATATAACTAAATACACAGCCCACTGAGAGATAGATAATTTATTTTCGTATTGAAACCGCGCAGAGATTTGATATTTATATTATATCTTTCTACTGAACAATTAATTTTAAATCATGACTAAAATAAATAATATTATGGAATGATATAAATGATATGATAAAAAGGAAAAGGAAAAACCTTAAAAACTAACCAGGTACATTGTAGTGAATAAAAATTATAAATAACAAATTTAAGCTAAGCAGGTACATTGTAATGGGTAAATAATTACCAATGAATAATAAATAATAGATAAATAAATGTAAATAAATAAATAAATAAATAAACAAACAAATAAATAATTAAATAAATAACAAATAGTAGACAACAAGTAACAAATAATAAATAATATAACAATCATAAATAATATATAACAAATAATAAGTAAAATGTATAATAAATAACAAATACAACTTCCTGATACACAAGAAGCATTTAGAACAAAAAAAAACATGATTAAACATGTAGTTGGTTAATAAGTGGGTTTTCGGTGATCTCACAGCTGTGGAGAAATTTGGTGGTTAACTTTGTAATTCGATCTTGAAACATCTTGCTCTGGTATGAAGATCAGCGGTTGAGTGTTGCGGGGGAAGATTAAGCATTATTTTAATGATTTTGTTTTGCGAAACTTGTAGTTTTTATACCCTCCACAGGAAGGTATATTCACTTTGTCATTACATTTGTAACGCCAAGAAGGATTCACCGGAGACCCTATAAAGTATATATATTCTGAATCAGGATCACATTCTAAATCGATTTAGCCATGTCCGTCTGTCTGTCTGTCCGTCTGTTGAAAGCACGATAGCGTCCAAACGAATTGACCTAGGGGAATGAAATTTTGTGAAACGACTTCTTTTTACCGTTCTCAGGTTGGTATTGAAAATGGTCTATGTCGGTCAAGTAGTTCTGGTACCTCCCATACAAAAACAATCTTTGGCCCATGTGTCTCTCTCTCTTGAAAACACGATAGCGTCCAAACGAATCGATCTAAGCGAATAAAATTTTGTGAGAGGACTTCTTTTTATGGTCGTCAGGTTGGTTTTGAAAATGGGCTATGTCGGTCAAGTAGTTCTGGTACCTCCCATACAAAACCACTATTAGACCCATGTGTCTCTCTGTCTGTTGAAAGCACGATAGCGTCCAAACGAATCGATCTAGGCGAATGAAATCTTGTGAGAGGACTTCTTTTTACCGTCGTCAGGTTGGTATTGAAAATTGTCTATGTCGGTCAAGTAGTTCTGGTACCTCCTATACCAAGCCAATATGGCATGGCGAACATTTTGCATGACTTTTATGCAGTGGAGGGTATCAAAGCATCGGCCAGGCCGATGATAACACTTTTACTTGTTTTAATATGTCATTTTGCTGAATTACCCCATACTTGGCAGCCATATAAGAGGATTGACTGAAAAATTAAAAAAAAAAAAAATGATCTAGTTGGCTTTGTTCAGTAATGACTTTCTATTTATAAATTGGTACAACATGTTTATTGCTATATTTACTTTTTGTATTGTTTTAACAGTATGTTCCTTAAATGTAAGTTTTGGATCCAGATGTATGCCTAAATATCTCGCGGATGGGACCCATTCAATTCTTGTGTTATTTACAATTAGCGGATTGCTTGGAAGAAAACAAGTCTTTCGTTTTCTGCTGAAAAAGATAGCTTGCACATTCTTGGCATTTAATTTAATTTTCCAGCAATTGAAATAACCTAGCAATATTTTAATCGCATTTGTGAGGTTTGTCTCCACGTTGAGACTAAACTCATGCGAAGAATATATTGCCTTGTCATCCGCAAAAATAGCTAATTCACAATAAGGGAGTCTTGGAATATCAGACATAAAAATATTATACAAAATTGGACCCAAAACCGATCCTTGAGGCACATCAGCAACAACACTATGATAAACAGAATAACAATAGTTCACGAAAACTTTGAAAAAACGATCGAAAAGGAAGCTCAGGACAAGTTTTATGAGGTATGGCGTATTGGACCCAAAACCGATCCTTGCGGCACATCAGCAACAACACTATGATAAACAGAATAACAATAGTTCACGAAAACTTTGAAAAAACGATCGAAAAGGAAGCTCAGGACAAGTTTTATGAGGTATGGCGTATGGGGGGAAAACGAAATACCAGCAACTTAGACGAGGCCCAAATGCCATACACAATCAAAAGAATTCTCAATGTCCAGCAACACCAGGCCAGTTGATTTTCCCAAGGAACGATTTTGCTTAATATGCTGGCAGACTCTTAAGTACTTGATGGGATGTACTATATGATTTCTTCTGAAACCAATTGCTCATTTGGAAGTATATTATTATCTTCGATAACTATCGTAAGTTTTTCTTTTAGTATCTTGTAGCGATCGCCTTGAAAATAATTGCTCATCCTTATTTTATTGTATGCATTCTTGACGTCAGTATTGACGTGCTATAAAGAATTTCCGCGCACTGATGGTAATGCTTAAGCCGCTGTGCAAATTCACTTCAAAATAGACACCACACTTTAGCCATTTATTCACCTTACTTCGCCCCAAGCCACGGGTATATAATCTGTGCAAACCCAGTGGGTGGCCTTCTTTTTCTTTTTTTTTGCTGGTGAAATATCAAGTGACAGTCCGTGCATCCATCGTCGAAAATTATAGGTAAAACCGCGTGCTTAATCCCTATTTTAATTTCGATATTAACAATTTGTTTTATCCTTTAGTTTTAAAATAAAGAAAAAAAGAAATACTATTTTCAATCACAAGTGTTAAATACTGCATCCAATCATACATCTATCACGAAAGTGACACAGCTACCAAGCATCTTCAAAACTAAACATAATCTAGTTAAGAGAGCCTGGACCAGTCTTTATAAGACAAAAATCAAAATCTTTATACATTTTATTGGAGGTAAGAGTGATTATTATTTAACCTAGTGCATATAGTGACATTTTTCCTTCGCTTTAAAATAGGCGGATTACACGTGTAATTTTTACGCATAAATTGTGACCACACAATCCCACGTGGAAAAGAACGAGGCAATTTATTTTCAACATATATATATATATTGTTTTACATTGGCCTAGTGCCTAATAATATAAAAGGAAGAATTGCCCATTCACCCAAGCAAACCACCTAGAAGCCAGAAAAGCATTTGATTTCACCACGTGTACTTACTTGCCATAATAAGTGCTCTCACAGAGGCAATATCTGCAAACAGTACACCCCAAAAGCACCTAAGCGCATAGCCATCGCGTCCAACAGAGCACCTGCATGCGAAACACACGTCCAAAGCACGTGCAGTCGATCGCATTGCATCATACACCGGATTTTCACCCACCCCCACGTCTCCATCTGAGAGACAAGACCATCCACCAGTCTATTGCTCGCCATACCAGGAGCCAAAGAATAGGAGAACAAAAACCCCCCCAGACGTCCCAGCATCATCCCAGTATCGTGATCTTAATTTAGTTTAGTGTTAAGTAAAAAGATTAGCTTATTTATTTTAGTAAGTTAATATATATGTATAGACACTAGACAGGTAATAATTAATTCATTCACACACGCATGAATTCGAGGTAAGAAGCGCCAAGTGATTTTTTTTACACTGCTCCTATTATAATTTTGATTATTCCTACAGTACCAAAAGTGACCTTCAGAACCGATGTGCGCACAACGAATCTGCAGTCAACGTAATTAATCAAACAAGTCTTCGATCATCTACAAAGCTGCGAAATTAATTAAACATCCAGCAACAAAATAAAAAAAAAAAAACGTAAGTCATTTGGCCATTCTAAATTACCGATTAAAAGTATATAAATATTCATGCATTTCAATATAACTATAAAAGTGAATGATAAACAAAAGAAATCCTAAGTAAAAATTTAAAAATCCTATACGTGTGCCTTCTGCACTCAGTAAGATCATACATATAAACTTGCTAAACGTACACAAATTATAATCTATGAAGTTATAATTTAACAAACGTACACAATTTACGTACGATATTCATTTACAACATTGATCTATTGAATTTGATTATACTAAGCTAAGATCACAAATTTACATTATTAAATTACCTAAATATTCGCTAACTACAACTATCTAAACATTGAATTTACTTATACCTACCCTAAACTTATTACCTATTAGATTAACCTATGAACATGAACATACATAATTAGATTCATACACCTACACTATCAATTGATTTACCTATTCTTAGATTATTAATATTGCAATAAGCCTCGATTTCTCTAAATTTTGTTTGTGTTATCACACACTTGTATGTACATTCTACATACCTATGAATGTTTCTCTTAAATTCGATTTTAAGTTCTCTTTTTAAATGAATTTCAGGCATGGATATTGACCAATGAACCCGTTAACTATACTCATACTTAATTTAATAAATGATTATAATGAATTTTGAAAATAACGAATTTCTCATTATGGATTAATTTATTTCTATTGGCGATAAAAGGGTGATAAGAGTGAGCAACTATTAATGTAATGGGTACCTAAGTGTGAGCATCTATGTAGCGTATTGTTAGGGACTATCATCAAAAGTATACAGGCGCATGATAGTCAAGGAGTCTTGACTTCGGTCATGCAATAGGGTGGGCTAGCCTGAAGGTCGCGTGTCGTATCTATTTACACGATCACCTTCCTTATATGTCACTAACAGCTGACATCAACTCTTTTTCTTCTAACTCTTTTCAGTCTTTCGTTTCCTCTCCCCTGAATTAAATTTTCCTATCAGTCTTGTCATCCCCTAAGGATGGCAACATCTTATCACGGTGAGCAATCCATACAACACCTATACGATCGTGTTTGAAACGCACAATTTAAGAATGTGGCACGATTTTATTTTGTAGGTAGGTAAGTGGCAGAAAGATCCCCCCCAACCGACGAGCTGTCGCCGTGCGACCACCAGCGTGCCACCCCTGCTACCAGGGAAAATCAACACCCTAACTACCCCCTGCCTTACAATCTTCTCAAACACTTTACTAAGACTACTCAGCAGACTAACTGGTCTGTAGCTGGTTGGTTTATCAGGTGGCTTTCCTGGTTTTGGAATAGGTATCACCTTAGTTATTTTCCAAGCCCTTGGAAATTATTGGATTTTAATACATACATTTAAAATAAATGTTAAGTATCCAATGGCTGATTTGGGAAGTTGTTTTAGACACATATTTTTAATACCATCCACACCATCAGCTATTCTTGCTGGCAAGCAACACAAAATATCTTCAACTCTCTGTTGAGATACAGGGTGGCGCAGAATGAGCTATATGGTTTGAATTCTTTATAACTTTTTTAATTATTATTTTTTCTTTATTTTTTTTTTCAGCATTTAGTAAAGAAGACTTGGGGAATTAATTATGAATCATTACACGATCGAACAACGTACAAAAATAATTGAATTTTATTTTTCAAACCAACAGTCTATTGTGTTGACACAGCGTGCATATCGTCGTCATTTTAATGTGCGCATTGCACCCACAGCGTCAGGATTTGGGCTACGGAAAATCCAAGAGCAGTTCATCAGCGACAATTACACCCACTTAAGTGTACTGTTTGGTGCGGTGTATCCTCCGAAAGGATAATTGACCCATATTTTTTTGAAAATGAAAGTGGTGTCTCAATCTCTGTCAACGGTGGTGCATATCGGACGATGTTGGAAAATTTTGTTAGGTCAGCTGTGGAAAACCTTCCAAACTTGTGGTTTCAATAAGATGGAGCCACAGCACATACTGCAAGTGCCTCTATGGCTTTGTTAAGGGACATATTCGTTATTATTTCGCGCACAAGCGATTTTAACTGGACTCCACGTTCACCAGATTTAACAGCTCCTGACAGTTTTCTTTGCGGATATTTGAAAGAAAGAGTGTACGTTAACAGACCAAGAACCATACTCCAAATAAAAACCAACATTCGAAATGAAATCATGGCCATTACACCCGAAATTTTGCGAAAAGTTATGGGAAATATGCTAAAAAGAGCACGTAGGTATGTGCGAAGCAGAAAATGGACATCACTTACAGGATATAATTTTTCAAAGCTAATTGCAAAAAGTTCCCCAATAATATACTGTATTTAAAAAAACACAAAGTTATAATAATCGCATAAACGAAAAAGTTATATACCATTTAAACCATATAGCTCATTCTGCGCCACCCTGTATAAGCTCTTCTCGAGGCGTATCAGTAGTTTGTTCAATAAAATTTGTATTATTGGTTGTTAACGGCGTCACCTAGATGTTGGGACACAGAATGATTTTTCAAAAACGTAGAGGCGAATATATTCGCCTTATCCTCATCTGTATACCTACATTATATTTCTCGAATCTTGGAGAGTTGGGATTCTTCTGTTCTTGTTTTTAACAACTTTAACAATATTCCAAAAAGGCTTGGAATTTTTTTCTACAGAAGATAGCTTTGTATTCCAATCCATATTTTGTTGCTTTTCTATTTCCTTGGAGATAAGATTATTGTAATATTTAGAGCCACTGGTTTTTCAATATTATCTGAAAGTAAGATACATCTATACTAGCTGGCACATTTTTGCTTAAATATCTTCTACGCCGCATAATGTTCGTTTCAATAAGAGAGTTCGTTAAATGAACTAGCTTATTTCATGACTATCCGCAATTATGTGAAAACTTTTCCTCTTTGCAGTTTTACATGCCCTAAAAATTCACCCATTGATGGCATTAGCGAAGTGCTGAAGATTACCTTCACGAAGCTATTTTGAAAATTAGGAAAGATATGTAACAGCTGTCGGGCAAATTTTTCACGCAGATACAAATGTGTCAAACGGAGGGTCTCTAAAAGCTGTTTGTGAGTCATAATGTAATCGTCCGAAATACATAATTACTGTGCATGTTTTTAAGTCTGTGACAAGGCTAGATCTGTTACTGCATCAGACGAGAGCATCAAAGATGCAAGAGAATAGGCCTCATTGACTTGTTTTTCTCGCTTCTAAAAGCGTGGCGGCTATCCTCGATGAAATGACTGTATTGGTAGTACCATTCCTGAAAGTATATGATCCGAACTATCATCGAACTCTCTCCACTATCGTCGCAGATATTAGTGACATGTAAGCCTTGCACACTAAGGGCCGTTTGGTGATACGACCTATAGAGATTTAAGTTCGACATAAGTTCTTATGTGACAATTTATGCCGTAGCCAATAAGCATTTAAGTAGAAATTAAATCGTTATGACGTTCGGGGACATGCTTTTAGTCTCTCAGCCCTGCCATGCACATAAAGAACCTCAATCACCAATGAATTCCTTGACCGAGAAGGCAGCAAAATACAACGAAGGTTCAAGTCCCGAGAAATCATTGGGAAAGCAATCCCAACGATTATCAACCCATTTGGAAATCTCATTTTCCGTAATCCTAGTGTGACCTGACCACAGCTCTGACCAGAGTGAAAGAGTTCAGATTTGTGACTTATTTCAACAAGCTTTTGCATTACCGAACTATTTTAGAACATGTTGCCGGATTGAGCTAGGCCTTAATTGCTACCTGACTATCGCTACAGATAAATACTCTGACACCGACAGCTATTACAGACAAAAAGTCGGTAGCTTTTAGTATAGCGTAAACCTCCTTTCGAAAATCAAATGAGTAGTGAAGTCTATTATTTTTTATTTTAATATAGACAGCAGCACCATGTACGTGGAGGTGGAGCCATCCATTAAGATGGCACAAGACAGTCACTTACTTCCACGAAAGCTCTTTCCACCAAACAAGCGACATAATAAGATGGAAAAGGTCTCATCATAGCCGTAAATAACCAAAAAAGATAAGACCCATGTGCTTGTGCATGTCTTTGCAAAGGTACGCTTGCAGTGCGCACTTGAATCTCGACCAGTCTCTTAAAACTTTTTAGCAAGAAGACTGACTTAAAGGCACTTAAAATCCACTCATTCATATAAAAAAAATACGAACCATCATGTGGCTCATTCCGGTTAGTGTTGGGCTACTGAGCAAGGGGTCTCATCAAGTTGTCGAGAATGTCTGAATAACATCCGAAATCAATTCAACCATTTGGATTCGGCATAAAATTGTAGGTCTCATCCATTCGCCCAAAGATAAAACTCACATGTAAAGTTACTTCACAACAATGTTCAGACAGAAATCTTTTTTCAATCTAAGCCAAATGTATTACGAGGGCTAATAAGCCTGTCCTGAAGGGCCCTACACACGATCAATGTTACCTGTCAATGTTACTTGAATTGAATGACTCATCATTCAAGCAACATTGATCGTTTGTATGCTCTTCAATGTTCTCGTCAAGTAACATTGATATATTGATGAAAACCAAAATTGTTTTGGTTTTCGTCAATTTTAATTGATCGTGCGTAGGGTGCATCAATGTTACTTGTCAATGTTGTCATTTTTTAATCTTGTTGTAATCTTGGTGAAAATATGTCCAATTTACGAAAATGGTCGACAATAGAACGTCAGGTCTCTGAAATGATAGAAGTGTTAAGTGCTCTAAGTTTCTGCCAGTACCTAGCTACAAAACGTGTGTTAATGAGGCGCTCATATGGCTTAATACACTTCCAGTCCTTCAAAATTAACAATCTCCATAAAACTGTCGTTTCAATAGATAACCCCCTTTTTTTATACCTTTTCGATTTTTTTTCATTTAATATTAAACATACGCTGGCTGCAAGCAGTTCAAGCAGATAA
Organism: Cheilosia scutellata; assembly: GCA_955612985.1. Lineage (NCBI taxonomy): Eukaryota > Metazoa > Arthropoda > Insecta > Diptera > Syrphidae > Cheilosia > Cheilosia scutellata. The sequence goes on along the minus strand of OY015313.1, from coordinate 78,648,853 downwards.
AAATTATGTATAATAGCATAATCCATCCTCATTCATATATTTGAAACGACTGAACATAATTCAGCCAAAAACATTGTCAATATTCATTGATACGTGTGTAGGCGATTTATCATTAATGTTACTTGATGAAAAAAATCGTCAATGATACTTGTCAAGTAACATTGATCGTGTGTAGGGCCCTTAATGGACGGCATTAGCATATGGAGGGTTACAAGATGAACATCAATCTTCTTGGCGTTGTCAACTGGATACCGATATCTCTAGACGGTCCTGTCAATATAGACATATTGGTGCAGACTCGAATTCGCCCCAAAGTGAGCCACAATAAAAAGTAAAATAAACATCAAGGATAAGGTACAAAACACGACTTCAATCCAACTACATTTAGCGGATAAGTAAATGTAATAATGATGAAGTACTGCGTAAATTGCTGTCATTAATTTTAATTACACTTGCGCAAATTATATGACTAATCATTAAAATGGAATAACTGCCAAATTGCCATATGAACCGCCAACTCACACACAATATTATACGCAACAAAAAAAAAAACCACTAGGCCGCTGGCCACACTGGTCCGTATGACAGATGTAGATAAAGCTTCAAGGTGGAAATTATTTTCTCACACATATTCGCAAAATTAAGTCCAAATGTCTGCACTTCAGTTTCCACTTGTCACTTGGGAATTTATGCAATCTTTAGAATTCATACAGGTACAGTGCATGTTGTGGTTTCGCGAACCGGTGGTGGTCAGATTTGGAAAATTTTGATTGCGCTGGGTGCAGTTCTCCACCTGATTATTATCAGGAGTCGTTTTATAGCAAAAAGAAGAAACTGAATAAATCAAGACACACTCGGCGTATTTTGAGTTGTGAACTCGTCAGGTGGGTAGCTATAAAATGAAACAAATGAGAATTGTAATTACCGCTATTAGGTACTCAGTGCATTTAGGTGCCTTAAGCTGACTTGTGAATAGCAAGGCGTTATTTTTTTCCGTTGCTTTGTTTAGTCAGTTAAATCTTTGAGATAAAATATGAAAAGTTTTGTTTTTCGCTGGTCACATTCTCAATAAATCAAAAATGAATTTATCGCCAGGAAAGCATAATCTGCGATATCTTTGTCCAACCCATCTAGCTTTAGTGGGTCTAACAAGTTGTTGCGGTAAATGGTCGACATCAAAGGGGGTTTTGGTATTCGGTCTGATGTAAGTGGTACATTGACAAATGACCAATTTCAGATAGTGTCTCATGAGTCGTATATGATTTTCTGATATTATTTATTGTATTTGACTAAATTTCAAAAGACCCTAGGCTCAACAAATAATTGTGTGTTCAGTTAAAAATTCACGTACATAAATCTAGTCTTCGATGATACGACAATGATCTCGATTTCAACATATAATGCAGAGTTTAAGAGCATAATCCTACTTGTTGTGTCATCTGAGAAAGCCTTCACATCACAGAACTCATCTCGAAAAAATTAGAGCACGACCGGCTCATTTCTTGCTATTTCCATATTCCATGTTTAAATACAGGGATCCCACCATCACGAATCCTGTCAAAAGTCAATTATTATCAATGCCGATTGGCATGGATATGAACAAAAAAGAATTAAAGCCAAGACAATTTTGATGAACACCTGGCGAACCACCTCAGCGAAATCAGTTTTTAGGAGTTCAAGAATTCGCATCTATGAAAATCAGATCCAAAAAACAGATCCATGGGATTTTGTCGGATGGTGTTGATATTTTCAATAGCACTTAAAACATTTTCTAGGATCTCATCAACATTATATTTTTTATTATTTTTTTTGTTATTTTTTGTGTGTTTTTTGTTACTGGTTGAGTGTTGCCGTGCCGTGGGTGGCCATTGAGAGTTGCTTTCCATAGCCTGAGTAGATGTCCAGTGCTGCCAGTGTTTGGTCATAAGAATTCCCACGCAAGTACCAAAAAAATCCCTTTTTTCCCTCGCCTGGTTCGAAAAAGTACCTCAGATTTTCCCACACATATTTTTTTACGAAAGGAAATCAAAAAATTAACGAAACAAAAAAACAGTCTCAATAACTATGGGGAAAAAACCTTAGTGTCTTACAGGCAAAGCTCCACGCTATATTCAAGAAGGAGCCAGCCAGATCAAAGAAATTAGCATCAAAGCCTTTCACATCTATATAATATTCCCGGACAGTCAAGCAGCTATAAAGGACCTTAGCTCACTTATTAATGGATCCAAATCAGTATTACACTATGACTATTTGAACACCCATCAAAGGCTTAGGGCCAGCTTCAAAGGCTCCGGAAAAAGTTTTGGATAATATTATCCGACATATAACGCTATACGACAGATAAAGGAGTGTGACAATAAAATCCCTGTGATACTAGTTTCTAGGAATCTTGTCTGTCAATTATTTATATACAACTTGTTTGTCATAGTGTTTACAGTAAGTTTACTTATTATAAATATCTATTTATTAGTGTTCATGATAAAATTGTTCCAACTACTTTTCACATAGAGACTGATGTAGAAATTTGTTTTCTAAAAATTCAAATAAATCCATGTTGTGGGCTGTGGCTGCAATCTACGCTCGTCAATGAAAAAATGCTGTGAAACTATAAAGGCTTTAACAGCCATACTTGAACTGCCTGATAGGCTATACTATAGACTTTATCTGTTATATAGATATCACTATACGAGACCTTTGAAACAAAAATTTGATGTTCAGCTGGCAGATAAGTTCCTGATAGGATATTCGAGACTTTATCAACTAGTCTTGAAACTGGCCTTAGCCTCGTGAACAGAACCAAATTTGGTGGGTTCCTGTCCATGAAGGCGACAAAGGAAACGAAAAGCAGACGAATTGGCCAGAATAGGTTCCGAAACCCCTTTCACGGGACTGGAACCTTTCTGATATACCCATATACCCCCGAATTGGCTAAAAACTTAGCCATAAAAAGCTGGGAACATACAAAATGTATATCGTATTGGGAGAATACCCCAGGTTTAACAATGCACATAGCAGACATAATATCAGAAACCTTGTATAGGATTCCTTATAGGGCATCATGTGCAGCGTTACCACTTGTACTACAATATGTAGTACTGTGCTACATATTTGCTTGATTTTTCAACGCTGTACTACATACTACATTGTTGCCCTAAAGTACTACATTTCTTAACCATTTTACTTTTTTTCGAAAAACTTTTTCCTAGTTTTTAGAAGTATAACAAATAAAACTAGCATCATCATTCTAAGGCATTTACTAAAGGATGTGTGCAATTACAGGGGGATCGGTCGAAGTCTGAAAAGTTGTCGGACAAAACCAAATTGCCAAATTACATATTGCCAAACAATTACTAGTAAAACAAAAATGTTATTTTATAGTTTGTGTCAATCGAAACCTGCCTAGTGATAATAGCTAGATAATTTGACGAGTATGCTGTAAAAAATAGATATATTGGATTTCAGCAGCTCAAGAAAAGCATGAAAGCGTATAAGCAGAGCGAATGGTGTCCACAATGAACGCTAACATTAACTCTTCGGAAGTGCATCAAAATAAACATTATCCTTGAATTATGGAAATGGATTCGTCAGAAGAAGAGCACTTTCCATTAAATAATTTATTTTTCAGCCATTCATTGTTTGGAAAAAGACAGTCAATATATTAAATATTACCTACGTAATAAATATGACGAATTTTATCATCTTTACAAAGATTTAACAAGACATACGACGACAATTGCTGAATACTTTTGAATGTCATTAAAAGTATTCGATCAAATCTATTGACAGCTTCGTTTTAGCATGAATTAAAAAACTGAGCAGAATAGTTTAATCGCTTTTAGTGCTAGCTTTAGCTTAGCTTTTCGCATGCACTCTGTCCGTAGCCTTAGTAATGTGGGGACTCACTCTTAGCGGGGTGAGTTCTCTATTAAAGCTTTATATGTCCACTTTTTTCATAGCCCTATACGCGACAAAATCAATAAAAAAACATATGGTAGGTACTACATTTTGTTTAAAAATGCTACATTTTGTTGGCTAACGTACTACATTTGCCTTAGATTTTAGTGGCAACGCTGATCATATGTCACAATTACAATACCACCTAAGCTAAATAAATCCAGCCAACTCAGCGGAGAGCAGGCTATGTATGGAAGAAGACGAAACAACATTATATGCAAATTTGGAAGGAAGATCTTCTGCAAGGACCAACTTGACCCGAAAGATTTGAAGAAATCCTCTGCAGCAGTACCAAAAAAGTGGAGAACCTCCTCCCCCTCCTAATATATGCACGCAGTTTCTTTAAATACTTAGAAATGAAATGTTGAGGATTTTTGATTTGGTGGATTTTGAAGAGAGAAGTTTTGTAGGGGTACCTTGAGGGTATTTATTGCATATAATCAAAGGGCACGGTAGTCCGGATACCCACGCCCGGGATTGGGTATCCGGAGAAGTAAAAATGAAGGCTAGTGCTCCTCGCTCTTACATTGTTCAAACAGATGATGGGAAACTTATAGGCCGTAATTCTATACATATCAAAAAAAAAACTAACGCTTTTATCATTCCAGAAAAAAACCTAGTTGTTAATCCACAGCTGCCAAGCACGAATGTCACTGAGAGTCCAACGGAAATTGAACGTACGCCCACCAATACACCAGATGCTGGAACGAATTCTATCCGAAAGCAGGATAATAACACTGGTAGCAATGATGTCACAAAAAATAATGATGAAAACTCGATGTACAAAACCAGAAGCGGCCGAATTGTCAAACCAGTTAACAGATACACGCGTGCGTACTTTGAACTCTCCGCTGTCGTTTGGATTAATATTTGATTTACATATATACCTACTGAACTTTTGATTTATAAAATTTTGTATATTTTATTTATACATGTTATATATTATACGTTCATGAATTCTAACTTTCTTCTTGTTACCAAATTTTATGAAACTCTATTATATAGATATACATAGCTACTTAATGAACTAAAATTGTACCTACCTTGCTCTTGATTTAGTAGTGAACTTTAAAAATCGGAGGATATAATAGGTTGTGCACTCCTACCTTACTATGTACTAAACTAACTATAAATATACATTTATATATGTGATCCTCAATAGAACTGCCAAGACAAAATAAAGCGCATTGTTGTACTAACCACGGCCTTGTCAACTTTTCATTTTGTATCGTACATAACAGCCAAGTTCTCTAGTAAAGGCACTTCTCCTTTTTACAGGAACAAATTCAGGCTGTTTTCGACACCCCTCTGACTTCGGAACCGATTGAGCGAAAAACTTCAAACTTAAGGGAAGATTCCTGAAGATATGCCGAACAAAAAATGGCAGGGGGGGTCTATTTTCATCGTATTTCCCGTTATAGCCCATCAAAGTAGGTGACCTCTAATTTGGAGGTGTTACCACTTAAAACGCTATTACTTCTAAAATATTATAGGTACAAAAGTTGGGCATTTTGAAAAGACAATTTAGTAGCGCATACAAGTCTTAAGCACTTCGGCTACATCTGGGCAGCTAGAAAAAAGTTATGGCTCCTTAAACTCGAAATTTTGAAAATTTTTGTTACAATTTCTTACTTAAAATGCCTTTTTCTCAAAATTTTGACTTAATAAATTTTCATTTTTTTTATGAAATTTTTATCCTTGAGAAATTTCCTAAAAATTATGTGAAGCAACTGTTTTATGTACGATCAACAGAAGTTATAGTAAAAGCCACTTTTTGTCAGACAAAAATGGCAAAAAAGACTAGATCTGAGCTAACAACCATGAATTTTTTCTGCTGGGGTAGGTACTTGCTATCAAAGAAAAAGAGAAATATTGAGTCTTTTTTACCATTTTTGTCTGACAAAAAGTGGCTTTTACTATAACTTCTGTTGATCGTACATAAAAAAGTTGCTTGACATAATTTTTAGGATTAATTAATAAAAATAATTTTGAGTTTAAGGAGCCATAACTTTTTTCTAGCTGCCCAGATGTAGCCGAAGTGCTTAAGACTTGTATGCGCTACTAAATTGTCTTTTCAAAATACCCAAAACAATATTTTGTACCTATAATATTTTAGAAGTAATAGCGTTTTAAGTGGTAACACCTCCAAATTAGGGGTCACCTACTTTGATGGGCTATAACGGGAAATACGATGAAAATAGACCCCCCCCCCCCCCTGTCATACAATTTTTTGTTCGGCATAACTTCAGGAATCTTCCCTTAAAGGATTGTCCTTCTTAACTGGGACACCCTGTATATTAGAATTTGAAAACTTGACAAGTGAACCTACCAATTTTTTTTTAACATTTAACCTTCTTAAACTAAGAACTTGGCGTACATTTAGATTTCATTACTTTTCGTGGCTGACTAGTTAGAGTTACGCACCTAATTTTTGCTGTTCTATATAAGAGAACTTAGCTCCTTTTCTTACATTTATGTTTTTGGTGTGATTCATATTTATAGAATACTTTGCGTATATGAAATGTCCATTTTTTTAGCTTTGTTTCGAAGAATTACATTTATTTGTTAAGGTTTTTTTTGTTGAAATAAAAAATATTATTTATATAAAAACAATGTTTTGTTTACCCTTTAAGACCTTTCAGGTTTCAGGTAAGGAAACTGTCAGTACACCTTTAAAACATAAAAAAAAGAGAGTGAAAAAAAATCTCGAAAAAAATGTTTACTTTCAAGATTTCGTCTTTCGAGATTTTATACTATTCGAGATTTGAGAAAATTGATTTCGAGATAATTTTATGATACCCGTTTTAATACAAGAAATTATGATATGCCTTAAATGTTGAAACTTATCGGACTCGATACGCAAATGACGAACAATTTACAAACTGCGTGATGCCGCTTTCTATTGGTAAGTACTACCATGGCATACATTCCTAGGAACTTAACGCAATTATTCCTCGACATGAGACATATTATGATAGAACTAATGCACTCCACCTAATAGGGCCCATACACGACACAGACACGTCGCTGCAGACCTTAAGTCTGTGCAAACATGCCTTCGCCACACACGGTGCAGACAATCTGCACAGATATTAGTTTGTATCATTTCGTAAATTTCATAAATGATGAAAATTTAATGAAGATGCTACAAAAAGTAGGTCCATTAATAACTAAACAAAAAACTGTAATGAGGGAACCGATTCTGCAAGCGAGAGGCTTTCAATTCAGTAACGCCGTGAATTTTCTCGTTCGTCTGTGCAAAATTCACCATACACGATACAGACATGTCGTTGCAGACCAAGAAAAATTCAAAAAAATTTGAATTCACGCAGACGGTCGCTGAAAACAGTCGACATGGATACACACGACACAGAGGATCTGCGCAGACATGTGCACAACAACAAAATATATTGGTCTGCAGCGACGTGTCTGTGTCGTGTATGGGCCCTATAACCCCTTGCAATCGCAAGGAAACCACAAAACAAACAAACTTTGTAACTCGCTTCCTGAAAACATATTTCCAAAGGACTAAAATAAATTAATCTGTCTTGGGTAAAGTATTTAAAAAAAAATGCCCATAATTTTTCTTGATTTACACTTAAAATGTGGTCTTAAATTTGTTTGGAATTTATAATTTGAGGAATCGCGTTATATTTTAAATATACGTTGTATTTGACTGCTTCTAAAATCGTAATTAAAAATCTTCAAATCCTAGAAATAACGACAAATCAAGCAAAAATCGGAGCGTCATATTTCCTTTCCAAAAGCTTTGAGAAGAGATCCCATTTTGTCGGAGGGCGGTATGCACCGATATAACGAGATCCTTGCGGACCACACCAACCGCAGCAATGAAGTTAATGCTAAACCGTACTCCTTTGGAAATAAACTGCAACAGGAAAACGGTAGGGAGTTTGGGCTGTGGTCATTCAAACCGTATAGTCAAGCCTCCTTTGAGGCACAATGCGACTCGGCGAAGAACAAAATGACTAGGTACTAACTATCCCTATACCGTCCACATTTAAAGGAGGTTCAATACTAGAATTCCTAACAGAAGAGACAAGAAAGTTGTTACAGAAGAGGGTATAAGATCGCCCTCTATATCAACGGCTTTAAGATAATAGGTATAGCGTATAGGTACATCCGCGGGTATCTTCAATAAAACTCTGGATTTGCGAGAATCCTTTAGAATAACGATGACTGCTTTGTCTATGTCTTTAGACGCTACTATACGTTGATAAAAACATAACCCAATTCTGACAACCAAGCCATTAAGTCAGTCGTGGTAAAGTCAAAGGCAGAAAAACAACACAAAAAAAAATTTAACTAATTTATCTTATCTATAGGTACCTTATAGCATAAGGATCTGTTTGAATTCGGTCATGCATGATGACAAATAAAAATATTTCAATGATCAGAGGTGATGTTATGACAGCCCTAAAAGTCTCATCTTGATCCACTCAAAACCGAAACTATATCTACGCATTTTTGGTGCAGAGATTTTTTACCTTAGGCATTCACATTTGTATACAAAATAATTCAAGTAGGTAGAGTCCAACTGGAAAAGATAAATATAATACTCAGCATGTTACTACACATTTATGCGGTCCGCTCTGAACAGTGGGATTATTTGTTGCCTTGCATGATTCAACGCATTCTATCTCTCACATGTACTTCATGTTAAGAAGACGAACGTGTATGGATATGGAGACTTTTTGTTGAGCGACATACCACAGTGGACTCAGCTCAGCCCACTAGTGTTTTTCTTTTAAAATAAACGAGTGCACCGCTGATTGTAATCGAACAATTTATAAATATTCGTAGCACCACGAAAAGGTGCACGTTTTATTAATATTAATAATTATTTTATCATAACATATGATATACAAGTTGCTAATGATAATAAACGGTTGGAGTAGTTCGATACTTACTCATTAATCTGCAAGAAATCAAATAAATCATAAATTTAAGAAACCAAGAGTGTACGATGGACTGAATGGCATCGACGAGCATGTGGGTATATAGACAGAGTAGACAGTGGATTGGTCCAGTTCCAGAAAGTAGTGGACATCGTGTCGCGTCGGCCAGAGAGAATCGTTTTTATTTATACACTCTTTTTGTCAGTAACTTGTGCTCATACTCATACAGCATACAGGTGGCCATATGGCGGCTGTGCAATCTTGAATGCTGAAAATGAAAATCTGGAATGGTTGGTCGATCGTTAGTTGTCACATAAAATTTATATGAATCTAAGGCAGTCGGTATTATCTTGTGTCCAGTAATATTTCAAACAGGCCATAACTAAGGATCCAATTAAAAAAAGTTAAATTGTTGTTATTTGCCCGCATATTGGTCTGGTTTATGAAGTAGTCACGGAATTGATTCGCTTTGGTAGATATTCTATACCGCATTGATGCGTCTTAAATGATTAAAGTACATACTTCTATGTCGTACTTATAAAGAAACATGTTTTAATTATTATTCACTCATTTACTGGTTGGTGGCATGATGTTGTTAAAAGTGTTTTTGCAGGCGTCAAGTAGTACCAGTTGCAATCCTCAAAAATATAGTGCGGTTATGTTTGCATTAAAAGCAATTAAAAACAATTTCCCCCGCAGTTATAGATACTCAAATTTCGAAGTCAGGCAACTTGGTATGAAGTCCGAAATATTTAGGAAAATTACATGCAAACTCTAAGAGACAGGATTTCAGCACTACCTACTATAGGTTATGTACATAATCAACTTATTATTATTATTACATTGAGGGCCAGTTTCAAACGTTCCGGATAAAGTTTCGGATAGTTAGCCGACACATAACGCTTTCCACCAGATAAAATTTGCTGATATTTTTTTTCTGTTTCATCGTCAAAGTCTCTGATGAAAAATTTATCAGCCGCTACGTTTGTTTCGATACACATGTCATTTGTTTTGTATTTTTTTTTTTTTTTTTTGTTTTGTGTTTTCTAATATTTTTTGTTCTTTTAGGTAAACCAAAAGAAAAAAGCCATTTGAAAAATTAACAGAAGAAAAATTGAAGCACCAAAAATCCAAAAACCCTCAACGGAGGAGCTGAAGCAGGTATCCGTTTGTGGCTGAGCTATTCTCTAAACTGGGCCCCCAACCAGGCTGATTATCAGCACGGGTCGTATCTCGTATGACACCTTCGTCCAGCCCAGGGGAAAGGGGTATAGCTTAGGATAGAGAGAATGGTGATTTGTGGATAGAAGTAGGAGAAGAGGGGAGGGGGAGAGTCTTATCGAGCACTCTAACTAAGAGTTCTGTGTAATTCTTAGTTTGTTGTTCATGAAAACAGTCTGTCTGGCATGGGTGACCCTACTGGCGACTAAAGCCGCCAACAGCCACCTCCACACCACTAACGTCCAGAAAAGGAGGTAACGGCAAGGTGACCACCCCTTCGTGGTAGGAAGGTTTAGGAGAAAGTGATTAAAATTTTCCTTTTAAAGTCGCTTTGGGCGAAATACTCTATTCCTACGGGGCAATCTACGCTCGTCAACAAAAAAATGCTCTGAAACTATATTTTTTCCAGCCACGTCAAATAAATATTTTGTTTATCTTCCGGATATAGGATTTAACAGCCAGTTGAACCGGCTGATAGTCTATCCGAGACTATATCTATCAGATATCACTATCCGAAACCTTTAAAACCAAAAGTTGAAATTCAGCTGACAGATAAGTTCCGGATAGTCTATCCGAGACTTTATCAGCTAGTCTTGAAACTGGCCCTGAATATTGTTAAGTATTCAGTACAGCTGATATTTACTCGTAAGCCTGAAATTATTTAGAATACAAAATTTACAGAATTTATAAGACCAGAATTATGAAGAAACAGCATTTGGTTCAACCAACCAACAAGCCCTTCCAGCCAGCTCGGTCCCTCGCTACCTGCCTCCAGTTACGCACACGAAGTTGGTTGAGGTCGTTCTCCAATTGTGCGCGCCACCTAAGGTGGGGTCTTCCTCTGCTGCGTTGTCCCTCAGGGGTGGATTCGAAGACTCGTCGGGCTGGTGAAATGTTGTCCATACGCTCCACGTGTCCAGCCATCTCAGCCGTATTTTTAGCTTTTTGACCAGGTCAGCGTCGCTGTACAGCCCGTAGTCATTGAATCTTCTTCTCCAGGTCTTATACATATAATATCTCCTTGGTTCTATGAGAGAGGGCTTTACTTCTTAGATGTCTTCTTAGCCCGAAGAAATAGCGATTGGCAAGAGTGATTATTCGCTTGATCTGCGCCGATGTCATTTCGCAAAGTGATAGTGGAGCCCAAGTAGACAAAGTCTTTAACTACTTCGAAGTTGTATCTGTCCATCGTTTATGATCCGATTTTGATGAAACTTTTTTTATAAGTTAACTGCACATTTAGGGAATATAAAAAAATTAATTTTACAAAAATTGGACACTCCATTCCTGAAATGTTGATACTATTTTATATGGTACTTTTTGAACAAAATGGGCAGTAAATTAACAAACAAAATTAAAAAGGAAAAGTTGAAACTTACAACTATGCATAATCCATGAATAATAAATAGATAATAAACAATGTCCGCGAGGACATAAACTTTCCAAAACACCTTCTGTCACAGGACAAGCAAACTTTGGAACTCGCTTCCTGGGGATATATTTCCAGAAGTATACAATTTGCAGCAATTTAAGTGCAGAACTAACATACATCAGCAAGCATCTCGGGGCGCTGTTGAAGCGTTATAGGTTCGCCTTTCCCGAGAGAAGTATTAAAAAAAAATAAATATAAATAAAAATAAATAAATATAAAAATAGGTACCTATAACAAAAATTAAATAAATGTATGTATAGATAAATAAATATTAAATAGTAAATAATAAAGAATTTATAATAACTAATAAATAAATTTATAATAAATAAATTTATAATAAATAATATATAACAAATAATAAATTTAGATAATAAATAACAAATAATAAATATAATAAATAACAAATAATAATATCTGATACAATAGAAGCATAAAGAACAAAAACATGATTGATTAAACATTTATTTTGTTAATAAGTGGGTTTACGGAGATCTCACAGTTGCGGAGAAATTGTGTGGTTAACTTTTCTATTCTATCTTGAATCAAGTCAACATTTGCTCTGGTATGAAGATCAGCGGTTGAGTGATGAGGGGGAAGATTAAGATTAGTTTTACGAAACTTGTAGTTTTTTAGGTTGGAATTTTGCCCAATTTCCTCATATTTGGCAACCATATAAAAGGATCGACTGAAAAATTACTTTAAAAATGATCATCTGGTTGGCTTTGTCCAGTAAAAGATTTCTGTTTATAAAACATGTTTCTTGTTATATTCACTTTTCGTATTATTTTAGCAGTATGTTCCTTAAATTTAAGTTTTGTATCCAGATGAATGCCTAAATATCTTACGGATAGGCCCCAGTTATTATTTGTATTATTTACAACTACATAGCTGGTTTCTTGGAAGAAAACAAGTCTAACAAGATAGCTTGCATCTTCTCAGCATTTAGTTTAATTTTCCAGCAATTGAAATATTTTAATCCCATTTTTAAGGTTTGTATCCACGGTGAGATTAAGTTCATGCGAAGAATATTTATGGCCTTGTCATCCGCCAAAAACGTACTTCACAATAATGAAGTCTTGGAATATCAGACATAATATTATACAAAATTGGACCCAAACTGATCCTTATGGCATACCAGCAACAACACTATTACCCAATTTCACAGTGCGGCAGCTTAATCCTGGGCTTAGCTAAGTGTAGGATTGAACATAAACTTCGCTTAAGTATTTTTCGTTTTCACAGTCTGGTTTAGTTAAACCACTAATTGAGTGTCATTGTGAACCATTTATCATGAATACACAAACCTGATGACTGTATGCGAATGTGTGTGCCATCTAAAGCTACGAGTGTGCGTGGAAGCGAAGCATGTCGCTGTTGTTGCCGTTCAATGCTAGAGAGTATTTCCACCAACAACGAAGAGATAATATGACATTTCTCTTGAACAGCATTGCCAAACATAATTATATTGTTGCTTATTTAGCTTTTCTCAGAGAACTTTGAGATATCTAAATATTATTTTATTGCACTTGGCAATTATGTATTCTCTGGACTGATACTTAAGCCACGGAAGTCGGTGGCTTAACTTAAGGCACTATTTAAGCGAAGTTTATCGTTAAACCTGCACTGTGAAAACCAAATTTGTGTTAATCCTGAGTTTATACTTGCATCGACACTTATGCCTCGTTCACAATGTGGACGTGATAACTAGACGAGAGCGAGGCGAGAATCGCTCTCGCCTCGTTCTCGCTTTAACCTCGTCCGGCAATTCACAATGAAACGTGGTACGTCGGCGAGTTTTTCTGACAACGAATAGAGGGACCACTGAAACTACAAAACCATATTGCCACTTCGATTTTTTTTACAAAACAGAGCTGTACTTTTATTGCTTTTTTAGCACTATTGCATGCAGTTTGAATATTCTAAAAATAACCAATTCGCAGGCGTTTTCAGGCGTCGCTATCATCAGTCGCTACCGAAAAAAATTCTGTTGCTTTTTTTGAGCACTTAAACTTAATGACTGAACTGAATCTTGGTCTTAAAATGTTGCTTATGAATTATAAAGTTAGTTAAAAAAAATTAAGCAATTGTTGTCTAAGGTTGAAAACTCACCGGATAAAGCAAAACGTGTTTTTTTTGTTTCGTGAAACAAGAGCACATTGTTTCATATGAGGCAACACAGACACATATTTTTGTTTTTAAGAGTTTCGGTGGTGGTTGTCGAAAATACATGCCATTGTATACAAGCATAACACACACCGAATACAACAAAACTGTTTCGAACCAGCGTCGTTGACGATAATTGCCTACTTTCTTAGAGCGCAACACACACCAAAGAAAACAAAACATAAAAACCAAAGCAAAACAGAAAAACATGTTTCGTTGTCGATAGTTAACCTGTTGTTTTTGCGAAAAAAAATTTACATGTCGTTGTTTTTAAAATGTAAATAAGATTTGCACAACTTCATTGCCTCAGTCCGACCAACACTAAAAGCAAGTCGTAAATTCCACACCAAACGAAACAAGAAAACAAAACGTTTTGTTTTGCTACATTCTGTTTCGCTTGGTGTGTGTTCAAATAAAAAAAGATTTTTTTTCGAATCAAAAACGTGTTGTTTAATCCAGTCTACATTTTCTAGAAAATTAATTTATTAATTTTTTCCTAAATACAACTTTTTCTGTTGAACTTCTTAGTCAATTCCAGAACAGGTTCCAATGAATTCCTATGAAAAGCATACAGTCTTACATCCTAATAAAATTTGCTCAAGAAAATGACCCCCAATAACCAAGAAATCAAAAAGAAACACACTCAAAAGATATATATTTTCGGCAATGTTTGTTTAAAGAAATACGAAATTCCCCTTTTCACCGTCATTCATTATTATGGGAAAATAAGTTCTAACATTATCGCTGATTTATTTAAAAATTTCTCAGAATAATCAAACCGTATCAAAATAATAACAAAAAAAACGATAAAAGTGCCGCCCTGTTTGCTTGAGAAAATACAAGTGGCAACCTTAAGTACATTTCTATGAAAATGGCGTCGCTTCCCACTCAGAGAGTAAATGTCATCGGTGTCTCGGGCGAGATTTTTCCAAATTTCCGAAAATGCGGCATTGTGTATTGGCGCATGCATTTTCTTTGATTGGAAATTATTTGACAACTCGCGCTAGACTCGATCTCGCTCTCGTCTCGCTCTCTCGCTGTATTGTGAATCGGCCATTAGGGCCCTATTATCGTTCGCGAGTCGAATAAAAAAACAGGCGAATGTGACTGTTTGGTATTGTGATTTGCGAATGTGAAAAATAATATTCGCCTGAATTGTCAAAAAGCTGGCGAATGTAAGCTCACCGTATTGCGGTTCGCGGATTTAGTGAAAGTCGTTCGCCTCAAATATCAAAATCTGGCGAACAAAAAACTGTGTGACTAGTAAGACGACTTTAGTTGATTTTCAAAAAGTATATTTGTGATTTCATAGTTTGTAAAATGTTTTTTTATCCGTTCGGCCAGCCGTGGAGCATTAAAAATATCTTCTTGGTTTTCCGTAGTGTGTACGTAAAGCCATTAGTATAGCGTAACAAATACAATTATTGGCACCCCCAATTTTTGACCCAACTATTGGCACCCCATCATTCAACAGTGATTTTCTCAATAACCCTTTGTTCGAATAAGTCAATTTATTTTTTATTTGAATTTGCACATTTTTCTCATATTTCTGTGTCTTTAGTTTGGAGACATTCCTTTCCAGTTCTGTTTTATAAGTGAAAGTAAAATCACGTGCGACAAAAAAATCAAAACTTCAAAATTTTCAATGTTTTGGTTAAGGACGCATAATTTTGTAAGTTTTTTTTTCACTACTTCCTTTTATATTTTTTAATGAAAACTTGCTTTATTTACTATAAGAATGCATAAATAAGTCGTTTGTTAATATTTATATTTTGTTAAAAAAGTTATTCTTTATTAATAAAAGGGGTGCCAATAATTGAGTTAAAAAAAACTGGGGTTCAATTATTGGCAGGGGGTGCCAATAATTACATCCTATGTAGGTACAATTATTCGCACTGCCAATAGTTGTACTTTTGTGAGTGCCAATAGTTGTATCATGGAACCGTTATTCATTGATTTTTGTGGTAAATGCGTTTTTCTGCACCAATTTTCGGTTTGTTCAGAGCTAAAAGACCTAACATCTTATATGATATTCATATACATTGCTTAACGGTAAATTTAGGTTGCCTTTTTTAAAAAATACATACCTACTATTTTACTTTCTTGAATTTATAAAATTCTACAATGATTTAAATAATATTAAAAACAAATTTTTGTTTGTTTCCTTTACAAAATACTAATTTTATAATACTTATTTAAATTAATTAAATTTCCAACGAAGAAAATAATATTTTTTGTTTATTTGCCTTTGAAAAACATTTATCTATATTTTAATTTATATTTATCTTTTATTTTATAATTTTAAATAAAACAATCTGAAAGCATATGTAAATAAAATAATATATAAAACATGATGTTTTTCTGTTTAAAGAGTGTCAATAATTGTAGTTTTTGGGGGTGCCAATAATTGTGGTTTTTTGTAAGCTTTGGCATTTTAAGGGCCAGTCTGTTCAGAGCTGGTTAAATCTGCGGTTAGGTTATCATTGATTTAGTTTAACCCATGATTAAATATCTATGGTAACCCAAAGACGTTTGTTCACTTATTTTTGACTTTGGTCACCAAACCATAGATTTGCGACAAATCATTCCAGTTTTCCAGTTTATTTGTCAATTCCGTAGTTTGAATTAATCCTTGGTTAAAATGTATTTTTGTATACGTTTATTTTCAATATTTTATTGATTTATGTATTTTTTTTTAATTTAACAGCACAAACGTGTCACAGCCGCAGCAATGCATGCAATTTTTGTTCACACTGTCGTCCATTGTATTCGCCTGCCATTTGAAAATGCGTCGACATAGCAGATACAAAACAGCCACACTGCGTTTACTATTTATTATAAATTAATTTATATTTTATATAGTTTTTGAAAATAAGTTGGTTTGTTTTTGACTGCTATGTCAAGGCTTGAACAAACAAAATTCTGGAATTTCCTTGGTTAAATGCTGTTAACCGATCAAAATCGGCTGGTTATCGATTTCTCTGGTTAACTAACCAAATCATGGATTCTGTGGTTAAGATTTGACTGAACAAACAGGTTCTATGGTTATCAGCTGGAATAACCGTTGATTAGAGTTAACCAAAGATGAACAAACCGGCCCTAAATATATTTTCAAAAACTAAACCGTTATTTATAAAACTTAATTAACGAGGAATTTAACTCTATAAACGAAAATGTTATAGTTGATCAAAGTTGAAATTTCCTTAGGGGTGCCAATAATTGTAGTCGTTACGCTATCCCTGGCTGTTATTTTCGTTGTAAAATAAAACATTTCACTACATCTAAACATTGTTTTCCTTACATTTCTACAAATGTTTCAGAATTTTTAATGGAATTATTCCATATTTTGTTTACTTTGACGTTTATCATTCGGTTTTTTCGTTGTGCCTGAACTGGTTTCGAGGCGAACATTATAAATTCGCTAACCATAATACTAATAGGCGATTTGTTCACCAAGCAAGTCGACTTGGGCGAATTATTCGACTCGCGAACTGTAATAGGGCCCTTAAGCTCTTAGTGTGAAATCGGGTATAGCTATATGACAAACAGAATAGCAATAGTTCACGAAAACTTTTTAAAAACAATCGGAAAGAAGCTCAGGACAAGTTTTATTCAAAAATTTACACGATTTTTGGCATAAGTGTAATAGTAGCTTTTGTCCACAAACCAGAGAGAATAGACCACCAGCTTCGGGCAAAAAAGAGAATTCCATAGAGCCAGTTTTGAAATGAGTAGCGCCGCCTCTTTTTCTATCTGTGAATACGTGTTGTACCACAGAAATAACTGTAAATGTTATTAGGTGCCAGTGTATGCGTGACCAATTCGCCCTCCATTTACTTTAACATTTCACACATACTTAACCACCTAATAACTTTTTGAAACTGACTCTATGGATTTCTCATGTTTGGCCGAAGCTGGTGGTCTATTCTCTCTGGTCTGTGCTTTTGTCTTTATTTCAAAACTGAATCATTTTCCCTGGAAAGCTAAAAAAAACTCAAAAAATTTTAATTAATCAGTTAAATTTGTCTATTATTTGACAGATTCTCAATTAAATTTAAGAAAAATGGACAATTGGGTCCATGAAACTGCGATTTCTATGGGCCGTCCAAGATCCTTCAGTTCAGATACCGGATACGATTGCTACTGTTGCTGCTTGGAACTTTATCTGCTCAAATGGGAACACGCAGCCAATCACTGTATTCTTTATAAGCAGTTGAGCTTATTTTCTTATAAAGTTCAAATAACATACAAATTGAACCCAGAATTTTGCCTGACGTATCTCATTTTGATTTAAACAAACAAAGTTGTGAAATTTTAAGTGCCTTAACTTAAGCCCATGAGACAGAACTGTGTACAGCTTGTGTTACAGTGTGATGGGGAGTTTCCTCAAGACCAGCTCGAGGTTGAAGGAGTTTTTCTATTCATAAAAACGCCGAAAGGGAATCCTTGTTATTTACACCTATAGGGGTATTTTTTTGGGAATCTATAGCTAGCTCACTTTTACTTTTACATGCAAAACCAAAAGTGAGTACATATAACAAAACCAAAAGTGAGTATAACTGCATGTAAAAGTAAAAGTGAGCTAGATATAGATTCTCAAAAAAATACGCCTTATGGCTTTTTAGAAAGATGGTGAAACTTCACACATATGATCCCGACCTGTTATGACAAAATTGCAACAAACATTTCGAAATAAGTTGAAGGGGTATTACACGATATGTTTAATTCGTCAAGATACGTATGCTGACTAGCCAACAAATTTGTCAACAAACGCCTTTCACCATACATATGATGACATAAATTTGCCTATTACACGATATGTTGCGATTCGGAATCAATTTTCAGCATACGTATGCTGATTCAACATATCGTCTAATACTAGCTTTAGTTTTCACGAATTCAACATTCCGTTCGCCGTTAGATCTCCCAACTTAACTGCATCAACTTTATTAGTTTGGTTATTGTAAACACGAATTCTAACAAAAATTAACCAAAAATTTTAATGATTTGAAACAGTCCACTGGAACAAACTTGACACAATTCCCGATGCAACCCAACACTCTACAGGCAGTAATGTATATTGTATATCTTAGGGGTGCACATGAGTCACCAAGCAAGTAGTGCATTATTTGAGGTCATTACATTTTAAATACCATTAAAAAGCATAATAAAAATTAATTAAAAAAACAGTAAGACAATTATCTTCGACTATGCCAAAGCACAAATACCCGGTACTATATTATCGTAAAAAAAAAAAACATAAATATTTTAGTATTACAAAATTATATTATCGACCAAGCTCATTTTTTGTCAAAATATTTTAAATATTATTAAAACAATATGTGCAAAGTTTAAACTTCCTATCTTTACTGTAGCTATTTAAATTTAATGTTTAACCCTCACATGGATGGAATTTTTTATGTACTTACATGGACAGTATCTACCCGGGTAGATAAACAAAATCTCACGCATTCTGTATGAGTTTTTTTGCATTAGGTTATAGTTTTTCTTTCAATGTTAGCCTTTTGCATTCATTCTCTTTATTTTTTTACGTTTGATTGTACCTATTTTCCAGATAACAGCTTTGCTTTCAAACAGAGCGCTCCCTTTTATCGAGCAACGATATCGGTGAGGCGCTTCAAAGCAATTTCACAATAAATCGTATTTTATTATTTTATTTGGTACGCATATTTTGTATGTCTCATACAATATACTTTAGTTTATTTATTTAAATATAGCTCTACTTGGTGCAAACATGTATTTTTGTATCGACATTTCGCATGTAAATTCAACGAATATCTACTGGGTAGATACTGTCCATGTAAGACAAAAAAATGACAAAACTTAAAAAATAGTAAGAAAGGACTTTCTCACACAATTTTTTTCATAATTATCTTCAACAAAACAATAATTTAGTCACTGATTCGAAACTGCATTAAAATCTAATAAAAAACCGAAGAGATATTTAGAGTTGAAAATTCAAATATCTACCCGGGTAGATACTGTCCATGTGAGGGTTAACATCGAAAAGCTATATAAATACGATATTTTTGTATGGGAGGTAGTATTAGTTTTTATCCGATCTTGCTCATCTTCGAACTTAGCCTCAGTTTAAATTTAAATTACGGCCGTAATCGTGCGGACAGACGGACAGACAGACAGACGGACATCGATAGATCAACTAAGAAAGTGATGCTGATCAATAATATAATAGTTTGTCATACCTACAACGCCTCCTTATGGGCGTTACAAATGGAATGACAAAGTGAATACATAATTACATAATTAATTAATTAATTTCTTAATGTAGCAATATTCATCAGCCAGCAGCCACCCATTATGTAGATACATATCTAAATATTGAAAACATATGAACACTTATGTATCAATTCCTATTTCGTAGATTGTACCTACTATATACACACTTGAAAAAGACATCATCAAGTCATAATAACTGTCTTCCTAACAGCATACAAAGCACTGAAAGCCAATACAAAATCCATACAAAGATAATATAGCATGTAGGTACAAATGGTATGGTAACTGGCTATAGACTTAGAACTAAGCCCAACTATACTGTTCTGTTGATTGAGTGAATGAGCTTGTTGGCAAAAGGAACAGCAGCAGTAACGCTGTAACTATGTGTACACAAGCCACAGACCATACCAACAAGTTTACACGTTACCTGTCATTATATTTGGCACTTTATTGAATTTATGTTCTATTTAGCATTACTTTATTGTTATAGCCGGCTGTATACCGTATAGTCCGCAGTCAGATACACTCGTGTATGTGTACTTCGAGGATACCGCGCAGCCATGGCACAAGAATGGCACACGGCGCGATATTGCCGATTCTTTGGTGTCTCACTCGACAGCTATGCTATACTTAATATTTACGGGTTCTATCCAGATCCAGTGTTCGCAGAGGTGCTCTCCATCGCACGAGAGTAGTACCTAGTACCTACTGCCGAGTCAGATTGAAAGTCATTATGACGATGGCGACGATGTCATCATTGTACTTTGTGGCGAACAATAGATAATTGAAAGGAAATTTTTGAAGAACAATGGGTGAGACGACATCCGTGTTATTTATTGCTTGTCGTCAGGAATGTTATTATGACGCTATTAATGAGCGCCGAGGATGCGCTTGAAAGGCCTCGAATAATTGGCACATATGGGTGAATGGCGGTCTCAATCTAGAATTGAGGGACACAGTAGTTATAGTGAACCCATATGGGCCAAGGAACCACGCAGTCGTTCCATAACTCACGCGGATACAAAATAAATCATTTTTACCACGGAATGGTTAGAATGCAATTAAACGCACCCTAACATTCCATGTTAGTGCCGTTAAAATGTTTTATAAAATACCTGAAGCATGCCTAAGAAAACCACGAGATGAATGCAGTCCTGCCTCAATAAATCTATTTATGGTGGTAATTAGCGATTTAAACTCATTTCGATTCCAAGTGGTTAATTAATTCCCGGTATCTGGTCGCAATGGGTATTGGCCGTAGTATACCCCAGTAAGTAGGTACTAATTGTGCGAATGATTAACCGTGCTTAGATCAGATGTTGCAGCTATTGTTCCTACCAAAAAAGGCAGCTAAACGTGACAATTGCCCAGTCGGTACGGTATTATTGTGCACATTTATTTTCGAGCGCGGATAGCAGCGAAAAGGAAGAATGTGTACCTATTCTGTGCCATTGCCGCCATCAGCCAGCCGTAGTACTCTTGGTTGGGTAGTTCTCTTCCGTTCCGTTTTCGATGGCCGGACCTGGACATAAGTGATTTTAACACCATTATTTTCTTAGACCTATTAGACGGCGAGTTCAAATTGGGCTAGCAATCGTGGTTGGCATTGTGCCACTGTTTTCAGCTTGCCGTTTGTGTACGTACCTGACAGCATTTCCAATTGCGATGTTTTGCCAAGCCGATTATGGCGAAAACGGCTGTCGTGTTTAATTCCGATGTTATGTCGGATAAAGACATGCTTTTTGTTCACAATTTGAGTTCAAGAGGGAGATATCGAAAACATGAATTAACAACGCGTCAATTGGAGTTGGAGTTGAATTTTAATTGTTTTCGATGCAATTAAGGTTGCAATGATTGTATACATTTGGTAGAAATGAACTCATGCCTTGTTGGCAAAAAATTACGTTAAACAGGAATTCTAAGGATGCATTGACAAATAATAGGTACTCGGTGTACCCCAAAACAATTTGGATACCTACATTTTTCAATTTACAAGGTTTTTTCTAAAGAAGCTTTTCATTAGGAGTACAATGCCGGTATGATGTAATTTAATTATATACCTTGGCCTACAAATAATTTTAAAAACGATGAGCTTTTAAACTTCTGTGCCGGAAAAAAATAATTTTGCGCAAACTCAACTCTGAGTGGAATCTAATGCGGAGATGAAATGCGCCAAGAGGTTAGTCACAACTGCAAAGATTAGCCGGGATAGTGGCCTGCACAAGAAAAAATGCAGGGTGATTCAACTGAACCTTCATCCCAACATAATGCAACATCAGCAATTATAACTTATAATGTTTTGCAGAAGATTCATTTAGCTCCGATAGCTTTGCTTGGATCTTTAGAGAAAAGATTAGAAGACTACCAAAATGCATGTCTAAACTGCATGCAAATAATACATTAACAAAGCCAACTACAAGGAAATATTTTATTAGAATTTGTATCATGCTAGGGATCTAGCTATATCTTAAACAGAGAAAGAGAGCCAATCTTCGTAGATGCTATGCATAGTGAGGTGAATTCGTTTCAATAAACAGGGTAACAAACCATGAAGTAACACCTAGCTACAAGGTCAAGCTTCGCTTGTACCCTCCTGAGGCCGTTGTCCACTGTCGATAAAACCGAACGCGAAGGTTATCTAGAACTTTACTTACACTAACTAGTCTTAAAAAAAAAAAATAAATAGGCGGCGCGACAGGCGGTAGACACCCAAGGCCTAGCTTCTCGCAACCATTCGTTTTGTGTGAGTTTCTATTTTTGGAACGAATGGAAGGGACCTACAATTTTATGCCGAGTCCGAACGGCTGAAGTGAGAGCTTTTTCAGGACAGTCATACTCTCGGATGTTTGTCAGACGTTCGCGAGAGGTGGCGCAGTAGAAAAAACCTTAAGATGTAATTTGTGTTTTTCCGGGGATCGAACCTGGGATCCCTCGCACAGTAGTCCAGCACACTAACCACTGCGCTACTGCGCCCACGCAACTAGTCTTACCTACATGAAAATCTGACCTGAAATTCACATTGAACTTAAAAACTAAGCACTAACTCCGTAAACTCTACTCCTATTCTGAATTTCTGATGGTCACTAAGAGTGATTCGACAGGGCCCCGAGACATGCCATATTACAATGGCAAAGGTTGACCTGCACAAACTTCATGTCATGGTAGGTAGGTAGGTAGGTAATTGGGTGCTCTTGTGGCGGTTGCCACAGCTTCACATAGACCATCCGTTGGGTCCATTGTGTCCAGTCACGGGAACCTTCCATTTAAATACTTGTTGGAGACAAAGAATTTACCGCTTTATTTGAGCCACCTTGATTTAGTATTAATCATAGGTATTCCTAGCTCTTGTATTATCCCAGTTTATCCTAAGAGTAACCGAATGAGTAAGGTCAGTTTGTTTGTGTGGTTCCACACCCCGATTTGAGTATGAATCTCAGGATTTCCTTAAGATCAACATTCTCCAGATCTTCCAGTTCATCCTCTGTCTACTGTTTTTAAGGGCTGGGCATTCGCAAAGCAGATGACAAACAGATTCTATTTTTTCGACGTCTCTGGAGCTTCTGCAAAAATCGTTATACAGTATACCCAGCCTTTCCGCGTGTACGCCTATCGCACAGTGTCCAGTAATGACCCCCGTGAGTATATGCGAATATCCTTGCGGCTCAGTCCGATCATGAATTTGGATCTCTTTTTGCTCACTTCTGGCCATAGTTCTTTTGCATGCCTGCAAGTGCTGAGATTGTTTTAACGTAGGTTTGTTCTACTCAAGGATTCAATGTCAACCTTCCTACCAAGCGTGCTTAGCGGAGTTCTTACAAATTCTAGGGCCATTGATGCATGCATCTTTGACCCGTTTCTTGCAATCTCATCCGCCTGTTCATTCCCCGGAATATCCATATGCCCTGGTACCCAGCATAGGGCTTTTGATAGCTCGTCCAGGTATTTCTGCCCTTGAGTTCACCACGACTGACTCCATGGCTTTTATGGCCGCTTGGCTGTAAGAGTATATAGCGATTTGTTTGTCGGCAAAGTGTCGGCTCTTTAAGTTCTTTGCCGCTAGGGTTATAGTAGCAATTTCCGCTTGAAGCACACTACAGTCATCGTCGATTCGGAATGATTCTTGCAGGTTTATTGTTTCGCTGAAGATGCCGGCGCCTTGTACCAACATCCATCTTAGAACCGTCGGCATAGAGGGCTATCTCGCCTTCTTCTCTAACTGCTTTGTGCTCCCAATCGCTTCTGTCCGGAATTCTGGTTGTGATGTGAATCTCCTTTCAAAAACGAGAGTGGGGGGTAGATAGTCTGTAGTTATCATCTCCTTCGCCGCGCTCTATTGTGTTTCGATGGACCCGTGGAGGATTTAGATGACCATGTTCCAGACTCTCTTATTCTGATTGCGGTTTTGACCGCCCTACTGCTACAGTAAATATCCAGAGGGGTGGATTTTAGCATCACCTCCATTGCTGCGGTGGGTGTTGTTCGTAGGGAACCCGTTATCCCAATGCATGCTGTCCTTTGGACTTTAGTGAGGCTTGAGAGATGGTATTTTTTCTCCGTGGCCCTCCACCACACGATTGTACAATATGTTAGGATGGGCCGCACTATTGCGGTGTACAGCCAGTGTACCACGTGCGGCCTGAAACCCCAAGTGTTGCAGAATGCTCTTCTACAGGCATATAGTGCCACGTATGCTTTTTTGATGCGATCCTCTATGTTTTCCTTCCAGCTGAGCTTGGAGTCCAGGATTATGCCCAGATATCTCGTTGTCGTTTTGTTTAGCCATACAAAAAAAAAAGCGACTAGTCGATAAAGATAATTTTTCGGACAAAATTGAGGGCCTCAGCGCGTGTCGCGACGCACAGATAGCCTGTGTTTTGAGTGGTTTACAAGCAAGGATGGTACAAAATGGGTCGGAGGACCGCACAAATGTGTCTGTGGTTTGTATTTCCTCTATATCTTTTGTTGGTCGTCACTTTTTCCGGAATAAGTATAATAGTTTCCTTCAAGCTATAGATGGGAAATCTTTTCCCTTTTGCCCACAGGTCGTTGGTTTTCTTTGTTAAAAAATATCGTTGGATGTGGGAGTCAGATGCCCACTTACTACGCTATGCGTAAGGTAGTAACGTTATGTATGCACCGCTAGTGGTTTCCTATACACTCCGGGACTTTGGAAAACTGTATGACTCGTCTGTTATAAAATCGAAGCTGCGTTTCTGGAAACATACTTGGCCAAGTTATCTACGAATTTCAAAGAAAATCATGAGTATCCTTCACTGGATTCCAGTCAAAGAAATAGCTGACTCACTTGCTAAAGTCGGTGCGACAATGCCACTTGGCTGCAGGAAATAAGGCCCCAAAAGCGAAAATGAAATAAGGCCCCAAATTTGGGGTGTTATTTCATAATGAAATAATACCCCAATTTCAAATATGAAATAAGGCCGCACTGAGATAAAATAATGCACCCAACAAAAATGAAATAAGGCCCCAAATCTTGACAGTAACCCCAGGCAGGGGGGTTGCAGGGGGGGGGCACCATGCCCCCCATACGTTTTCGTTTTTCGTTTGGGGCCTTATTTCAGGCTGAAGGAAATAAGGCCCCAATGTAATAAGGCCCCAAAAGCGAAAATGAAATAAGGCCCCAAATTTAGGGTGTTTTTTCATAATGAAATAATACCCCAATTTCAAATATGAAATAAGGCCGCAATGCGATGAAATAAGGCCCCCCAAAAAAATGAAATAAGGCCCCAATTCTCACAGTAAACCCAAGCAGGGGGTTTTTCGTTTGGGGTCTTATTTCATTTCTTCTTTTGGGGCCTTATTTCATTTGGGCCTTATTTCGCAGAGCCCTTATTTCATTATTCTTCTTTTGGGGCCTATTTCATATTAAAAATCGTTGTTGTTGTTATTTCGCAGAGCCTGCCACTTTTCGAACCTGAATTCTTCTGTGGTGTCAGTAAAAAATATTTCAGGATCCACATCAGGAAATTGGCTCAAATTGAATCCAATGAAGTCAGGCTTGAAACTCCTCGGCAGAACTCTACCAAAAAATTCTTTCCAAAATTCTCCTTCAGAAAATCATATTTTATCATTAATATGGACAAAAATAACCTAAGAATCCTGACAGGTATAATTAGTGGCAATGGGTTCATGAAAAAACAAATTCGACAAATGGAGTCGAGGCCAACTCAGATTGAAAAATTTGTGATGACAATCGTACACTCCAACAATTTATTCACTTCATAAATATGTTTATGATTTGAAAGTAGTTTGATATGAACAAGCCAGGCCCTGGGCAAAAAAACAAATCCTCTCGGCGATAGTCTTTGAACCAAAGATTAGTCTTGAGGTATGATTCACAGTCACTTGTTGATTGAAAAATCATTAGTCTCGGTGAAAATCGAGCAAACAGTGCGTCTAGATCAGATGTGGTGGTCGTCTACTGATGGGCCCACCCACCACATCGGGGCGAAACGCATTTCTGGAGTCGAGGCCAACTCAGATTGAAAAATTTGTGATGACAATCGTACACTCCAACAATTTATTCACTTCATAAATATGTTTATGATTTGAAAGTAGTTTGAAATTCATTCAAATTGGCGTCTCACCGAACCCTACATGTAGACTATGTCTGGCGAGTTACGAATCCTGTCTTCATATGTCCGGCAAAGAAAGGAAGAACAAAATGAAAGAACATCCTTGGCCAGGAAATCGTTACTTCAGCAAATCTAGTTGACATACCCCCAGAAAAGATTCATGTCCCTATCCATAAACTTGACGTGTCAAACATTGCCAAATACATTTTCGATGATATTGAAATCCGGTGAGTATGCCGTCAGCTTAATAGATCCACAATTTGGCTCTATAAATACGTTTTAACAACCCGGGCTGTATGTATTGGCGCTTTATCATGTTCTTAGATCCACGGTTATGAAAATATGTTAAAGCCTTATCAGTATAAGACAACGCATTCATTGTGGTTGACAAAAATTATAATTTGCAGGTGCCATAATGCGAAACGGCCCTCGCCCACCAACAACATCTTCCACTCTGCTATGCAGCCGGTCCAAATCATTAGTCTCTTTGCGGAAGTTAGGGAAATAGTAGATATGGGCATCCAGGGCATCCAAATTAAATTCTTTTCCAAACTACTTTCAAATCATAAACATATTTATGAAGTGAATAAATTGTTGGAGTGTACGATTGTCATCACAAATTTTTCAATCTGCTTTGGCCTCGACTCCAAGCATTCTCGACTTTTCGTCGGAGAATGCTTCAACTAAGTCCAGGTCACATGTGCGCGACAAAAACGGAGGCTTTGCGCTTTTCGAACCGGGTTAAGGGGTTCGAAATAATACGACGAATTGTTGTGAGATTTGTTTCGATACCACATTTTTTCCTGATTTTTGGAAAAGAGTCGTGAGAATTTGACGCCTTTTTTAATAGTAAGCCGCATTAGTAAGCACTCTATGTATGTTGCCTTTTATGTTTTTATTCATAGTTAGACTCCTCCCGATTTTCTTAGCTAATTTGACAATAAATAGGCGAGCGTCCTTTAACCTTTGATTTGTCCTTTTTTCGCCTCGGTTAATGGTTTTTCTCCACCAATTTTATTTTTTTTTTGTAAATTAAATAGTCGTAATTAACAAAATATTCGATCAAAGAAATATATGAATCCACTTGCCAAAGATAACGGTCAAACAAAATGCATGTTCTATTCAAGTGGTGCAAAATTAATACCCACATTTTGCTGGTTATTGGTTGATAATTTTTTTTATTTTAATTTTAAATCTTCCTTCTGGTCAAATCACAACAATTAAATTAACTTTAATTTAAAAAAAAGTAAGTCTCTAGCATGCTTGGTTTGGGACCAGTGGGTGATAGAAAACCGACCTTAGGGGGTGTGCTATCCAATTGGCGCGGAGTGTATCTCAGGCAGAACTATTTGGTTGGCATCCGCGACCTCAGTCATCTAATTAAACTACACACAAATATAACTAAGAGAGAAGATAGACATATTGATTGAAAGTCGAGCTGTCATCGAAGCTTATTATATTATTGACTTATTATCGTATTGACTTACGATACGATAAGTATACGACTTTGACAAACCCAAAAATACGATTCTCAGAAAAAGTTCATAAAAACGCTATGTAAATTACGTATGATATCTTGAAGAACAATTTTTTGAAGGAGGTCGACTTCTTTGTGTAGAACAAAACTCTGAATTAGCATCCTCTGCTCTTGCGAATTGGGATGCAAATTCAAATCTTTTTTATAGTTTACATTTTTTGTTTTGTTATACATATTAATTAAATATTTATATGAATACATGAAAATCAAAACTATATTTATATAAATTCTAAAATTACCCAAACAATAAAAGCCATTCATACCTACTCACATTTAATTGGCCTCGTTATGACAACTCTGTAACTGCACAGCGCACCATGACGCAAAATGATCTATTCGGTTGTCCACATCAGAAACTGATTGAAATTTATGGCCAAACGCTGCGTCCTTCCATGGACGTGCTCCTCTCATATATGTACATATTGTTGTATCACACAAGGAACCACTTCTGGCGCCTGGGTATACATATTCGTCTGTTTCGCAGCCGCGGCCAAACCTAGAAATCAAACAAAACCGACAAGATCATTAATTCATCTTCTTACATGTCAGCAGCACTCGATGCCTTCAATCCACTAGTGCGCTGCCACGTATTCTGGACACTCTGCGGCAATGTCTAAGAAGTCTTTGATTTGAAAACCAAAGTCGAAGGAATCAAAAATATCGGAGCGATACATAAGACACGTAACAGACAGACAAATCGTAGAATTAATTTGACATATTTTTGACGATTAATTAAATAATTAAATGAGCTACATAAATACATCAACATCAATGTGACGCGCATAGGAGATAAATCGGACATATGGATTCCGTTTACATTATAGTTTTTGCATACGAGTATCAGATCACTTGAGATAAAGTAACCTACCATAGGTGCTTTGAAATTGATATAGGTAAGGTATAGCTATATACGCAGAGGAATCAATAAACTGTAGGCTCCTGATGTGATTTTAAGATTAGGTACACAAGTCTTGTAACAAGCGGGTACTTATTTGTCATACAGCATTGTGTACCATTCTTAAGAATAATTTAAGTAATGTAAGACATCGAGTGAAGTGGTCAAACATGTTATCCGAACACATCGTCTCGATGTCCGAGATGAAAACGCAGGCAAACATAAAGTAAGTATGTGGTTCCCTGCAACATCAATCCGCTTGTCATGGGTAGCACTATATATGAAGACAGGAGCTGTCACAATGTCAGTTACTGCACGCACGGTAAAAAATGCACAAGCTAGATTTATATAATTATGGTAATTAGTTGACAGTTTACAGTTCTGCTTTGAATATTCAGAACAGGCAACTAGGGTGTATATCTACTGTTTAGGAAGGATGCTTATGCGGATCCTTCATAACTTTTAATCTTCCGCCACACCGACTAGAAATAACTCAGCCGATAGATAAATAAATAGATTTATTTATTCGGTAGGTAGTTCATTTACCACTTCCAAAGAGATAGAGCGGCTTATGCTAGGAATAGGAGGCTTGACCATCAAGCAAGTGGTTAAAACTTGTCTTCCTTAAAACTGAGATCCAAAAATACCATTAATTCCAAGGTAACAGGACTGCCATGACGAAGGATCTGCAATAATGTACATAAGGTTATATGTATTGCTATGGTTCGCAGGGTTCAGGGGTAATCGTTATTAATGGCTCCTCAGGGCAGCTCAATCTTTTCTGTAATCTAGTTTAGAATACCTAGGACATAAAAACAAAGTATTCGATAAACGAGGTGGAAGGCCTTGGAAAGGTCGATAAAGTGCTGGAAGGTAGTGGAATAATAACGCATAAGAGCTCGAGGAATGAGTGAACTCAAATGGGAAATGAAAACGGTGAGCTGATTAATCGTTAGTCTTAGTGGAGCGGTGCAGAAATGCGACAAGAGGTCACTCAAAGCTGCGGAATTGCACAAGAAATTGATGCAAAGGAGTAAGAAGGAAACAGAAATCGGCTTAAGTCCAAACTATTTCCGATTTATTGATGCCATTATCAATAATGCGTGTTGACTGATATGAATGTCATTATTACGTCGGTCGAAACCACTCCAGAAAATGCTGAATCTAGAAAATATTCCGGGACCATGAATCTACATGAACGGAGAAGATGGAGATAGAATGAAGATGGGCAATCTGTTTCTAATGCGGTCACCTGAGCAACAAAGTGTCAGTCATGCCAAGTCTACGTTCGTCTCTTTTGTGGCTTTTGTTCTTAGCTTCAAGCTACATGGGGCTGGATGTTTACGGAGAGATCAGCTTCTTTATGTCCAGGATACCTTGTGATCTGTTCCAAGAACTTTAATTTCTTCGCGACAATGCTTCAAAGGATTTTGTATCTTACATACAGTTTGTCAAGGAATTGTTTTTACAAAACTGTAATTTAAACAGTTTCTTTATAAAACAAAAAAGCTTCTTTGATGTTTTACTTCATTTTTTTAATAAATTTCTTTTTATTAATATATCTACTAACGAACAGTAACAAAAAATACTACATTATGAAAGTAATAAAAAATAAGCAAAAATTAGCTTGTCAAGAAATTTCTAAAAACAATTTCGTGACAGACTGTATGTATTTATTGCTTTTATAGCTATAAATAGTACTTTGCCGTGGTATTGCCCCTATCGAAGACTCCTGGGACCTGCGCTTGGAAGACATACTGCTATATCGTTCGTATAATCATACCGATTTTAATATACACTGGCGATGACTAGGATGAGGCCAACTCGATTTCTCCAACCCGATTGTGCCACAGGTAATAGCTCCCCACACCATTACACCTGATGTACGGCTGTGATGTCTAGCTAAATTAAGCTCCTCCTTTCGGAATTAATTGCCATGGAATGGAATTAAAAGTTTTAACTATAGGGGCCGTCGAGGTTTTTTCATCCGAAAAGACAAATGCGTTTCCATTCACTGCTCCAAGCGACATGTTCGCTTGCAAATTTCATTCGATACTCCTTGTGTACTTGCCTTAAAATAGGTTTCTTTTTAAGATTTCCTCTCTGCATAGTACCACTTTCTCATATTATCCTTCGTACCGTTGCGTTGCTATGCTGGCTGATACTCCGCTGTTGGCCCTTATTTTAGTCGCTGGTGGAGTAGAATTTAAGGCAAGCCGTAGAATTAACCGCTTTTCTCGCAATGCTGTTGCTTCTGCGGTGCGTCCTTTTTGATTTTTTCCATAGTGTTGTGGATCCGCAAGAAAACTGTTTACAACAGTCTTACTTCTATTTAGCCTCCTTGCAATTTCTCGGCCTGAGAGTCCTAACCCCTTGAAAGCATATATTCTATCTCTTTCTGTAGCTGTCAAAGTCTTTCCGGAAACCATTTTTTTTTTTAACTAAATAAAAACAGTTCTCTTCAACGCTTTTTTAGATAGATAGAATTTATTTCATTTGACGACAAAAAATAAAAAAAAATTAAAAATAATAATAATAATAATAAATTATTAAATAAATATATCTCTCTATATATATATAGATATTCATAATATATATAAATTGTAAGGTAGAATAAAATAAATAAATAACACATAAAAACATAATAAATAAATAAATAAAAAAGCAAATATATAACAAATATATAAATAAATAAATAAATAAATAAATAAATAAATAAATAAATAAATAAATAAATAAATAAATAAATAAATAAATAAATAAATAAATAAATAAATAAATAAATAAAAAAAAAAATAAATAAATAAATAACAAAAAAATAAGAATAATAATGATATAAAAAATACAAAGATATTAATAACAATTAACGCAAATATATATACTCACTTTGGTGAGTAATATTCAACTCATTTATTAGGGGGTTATCAGCGAAGTTACATCTAGTTATAAAAACTTGGTTTAGTTTCGTAATTCTCTCGGAGCTCTTTTATGCAAATCTAGGGTAGAGTAGTGCCAAGGGAGGTGCAGCATCATTTTTAAGAGTTTGTTTTGCTGAATTTGTAATTTTTTTCAATGACAATCTGCACATTTACCCCACACTTGACAGACATATAATAAAATTGACTGGAAGATCACTTTGTGGATAAGTATTTTATTTTCATTAGACAATAAGGAATTCCTATTTATAAAAGGATATAGCACCTTAATAGCAATACCGTTTTTATGCAGTGTCCTTGCAGTATGTTCCTTGAATTTTAATTTTTGATCCATATAGACTCCTAAATATTTAACAAATGGTTCCCGATTTATCTGATGGCCATTTATCATCAGCTGATTGGACGGTAAGGAACAAGGCTTTCTTTTTCTTCTAAAAACGATAGCTTGATGCTTGTCCGTATTTATTTTTATTTTCCATTTATTATAATATTTATCTAAAATTTCAGCCGCATTTTAAAGATTGGTCTCAATGTTGAGACCAACTACATGCGAGGAAAATACAGCAGTATCATCAGCGTACACAGCAATTTCGCATTCCGGTAAATTCGGGATATCTGCTGTGTATAAGTTGTATAATATTATTGGCCCAAGGACTGAGCACTGGGGAACACCTGCGGTAATATGCAATAAGTTGGACGAACTACCATTAACGTACACTCTGAAACAACGACTTGTGTAGTGTTTAAAGATCGCTACTTCCTACTTTTGGTATAAGAGCGTACCACGCTGAATTGATAGGCGATTTCTCGCCGCAATTATTTTTGAAAGAATAAGGCAATCGCCTAGTTTAGGTATCTAAATTATTCTCTGCTTTATTATTTAAATTGCATTCCTTAAATACTATTTACAGTAACTGTTATACTTATCTTCTATCTTATTTCTACTTACATTATCGACATCGAATAACTTATTCTAAATTCCTATTGGCTATGCGCCATTCAATAGGATCTTATTTCTATTGAGTGACATTCAGTTCAATTGAGTGCATTGAGTGCATGATAGTGGTGTGCAATTTGATTACTTTTGAGTAACGAATGAGTACTGATTACTTCAAGTTCAGTATTCGGTATTTGGTATTCGATACCTAGTACTTTGTCTCGCAGTCAAATGTTTATAGGCTATAGGTATACATGTAGAGCTAAATCTTTTTCTTTTATACACATTCGCATCTATCAGCGATTGTTAAGCCTATTAATTAAATGTTTGTTTGTACCTACATATTCACAAATGAAATGTACTCAAATCTACTCACCTGCAAAAAAGTAAACTCAGTAATCAGTAATCAATAAATTCGTTGAATCTTGTTTCTTAAAAGTATTCAAGATCAGTTAATATACATAATTACTTGAATGCTTGCATACAACGAGTCGTATAAGACTCAGTAATCAATACTTTGATTAGGTACAAGGTACTTTTTGATTACTTGACTACTGATTCCTGTGATGTGGTTTAAAATATGTGTGGAGAAAAGTAATCAAATTGGAACTGCGTGAGTATGTTGCTTTGTATTCGCAAATTACAAAGCAAATATGGACAAAGCAACATACACAACACACCCAGCAAACCTCGTCTCCCTCTTTCATTATGTCGCGCAGTCACATACTCACTCACTATCTTCCATTCTCTTACAATGGTACATGATACTCGATACTTGAAATGAGTATCGATACCGAATACTACTCAAAATAAGTATTCGATACTGATACTCATTTGCTTACTACTAACATGCAGCACTAACTCCATATAAACAATCAGTATCAGTATTTAAAATACACATACATAATGTTACCTGCAAATACAAAGCAACGTACACAACACACCCAGCAAACATCGTCTCCCTCGTTCATCATGTCTCGCAGTCCCATACTCATATGAACTTCCATTCTCTTACAATGTACTTGATACTCATACAGTTCCAATTTGATTACTTTTCTCCACACATATTTTAAACCATATTTCCCTAGGAATCAGTACTCAGTAGTCAAGTAATCAAAGTAATCAAAGTATGTATAGTATATACCTACCTACCTATTGATTACTGAGTCTGCATCGAATACTGGAATATGTGTGGAGAAAAGTAATCAAATTGGAACTGAATGAGTATCAAGTACATTGTAACAGAATGGAAGATCATATGAGTATGTGACTGCATCTGCGAGACATAATGAACGAGGGAGACGAGGTTTGCTGGGTGTGTTGTGTATGTTGCTTTGTATTTGCAGGTAACATTATGTATGTGTATTTTAAATAATGATACTGATTGTTTATATGGAGTTAGTGCTGCATGTTAGTAGTAAGCAAATGAGTATTAGTATCGAATACTTATTTTGAGTAGTATTCGGTATCGATACTCAATTCAAGTATCGAATACTAAATACCGAATAATTACTTTTTGCACATTACTAGTGCATGACACATCTAGCTGTGTGATACGTTGTGTACATCAAGCTGTGTGGCACATTGTACTCGATTGAACTATATGTTCTTACGTCACTTTGTTATTCAAATTAAACTACAAATGTGTTGTGGACAGTGGTGTATGCAAGTGGGTACACTACACTTGACAAAAAACTTTGAACAATTTTACAATGAAATATAGGGAAATTAAATTCCAACATTTTAAATAAAAGGCCATTATGCCAAACTGTGTCAAATGCCTTCTCTATATCTAGGAGTATCATTCCTGTCGACTTCCCTACAGCACTATTGATTTTTATTCTGTTGCAAATTCTCAGAATTTGATGGCAGGTACTATGGTGGCGTCTATAACTGAACTGTTCATTTGGAATAATGTTTTTGGTCATCTATAAATTCTAACAATTTTCCCTTAATGACTCTTTCATAAATTTTACTTTTTTACGCTTTTTTAAATATACTTAATAAAACTTTGAAAAAATACGCTGATGTGAACTCCTGCAACGAAATATTCGTAATGGCCTCACCCTAGTGGCGCATCTTTTTATACGCTTTTCAAGCAGTTCATTATTTGATCTTGGGAAATTCCAGATATCGTTTCTTATTTACCCTTTAATAACTTACTTACTTACTGTTTCCAACAGGTATAAAGAGTGAAAATCGATAACAAAATGAATGGCAACTCAGAGAAGATGACTGACAGTACCTCGGAATCCATTTTTTTGTCCACTTCTCCATTCTTCCTAATTGGGATAGGCGCGTAAGAAAGGTCTTCTGAAATCTAAGTATAGAATGTGGCCGTGATTGGTACGAATACATGACCAAATAATTTCTTTCAGTCTGAAACAGATTCACCATAGACTCTCCTGGCACTAAAAGATGTCTGGAAAAAGCTGATTGAGGATAGCCTCAAGTACTGTGGTAGAGGTTGTCGTCATAGGACTCGTGGCGAAGATGCATTCTGGTCCTTGAAATGTTTGAATGGCCTTCAGGTAAGTGACCATTGGCGGTTGCCGGCCACAGTCTTGAAATCCGAGTTTGCGGGGATATGCGTTTAAAGTGACAATAGTAAAGAAGCATGGACCGCTCAGTTCGCTCCAAATAGCTGCTTGACATTGAGTTAAACGGTCTGGACAACAAGTTTGCTCCTTCTGATGCTATTGTGATCTCGCTGTCTCAAAATTTAGCCGGCTTGGTAAAGTCTGCAGGAAATCTCACCATTTGTTCGTCCATGTTTCAATGGGCCTCCTATTGTGAAGTCTTTAAATTTAATGTTAAAACTAAAAGTGGTTCCTAGTAAGTCCCATAGTAGAAAAAGTGGTCATATTAATAGCTAACATAAAAATATAAAAGACGTCTTTATTCAAAATATGATCTTTTTAGAACCGGCCGTTTGGATTTGCATTTATTATTGACCATGATCACTTTAATTTTATTGTGTAATTATGTCACCTACCCAACCTTTAACTAATTAAACGAGTTTCTTTATGGTTGGTATATTTAAATGATCAAATATAGTTGGATATAGGTACCACTACCTACCGCAAAATGAATTAAGGTAAGTGCGTATCCGGAAGCCTATAGATTTAAATGTAATAAGAATACGATTAAGTATGAGATTTTCTTTTATGACGGTCGTCAAATTTATTTTTACTACATGGACCGGGAACAATTTTATTAGCGTTTCCATATAATTGCTATATAATCAATAGTTTGATAGGACTTTAATAATCATATAAGTTTTTGTGATTAAAAATATCGCAGAACAATTTTCAAACTGATGATGTAATAAAACAATTCTGACGAAATATTTATATACTTTCTGAAAATCCATTTGTGTTGTAACAGTCAATTGGTGATGGTTGTCCAACCTAGAGGTGTTAAATCATATGGAGGCTAAGTAGTGACAAGTCCATTTCTCGAAATCATTTCATTTCCAAAATTATTTTATGCTTTGCAAGTTGCAACTTTTAAAATGATATCCCGTATTGTCATTCATTTTACAAACGATATTTCAATGATTTTTGAAGATATAAGATCCGAATATATGACAGTGGGCGCAGTACCTATATAGCTTAGTGGTTAAAGTTCAAGACTCGGAAAAATATTTGGCCTTGACCACTAAGCCCACTTCTAACAAACGTCTGACAAGCATCTGATAGTTATTTGACTTGAAAAAGGTTCTCTATGGAGCCATTTAGATTCGGAATAAAGTTTTTCCATTCATCCGAAAAATAAAACCTAATAAATATAGGATCCTATAATGCTATGCATGTTGCGTCAACTATTTCTTTATTTATTAATACCATCACTTCGTACTTAATACTTAACCCTTCTGTCAACTATTAACTCTGGCCAGACCTTTCTGACTTCTGGTGGGAGTTTTCTTTAAAATATAATGCCAATAGCTTCTTGAAATTTCAGGATAGGGTCACCGCAAATGTTTTCTGTGATATAATAATTTTTTTGTTCATTTTAATGTACTCGTTAGAGTTAGATTAGATAGACAAAAGCGGTCACAGCTTCTTGAAATTCGATGATAGAGTCAACACAAATGTGATTTGGTACCCGTCGGTCGGATAGAGAGCAGCGTTTTTCAATATCATGCAGCTTCAACAAATGATTCAAATTATGCAAGTTTTATGATTTGATTTTTGCCATGCATATATTTTTTATCTCATTCTCTTGTGTCAGTAATGTCGTTAGTAATACTGCCGATAGAAGAGCGAATGAAAAATCCGTGGGCGGTGGGCTATACAGATCCAGGGTTTTAAAAATACTGTTACATTCGGCTGGGATTCGAAAAGATAAAACACTATTCTGTTTACTAAACTTTAATAAATCACTTTTATTACAAGACAATATCACTTAAAATCAACTTTTCCGCTTATTTCAATCTTTTCCACTTATTACAATCTTTTCCACTTATTTTAAATCACTACCGATACTATTCGAACTTTGCTTTACACGGTTTAAAGATAAACTGTCCTCTCGTCGGATTTCGCAACCCTTTTTATACTCCCCACTAAAGCTTCTCGAATATTCTATACTCCAACCGGAACAATCGAGAATGTACTAGTTTCGTTTTAGACCATTCACCATTCGTTGAGTTTGGAAGATTCGAAGTTTCGAATTCCGTTGAATAAGTTCGTCTACTTTCCATTAGATGGCGTTGTGGTCAATAAGTAGTACTTTTCAATCCACACTACAATATCCCCCTCTTAAACTTGTTCGTCCCGAACAAATGCGTCAACATTTTCCCCAATGTAACGGTGAAGACGATCCACATGGACAACTTTGAGTTTGCCTCTTCCTCGTTGGATTCGATAGACCACGTCGTTGATTCGCTTGACTACTCTATAGGGCCCCTCCCAATCTTGTTGCAACTTAGGCGACATACCTTTTCTTCTATGGGGATTGTACAGCCATACCAGATCTCCTTCCTCGAATCCTGTAGTTGTTGCTTTGGCATCGTACCTCGTCTTCATGCGGTCGCTGGCTATCTTGATCTTATCCCTAGTTTTTCGATGCACGTCCCTGATGGTTTCTCTGAGGTCCGCAACATAATCGTCCTCGTTCTTGGGTTCCTCAGTTGGAGATCCGAACATCAACTCACTAGGTAGCCGGACTGTTCGACCAAACAGGATTTCAGATGGTGTATGTCCCGTAGTGTTATGCACAGCATTGCGATATGCTAGTAGAAACATTGGAATCTGTTTATCCCAATCCCTCTGGTCGTCGCATACAACCTTAGATAGGTGTTCATTCAAGGTTCTGTTGAAGCGTTCTACCATCCCATCTGATTGCGGATGGAGCGGCGTTGTTCTCGTCTTTTTAATCCCGAGTAACTGGCATACTCCTTGAAAAATCTTGGACTCGAAGTTTCCGCCTTGGTCCGAGTGCAATTCCAATGGTACACCAAATCTGCTCACCCAGTTGAAAACAATCTGCTCTATCACGGTTTTGGCTTCTTGGTTAGGGATGGCAAATGCTTCTGGCCACTTACTGAAGTAGTCCATAACCACGAGGATGTAACGATTTCCATTAATCGTTTCAGGAAACGGTCCGGCAATATCAACTGCAATTCTTTCGAAAGGGGCTCCAGCATTGTATTGGTGCATTTTGCCTTGAGTTTTCACTCTCGGGCCTTTGCTGGCCGCACAGGTTACGCACTTTCTGCACCAGTTTTCTACATCATCCCTTGAGTGGATCCAGTAAAATCGCTCTCGCACCTTTTCGAGCGTTTTATTTATTCCCAAGTGGCCCCCAGATACTCCATCATGCAGTTCCTTTAGTACTTCACTTACTTTGGACCTGGGAACAATAAGCTGCATCACGAACGACTTTCCATCAGAGCTTTCCCATCTTCTTCTCAAAATGCCGTCCTGCACATGAAGAGAATCCCATTGTGCCCAGTATGCCTTCAGCTCGGGGCTCCTATTGGATATCTCCTGCCAGTCTGGTTTTCCCTCATGCTCCTTCCAGGCGAGAATCGGCTCAATATCCGGATCTTTCCTTTGAGCCTCCCGGATCTCTCTCGCACTCCAGCCGTCCATGGGCTGAGCTCTCAGCATTTGTACGGAAACGGCATCTTTTTCCTCCTGACGCACGCAATGTTTGCAATCGGCTTTGCAAGGACGGCGGGAGAGAGCATCTGCATTAGAGTGAAGAGTTCCCTTTCGATGCTGTATTTCGTAGTCATACATCTGCAGCCGTTCGATCCACCTCGCGACTTGTCCCTCAGGATTTTTAAACTGCAGCAGCCACTTTAAAGACGCATGATCGGTGCGAAGAATAAATTTGCTCCCATAAAGGTACTTGTGGAAGTGTTTTGTCGCCAGGACTAAAGCGAGAAGTTCCCGTCTGGTTACACAGTAGTTCCTTTCTGGCTTCGAGAGAACTTTACTGAAGTAGGAAACTACTTTCTCTTGGCCATCATGCACCTGGGAAAGGACGGCTCCAACTCCCACATTACTAGCGTCTGCATCCACAATAAATGTTTTTCCAGGAGTAGGGTATGCTAGTATGGGGGCGTCACACAGTTGCTGCTTTAGTTTTTCAAAGCTCTTTTCGCACTCACCTGACCATTTGAATTGTTTTCCTTTTTCTGTCAGTTGATGCAAGCTCTTGGCAATCCCGGCAAAGTCCTTCACAAAGCGTCTGTAGTAGGTCGCAAGTCCCAGAAAGCTCCTCAGTTGATGTTTGTCTCTGGGAACCGGCCAGTTTTTCACTGCATCGACTTTCTCTGGATCAGTCCTGACTCCTTCGGAAGAGATGATGTGCCCGAGATACTTCACTTCTGGTCTAAAAAGAGCACACTTTTTCGGGTTCAGCTTCAATTGCGCGCTTCGCAGTCTCTGGAACACTTCCTTCAAGTTGTCCCGATGTTCTTCAAACGTTTTGCCCACCACGATGACATCATCTAGGTACACCAAACAGGTTTTCCACGTTAGTCCCAGCAAAACCCGCTCCATTAGCCGTTCAAAGGTGGCTGGAGCATTGCACAGTCCAAATGGCATTACTGTGAATTGCCAGAGCCCGTTTCCTGCTGTAAAAGCTGTTTTCTCCCGGTCTTCGGGATGGATCTGCACTTGCCAGTAGCCACTCTTCAAATCAATGGTGGAAAACCATTTGGCGCCGGATAGTGTATCCAGGGTATCGTCAATCCTTGGCAGAGGGTAGCTATCCTTTTTGGTAACATTGTTCAGCTGACGATAGTCCACGCAGAATCTCGTGCTGCCGTCTTTCTTCTTGACCAGTACAACCGGTGACGCCCATGGACTTTTCGAACTTTCAATCAGCCCTTCCTTTTCCATCGTCGACACCATTTCTGCAACCTCCGTCTGCTTAGCCAATGGTAGTCGTCTGGGAGGCTGACGAATAGGTCTTGCGTCTCCTGTGTCGATTCGGTGTTGTACGAGATGTGTCCGACAATACTCGCCGCTCTTCGAAGCAAATATATCAGCGAACTCGTTGATTAGTTCCCCCGCCATTTCTTGCTGCTCCTGATTCAACTCACACTGTCCAAATATACTCCTTTTTATCTCTGCCATTTCCGTGGATGTAAGAGGTTTGGTAGGACCCTCATTGGATAATTTTGTGACCGCAGTAATTGGCACGCACTTACCGACCACTTCCCCTTGCTTTAGTTTCAGGCTGCTATGTTCGACATTTAGGACTCGTACGGGAACCATGTTGTTTTTAGGTTCTACAAGCATCTTTCCAACGACGTAGTTTTGATAATGATTTTCTGGATCTGGCTCAACTAGGTAGAATCGGTGGCTCCCAGGATCACCTTCCAGCCTTGTCCAAATAAGTGTTTCTGAAGAAGGTGGTAATATCTCGTCTTCACTCATGACTGTCCTTAGAGCTGTGACATGCTCGTCCCCGTAGATCATGGGAATTTCGACGTTCCTGTACTTTAGTACTTGCAAGCCGATGTCCAGTACTACATCGTGCGCCTTCATAAAGTCGATTCCGATGATGCATTCGTCACATATATCGGCCACTAGGAAGGTATGGGAGAAGACTAATCCCGCAAGATTTATTGTTAGCAGTACTTCTCCATACACCTTTGTTGTTGCTCCAGTTTTTAGACAGTAGCTGCTGGTGTTGTGCAGCCATGATTGGTGGACGATGTCTCTCCTTATGATGGAAGCGGTGGCACCGGTGTCGATGGTGGCCACATACTTTCTCTGGCCGATATGGGCTTCCACTGTCAAACTCTCATTACCTCGTTTGGTCTGGGAAACTTGAATTGTGGTCCTGGGGTCGTCGATTCCAGAATCCAACTTATGCCCCGTGAAGTTGGTTCTTACACGTTTCCCGACTGATAATTTTTGAGAAGAGTTATCCGCTGGACGCTCAGATGCCCTTTCATTTCGATTCCTAGCGCTGCAGTGCGGACAACTAGTGTGTCTGGGTGGAGCTCTGCACTGTCGCTGTAGATGTCCAATTTTGTTGCAGTTCCAGCAGCGGATCGGTCCCCTGCGAGCACTGTCTTGTTCTACGACATTTGCCCTTTGGCACGAGCATTCGACCGTTGTTATCTCTCTCACGCGGTGAAACCCTTGTGATGCTTGGTCAGCAGCTTTCATGGTCAGGGCAAATGCCAGTGCCTCAGGGAGAGTTTTCTTTCCAGCCATTCGTACAGCCATTTGCAGTTGTCGGTCCTCTATGGCTTGGATAAACGCCTCTACAGCCATTTCGTTGATGAGATCCTCGCCGGCATTGGGATACGACAAATGCGCCAGACGTTCGATATCAGCTTGCAACTGCTGGAGCGTTTCTCCCCGCTTCTGGATTCTACTGCGCAGTTGTACCCTATATACTTGCTGCATATGGTCATCACCAAAGCGCATTTCGATTGCTTTAACCAATGCGTCGTAGTTGCGTTGCTTTTCTTCGGAAATTGTTTGAAGCAACTCTGCAGCTGTGCCTCGTAGTGCTAGCGTTAGTGCGATTGACTTTTCCTCGTCGTCCCAGCTGTTGGTCATTGCAGCTGCTTCGAACTGCCGCTTATAAATTGGCCATGATGTTTGACCATCGAAAACAGGCGGTTGCATCTCCTTCCTTCTAGGGCAGTTAACAGAATATTCTCGGGCTTTCTGTTTCTTGACTTTATCCAGTTCTCTAGCCAAGTTCTCGAAATTTGTTTCATGCTCTTTTGCTAAGTTCTCGAAGTTTGTCTCATTCTTTCTTGCTAAGTTCTCGAAGTTTGTCTCATGCTTTTGTAATGTTTGATTGATATCGTCAAACTTTGTTTCTACCTTCTCAAGTTGTGTCTCATGCAGGTTTAGTTTGTTATCAATCGCGTCGAATTTTACTTCTAGAACATTCTTAAACTCTTCCACGGCATCTTTTTGTGCAGCGACAATGGAATTCTTCTGTTCTTCTTGAGAATTTTTCTGTTCTGCCAACTTAGATTCGATAGAATTCTTCTGTTCTTCGAACTTGGCAAGAAGTAATGCCATCATAGCGGCCATGTCAGTGCCTGTACTTACTTGTTCTTCCTTTTCTTCTGCCACTTCGAATAGCATGGATTTTGGATCTCCTCCCTCGCTTTCGACAGCTTCCTGCAGACGAAGTATGAGGTCACTTTTTCCACCAGCTGTGGAGAGATTCCGTTTTTCCAGCTCAGTTTTTAACTGAGGTATGCTGAGTTGAAGTAATGCCAATGTGCGAACCATATTTACTAATTCACTTTTTTTTTTCTTTTTTTTTTTTTTCACTTTACTACACTTCACTTCACTTTATTTAATTTTTTTTTTTTTCCGTTGGTACCTACTGCACAAATTAATTCACTTTTTTTTTTTTTTTTTTTTTTTTTTTTTTTTTTTTTTTGTTGTCAAATTCACAATTTAATTCACTGTTTTTTCTTTTCACAACACTTCCCACAGAATACGTTTTATCCCACTTCTGACACCAATGTTACATTCGGCTGGGATTCG
This sequence comes from Cheilosia scutellata, assembly GCA_955612985.1. Lineage (NCBI taxonomy): Eukaryota > Metazoa > Arthropoda > Insecta > Diptera > Syrphidae > Cheilosia > Cheilosia scutellata. The sequence continues at coordinate 78,606,022 of OY015313.1, read as the reverse complement.
AAAAGATAAAACACTATTCTGTTTACTAAACTTTAATAAATCACTTTTATTACAAGACAATATCACTTAAAATCAACTTTTCCGCTTATTTCAATCTTTTCCACTTATTACAATCTTTTCCACTTATTTTAAATCACTACCGATACTATTCGAACTTTGCTTTACACGGTTTAAAAATAAACTGTCCTCTCGTCGGATTTCGCAACCCTTTTTATACTCCCCACTAAAGCTTCTCGAATATTCTATACTCCAACCGGAACAATCGAGAATGTACTAGTTTCGTTTTAGACCATTCACCATTCGTTGAGTTTGGAAGATTCGAAGTTTCGAATTCCGTTGAATAAGTTCGTCTACTTTCCATTAGATGGCGTTGTGGTCAATAAGTAGTACTTTTCAATCCACACTACAATACATTAGGTTCTTTCATATTGTAGTGTGGATTGAAAAGTACTACTTATTGACCACAACGCCATCTAATGGAAAGTAGACGAACTTATTCAACGGAACTTCGAATCGTCGAAACTCAACGAATGGTGAATGGTCTAAAACGAAACTAGTACATTCTCAATTGTTCCGGTTGGAGAATAGAATATTCGAGAAGCTTTAGTGGGGAGTATAAAAAGGGTTGCGAAATCCGACGAGAGGACAGTTTATTTTTAAACCGTGTAAAGCAAAGTTCGAATAGTATCGGTAGTGATTTAAAATAAGTGGAAAAGATTGTAATAAGTGGAAAAGATTGAAATAAGCGGAAAAGTTGATTTTAAGTGATATTGTCTTGTAATAAAAAGTGATTTATTAAAGTTTAGTAAACAGAATAGTGTTTTATCTTTTCGAATCCCAGCCGAATGTAACAATATTTTCTGTTTTGTCACTTTTATTTTCATGCAAAATGTGTGCAGGTCTTGCCAGACCTTGTGGTTGACGGGAAGGTATAAAATGATATACCTAATTGACAGAAGGGTTAATCTAGTGCAGTCACAGTCGGGGGTGGACCTGATCCTCAACCAGCTGAGTTTTTAGCTAACTATCTCCAGTTGGGCACTACAAGTTGGTTGACGCCCCACGGTAATTGTGCGGCCACCTAAGCTGAGGTCTTCCTTTACTACGTTGCGTATCCGGGTTGCAGTCGAAGACTGCGGGCCTTAGCAAAAGAGAGAGAGATATCTCTCGAACCAGAGGATATTCATCAGTCTTAGATAGAGGACAAGCATCAGCATCATAAAGCTTGGTTTTTCCCTCCTTAACTGGTTAGCCCAATTGCATCGCCTCCATTTCTTTACTATGTGCAGCTTATGGACCAATGACAGCTCGCTGTGTTCTACCAATGATGTCAATATCATCGGCGTATATGAATAATTGGTTGGACTTTTGAAAGATTCTGCCTTGTGTGTTGCCTGTGATTTTCGCGAAATTCTTCAAGAATTTCTCGACTAATATTATTCTCCGAAATTTACATGCCATTCTGAGTCGGACATATGGGTGAAAGACGCATGCCAATATATGTCAGGCCGAGTACACGACATGCCAAACACGACATACGCATGCCACTCTGACGTCAATTTGACGTCAGCATATGTCATAAAAGGGTGCATGTCGTGTACTCGGCCTGACATGTATTGGCATGCATCTGTCACCCATATGTCCGACTCAGAATGGCATGTAAATTTCGGAGAATAATATTAGTCGAGAAATTCTTGACTAGATTTGTCGGGTATCCACCAACTGAGTACCTATTAGAGCTGTGTCAATCGTGATTGATTCGTTCTTTTTGACCCGATCACAATAAAGTATTGGTGATTGCAATCACATAACCTCAAGTCAATCGTTCATGGAATCAATACTTTTGTTCTGACTAGTTCATTTATTTCGGTTAGCCAGTAAAGAAAGAACGAAACAACACAATCGCAAAGTCAATCGTTCACAGAGTCAATACTTTTGTTGCGCATCTGACTCGTTCATTTTTCTCGGTAGCCCCAAATCAATCATTCACAAAGTCAATACTTTTATTGCGCATCTAACTGGCTATTTCGGAGAGCAAAAAATAAATCGCTTGATTTGAAGATTTCTTGGACGTTTGTTAATCCACTGGCATCGTAGCCATCCTTTGATGGAATTTGTTACTTTATGTCTTGATAGAAAGAAGACGAACCATATTATGGGATATATGTTATATTTATTTCGAAATGTCACCAGAAAGCCCTAAAATATTAAAAATTTGAGTGATTTTTTTTTTTCGCTTCGAAAAATTAAGATTTTAGGGCTTTCTGGTGACATTTCGAAATAAATATAACATATATCCCATAATATGGTTCATCTTCTTTCTATCAAGACATAAAGTAAAAAAATCCATCAAAAGATGGCTACGATGTCAATGGATTAAAAAACGTCTAAGAAATCTTCAATTGAGGCGATTTTTTTTTTGAAATGGAACAATCGTTTCATCTCTTTTTTTATTGTCTCTGTCTTTAGATAAACATGTTTTGAAGCTTTCAAAAGTGATTCACTCTTACAATCTATCAGAATGTATCTGTCTCTACCGAAACGAAATTGAACGAATGATTGTATTGAAATTGAATGGAGCAATACAATACTCTCATTCTCATCTGTCATTGAATGATTGAATGATTGATTGAAATGACCGAATCATTTTTTCCACTAATACTTGAACGATTCGATCATTGAATTTGAACGATTGACACAGCTCTGGTACCTATAGTTCACGTGATCAATCGAGGCCAATAAGAACTCAGAGACATTGAGTGAGAGAGCTGTCAGACTCATTGTGCTCTGCATCATTATTCCGCACCGCGCTATACGAGTTTGGCAGGGATTCCAAAACTAAACTTGGCTTGGCTCGTCTCCATAAATCCATATGCGGATTAAACAGATGTTGGGTGTCAACTTCAACTTTTTGGGTTTTCGCTAGGACCTCCTGTAAAGTGAATATTTGATCGATTATGATCTTACCCAGCTTAAAAGCGTAGCGACCAGTTCGTTTAGGCGTTCAAAGAGTATACCGCATACAGCACGCTGCCTTGATACCTTTTTTTAACTTTTGGTAAAACTTTCGACCATTGCTTCTCACGATCTTTCTTTTTGCTCCTGAGAAGCCGATGTTCTTCCCTCTTTTTTTGCTCGTAGAGCTTACGAGCCTTTCTCGTCCTTCTCTATAGCGCCGCTTTGAAAGCGAATTGCTTCGCTGCATATGAGCTTGCCAGCGGGTAAAACTAAAAACTCAGTACGATGTGCCTCTTTGCCACACCGGTGTCAGTACACCGGTGCAGACACAAGTGTAGTGTCTATGGGCTGCTTAAGCGATCGGCAAAAGTTCTGGCGGTTTTTTCTTAAGATTGTAAAAGTTCAACAATAATTCATCGTTGTTTTGAGTTTTGAGATATTCACATTCATACTAAAAGAAGCAACAGCAGAAAACTGTGTGCTTGTGCAAGTAACAAGGATAGTAACATTACATCCCAGAGCAAAGTCAGGCTATGTCTTATGATTGGACTAGCAAATATGTCCTCTAGTTGGTAGCACAACCCCCAAACTCTATAGTGTCAGGCCCATATTGGGCTTTAGAACAGCAGGCCGGATATTCCGGTGTCAGTAACTCACTTCGGGAGTGTGCGAGAACTACTGTTGTCCCATTAAAGGTTCATCGATTACTATCGCTGTTTCAGCAGTTCAGCACCCTGATTAGTGATTAATCCTCATATGCTGGAGTAGCTCACGTAAGGCATGATGGAATAAGTATAAGGTGGTCTCGTCGGCAAAAAGTAGTCCCTTAACGACACGTTTTTCTCTTTATTCAGCGTAGTAAGTGTACGTTAACGACTTATTCCATCATGGCGTTAAGGGACCAAAAAACGAACGAGTCGGCAGCCGACGAGACCACCTTATACTTATTCCATCATGACGTAAGGTATCCGTATCTGACTGTCGACGACTCCGTTGATTTAATCTATTAATTGAAGTCAATCAATTCCTAAAGCGTATTATAGTCTTGTTACATTCTTTGTTTCCAATACTCGCGCATATAAAACTAGCAACCCACACACGTCTGGATTGGATTTTGGATATAGACAGGATCAGTACCCAAAATTAAACTTTCGATATTAGCAATATCGTTTGTGTGAAGTGAATCTTAGATCCTATAGGGATGCTAGCAAAACATTCTCTAAACATCCGATAGTTGCGTTTCTTTATGCCACAAGCAGTAGGATAATTATGAGTATGTTTACCTCTGGATTATAGCTTGTTCCGTTGGCATTCTTGCACAGTTCGAATTCCTATGTCAACCCGATGCACGTCGAAAGACATGTCTTCATCTCAAGACTCAGATTAACTTCTGATCGAACGACTTTTTGCACCTAGGTTGATTTTTAAACACTCCAGCTGACCACGTTTCTGCGAAACAATATAAATCACTACGCCACAGGCAGGCAATTATAAACTGACAACGCTGGCCGCCACTATACCGTACCAGTCCACTGGCAATAGAACAATGTGGTAATAACTTCATTAGCCTTGCAGTGGCTCTTGGTGCCCGTCGGGGAATTTACAGTGATCTAATGTCATGGCAATAAAGAAGAAAATAAGTGGCAACACGCACAATTGTTCTGTCGTATAACTTTAATTACACACATTGGATAGTGCGCAACCATCGCTGCGTGCACACATGTGGTTCAACTGGACACTGGAAGCCCTCAAATACCAATCACCCGAAGGACTTTAGACAGCTTCATTGCGGATACAAAGTCTGGCAATTAGCCAACCCAACAAGGCAGAAGTGCGGAACCGCACTTGTGATTGTGACAGTGTGCGCCCGTTGAGCACCAGCTATCATGTGTCTATCACGTCGGACGTCTTAAATGGCAGTGGCTGGCCAAACTGACAGCATCCCACTGACGATCCCTAATGATGGACAATCATAACCCGAACGTGTTAATGTCCAACCAAATGATTGGAATGACGTTAAGGATTAATTCCCGCTTCGGAGTCTTGAGCACATGACATTGCGAATCCACTTTTTTTTTGCAACAGAATTCGATCCTACCGTGATGTGTACGAAGGATAATTGATGATCGCTTCCACTCTACTCATCTGCCAATATACACGCACCACTCACAGCGACCGATTTGAGATGCATCGTTATTGATGGGGCTGCGATTAAAAGTGTCAATTCCATTACGTATGCATGCCGTGTGTTGATTTCTCCGAGTCCCATTCATCAGCGTACAAATGCAGTGGGTACCTGTTTCATGACGACGGGTAACTTTTCTAAACATCACCATCGCATCATCTCCGGCGAAACTGTCAATTAAATGGTTTGCCTGCATCTGGGAGGGAATTTTCCTCGTTCTAGCTATCCTATGGCAATCGCTGGCATAGCAGTGTCTATATGACTATATGAACGGGAGAAAATTGCTTAATCACAGGGGAAATGATGGTCAATTGATGTCTGAATTAAAGGCACCGCCAGATTGCCAGTTAAAGTTGCAATTGATGTGATGGTACGATTGCTGCCATTCGCTTGGTATGTGGTAAGATTGTGTACATATATGGGTATCCCTTAGCATTTTCAACGACATATTAATAAATAAGAATTGGTAAAGTAGCAAATGATTGAATGCGGACTATGGCAATAAAAGTTGAAATTGCAATAGGCAATTACAAAATGCCACTTAAAAACATAATATAAACGTTTGCGATACCTATATAGCGATGATATCAGAACCGGACCGGACCTCCACATAAAAATCATTACAAAAGACATTAGTTACATTATAATATGGAGCACAAGGACAGTAGGGATGGGGGTAAGCAGGCAAAATTTAACTTTTATTTTTATTTAAGTATCTATGCAATAAAAATGCAAATTCACATTAGGACGTGTTGCCTACAATTTATTGGTATGCGCTTAAATTTAACAATACAAAAGCTACGGTTTCATTGTTTTATGTTTAAAATAAAAATGTTAAGCAATTTATATTACATAGCGTAGGTAATGAATACAATTCTTGTCACCCCTACGGAAAATTCAACTTTGATCAACTATAACATTTAGAGCTACAACATTTTTTTTTAAATACTTCTCCCGGTAAAGGCGAACCTATAACGCTTCATCAGCGCCCCGAGATGCATGCAGATGTATGTTAGTTCTGCACTTAAATTGCTGCAAATTGTAGTCTTCTGGAAAAATATCCCCAGGAAGCGAGTTCCAATGTTTGCTTGTCCTGTAACTGAAGGAGTTTTGGAAAATGTATGTCCTCGCGGTTGTCAAGTGTACTGTATGGTCATGATCATGAGCATTAGCTGCCTGTGTTATGGGGCTCCCAAAAGTTGCATTTCGAGGGATAATGTGTCTTTGAGTTCCTCTGAATATCTACCATGGAAGTACCTATAGAACAAGCATAGGTCAGCGACTTGTCTTCTGTGCACCAACGGTTGTAGATTCGATGTGAGTGTAGGGTCTCCAATAAGTCGAACTGCTCGTCTCTGTATGCTGTCAAGTAGGTTAAGTGAATGTTTTGGGGCCGAGCTCCATATATGGGCACAAAATTCCAGACCTGGTCTAATCTGTGCTTTGTAGAGAAGGAGAAGTTGCTTGGGGCTAAAGTACCTCTTTGCTCTAAATAGGTAGCTCAACTTAGAGGACGCAGATCTTGCGATATAGGAAATGTGGTCCTGCCACCTGCCATGTGATTCCTGATTTGACTGTGACTCCTAGAAGGTGCATTGAGTCCTTGGGATGGATTGTGATGGTCATTGGTCATCCATTTGAATCTGGGGAACTGTTGATGCATTTTTCATAGAAAATGCTGTGAGCTGTGTCTTGTTTTCATTTCCATTATGAACACTGAGCAAACATTTTTTTTTTCTGGCTTAATATGGCCTAAAAAACATACCTGAATATAATATTTTTTTTTTTTGAGGAAATGATATTTTTTTTTGACAGCAATAAAAGCCATAACTGCACCAGAAATAAAATCGAAGGTTGTGAAGTGCTGTTGCGAAGAACTCAAGGCTCTTGGTACACAGCACAAGGTATCGCTCTGCTGGGTTCCGGGACATGAAAGCATTCCAGGCAATGAGAAAGCAGACGAATTAGCAAGGCAAGGTTCGACAGCTGTTTCAGAACAAGCTGATCCCTCTGTGAACATACCGCCTTGCACACTCAAGCTTGAAGCAGTGAGAAAAGCCACAAGAGAGGCGAACGCAAGATGGGCCACCTTAAACACTTGTAATACCACAAGAACGCTATGGCCGTCCTTCAACGAAACCAAAACCGAGAAGATAATGCCGAAGGATAGGAAATCCCTGTCCAACCTCGTAGGTATCATAACGAGGCACAACACTCTGCGGTACCATATCAAGAAAATGGGCTTAACGGAAGAAGAACTTTGTAGAGGCTGCGGTGATGAGGGAGCTCTTGAGGATACAGCCCACTTCCTATGTCACTGCCCAGGTCTCCAACTCCAACACAGGGGCCCAATTCCGCAAGAGTGAGTTTCATTGTGTGCACGAAATATTGTGTTCACTATCTTATTCCGAACCCGCAAGGGTGAATTTGTTTTGTGAGATATTGTGTGTGCACACAACTAAATAAATTTGTTCACTCTATTTCAGAGCGTGCGTTTAAATGGCATGACTGTGAGCACACCGCAAAAGTAACAACGGAGAATGGACGAACAAAATATGAGAGCGGCAGAGCGAGCAATATAAAAAAGCAAGAATCAAAGGAAAACCCACGTAAAACTAAATTCAGCGCTCTCAGCTAAAGAAAGAGCATTCGTTCAGCGCCTAAAAACTCACAGTGTCTTGCGGGATCGCGTGAATTGGAAATTGTGTAAACGAGTCGTGACGGTGAGTTTTGCTAACTGTGCGCACGGGCGAAATATGCACGCTTGCGGAATTGGGCCCCAGGTATAAATTCCTAAGGATTCACTTCTTCAACGACATAGACGAGCTTTGCGGCACATCAAATGACAAGATAATGAACTTCGTCAAATCAACGAGATGGTTTGTATGTAGCAGCACACTAAGTAATTTGAATGGGTAAAGGACAACCTCTTTTCCCTACGGGCATCACAATGGGTCAGTATTGACCTGAGTGTTTAAAGCGCCAGTATAAATAAAAACAGGTACTTACAGTTTGAAGAAATTTTATTGAATGAGTAGAAATATAATTTAATTTCTAAAGTAAGTCTGAAACTCAAAATCAAATCCTATAATCTAATGAATAGAAATATAGTAAAATGTGCTACAGTATTTCATACAACTTCATACTTCCACTAAATACCGTAGCTAATTACTTAATTGAAAATAACTCCAATTTTCTTTCGAATGTTCTGAAAATTTGACTTCAAAACTGGTTTTGTTAAAATATCTGCCAATTCCTCATTGCTTGGAACGTACATCATTTCGAATTCGCTTTTTTCATACATTTGACGTATGAAGTGATACTTTACAGATATATGTTTACTGCGCTTGTGAAACTGGGGATTCTTCACCAGCTTCATGGAACTTTGATTATCCATCAACAGCAAAGGAAGATTTTCAAAGTCAGTCTTCATCAAATCTAGTAAGAAACGTTTGACCCAAACTAACTCCTTCACTGCTTCACAAGCTGCAACGTATTCGGACGTATTCGAAAGTGAGACTGAACGCTATCGTTTCGATGCCCATGATACTGGTCCGTCACAAAGCTTCAAAACGTAGCCGCTTGTTGATAGTCTTGTTTCAACATCTCCGGCGTAGTCTGTATCCGTATAACAGCGTATGCGAAAATCCTTAGTTCTTTTGAAACAAATTCCATAAGAAACTGTTCCTGCAAGATATCTGAAAATCCTCTTTACCGCAATATGTAAATATTCCAGTAATATTCCAGCATCTTCCGTCCTTTCTGCTGCAATTAGTCCATCATCAACATATAATGTTAGAATAACTGAATTTTCGTTTATTACTCCAAGGAAAACACAAGGATCCGATTCACAGCTCTTGAATTGGAACTTCTGTAAGAAATCCGTAAACCTCTTGTTCCAACACCTAGGTGCCTGCTTCAGCCCATACAAGCTTCTCTGGAGTTTACGCACACCTTTCCAGATCCGTCACCATATCCAGTAGGCTGTGTCATGTAAATGTCTTCTTTCAAATATCCGTACAGGAAAGCCGTTTTTACATCGAATTGTTTCCAAATCCAATCATTTTGAGCACACAATGCTAGGACAATTCTTAATGACGTGAATCTCACCACTGGACTGAAGGTTTCTTCAAAATTAACACCGTATTTCTGTGTGAAACCCCGGACAACTAGGCGTGCTTTGAACTTGTCTATACCTCCGTCAGCTTTACGTTTCACTTTATACACCCACTTGTTGGAAATAGGCTTTTGTTTCTCCGGCAAGTCGACTAATGACCATGTCTCGTTCTTGAGAAGCGAATCCATTTCACTATCCATGGCTTTCTTCCACTCTGACTTGTGTTCACAACTTTGGGACTCATCAAAAGACTTTGGTTCTTCAATATCTATATCAGCATAGGCGATACAGGTGTGACAATCATAAAATTCATCCTTCTTTGCGCTCCGTAAGTGATTTTTGATGTTGTCAAATGGTTTTTCCTCTTGTTCAGAACTATGTGGCTCAGTATCACCTTTCATAATACCACTTGACTCAATAGAGGAAGCCCCAGCATCGTCACTTCTTGAATCCGAAGAGTTTTGATCTCCATGATGGTCTTCATTTTCTTCACACATTTCATTTGATTTGGTATCATATATAGGAACAGCAACCTTAACTTCTTCTTGAAAAATCACATCTCTTGATATTTCAATCCTGTGCGATCCTGGAAGCCAGATCCTATAGCCCTTAGTATGATGAGCGTATCCTACAAAAATTCCTTTCTTCGACTTTGCATCTAATTTCTTTCGTTTTTCTGTAAAAAAAGCTGTAGTGCCAAAAATTTTGAAATATGAAATGTCTGGAACTTTACCAAAACAAATTTCATGTGGACTTCGAAAATCAAATGGATTCTTGCAAGTGCGATTCAAGACCGCTGTTTGGACTGCCTCACCCCACAATATCAATGATAAATCCTTAGCGTGTATCACTGATCTTGCTGCCTCGATTATAGTCCTCATATCCCTCTCGGCACGTCCATTTTGTTGTGGAGAGTATGGAACGCTTCTGTCATGCTGAATTCCCTTAGCGTTAAGCAAAGTTTCCACATTGACATTACAAAATTCACTTCCGTTGTCTGATCTTAATTTCTTTACCGTTGTTCTTAGCTCAGTGCAGAACTCAGACAAGAAAGCATCAAACTGAACACATCTGACTTTCTCTTCAGACAGTATACCCATCGATAGTTGGAAAAGTCATCTTTGAACAGCACATGTACCTTGATCCTCCGATGCTCGTGTTCTCCATGGGACCACATAAGTCCGTGTGTATGAGATCACCAATAGCATTTCCCCGTTTGTTACTCTTGGCGAAAGGTTCTCTGTGATGCTTACCGTAAACACAAGCTTCGCAGAAAGTCTTATCCTCAACAAAACTTATGTTACGGTTGGTCAAAACTTTCTTGACATGTTCTTTTCCTTGGTGAACCATTTTCTGATGCCAAATGTCTAGTGTAGACTTCTCAACCACAGCTGAATGAGCCTTAGAAGGAACTTCAGTGTCATCTATCCTGAACATCATTTTGAATAACGATCTTTTGTCCCGATTCCCAATAGCAACCACTTCATTACCGTTGAGTAATTCACACAACATACCTTTTGCAGTCATCGTTAATCCCTTGTTAAGCGCACAGTTCACCGAGAATAGGTTGACTTTCATATCTGGAACATACAATACGGAGTGTATTTGCTTCTTCACCCATTCTTGCCCGTTGAAGGCTTCAATGTTAATAATTCCATTTCCTTTTGCGTAGACAACATCTCCATTTCCAACCTTTACCGGTTTCTCCTTGGAAAACTCCTGCAAGCTCGAAAACCACTCTCTTCGGAACGTCATGTGATCCGTAGCACCTGTATCTGCAAACCATGATTCATCATCTTTAGAATTCCATGACGCATCACCCACAAATGCTCCTTTCTGCTCTTTTGATGCAACACGATTTTTCCGACGAGGACAATCTCTCTTATAGTGCCCTGGCTTCTTACAGATATAACAACGACCTTTTTTTATCCTTGTCCACTTCCTGGTCATCTGTTATTTTTGATGCTGCTCCTTTGAATGATTTACTCGAAGATCCGACTTTCTTCATTTGGAAAGCTTCTGAACTCTTTATTTGAAGTCCTAACCTCATTTCTTCCATACAGAGCCTGGTAATGAGATTCTTCAAGGTTCGTTCAGCTCGCTCGGTAGATTCCCACGATGAATGGAAGTGGTTATACGACTCAGGCAATGTCATTAAAATTTTTGTGAAATATGTTCACCTAAGTCGGCCAGACGTTTCACAATCCTTTGCAGTTTCGAAATATGAACCGCCATTCCATCGTCTGGGTCTTTGGCTTTGGCATATGTGAAGAACTCCTGCTGCAGATGATGGATATTTACCTCCGATTTACGTTCATAAACTTCCTCTAATTTGGTCCACATATCAGCTGATGTCGCACAAGAATTCATCACATGTAGTGATGGCTCCTCACCCAATGTTTGTGCTATTGTATTCGGGGCCTGGAAGTCTAGCTTCTCCCATGCAGCGACATTATCCGTCGGTTTCCTGGTGGTACCATTAACAATGTTCCAATAGCCACCAGCCTTGAGCGCAATCACAATATTGAACTTCCATAGGGTCCACTGATCGGAATTATCCAGCCTTAGGATCTTATTTTCATCAGCCATTGTCGAAGTTCAATAATCCGTGAAAAAAGGTTCAAGAATGTTTTTCTTTATTTGCAACAATACAATTTCAATCAAACACGAAAGCTGTTTTTATTTAAGGCAGGACTGGGCCCATAACCTAAAGCGCCAGTATAAATAAAAACAGGTACTTACAGTTTGAAGAAATTTTATTGAATGAGTAGAAATATAATTTAATTTCTAAAGTAAGTCTGAAACTCAAAATCAAACTCCTATAATCTAATGAATAGAAATATAGTAAAATGTGCTACAGTATTTCATACAACTTCATAGTGTTGCACGGAGAAATTCCCGCCAACCCACAAACCTAACCTAACCTAACACATAACTCGCTCACATGGAGTGTGAGATGGGTCAATGAAAGATAACTGGCATTTGGATTATTTCTCGTTTTAAAAATTAATGAAAAACTTTGGAAATGTATATAGGTATACTCGTAAAGTATGTTTGTTTTGTCATCCAGCCATTTTCACTAATTACATAACCCCACGTATCTGGAAAAGTTTTACGAATGTCGTCTTCAATATTTTATAGGGATACCGGATACATGATCATCGGAGGACACAGACACATCACTCCTAAAGCGAAAAACGAAAACAAGACCGTCCAATTTGCCTTTGCCTGCCAGTCTTATATATGTTTCGCTCTTTTTGCAGCTAGAACAGATTTTGCTTTAGGGCAAAGGAGAAAAGTTGTAAGTTGTTGTTAAGTAATAACTATTTCTATACATTATTTGGAACATTATTTATTTATTTATTATTTGATATAATATTATATAGTTTTATTTATTAAATGAATGCAATTAAATCATTTTTATACAATTAACATAAGAATTTAATTGAATTGATTCATGTGCTATACATATACACATATACATATAAAAATGCTTAAAGTTATTATTATTATATATATATATATAATTTTTTTTTTGTCTTAAATTAGAGGTTTTTTTTTTGGTATTTTCCTCTAAACGTATTTTTGTCAGAAGATCCGATTTTATACCCAATAATGTTTCAGTAGAAAGATATCACTAATATATCACATCTCTGTATTAAATATATGTGCGATAACAAAAGATATGTACATTTTTATACCAATAAAATATATCTATCTATTTGGAACCAAACCACCCAAATATAAACAGCTACAACGACACGAAATTCAAACCAGCCTCTTCCTGGAATCCCGTCAAGGCGTCAAGATCCTGCATAAAAAAATACCAAATCATGGTCAAATAACGTGCTGAGTTTATTATTAAAGCGCTCCTGTCCACTGCATGTTTGCGACTAAAAATAGTTTGAACACTAACTTCCGGACTGACGATCCACCTGTTCAACTCTAATCAAGTACATCTTTCACCCTCTGTGACTGTGACTCCCTACCCTCGGTCGTCACGGAAACAAAAGTGTTCCCGTATTTAATAAAAATACAACAAATGACCCAGAAATAGTGTATAAACATTTTTAAAATGAATCCTAATTACAAATATGTAATGTAAGTATCCTTATAGCTTATAGATACAAACAAAGTGATATCAAAGGAATATCTATAATCTAACGACTGGCTAAAGTGTTATATTATACTAAAGTAGGAACTTACTTTAGCGTTTTAGTTATTTTTCCTACAAAACTAACAAGTTGATTGCAATTAAAATCAACGAAAGATATCAAATGAAAAAATTATACACACAAACTTGAAGTGTACCTATATGGAGTATGCACACGAGTATACACGGATGGAGCCAAGAAACCTCCCAGCCAAGGAACGAGGCATTTCGTTTCATAAGATACAAATCGGAATTTGAGTTATGTAAATGTGCATTAAGTACTCTTCAGGCGATGCGATCTGCGGGAAATATAATTACGGGTGGTTTCCTCCTTTACCTGCGCTTTATTGAAGTGAAGACGCAAAATTCATCGTCGCATGTGGAGCTGGAGCCTATGATAGTTAAGGTATTTCGCTCCTGAGCTACGTTTATTCCGTACGACAAAGTTGGAGTGTTGAATTGCTTGGGGGAGAGGTATACGTAGGTACAAAATATCTAATTTCAATAGTAGGTACCTACTATACGGACAGGAACCGCACCGCGTAGCAGTTAACTAAATTAGATGCGAAAACTTATGTTTGTTGTCATTCAGAGCAGAGGCAATATAGATTTATGAGGTTTAATTCAAATTTATTGTCCTTCACATTCTATCTATAGGACTTTTGTGCTATGTGCACACGTGTGTATAATTATCGTTGAATTATCTAGTTATAGACCGCACCTTTGGTGGTAGTAGCTCAGCATCACCTACAAGCTTAGATTGGTTGGTAAACGTATGTGGTATTGAGTTCCAAGGAAGTACAGAAGGCTAAAGGCTGTACAGTGTACAGTATACACATAAGAATTATTGAAGACAGTTTGGCTCGTTTTAGATGTGCTACAAATTATTAAACACAAAACTGCTCTAAAAATGAAATCTACCCATTGCGATAACTATATAAAGATAAGATTATGTTATTTACTTACTTAGGCCGGGTTGAACTGATGTCGATGCCTCAACTGGTCTTAGTTACCTTCGTTGGAGTATCCTTCCACTTGTGCGTGCCAGCTAAGGCGAGATTCTTCTCTACCGCGTTGTTCCTCCGGGTTGGAATCGAAGACTCTTCGGCCCGGTAGCGTTGGTGTCCTCTACATGTCCTAGCAATCTTAGTCAACTGATACCTACTTTTCTGACCAGGTCAATGTCACTGTAGGTACAGCTCGCAGATTTCGCTGTTAAATTTTATCGTATCTTCACCCACCTTTGCTAACAACCATGCTTCTGCGCTATAGAGCAGGACTGGGATGATGAGGGTCGTATATAGAGTCTCCTTAGTGTTTCTTGACAAGACCTTACTAGTCAGTTGCCTTCTTATTTCAAAGTAACAGCGGTTGACAAGTGTAACTCCAACTCGTCGTTTGACCTTTGCAGTGGTCAGAGTTTATAGCGGAGCCGAGGTAGACAAAGCCCCTAACCGCACCTAAAAGTTGTAACTGTCTATTGTGACGTTCTGTTCGATCGATGTTGTGTATCCCATTAGGTACGTTCGACGTGGTTAGCCCTGCGCCAACTACAGAGGAATAAGTCTACTGAATTTCGCATATATAAGATCTTGTCGGCGGTATTGTGTGAACGTCTAAAACCTTTCGCCAACAACCTGATCGGCCCATCGTCACCTGAGAATTGGTTTGCTCCATACGCCAATTTCGCGTATTTTGAGTTAGGTATCAAATCTAAGGTATTTTAGGGTGCTCTTTTCGAATCTGTTGCCATTTTGGCGCTAACGCTTACCAATCCGGAGATATCCAGCATCGACTTTGCTGTACATCCAACAAGTTCAATGGTTAGTAAATTTTATTTTGCTCCATTTGCCATTTTTTGGCGTATGGAGCAAATTTCCCATACAAAAATCCTTCATATTGAGTTTACTTTTATTTTGCTCTATTACCATTGCATGTGTACGTAGTTTTCCTTTAATTACTATTTTGAAAAGGATCAAACTATGCAACGAGTATGTAGAACCATTTTCATGAATACAATTATGCATCTTGCATAATATACAAAACGTATTTTACTAGTATGTTTTGTTTTAGAATAACAGTAGAACTGTTTACTTTACTACACTTTTGTGTTACTTCCTTTTTTGTTTTTGTTAATAAAATTTATTAAAAAAAGCCTTTAATTTCACTAGAAATTGCAACTTTTCCATACAAAGTTCTTTTCAATAATTCAGTTAGAGTAAGTGTTGGTTTGCTCTACATTCAATTTATTTTGCTCCACGTGCATGAAAAAAAGTAAAACTTGAAACGAAACTGGATATGGAGCACAAAAATAAAAAAATCTTCTTTTCGTATACGCTGTATAACTGCTAAACTATTACGCATGAAAGATTGAAAAGTTGTATTCTAGTGGGGAATACCCTATAGGGAATAGCTGCTATAAATTTAAAAAAATTCTATCGGGCAATTTTTGAGAAAAAGATGCGCAAACCTTCTTTACCATTTTTCTCGAAACCGACTAAGCGGCGTATGGAGCAAACCAATTCTCAGGTGACGCCATATCAATGTGCTTTTGGGGCAGGAAAGTCCACAATCGACCAAATGTTCACACTTCGACAGATCTTAGACAAATCCCAGGAATTTCAAATCGATACACACCACATTTTAATCGACTTTAAAGTCACCTATGATAGCGTATATAAGGACGAGCTATACAAAGCCATGTCACGTTTCGGCATATCTGGCAAATTCGTTCGTCTGTGCATCAGGATGACGATGGAAATTGGCAAAAGCATCACCGAGCCCTTTGATGTCGAAAATAGTTTGAGACAAGGCGCTATCGTGTAACTTTTTTAACATCATCCTTGAAGCAATTGTACGAAACTCACAAGCCAAAATCAGAGGTACAATTTTCAGAAGTCTGCTCAACACTGTTTGCATATGCTGACGATCTATTGACATTATCGAAAGATCTCAGCTAGCTATCAGTGGCGCATTTGCAAGTATTGAAAATAGGCAGCGAAGATGGGTCTGGCTGAGGACAAAACGAAGTACCTATATGCTGTCAACGAGAAAGGAGTCTCAGCATCGACGACACGGACAAAAAGTCACGATGGCAGATACAACTTCGACATAGTTAAAAACTTTATCTACGTGTGCTCCACTATCACCTCGCAAAATGTCACAGAGATCAAACGAAGAATGACTCTTGCCAATCGCTGTTTCTTCGGGCTAAGAAGGCATCTAAGAAATAAAGACCTCTCACGTAGAACCAAGGAGATATTTAAGACCATAATCATCCCGGCCCTGCTGTATATGGTGCAGAAGCATGGACTCTGTCGAAATCGGATGAAAAGTTCCTGGGATGAAATGACCTGGTCAAAAAGATGAAGATACAGTGGTTGTAATGGCTGGGGTACGTGGAGCGTATGGACAGCAACGCCCCCACGACAACGTAGCAGAGGAAGACCCAACCTTAGGTGGCGCGCACAATTGGAGGGCGACATCAACCAACTCGGTCTGCGACTGGAGGCAGCCAACTAGGGACCGAGCTGTCTTGATGGGCTTGATGGAGAGTATCGATTTAGACTTCTTGGGTTTTTTCCAGGACTGCCGTACCTATTCTTAATAATTAGCCGGATGTGGACTGAGCCTAAAGCCACACTGATAGGGACCGATCAGTTCGTTGACGGATGGTTTCAGGCGTCGACAAAGTACAGCAGAAAGGATCTCATAGCGATGCTGAAAAGAGTGATGCCTCTACAGGTGACCCAGTTTAGAGGCTCTCATTTCGTCGTTGAATTTCTTCCAACGTCAATGTTCCAAACCCCGTCAAATTAAAAGGTACCGATTATTTCACGAAATATCTTTTTCTTGAAGTAACCAACAGACGAGCTAAATCGCGCATTCGAGCGGTTCTTAGTCCTATTAAAGCTGCGTTGAAGGTAATAAGGTCGTCTCCAGAACGCCTGTTCAATGAGCTTTACAAGTTAGTGAACTCTCAATGAAACAAGTGGAGACATTTTAGTAGGTATTTCCAGCAGCGGAAGGAGTTATGCTTAGTTTTCATGTATGATTATCTATATCTATAGGGATAGGCTGACCCGATTATGTGGACCTAACTTGGAGTCAAAACTAAGTTATCGATCTTTAATTCGGCGTTTGTTCGAAATCTTTCTTATTATGAGATTTGGGTACTGCCCGAAAGAATTAGATCGCCGATACAAGTTGCCGAATTGATATCCTTGCCTTGTTGTATTATGTACTAGTGTGATTAAGAGAGATCGTATAAGGTAGAGACTAGACTAGAATATGTAAGACAGGTGCCCCAAACTCGGATTCAAAGACGTGTTATGGAATCCGTGTCATTAGGCAGCCGTTCTCTAGGTAGCCTTCATCTTATATTCATTTATTGATACCTAATTCCCGTTTCCGTTTCTATAAACCTTACATTATCATAAATAATATTCCAATTAGATTTAAAATTTGAATTGCTGGTCAATGCCGAAGCTCAATGGTCACATAAATCTATACCCACATCACCCAATTAACGACTCACCACCAATTGACGATGCGATACAAATACCGATCTATACGTTTACATTCCTTTTGGGTTTCGACAACTTTCCCCCCATCCTTGCACCGTTGCTTGCCATTAAACTGTTCCTCATTATATGCAAAGATCGATTATGAGGAAGAGGAACCCCCACTATACCATTTCTGTTCACAAAAAACAAAAAACAAAAAATGCTCACCAGTCACGATTTTAAGCACGCGCCGATTAATTCACCGATATTACTACCACTGGAAGCAGCGCGAGCATTTTCCATTCCATCGCTTGCATACAAAGGCCAGTCGTGAGGTTCATTCATTCAATCGACGGCATTACATCGGCCTCATTTCTGCTCCTTTAACTTTGTAATTGTTTCTGTTTTACATTTTCAGCCCTCCTACACTTCTTCCGTGGTCATCTCTTCGGCTTGTTTTATACTCACATTCCGTCTTCGGCTGCCAGCTGCCATAGCCATTCTTGTTGCACTGAATATATTAGGCTACAATAAATTGTTCGGTTAAGAATTGCGCCTCTTACCTCTAATAATATCCAACCTTAAAGGTCTTGGCCATGTCTTGGCGTGGCGATAGCATTCCGAAATAAAATAATAATAGAGAGCAATGTCCAACGATATCTATTTCGTTGAAAATACCAGTCGGCCAAGATTAGACTAGACCACAGAGAGAACTGCCGCAGAAAGTTTGACCCTTTGCAATTGAAACGAATTAACCCGCACCGCCATAGGTGATGCAACATTTTTGGACGTAGAAAGTGATGCAAATGAGTGTCCAGTTGTCTTAAAGAAGACGACTATGTGGCGCGTTGTTGAAAAGACGATATTCAGAAATTAAATTTTAAATTTTGATCAGTTGCCTACATTGACCAATTGCCTTCTATTTGTACCTTTAACTTTTTTCTTTTTGAAGATGATATCGGTCAAGTGGCCCGGGGCGCCCCCCTTGTTGATGGCAATTTTGGCTCTTTTTACCTCATTCTTAAAATGTTTGGCGATAATTTCTCCCGCTCCTGTCGGATATTCTCTTTGACTATCTTCTATGTGACTTGTTCTCAGTCACGGGTCTGGGTCTGCTCTCTGCTGACTCCAAAAAACTACAAAAAATAATTCTGGAGCTGTCAACCCGGGCGATCTTGCCAGCCAGTTTTTGTAGGTCATGGATCCTGGATCTCACATGACATAAATTCGGACAGTGATACAGGTTGATATGTATCCTCATCATTGAGGTTAATGCCGCTATTGTGTAAGACAACTGCAACTGCTACTACAGTTGAGTTGTCTCTTGGTTGTATTTCAAAATTCGGTATTGTCATACACAACCGTGATATAAAAGTTGTCTGTCAATACATAGCGAAGATGGCGGTAGTTGGTGGTATGT